>OZ012693.1:27525025-27588474 GCA_963942565.1 Maea johnstoni | reverse complement strand
ATATCATATATACAAGCACAAATACAGCATTTATACAAAAACTTGTTCATGTGCATACATGTGCATGCATGTATGTATGTGAGCATGTTAGTGTGTGTGTGTTGCATAAGAAGGCATTAGTGGCATATCAATGTGTATAAAATTTACACACTTCCAAGGCTTCTTTTTTTCTGTCTTGGTACCATGGAAACCTTTTAAGCTAGCCGTATCAGGTTATGTTTATGATAAGCTGTGACAGGGCATGTGTTCCTGACTGTATTGTTTACACAACAGTAATTTCTAGGTGCTCTAAACCAGCAGTGATATGCAACTTCCCATCTTCCGGAGTAAGCATTACTAGAAACATTATGACTATCACTAACCCAAAAGCACCTGGTACAATATGATAACAACCTTTGTAAGTAGTATCTAGTAATAAGATTCCACTCCTAGTGTTTCTGAGTAAGGAACTAGACACATTACCCTCACCACTACTCACCCAAACCCAAATGTAGCAAAAGAAGTATCTGTTTGAAAGCTCAAAATTGAAGCACTCCACTTCAGCTTGACTCGATGAGAAAAGTGTCCTGCCAATGTGGGGGGGATCTAAAGATCTACACAGTGTTCCCCTTGCCCAGATGTAGGCGGAGCTCAAAGTGAGAGGTATAATGGAGAGGCACTGAGCCTCCTGAGAGAGTTATAAAAGAAGATCACCTTGCCATCCATTTAATTTGTTCAGGGGCCCACAGGACATGCATTAGCCTAGATTTCTAGGCTGTCATAGGTATTTTATCTGTAGTGCTTTCCTGTTACCAGCTACCAAAATAGTGTAGGTGGCCACAATTTAGTTTATACTCATCTCACCAGGGGAATAGAGGACTCAGTCTGATACCATAAATCTGAAGTATTTCCCCAATCATGTAACATATCACATAGTACATGGCAGAGGACTCAGTCTGATACCATAAACCTCAAGTATTTCCCAATCATGTAACATATCACATAGTACATGGCAGAGGACTCAGTCTGATACCATAAACCTCAAGTATTTTCCCAATCATGTAACATATCACATAGTACATGGCAGAGGACTCAGTCTGATACCATAAACCTCAAGTATTTCCCAATCATGTAACATATCACATAGTACATGGCAGAGGACTCAGTCTGATACCATAAACCTCAAGTATTTCCCCATCATGTAAACATATCACATAGTACATGGCAGAGGACTCAGTCTGATACCATAAACCTCAAGTATTTCCCCATCATGTAACATATCACATAGTACATGGCAGAGGACTCAGTCTGAATACCAGAAACTTCAAGTATTTCCCCATCATGCAACATATCACATAATATATGGCACTGTCTGAAAACCATAAACCTGTACAGATAGGAGGATCAGGTGGTGCCATCTATCTACCATGCCAGGTACTACACCACGCAGCTTGTTCAACACAGAGGGAATGTGAACTGTTTAGGGACTATATAGGGGCATAGTCTAGACAAGAATCACCATTCCGCAGTCAAAATGTTGCTGTCAAGGCTGAGGTGGGCTGCCTTCTTGAGCATTTACATAAGTTAGTTCAGACCATTATTTGTGGTGTGGCATCAGCCACGTAGACCAGCCATCTCAATTCCCTGTCTCCCTAGTCAGCAGTTGTATTCGCCATTAGAATGGCACTTGAACAAGAGGTTGCCATCATAAAACAGACAGGATGTAATTATAGCAGGAATAGCTTTCCAAATACATTGCTTGGAAGAATTTCCGTCTGAAAATGTTAAAGTGGCATGTAAATTGCATAAATACCAAGTTTGAAAGATTGGAAAACCGCTCACACCTTCACAAGGGCACAATGGACACATGAGTGAGTTGTAGAATTACCACTAACCACTTCGAGCTAACCACAAAAGCCACCTTATACCTACCAAGGGATGGCATTTTCAGATTCTGCCTTTAAGGCAAGCTAAACGAAGCCCTACTGGTAACTACATGAATCCATATAGTACAAAGGCATTATCGCTTTATTCGAAGTAATAAAATTGCGAAGAATGAAATGTTACAATTTGGTTATTTCATAACTTGTTACATAATGTAGAAGATTGAAAATAGCATCTACTTTCCAATTTACATTTTTTCAGGGCAAATGAAAATTGGAAAAATGAAATTTAATGAAAGGGTGATTTTCAATTTCAAAGAAGAAAACAATTTGAAATTTGGAATTTTAAAGGAAAGTTCCAATTTTCAAATAAAATGAGTAATAGGGAAATGAACTAGTATTATGTCATACACGAACCCCATAAAACTCCCAGGAGAGATAATTTGAGTGACAGCATCACTGTGGCTATACATAGGTATGACAGACAGGTGGGCGTGGCCTAGCACTCACAAGCTGCTGCCTGCAGTAGAGAGACAGGGAGCTGAAGAATGCCGTGGGTATTCTAGGATGACGATATGGACGATGAGGAAGACGGGTCCAGAACAAATGTCTGTTCTCGGCCAGACACACTCACACAGCCACAAACTGCTGCAGACAAACATTTATATATATTTTTGCATATATACATCTACCTTTATAAATATCTCTCTCTCTCTCTCTCTCTCTCTCTCTCTCTCTCTCTCTCTCTCTCTCTCTCTCTCTCTCTCTCTCTCTCTCTCTCTCTCTCTCTCTCTATATATATATATATATATATATATATATATATATATATATATATATATATATATATATATATACACACACATAAAATCATAATTATATCTTTATCATCATCATCATCATCATCATCATCAACATTTCATTATTCCCTTTAGAACACTATTTCTACACTGAGGAGTCTCTATAAGAATAGGGCTTCTGAACGATAGCAAGCATCAACTGTACAAGTAGTAACTACTGTACACTACTGCTAGTGCTGTATGTATAATAAATCGTTTCAATCCTAGGGAGATATTTCATGTTGACAGGTCTAATCCAGTAGCATGTACTTACCTAAGCTGGCCCCATAGAAAGCTAGCTACCCACATAATCGCTTCTGATTTCAATGATGTTTGTTGTTTAGCTTCAACAGGGTCAGACACACTATTCACATGTATTTCTGCCCCGGAGTGTGCAGAAGATATATTAGCTCAATTCTGCTGGAAATTACCTTCGTTCAGGGGCTGCATATTTATATAGCAACCCGGTGAAAGGGGTTGTGCGGGTTTCCAACAGTCGCTTTGTCAGTATAATGGCACAACTGCCACGCAGCTGGTACCTGCATAGGTAATGGTGTGAGGTGATCACCTTAATACAATAGGGCAATGACCTAATCATGCCTGTGATGCTAGTAGTGGCAGACTTGCTGTCCCTGTCTGTCTCTGTCAATTTCTCTCTCTCTCTCTCTGTCTCTCTCTCTGTCTCTCTCTCTGTCTCTCTCTCTCTCTCTCTCCTCTCTCTCTCTCTCTCTCTCTCTCTCTCTCTCTCTCTCTCTCTCTCTCTCTCTCTCTCTCTCTCTCTCTCTGTCTCTCTCTCTCTCCCTCTGTCTCTGTCTCTCTCTGTCTCTCTCTCTCTCTCTCTCTCCTCTCTCTCTCCTCTCTCTCTCTCTCTCTCTCTCTCTCCTCTCTCTCTCTCTCTCTCTCTCTCTCTCTCTCTCTCTCTCTCAAAAGCATCTTTAGGAAAGGTATTGACATAATGCACATACAAAATGATGTGCTCAACAGGTAGCTAGCTGCCTCTGTGGAACAGTTCAATTTCTGCGCACACATGTTTGAATGACAAGCTATCATGTCAGCGTGTAGTAGAATACTAGCATAGAGATCGGATGCCTAAACACGGGTGTGCAGTTTAATAAATGCAGATTCCAAAGCATGTAATAATTAATCTGCCTCAATAATAACACAGTAGACAGTATCTTTGTAAAACTTCGTCCCAAGCAAATATTTCCAATTTATAGACCCAAAACGGCACATTTCAAGGGGAACTCGAGCATGAAGAGGACTCGTGGCTAGGCTATGAGGAGGAATCCTATTTGGCTGCTTATTCCAGGCCTAAATGCCAATGCTGGCACGAGTGCCATAAAAACACAGTGGATGTAATTGCAGCATCAGCCTGTAATAGTGATACATCACTCTCTGGGATTCTGTGTGCCTCATTCCTGCAGCCACCCATTACTGCTCACTGGCCAGGTGGGCCCACGGGCAAAAATCTGGGCAAGGCGTACCAACCACTTACATCTCAAATTTGACAGCAGAAATGTTATCATATATTAACCATTTATATCTTGATTTAGTTTCCTAAAAATAAGAATCTCATAGATAATGAAAAGATTAGAAGCTTGCCTGCTGACTCTGATCAGAAAAAGTCAAGGGGCCAAATATTTGAAAAGTAACATAGGCCAGCACCTCACACCCTTACACTTTTCTATAGCGACCATGCCAACCAGCTGAGTCAACGTGGACACAGTTCAAACCTATATTACTCACAAAAATTACCTGACAGCAACTTTGCTGCAACAACTGTGTTTCACAATAGAAATGTGTATCGAGACATGAGTTTTCCACAAGTCCAATTTAGAAAACAAATGAGCATGATTGGTCAAAATCAGGTCAATCCATATTCGATAGAATCTGCTTTGACTCCCATATGTTGGCTAAACATGACCGCTACAATTCCTGGGTATCCGAATTACGTTTTATACATAGGAGCAGATGACTTTAAAAAAAGAGCAAACAAAATATGATACAGCACAGATGTTGTTTCCGTGGTGACAACACAGCTGTTGCTAAGCATAGGACCAGCATGGACAAACAGAGGAAAATCTGAAAATCCATAAGTCTAAAATCACACCTTAACAAATGCAGTGAAAATACATATATATCCTGTTGTTTATCTACCTTGCTTTTTATGGAGAATAATCATATTAAATGAATGCAATTGAGTTGAATTTTGCACTTTGGAATACTATGAAGCGTGTGAAGATAAAATGAACCAAACACGATAGATCAAAAATATTGTATTGTCTTTTCCTAAGCCAATGTGCTGTCCCCATAGTAACTGCTCTTTGTTTTGTAATACATATCACCTGGGCATATATTTACCTGACTCAGAGTCGATGGCACTGCGTACATGTATACTCAGGGCTCAACAGCCACACAAATTACCAGGTAGTCCAGAAGGGAATGCTCAGTTTGCCCTGCCAATCTAAGAAATAAATGATCTTATATCTTCTTTACGGGAAATACTGCAATCTGTGTGTGCCTTAAGGTGATCAGTATCTTTGCAATCTAGTTATAGTTAAAAGCGCCATCCCAAAACATACCTCACAGCAGCATAACCATATAACAAGGTGTTTTGGTTGCAATGGTACTGATCACCTTATGTGAGGGCTGGTGTTAGTGGTGCTATATCTCTTTTCTTCTCCTATCTCCTAATGTTATCCCCACCCTCAGAACCAGGTTGTCCAGCCATGTAAGTTCATAGCATGGTCCACTTGCCCAGCTGTATCCTTTGTAACTACCATTTTGTGCGGACTGTACTTCAGATCGCCAGGAAATTTACCATAGGGTAAGATAACCTACTGTAAGGGTGAGTGGTAAAAAAGCACAGGGTTTTCAGCAGACTTTTTGTGTCAAATTGACTTGCTTAGAATGGTACAGCAGTAAAAAAAAAAGAATACACTTTACCCTGGCTTCTTTACAGACCCTACCAAAGAATGGATCAAACAAAATTGCATAATATATAGCTGTTTTCACCTTAAGACCCGGCCCTGAACAACTAGAGTGATCCATCATAATGTCATCATTAAGCTATTCACCAAAAAACCTTGTGAATAGAGATAACATTTTTGTCAAAAAAGCAAGCTTTTCATCAACAACCGCTGCCAGTCCACCATTCTATGCAACAAAAAATGCACCAAACACTCACTTTATGTAACTTGTCAGAAATGAATAAATGGGATTGAGGAATCTGCCTTCAGCTTCAGGTGATAGATCATAGGTGAAGCTCATTTCATCACCATATGGATAAGGGGCTTACTTGGGACTCAGGTGTGTCTGAATCACCTGTACAGGCTTTGTCCAGGACCTACAAGGTAGACGTGGCGAAAATACTTTATCCAGAGAAGCCTCGCTAGGAGGTCGACAGTGACTTTTTCCTTCAACATCTCTACACAATGTGAAAATACTTCCCCCGCCCCATCTTAAGTGATTCTTATAGATCAAAAAGATTTTAGATACATGGAAATTAGTGAGGTGTGAAATTACATAACTAGAGAATAAGTGTTTATATCAGGTGTTCACATACTGTAAAACTGGTAATGATTGCGTGATTTTAATTATTGCGTTTTAATGCGAATGCATGAGGACGCAATAATTAAAACACGCATAAATCTGTCCCTTCTGTTTCATATATCTGACGTCTGGTGGCGTCGCATTAATTAAAACATGCATAAAAGAGAAAATGAAAAAAACGCAATATTTACTACACGCAAACATTACCAGTTTTACAGTATTATCAGAGCATATCCAAAATATATAAGGATAAATAAGACTGAAAATGTTCACATTTAGTAGTTTTCCAAATTGGGAAGTTTTTAATATATGGTTATCAATTAACGCTCTTGGGCATATGCAAATACTAAGCAAATGAGGAAAATCCAAAATAGTACTCGTCTTCAAAAAGTGGTCATCGTTTTTTGGTTTCCCCATATTTATTCTCAAGTTTTTTAAATACATTGGTCTGAACATTTTGACGTGTCCTGTTATCCAAGTTGTTTATGATGTTGGCACTCACAGACTGCTCACCGTCTCTGACACCACTACCGGAGTTTCAATCTTGACCACAGCATGAGAAAGATGCAGTAAGGCGGTGTTTTCCCCAGGTACTTCACTATTCAGAAACAAAGCGGCAAAAAAGTGATGATAACCAAAATTAGAAATTCAAAATCTGATGCACGCTCGTGTTTGCCCACAAAGGCATTCAGAGTTTTACAGGAGGGTAGACCTTATGGGATATGTATAGATCCCAAGTGCAGCCCTCACCAGATTACTTATCAGCGGTCAGTTGCTGAGCCACTGTAGGTGTAGAGATGCGGTCAGGCTCACAATGAGCTGGACATAAGACACCTGCTGCTACCTTTCACACCTCCTCACCACACTGCTATATACAACCCAGCAAGCTGGTCACCATCTAACCTGCACAGTGTGGCAGAAAAAGGAACGACAAACAAGTTCCAAATTCCAAATCTGACATGCATATATCCGACCACCCAGGCATTTGGAGTATCTGGGGAGGTAAGACTTTAAGGGTATTTCAGCCATCGCTAGATGAGTTATCAGAGGGAGGAGGTAGTTGCTGAGCTATGGGTGAGAGACAGGTACAGTGTGGACATAACGCACCTGCCTTTGCTATTTACACCTCCTTACCATCCAACTAACCCCACAGGTTCTTCATGTCAGCACCTACTCTGACTGCATGAGCTGACATCTACACCATCCCATCTTACAAGCAGCATTCACCCAGGCATGGCTTTATACCATTCTAAAATGTCCTGCTAAACAGTAGTATCTTTTTGACCAAGAAATTTTCAAAAATAAAAAATAAAATAGTTGTAGCAAAATTGCTGATCAGTGCGCAACCTGCCACTCTCCTTCGATTATTTTGTAAATTCATGCTTAATTCCGAAATTGTTTTTATAAGTATCATGGTCCAGTTATAGGGCACTTGTCAAGTTCCACAAGAGAGATATGGCGGATGTCTCCCCCTCTCTCCACACACACAAATACACATTACCTTCTTCCTCAAACCTATTCCTTTTCTTTACCTAGATCAACAAATAAACTCATTTGCCAAGAATCTCATTAGGAATGTTATTTTCAACAGGAAAACCAAATGAATTTTCCGACACTTTTTTCTTCAGATCTAACATCTGTGACCTGAAAGATGTGAAAATGTAATGTATTCTCACAATTGCCTTTTTCTCTAACATCAAACATTATGTTGTTGCTTTTGAGAGAGGTAACAAATGTGACCTTTGCTTAATAGCTCCCCCTCTACAGCCTAAGTGCATTATTTCAACATAACGCTCTGATGGCTTTGTAAAGTGCACGTGCCATGCACATTTTTCAAAGCACTTAACCCATTCATTCTTTAGAGTTCCTCTCAACACTATTGTCGGGATCTTTCATACTCATTTCTTACAATAACTTGGGAGGTAAGACTGAATTTACAACATATTTGATGGAAATGTGTTGGAAATCTTAAGGTTGACATTTCTTCTGCAAACTGTGCTTTTGCAGAAAAGACTTTACCAATGTTGTCTGGTTAATTTTGGCTGCTGCAGATATTAATGGTTTAAGTAGCTATACTCCTATAGCTGGAGGCAGAATGCTATCTTCCAGGCTTGACTTTGCCTTTTCTAGTGGATAATCTTTTCCTATATTATAGTTACCCTTTTTGGCATTTATTGAGACAACGCCATGGCCATTATAACCCAATATTAGCCAGAGATATTAAAACAGAGAAGTGCCACAAGTTGCTTGCTAATGGAACTAGGGGTTACATTCTCAAATCTCTGCTAATAAGCATTATACCTTCTTTCTTAACCAATTCATGACTGTAGCAGCCAAAAACGTTCTGATTTTTTAGGTAATGATATCTTTATAACCAGAGCACTTTTCAAGAAATGTTCACATCAAAACCCAACTTACAACTATCCTTCATATATTCAGTGAATTGATGCTTATTTCCAAAGTTAAGTGTCACATTGTCCAGACAACTCTTGCAAAGATGTTCATGGATAAATGGGCTAAAATTCTTCAATTCATGCCCCACGCCATTGTCAATCCAAAATTCCTTCCTCAACTACAGTAACAAAAGTAGTCATACTGTGAAGGGACATTTTGATGCATCTCCCTTTTTATTTCGCCCCCAACTGTGAGAGGGACATTTCTGGGATGAAATATTAGCTAGTCGAGACAAGGGCGATGATCTATGGCGGCTGATGCTGGGTATCGTGAAACGAGAGAGGGATGTCGTGAAATGAGAGAGGTATGTCCAATGCGGTGATGAGGGGATCCCCATCAACCAGAATGATCGCAACCGAAAATTGTTTCTGTCAGCGTGAAGGTGGTAGGAAGAATGTCAGAAATGTATGTGGGAGCCCCTAGAACTCTCTGCCAAAGCTGCTGGTGAAACATATAGAGGAGAATTGCTGGTAATAAAATGCTGCTAACATGTTTAAGAACCAACTTACTTTTTTAGAGCTGAATGAATGTACCTCAATCAGTAAGTTGCTTGATTTAGCCAGACAACAAGAAATTCCTGCTTTGATGTACATTCTGCACATTTTCAGCTAGAAAAATTAAATCAACAATCACATTTTGATTGTGACTAAAAACTGGTAGACTATATTTTTAGACTATTTTTGATATCCTCCTGAAGAAAACATTGTTTCCAAACTTTTGAAGTAGAAATGTTACTCACAAGTCACAACACAAATATTTTCCTAAACCATTCTTATCAAACAAATTTACTTTCATGTATACCATAGCATCCGTGCAATATCATCAAGGACGTATATGAATGAATGGGTTAACTGTAGTTCTGCCTGCCTCCACAAGGTGTCACAGTAATGCAGGGACAATCACTCAGCAAGCATGGTTTTTATCTTAGCAGAGTTCGTGGCTGGGAGTGGGAAGACATGTTGCAGAGATTATGTATCATGTTGCTCCCCCTGGTTAAGCAAAAGTCTTCTCGATTTACAGCCTGTCAGCTGTGCCCTCCTGCTCCCGGAGGTGAAAATTAACACATACCCCTCTCCTTACTTGTGTACACATGTATGCACGCACAAATGCACACTTCTCTCACATTACCATTTTCATGGCCCCACTCATTGATTTATTGATATATCCTTGGCAAGGAAAACAGTATGCTGTAAAAATCATGCTTAAGGCTTAGGCGATTAAGGAAAAGATTCCTCCCTATTTACAATGCTAGCAAAGGGCTTATGATAACAGTGTTACTATCACAAGCATTTGATACCAGTATATGTTTAAGCTAGTATTTCAGGTCAGGGTTTGTTAACTAGGGCTTATGACCCTATGGAATTTACTAGCCCTACTATAATTATCACTAAACAGACTAATTGATCTTGGCAACATTTCTAACCATTTAGGTACAAGGACATATGCAGGGGGTTGTATAAAAGGGATACAGAAATCTTTCGAAATAAGCTATTATGGCACCAACAAAATCAAAACTAACCATAAGCTGACCTGGATCCATGCTAAGATGTGGATAGGGAACTGAACACACACTTGTAGCAAGTCTAGCTACCTACCACCTACATAATAGACTCAGCAGGTGCACATGTGATGTAATATATCATAATGTCAGTTTAATGGAAACAGGCTTCCTGCCCTAATGCGAAAACTGGGGATTCTGATAGAACAGATCCGTTAAACACCTACTTGGGTAATCCCAGATCTCCTTAACCCATTCACAGTTAGAGCTCCACCAGAACCTAACGTCTGCTACTTTCACACTTTTGAAAATAACTTGAGAACAAAGCGAGAGTTCACAAAATATTTGAAGGAGAGTTGAAATTTGGCTTCTGATAAACATTTCTCTTTCATATGCTTTCCAGAAAATACTTTTGTAAGTAATATATTGTCAAATCTGTCAGGCCTGTTTTGGCTGGTCTGAGTGTTAATGGGTTAATCTCCTCCTGCTGCTTAGTATCCAATTAAAATCCACCCCCTACCTTAATGCCTCAAGCTCACAAGACAGGAAAATGCTGGCTTCAGCAGACAAGGTTCTCCTGTGTGTAGATTAACCATCAATCAACAAGGCTTATCTTTTTGGGCAACAGCACCTGTTAACCTTTTCATTCCTGCAGAGCCCTGAGTGAATAGTATACATTGGTAATATCTTTGTGTCCAGAGCATTTTTTTTTCCAGAAATATTTGATTCAGAAATGATTTTCAGAAATCATCTCTATCCCAACTCTCCTAAATGCAAGTTGGCTATCCATCAAACAATATGTATTTAATCCTACTCGATACCCGGAATACTGGGATGTTACATGTAAGTTGTATCTGAAATATATATATATGATAAGACGAGGCCAACCCTCGTTACCTACACTAGCTAAAATCAGTCTCAGATACTTATCCACATATCATGTTGCAGTCTTAGTTTCTTAGATTGAGTTCGCAAACTATCCTTAAGGTGGAGCTATGAAAGTGATAAAGATAGTTGTGTTGCCACCGAGTGGATATGATAAGCATTAGTTATGGTACATCTGAGTCTGAGAAACAGGCTTCAGCTGTATTCCCTGGCCATTGTGCTGCCATCTAGTGGACACTAATATGCGGCACTAATGGTAATAGTTTATTCATGTTCAACTTAGCCTGCCTATTCCCAAACCAGCACTCCACATCCAATAAGAAGCTATTAGATACCCCAATGCTTGTTGTCTGGCTATAGATCAGTAGATGGATTGATAGTGTAGCAGGAGTAACAGCTGTGTATGCCTGGTCTGCAGCAGCAGCAAGGGTTGATTCTTGATCACTCCACCCCCTCTCGACTCTCATCATCTCTCCCCTGCAGACACACCAGGCCACACCATGCCTCCCCATAGATACAGCCTTATCACTCCCCTGCCCACACCACCCACGTAACAGGCCTACTGCACATGTATTACTAACACCCACCTCATACAGGCCTAGCCTAGCGAACATGCTCAAATGTGCTCTTCCTTAATGCATGATATATATACTGTATACCGTGTTAATATTGCGGCAGTTTAATTAATGCGTACTTTGCGCACCCATAGAGTCCGCATTTATTAAACTGCGCACGATGGATTGGACAATAAACTATTCATCAACAACAGCAACTATCATTTAGATATTGGATCCCTTGTACCGTTCAACACACTAATATCGTCGTTCAACATACAGACCCTTTGCGGCCTCTGCTGGTACTATGTTTATTAAATTACGATGTAGAGAATTTGCACACTCGAATGTGACCAAACATGCCGGTAACCACTACTCAGAGTTGCTAAATGCAACCAAGATAGCACTGTTCGCGGCTAGTGACGAGATAAAGATTGCACTTGCCTATAACACTGGCATCATGTGGCATCCCCAGGGGGCTGGCCGGCTTGAATATAGCAGCACCACCCTCCCAAAAGCTGTATAGGTTGCATACCCTTGGCCTCCTCACACGGCTTGAGATGGAGGTTATCAATGCGCAATAATTAAACTGCGCATCCAAGGCAGTTATCTGCTGAGCGCATTACTTTATATGCGCAATATTAACACGGTATACAGTATATATATATATATATATATATATATATATATATATATATATATATATATATATATATATACATATATATATACACATATATACATATACATATATACATATATATATATATATATATATATATATATATATATATATATATATATATATATATATATATATATATATATATATATACACCAAGTCATGGTTAGAAACCAGTTTTAGTTCACAAAAATGCCTTATGAGGGAGCTCTTAGTGCATCATCATTGATAACCTCAAACGCATACTGTAGCGCCATCCATCAATTCATCCACAGGAAATCATCCTCCTATTCTGGTTTGGGAGTCAGGATATGGCAGCCCCAAACTCCTCAGGAAGTTTTCATATTACACACACGAGTTTCCCTTCATTAGAGCCTTTATTATAGGAGAGCATTAACTTTAATGCAAATGGGAGAAATAAAGTGCTATCCAATCTGAACTAATGGGAGACCAGAACAGTGTCTTAGCCAGGATTTAGAAAGTGGGTGCCTAAAATTGGCAGTTGTAAAATTTTTGGGAGTCCAAAATTTTAAGGGGGATCACAATATACTCATATCTAAACCATAAACATGTATGAATTTATCAAAATAAGGCATGATACCATTAAACAATGTCATGGGAATTATTAGGAGATGAATAAATTCAATTATAAGCTTCAGATTGAGATTTTTAGAAATTCCACTCAAAAAGATTTGGGTGTCCTCAGGGGTCATTTTTAAGGGTTTGGGTGTCCAAAAAGGCACCCAGACGCCCTGCTGGCTAAGACCATGGACCAGAACTTCAGTGGCTGGATGATATAGCTGCTGTGTTACCGCTATTAGGAGGCTGTTGATAATATCACTTACTGACAGGTAATCTGGTTTAAGCCATTGGTAACCCATAACTCATAATTGTGCAGGTCTCCTTAGAAACTGCACAATACTTAATAACCAGTTCATGACATTCCTCGCTGTTATTTTGCCACGTGCAGTAAAAAGAGAATTTATTGCCTCAGTTATTGGAAACCAGTCTCTTATCATTATTAACATAATATGCCTTTTGTTTTTTTATGATTATGTAGTCGAACTACAGAATTTGTTATTCATTTTCATGAATTAATCAAAAGCAGAGTGCTTTTGTACAAGAGCTTGTAATAAACATGGCATTGTTAATAATTGAAATGAGCATGTCAGTGGCTTTGAACCTCCAGACAGCTTAACCTAACAACACAGTAACCTGCACCAAATGCTATAACCGAACCCTAAAACAAGCAATTTCTTCACTATTTTCCTTGCTAACCTAAAAACTCTACCCAACTCAAAACTGAGTCTTCCATGAATTAGTTCTACACTTGCTCACTAGGTGGCCAAACTCCTCTTTCAATTCCTCCTTTTTCTTATACGACAAAAATCATATACTTCAGCCTAAGCAATTTTTTGTGGTACAATTGCTGTTCTTCAAGAGGAAGAGGGCAGAAACAGAAGGATGCTGAGACCTATGCATTGTTCGTTATATGCCCTTATCTTCAATATTGCCAGTAATGCCACAGCATGGTAACTTATTTCCTGTTCTGTTTCCTGTATCACACTGGTATTGGAAAACCTATGTGTGCTATCTAGTATGTCTTTTGAATCATAATTGTTGCACCAACATAGAACAATACAACACAATAGTAATCTATATGTATATGGCAAGCTCCAGTGACTGCACACAATGTACAGTTGAGGGGCCATCAGGGGGAAGGGAGCTGTGCTCAGGATGTGTGGAAAAGTGCATATCCTGGTGGCTTCAACACCAGCCAGACTAGTCTAGCTACTAGGCTTTACTCAAGGGAGGAAGGGATGTTTGTTTTTTGCGTCGCTTTCAACAGCCTAGGTCATATTGTGAAGAGATAGAAACCCGCAACCAGGAAGAAATTCCCTTCTCTTTACAAATACATCCAAGGGGTCTATAAGTTGCAGAAGAGCCATATAGACAGCCCTCCACAATGCTGCACATCTATAAAGCAACCAGGCCAACCCGCTTGGGGTACAGCGTAGATTTGAACCTGCGAACTCACGCTTGGGAGCCAGGTATTGTAACCACTAGGCCCTGGCGTAACTGTCTTTCACCATATGATATATAAATCATGTGACCTACTCTAGGCCATTTTGAAGTTAACGATCTGCATCCCTACCATAGTGCCATCTAGCCACAACCACAAGGGATGACATCTGAATGGCCTGAAAGCCAGGCCATAGCTAGAGAAAAATCACCCTTAAACAGCATTACCATCACAATAAACCATTCCAAACACAGACTTACTGTAAGGCTTGGTTTTTGGTATTTTGATTATCCTCATTATTTTGCCATATCAAGGCTACATATATATTTTCAAGAATTTCTTTCTTCAGATAAAGAAAAATTGTGGTTTTAGCCATGACAGGGAAGAATTTATTTATTCATAAATGTTATGAAAATATAGACCTGTCAGGAATGAGTGGCTGATTATATAAACCAGACTCAATGGCACAGAGGCTAGGCTAGCTGGAGTTAGATTTCTCAATGAAATGGGGCAACCATAAAGGATTTTCATTTTTTTGCTTTTTCTCATCAGACATCCAATAATGAGGTGGGCTTACTTCAAAAAGTTTCAGTCACCTTGAAAATTCATCATATAAAGGTGGCACACCTTATGAAAGTGGGTGGCTACTGATGATTGTGCATATCAAATATGCAAGTCAAACAGGGGATGATGTAAGATGAACACTAATTACAATTACTTAACCCATTCATACCTGTAGCGTCCAAAACTGCCTGACTATTTTGGTGCTTTCTCTTAACAAAATAAAAAATTTCAGAAAATATTTGAAGGAGAAATATTTAAATATTTTGTGAATATATGATTTATTCCAAAGTTATTGTCAAAAGTATCAATGGTCCAGACGTCCCTTGTCAAGATGATTTTCAGGCATGAAAAGGTTAAGAATTTTGAGTTGGTCTGGATTAAAGACAAGCAATTATTACAGATAGATGGATTAGGATTCTGCTTGAGACAGGCCCAGTCAACTATTTACTTCATCAATATCAAGACCATTGGAGTGTAAGGTTTTTGAGAAATCCATTCATCATACCTTATCCCAATTAACATTGGCATTGACCCTAAATTGACATAGACTTTGCGACTATCTTAACACCATATATTCTGCCATTAATCGATACAACCCTAAAACTCATTCTCATAACTTTTCATCTATCTTCATAACCATTTTATTCCTAAATTTCACATTGTCTCATGACTATGCTACTATCTTCATAACTTGAATACTGCTGAATTTCAGTCTCATGAGTATACTACTATACTCATAATGTAAAAACTGTTTCCCCTAAATCTACCAATGAAATCTCATAATTCCTGCCTATGTAAATATCAAACCACAAACACATTTTCCAACATGTCTAAAGCAAAAGATATGTGTCATGAAAATAATTGTAACTGAAACACTTCGTAGATGAGGATAGTGTCAATGTAAATTATCCTATACATCATCAGAGTCCAGTTGCTGGCATATGTGTACACATGTATATTCATGTTATACATACATACATACATACATATATATATATATATATATATATATATATATATATATATATATATATATATATATATATATATATATATATATACATATATATATATATATATATACATATATATATATACATATACATATATACATATATATATATATATATATATACTGTAGAACACGAAATTTCCGCGTGTGTTTATATATAGCGTACTTAGCGTGTGGTTCAGCTTCGCTATATATAAAAACGCTGTACTTTTTTATTACTGTACTGGCGCTGTCAGCGGCGGCTATCGTCGCTAACATAAAGATACGTTATGATGCAAAACTCCCCAATTCGCTATACTTGGGACACGCGTGAATTTCGTGTTCTACAGTATATACATATACATATACATAATATACACATATATATATATATATATATATATATATATATATATATATATATATATATATATATACATAATATATATATTTGATTTAATTTTTTCTGTCAAGCATTAAATATCATTAAAGATTCAAAGAATATGGCCTGAAAGTCATTGATGAATAAATGTATTACCACATTCGCCAGTTTACCTGGTCAATCTAATGAGGGGAGGAATAAATAAGAAATAAAAATCAAAGTATCATTTTGATGAGAAATAACAGAAAATACAGATGTTGCCATTTTCAGTATATATAAGTAAGAGACCCTTTCAGTGACCAGACAACTCCACCTTTTTCATTGCAAAATCACAAGAAGCTTATCAATCGACCAATCAATGGAGGGCCTACCTGGATCGCCTTCTCCTGCCGAATCTGTCGTTTCCACGGTCGTTATCGCCGTAGCGAGGCGGTCCCCTGCGACTGCCGCCTGGTCCTCCACCACCTCCACCTGAACGTCGTGACTTCCCATTCGATCGCTCCACACGCACTCTGCGCCCATTTATTTTACTGAAATCAAACAAAAAGGGGTGCAATATATAATGTCTTAATTTTTCAACTCTCAATCTTAGTCCAAAACCGAAATCCTGAATCACTTCT
Source organism: Maea johnstoni (assembly GCA_963942565.1). NCBI lineage: Eukaryota > Metazoa > Annelida > Polychaeta > Spionida > Magelonidae > Maea > Maea johnstoni. The sequence continues at coordinate 27,571,568 of OZ012693.1, read as the reverse complement.
CAGGACAACCAAATATTTTGTGAGTAAATTCTATTAATGTCAATTTCAAGCAATTAATTGAATTCTTTCATGCCAACTTAATCCCAATGATATTGTATATGGATATTTTGTCATATTTCAATAAGTAAATACATGTTTATGTTTGTAATTAGAGTATATTGTGGTCTCACTTGAAAAATAGGATGCCCAAAAACTTAACCTATTGACAATTTACGGCACCAAGATTCTAATTTCTGACTAAGACCCTGCTCTCAATATCAGTTTAGTTATGCAGATAAAATTTAAGAAATGAAACCTGGATGGGTTGAACAAGACCATAATTTGACAAGCTTTTGATCTCAGCTTTCAGAGAAGTAATTTAGTGTACTTTAGGCCAATCAGAACACATTGTACATTGCCTAACTCAGTATAAAGCACATTTCAGCAAATCCTATTGCTAAATTGAGGCAGGTATGGTTATGATGATTGTCATTACTGATGATCATATAGTGATTGAGAACACCATGTCTAAAGAAATCCGGTTAAGTCAGGTTTTATTTAACCCATTCACACTCAAGAGTTCCTCTAGAAGTATCGTCTGCTACTTTCATACTTTTGGAAATAATTAGGGAATAAAGCGAAAGTTGGCGAGATATTTCAAGGAGAGTTGTTGTTTATCTTCTGATCAACAATTCTCCTTCAAATGTTTTCAAAAAAATACTCTTGTAAGGAAAATATTTCCAAAATCGTCAGGCCTCTTTAGGCCGCTCTGAGTGTAAATGGGTTAAGCAGGACCAATAAGGTGGAGCACATATAAATTATGGTTGTCATCGGATTGTGCAGAACAGACTATAACACTATTGAGCGTCGAATATTAAAGTCATTAAATGCAGATGGTGCCATTTCATAACCTCCGTTTATGACGGTAGGAAATCTATGCCATGATGTATGATAATGGTTGATATATAAGCACAGTTTACACTGTGATCATTAATCATTAGTATACTTGCTACTAGTCTGTTTGAAATACCCTTTCTCTTAAGCTGACCTGAGTTGATTTCATTCCATTTTTAGTTCAAAAATTATCCTCCATGTGGAGCCACTTTGGTAGCCAACTGTAAACTCAAGAACTGTGCTGCCACCATTAGTGTTGTGATAGTATCATTTGATTTGAATAGACCTACTTAGCTCAGCCTAAGACCCTGATTATTCAATCATAGACAAAACAGAAAAAAAAGTTCAAGAGTTCAAGGGATGGAAACCAGAAAACATCGCTTCAAAAGCACTATCCTTAACAAAAAAAAATTCCGACATGATAGACTGGACTGCAATCTGCATGATATTTAGTCTATTTCCCTGCGTGGGTATTTGGAGTGATGGAGTATTAAGCTAGATAGCAAAGAATTCTTCCTTAACCCTTTCTCGCCCATACCACACATTCATTTCCAGACAATTTTGTGATGTTACCTTTTTTACAAGAGCACCATTCTGAAAATAGTTGAAGGAGAAATACTGCACATTTCTCTTTAATATTGTGTGAATGTATGCTTCATTAGTACTGGACAGCCACTGAGCTAATTCAATCATTTAGTTTTAGAAGTTTTGTAATCTTTAAGATAAAAGTATTAACTATTAATTAAATAGAATAGTGTAATTCCTATTATAAGCTGGTTCCTCCAATTGCCTCTGGAAACTGTGTTTCCTGGCCTCAAAATAAATTAAGCTATTAATGCTTCAGCTACCTTAGAGTTTTGTTTATCCTAACTTTTTCTGACACAAATTGTTATTAGCCAGATGCAAATGGTGGAGGAAACCGGGTAAACCACCACCTAACCTCAAGGCACTGGCCACTTTCTCACATGCCCTGAGCAAGAATCGAACCCCCGAAAGTCGTGAGAGACAGCATGAAAAGAGAAACAATGCCTTGTAACATTTGGTTTACAGGGTAGAGTAAGGGTCTAACTCTGGTGGAGTGAGTGTACAGTCTGGCTGCTGAAACCAATTATTTGTAGCCAGGAGTCAGACGAGCCCAGCATGAGGAGGGAAGACTGCCAAGACTGGTGTGAAGTACAAGCGGCATTTATAGCCACCAAGGTTATTGGTGGCGAGTTAATTATCTTTTCCCTTAATACCTTAATACCCTTGTGAGTCCTAATTGAAATAATTGCAATTGTTCCCACATGTGTCTGATGCCAAATTGTAATGAGGATAATTGGCGAGGAATCAGAGACAGGATTTAGAAACTGGGTGCCTAAATTTGGCAATTGTAAAATTTTGGGTCGTCCAAATATTCAAGGGGGACCACAATATACTCAGATTTCAACCATAAACACGTATAAATTTATCAAAATAAGGCATGATATCCATTTTCAATGTCATGGAAATTACATGGAGATGAAAAAAGTCAATTATATGCTTGAGATTGACATTTTAAGAAATTCCTCACAGAAAGATGTGGGTGTCCTGAGGGATGCTTTTGAAGGGTTTGGGTGTCCAAAAAGATACCCAGACGCCCTGCTGGCTAAGACCATGGCGAGGATGTTCATGTTTGACAATCTTATAAAACTTCGGTCCACCATAGTCATGGGACATATCAAAATGAACCTTGAATCGAGCACAATATTCTGGCACCCAACTGGCTTATTTCGAGCTACGTAGGGACTTTATTTAGATTGGTGAGTCAGGCTCTTCTTTAAATGAATCTGATTATCTTGCATGCATATCTGCTTTATGGTTCTCTAGGTTATGTTACCACAAATGCACATGTGCGTGTGTGGCTTGGAAGCACCTTACAATGCTGAGGCTACTTCCGCCCAAAGCACAAGGATGCAAAGATTTTTGATAACCATCTTAACCCTGTCATGTTGTTAGTATTCATTAGATTTAGATAACTCTCAATGAGTACTCTCAGATGAGCACCCATATGCCAGGGTTTCAGTCATTTTACAGGTTTTTTGTATCATTTTGAATTGGCAAAATAAGCCACCAGCAGCATAAGGGTTATGCAAGATGAGAGGAGTGATTCTGCTACCTTATGCAGCTAATCAATTAACTCCACTTATCCATACATCATTAACCACAGATGTCGGTGCAGTATGGCTCAGGTATATCAGAATTTGGAATTTTGTGTTTCGTCACTTTTTTCGCCATATTGCGGCTAAGGTGTGACTAGCCAGATGTAATTGGTGAAGGAAACCGAAGTAGCGGGCAAAAACAACCGCCTAACCCCAAGTCACTGGCAACTTTCTCACATGCCCCAGGTGAGATTCAAACCCGGATAGTGGTGAGAGGCAGCTAACAGTCAGTGGCAATGCCTTACAAGTTAGACCATTTGGCTACTAGGACAGGCCCTCTCATGTATATCAGCAACAATATAAGAGTAATCATACCGGAAATAGTTTTGTATCATTCAGAATATGCTGTTGTTATGACAACTTGTCATTGTCATTGACAAGTGTGCTTTGATTAGATATACATGTAGTAATAAGACTATGCACATTGAGAGAAAATGCCCCTTATCTAGTCTAAAACATTACAAATTGAGGCAGTCACCGTTAAGGGAACTTGCATGATTGGTTAAAATAAAAGAGTTATGCTCAGTTTTCAGTGAGCAATGCAAATGCATCGATGAATAACATAAACATATTTAAATAATATAAACATATCATCAAATCCTTATTTGGGGCATGACTGGGTTAAGTAAATGAGTAATGTGACATTTTCAGTAAGCCCTCCAAATGCGGGGCTGAATAAGATAAACAGATTAAGCGTTGCTGTCAAGTAACGAATATCAAGTGAGCATATTACTTACCACCCGTCCAGGGCCCTGACAGCATCGTCCGCATCCCGAGGATCATCGAATTCCACGAAGGCGAAGCCCGGGGGATTCCTGGCTACCCAGACATTCCGTAATGTCCCATACTTGCAGAATACATCCTCTATCTCGTGCTTGGCCGCGCCGTGACCCAGATCTCCTATGTAAACTTTACAGTCTAATTTCCATTCCCGAAACCTGGCCATATCATTGCCTCCTGCAAAAAAGAAAATGATTTTCTATTAGACTTGAGTCCACTAAGATAACAAATAGTAACAGGATTCTTTTGGTAGAATCCACATGAGAGTCTGCCCCAGGAAGAATATATCGGCAGCCTGAAAGCCAAATCAGCTCTGTTATCTAGACATACATAAATCTATTAAGTTCTTGGTTCTCTACTTCCTTATTCTAGATGTAAGTTACATATCCATTTAACAGCTATATGAAATCATCTCCTTCCTCATGTGTATCTAGCTAATTAGTTACTAGTAATTATCATTTATGAGCAAAAAAAATAAACAGAATGAGCTTTTGAAGATTGATAAGTATATAAATCTGATTCAATAAATGAGGGAACATTCTTCTAATTACCAAATACGTTTTACTCAATTTAGAAGCAGGTACTCATACAGGGTGTTAGCCTGCATGGATTTCTTTAAATGACTGTCCAAAACAGAAATCAGATTTAGCTTCTCAGCTGCTTCATATCCTTACACCAACTACATGTAAAAGTTTATAGTGGCATTAAGGGCAATTTACATTTTATCCAAGACCCAGAGGATGGTTGGTTAGGATGTAAGGAAAAAAATGGTTATTGCCTCCAAAGAAAATCAAAGTTGAAAATTCTTCATAGAAATCTTTGCCTCACATAAAAAGATGCCTGTTCAAAAGACAGACTAGACAGGCCCTGGCTAAGTCCCAGTTCTCATATCCTGTCAAAGACATACACATAGTATACCACTTGACAGTTTGAAAGCATATTCTCAATATTGTGTCCACATATCAGATTTCCTAAAAGTTCTTGATTGAATTTGGTGAAATACATGACCCATCAATGTAATGGGAGAGGCATTAATGAACTTATCACTTCGGGTATCAATGACATGTAATGCAATTTTCTCCTATCTTATGCCTTCCAGAAATAATCTGATGAATTAAATTGATGAATTTAAAATGACGTTTTCACCAGATATGAGCCCAAGTTTGTGAATCCAAAGTCCTCTAGTTCAGTGTGAAAACCATGAACTGACATATCACTAGAAGCATCATCACCTGTTTTTACCCTTCATGCCTGTATGAGCGCCCAAAGCAGCAGCCAGACTATTTTGGTGATACCTCTCACACAAAAGCAAGAAAACTTACAGAAACTTCAGAAAACTTCCAAATGCAAACTATCAAAAAACTCTCACAGAATTTTCTTTTCCAATTTAAATGATTTATTCCAAAGTTATTTACAAAAGTACCATAGCTCCCAACATCATTGTTCTAGATCTCGAGGCATAATTGGGTTATGTAAACGGAGTATCTACAGAGACATGGAGATCTCTTCATGTGTCTGGTGTCTATGGAAACCTATTCTTTTTAACAGACTAATCAATATTGGGTTGTAAATCTAATCTATTCAGTAGCTAGACATTAAATCCATCTACGTGCATCTCTCCTATGATAACTTTGATTAGACACATTCTATCTGTAGAGCATCCTCCTAACTTATCTAGTATCTTGATAACAGGAAGTGAAGCAATGCACATACCAATTAGTCCTACACTGTTCCCTACAGTACCTGTTAACTGACTCAAGTGTTGCAATTTACCTCTAAGTGATAAGAACAACCTGATTTCATAGCAATTAGGAAATAGTAGTTTCTACCCAGCAATACAGTACAAATCAAAGACAAGCCACATAGTATAACTTCCAATGCTGAGAGGCATACCCTGGCACATGGGTACTCACCTATGAGTACTCAGCAAGAGCTATACAATGAATACCAACATGGCAGGGTTAAGAAGTTTTTCAAAAATCCTTGTGCTTTGGACAAAAGTATCCACAGCATTTGAAGGGTTAAGTCCTGCGACAAATGGCTTTCTCCTCAAATAATCGTATACCACTGATATATCTTGACGAATTAGAGGAAGAGATGTATACAAAGCTACATGTGCTCATTCTATCCTACTTCTACCATAGACAGCAAAGCAGCAATGGAAGATTTCTTGTAGCCATAGGCTATGTAATGAATGGGAATAGAGGTTTGCTAGAACCCACACTTAGGTCCAGACTACAGTTATAACTGGAATCTGTTCAAATAGTTCAGGCAGTGAGCCAAGGGCTAATTTTGTCAATGCTTTCTATTTGATATCCACAGGCTTGTGAGCATAAGGCTTAGCCAACAGGGCGTCTGGATGTCATTTGGACACCCTAACACACAAAAATCACACCTCAGGACACCCAGTTTTTTTCACTTCAATTCCCATAACATTGTAAGGATAAGGATATCATGCCTTATTTCAATAAGTAAACATTTTTATGGTTGCATTCTTAGTATAATAAGTAGTGCTTTCCTTTGAAAAAGGGGATGCCCAGAAATTTGATAATGGTAAATTTTGGGCACCCATTTTCTAAAACCTGGCTATAGGACCCTGTTGCCAATAGCTTCTATTTGATACCCTAAGGCTTGAGAGATCAGTAAGTCTTTCCTTGCTGGATGTGTTGTGAGTAGTGTGTACTTATCAGTTCACTCTGTACTTGGCAAACAACACAGGCAGCCACACAGCTGTGCTACTTTTCTGGCTATTTTTTACACAGCTGTATGTTGCTGTGGATCAATCTTCTCTTTCTCTCATGAGCATACGGCATATTAAACTACTTACACATGGCGCAGAAAGCTTATCCTATGTATGATTTACCAGCACCACTTCTATCCACTAGACCAGATGTAGGGGTACACATATACACATACAATATATGTGTGTGTGTATATATATATATATATATATGTGTGTGTATATATATATATATATATCTATATATATATATATATATATATATGTATATATATATGTGTGTTTATATATATATATATATATATATATATATATATATATATATATATATATATATATATATATATATATATATATATATGTACATGAATATACAATGCTGCCATGTTGCAAATATGTAGCATACTCCATTATAAACCTCTCCCCTTATTAGGAGGGTTGGGATATGACTTTATGGTTCAGAGCAGCTGTGGTGATGAACAACCCATATTAGACAACCTTTTAAATCTCAACCATCATATTTCCCTAGGAGATTATATGATAAGTTTTTAGCAAAGAAAAACACCACACTCACAGTGCTTATCATAAAGAATATATACATGTTTTTCTTTCAGTAATACCCATGGGGTTGAGGAGAGGGCTGTCATACTATGCACACAGGTAATTTATTATGACATGCTAAAGTAAATGAATGGGTTGCACACCAATGATGTCCTTGGCACCAGCGGGGTATGCAGCAAACTTCAAAGGAGCTCTGCCCTTTTCTGATGGGGTGAATGAGGGTCATATATGCACCTTTGATAAACATCTATAAGGGTCTACTGAGCAATACTTTGTAAAACCTCCTGCCAGTACAAGAGGTACTACAGAGAGTATGAGTTTATGGGTGTGGCATAGAGAAAGTGCAGAGAGAGAGAGTGAGAGAGAGAGAGAGAGAGAGAGAGAGAGAGAGAGGAGAGAGATGAGAGAGAGAGAGAGAGAAGGAGAGAGAGAGAGAGAGAGAGAGGAGAGAGAGAGAGAGAGAGAGAGAGAGAGAGAGAGAGAGAGAGAGAGAGAGAGAGAGAGAGAGAGAGAGAGAGAGAGAGAGAATTATAGTGTTGGGACGATCGATTATAATCGATAATCGATCGTTTGCCTCTCTTTTACTTATAAATCGATTACAAAACTGGCAATCGATAACAATCGGAAAAGGTGACACCTAGTGGCAAAATATAGAACTAAATGACAGGCAAGTTGTCAGCTCTCTTGCTATGAAACTAAGCTCCAAAAACAAGCTAATAGCAAGAAATTGTTATAGACTATCACGTATTATTAGGCTCTAGATCTCTAGTACCCAATTACTGCAAAAGTGCGAAGAACTGATTATTATCAGTAATCGATCGGTTGGCTGCGACTGATTATCGATCATGAAATTGCAACCGATTCCCAACCCTAGAGAATTACTTAAGTGGTAGTTGAATATGAAAAGAAAAGGTGGTATTCATGCTTAAAAATTTTCAACATAAACTGCTTAATCAAGCGAAAAAGAACACAGCATGTATTAAGTGGAAGGGAACATATTAGTTAAGGTTTAAAAAATACAAACCTATATTCATGAGTGTATAGTTTGGTTTATTTGTGCTTTACCTTTACCTTTGTCCACATACATGTGCTTTAGACCATGAAACAGTCCTATATACACTCCACAATTAGTAGCCCCTTCAGGTTCTCGTGAAATATTGTACCTGTGTCACCAACAATTCTTACAAGCTATTTACGAAAAAACCTCAACAATTTTCTTTGGACTTGAAAAGGGGAAAAAGAATAATTACGAGTGAAAATTATACCTTACATAGTACCACAAGTGGCAGGCCTATTGAGATCAAACCAAGCAAGTACAATAGAGCTGACAAAAGATGCAGGGCTTTCGTCTTGTCTTCACCTGGGAGGAATGCCAATTAGGGGGCACTAAATATCCACGCCACTTTCCTGCCACTACTATGGGGTTGACCCGCATGAAAAATGAGGTAATTTACATCACTAGAGGAGTAGAGGTGTTGTATTTACATGTCATGCAAAAAGAACACACTCAAATAGATTTTTCTTTTATTTTCTTTTTTTCATAAAGCATGACTTATTCTGCAATTTCATAGGAAAGTCTGTGTGAAGATTTTCCCTTTTCTTCCTTATTATTACTTTTTCTGCCATTTCAAAGGAAAGTTGTGACTAGGTGGTAGGTAATAGAAGAGTGAACCAAGTGGGGAGGAAATACACCCACCTACCCCAAGTCACTATCAACTTCCGCACATGCCTCGCACTGGATTTGACTCTAAGAACTCAATGTACAGCAGAGGGACACAGTGAGAAGAGTTCTTAAACCACCCTAATTTGTCAAACTTCTGCAAATCACCAGTGACTTCTTCACATGGAATTAGAATAACAGTCCTTGACCTTGTGCACAATGTGCAATAATAAGACAAAGCCTAGTCGCTCGGCCTACCATTTTAAACTTCTTCTGTATCGCGCCTAATAAGTATTCTAACTCAAAACTCAGTCTACCCTAGTTTAGTTCTAAACTTGCTCAAAGTGAGATCACATCCTATGTTCTAGCTCTTCAAGCTTGTCTCCCTTGGTGAATCTATGATCAGCCAAAGGAACTAAAACCTTGACTTGTAAGTAAAAGATAGAAACAGTACATGCATAGCATAGACCACCCTTGGCATCATCTATGATCAGCTAAAGAAGCTAACACCTAGATTTTAAGTAAATATGTAGAGACAATATACAATATACCACAGGAGTTGGTCTATAAAACACAGCAAGCAGATGGTGCATTATGTGGTAGACTGCTCAGCCATAGGGGCACCCTAACTACTTAGGGTGATCATCCTGGTCATCTTACTGTAACTTAAAGCCACTAAAACATGCCAAGGTGTTGGATCAAAGAGGGATCCCTTAAAGAGACCATACCTCACTTCCAGTACAGGTAAGCCATTCAGTAAAGGAAATTACCTGTGAGACCTTGAACTCTGAGTATCCAGTAGCAAGTGTTTACTGGTGCAGCAACCACCTATAAATAAGTATCCTGAAGTCAGGCCAGGTGCCAGGTATATGTGACCAGAATATCACAAATGCTCGAATCAGAAATTTGAACTCCAAATGTCTTATCAGTGTCGGCATTCTTAAGAATGATGGGGATGGTCATTTTGCAATTGTTTTTTGATTGTTTCTTTGTTTTTGTCATTTTTCAAATAAAGGATTGGAAATACACATTTTTTTTTAGAATTAACCACAGGCAGATATTTCCTTTGAAGCACTGTAATGTTGGAGCAGGACAATAAAACCATGCCAAGACAGTAGATTTTTTTCAGACAAAACATTTCACCAAACATAAGGATTTACTGTATGATGGTCAAGTGAAACTAGATATATACCGGACGAATAAATCCTTGCATAGTCTTAGCCTGCAGAGTATCTGGGCGTCTTTTGGACACCTAAATTCATTAATTCCTGACACCACTTTAGGGAGAAAGGCCACCCTTTTAGAGACATTGTAACAACACTGCTTTCAAGTACGAAGGGAAAAAATCCTAAGCAAATACAATCACTGAATGGACAGAGTACCATCCCTTATACAGAACATGATCCTGATTAAGTAAAGCAGCGTTATCAGTTCTTCAGGGTCCAGCACTCAACCGGCACCAACTAAAGACTCACCACCAACACTAATAACTACAAGCAATTTAACAAGTACAAAGGCCCCATTGTTGACAAAAATGCTTCACTTCAGCACAACCTGTCACAATCTATGTGAAGATAATTCTTTTTTCACATGTGGGCTCTTTTTTCGGGTGTGGCAATTGTTTGGAAGTACGAGGTCTATCAACCTGCTGATTTATAAAATAACCTTTCATTGTAGCCAGGGCAGGGGATTTATTTTCAAGTTTTATGAATTAAAACCCAACAGCCCATAAGTTTTCATTGGGTAATAAATAATCATGCAAATTTTAGTGCGGTAAGTCTAAAGTGTTTCTCTCTCTGCACGGTTTCTGAGTGGGACCCGTACATCACAGACAGTTTTTGTACAAAAAGTATGTACAGCATACTGTAGGCAGACAAATATTCAGTTTATTCACTGTTTAAAGATAAATTTCTCATATAAGCCTCAATTGGCAAATTGCAGACAAGGATCTTGTACTAGGGATGTCCTTGATATCCCTTTTTTTCAGATTCGAATATTTGATAAACTCTTTCCGATATATTGATTCAATTCGATACCCCGTGTCTTAGCTATATGCCTGAGTAAAGTACACCATCCCTTCCAAAAGCCTTAGAAAATACTTCAATATTTAGTAAGAGTTTCACTTTGCAAAAAGAAAATGTCTGGGTATCTAGTACACCAGCATTCTCATTTCATGAATCATATTTCCTGATCAAGAGTCATTCAGAAAGCAACCAATGTGACTTATTAATCAATCCTAATTTTTTGTATCTATTGGGATATTTATTGCCATAAAATATTTCACAATCACCAGTGAATGCAGATTTTCTTGGTCAAATGGTGAAATGATCGAAAATTTATGAATCTGTACATGCAGTGTTTTTAAACGAGCCAATATTGTCAAGTAGCATTCAAGGACATCCTCGTTATTTCAAAGGTGCATTAACCCATTCATGCCTGTAACAACCAAAACCATCAGGCTATGAAAGCATAATTCTAAAGACAAAATAATTCACACATTACTTAAACAAATGAGGAAAAGTAATAACGATGCCTCCCCACTCTCTCTGTCTCTTCCCCCCCCCCTCTCTCTCTCCCTCCCCCTCTCTCTCTCTCTCCCTCTCTCTATCTCCTCTCTCTCTCTCTCTCTCTCTCTCTCTCTCTCTCTCTCTCTCTCTCTCTCTCTCTCTCTCTCTCTCTCTCTCTCTCTCTCTCTCTCTCCCTCTCCCTCCGTCCCTTTCTCTCTCTCTCTCTCTCTCTCTCTCTCTCTCTCTCTCTCTCTCTCTCTCTCTCTCTCTCTCTCTCTCTCTCTCTCTCTCTCTCTCTCTCTCTCTCTCCCTGAATGGGCACTGACTGCAGAAATGATGTCTTCATGTAAATTAATATATTGCTTAATATCCAACCTATCTTTGCCTACTCAATCCACAATGAAAGCACTACACAAATGTTGCAGCTTAAAAAGGCTTAGAAGCTTTTCCATAAAAAGCCTCAAGCATTCTGACCTCCTGTTCATCTTGACCTACAAGATTCAATTCACAATCTGAGCTGTCACAAACCTAACAATCCATGAACGACTACTTTATATTATTTCCCAGACATAAATATGAAGCACACCCCAAGTAGGACCAAGGTACAAAATCAATCTTGGCTTGAATACTAAACAGGGAGATTTGAAAATAGTGATATTCACAATGCAGGGTCTGACACTAAGATTGAAGTCTAGGGGCCCAAAAAAAGATCTGTTGATAAGAATTAGTGGTTAAAAACAGGATTTCTGGTTATTTATAATTTTACATACTACTTCGGGCCCCGAGTTTGAAAAGTCTAGGGGCCCACAGCAAAATCTGGGGGCATATGCCCCTGGGCCCCTGCGAAAGTCGAACCCTGCAATGTATTAAATAGTGTTCTATTAAACTGTCCTATGCAAAACTATGACCATTATGGTGAGGGCAATATAGGCAAATAGCCAAATACACAATACAGATTTCATTTGCTGCCATTTTTCTAATGAGCAGCAATGCATCACCTTTCCCTAATTCTTATAATCCTAGGCTACCCTCACTAGATGAGGTTTGGAATACATTAGAATATCTAGGATTTTCCTATATATGTACCTGACCTATTGGTTGAAATTTCAACATTAACATCCAGTTCACGTTGCAAAAACTCTGCACTAAGTCTTACACCACCTAGTTTGAAGGATTCAATATCAGGTTGTCAGTGTAATAGATCACTTGGGCAATCAATGGGTTAGGTGCCAGTGTGTGTATATGTGACTTGAAACCTGATCCAGGGCAAACAATGGAGTCAGCAGTACCACAAATCATGCCGGACTGACCTCTGAGGCTCACTTATGAATCTCCTCCTCCACCCATGACATGGGTCCAGGGTCAAGGTCTTCCTTTGGTGCTGCTAGGACACAGACTACTGATCACTGACTAAGAGCAATACAACCCACATGCCTAGGTTGAAATATATTTGTTAGGACTCAATGACTACGAATAGTACAAACCAACACATCAAAGTCTTCATATTTGTTAGGACTCACATTCAACATCTGTTTTCACATAAAACACCTTGATTTTAAGAGAAATTTGCCATACAATTCACCTGTCGAAGAGGACCATACAGTGCCCTATATATTTATGTGTATTTGAGTAATGGTTTAAGCCACAGAACTGAAAGGACCTGCTACCTGCTGGCATATCAAATAGGGACCAATCCCAAGCATAAAGGCCTACCTGTGTTTTGGAAATGCATTTCTCAGGTGTAATAGAAGATTAATAATTTACACTGCTTGAACTAATATGGCTAGGCTACAAACATTCCCAGGTGAACACCTCTCTATCTAATCTTTAAGCTGCCTGCTTAAGAAAAACCATTACCAGCCCACAAGGTCTTAAGAGGTTATAATCCCAATAGAAGGTTAACCCATTCATGCCTAGAGATCTCCTTGACATGCCAGAAATGGGCAGTCTGGATATGTTGGAAATGAATTATAAATTACGCATGAGCTGCGAAAATATTTGCCGTAGAGTCTTTCGTAAATCTCTGATCTACTGCCAGCTCTACGCTTACAGTGAACCCCTGGTTCCAGGCCAGTTAAAGTTCCCAAAAGCGGCTAGTGGCCGGTAAAAAAAGACCTCAACTGGTCCTACTGGGCCAGTAACCATTTGGGGACATTCTTGTTAACAAGTTTCCCCTCAGAGTCCCCAAATATTTTTGAAATAAATTAAGATAAAATAAATAGAAATCAATGATGTTGGTGTATATTATGCAGTTTTTTTTTCTTTTTATATTTGAGAAAACTTTGTAGGACAAGTAAAAACTTTACAGGACCAGTAGATGTTAGGTGTCACTGTGAGGCCAGTAACATTTTTGAGTTAGCGTTGAGGCCTGCTACATTTCATTTTTCACATACTTTCAGAAAATCACTACTTTAAGTGATATATGGCCACAGAAAGCAGACATTGCGGGCAATATATACAGGCCTGAGTTTATACCATTTAATGCTCATAGCAGCCAAAAATAGTTAAAGGAAATCTCACAGGTGAAAGATTATTTTGGAAACTATTTCAAGCAGAAATGTTAATCAGAACAATACCATCAGCTCTCCAAATAATTTTCAATAACAATTCTTAATACCTAAGTTGTTATTCAAAGTATCAGAGGTCTAGGCAACATAAATGGGTTAAGTACCAAGGTTATAAACCCTGTACTGGCTGTACATGGCTGAGCTGGCTTGACCACATGGGGTTTGAAGGAACTTATTCACCTGGTCTAACAGAGATAATGCACTGACCTTTTACCCTACAAGGGCTTAGTGAGATTTAAGGTATAATCCTCAACATTTCTGGTACAACCCTCTTAAAAGCATTTATAAGCATGTATAATACCTGCATGCAGGGGCTTAGCCGCCTATGCGTCTAGCGTGTCATTTGGACACCCAGAACACTGATTTTTGACAGTTTGGACACCCAAAAATTTGTCAAAATTTGCTGATTATGACATTTCTTAGAAGATAGAAGATGTAGAAGCTGTAGTGTCACACAAAGCAGTTACTGGCCTAAAAAAGCAAAATCTGTTAATATATAGGGTTTATTTTATTAGTAGTATGTACTTTGTACCACACTTTGGACACGCAAAAGTCTATGAAACCTCTATTTGGACACCCTGTTTCCAAATATTGGCTAAGACCATGCCTGCATGTGCTGTATAATTGTACTTAAAGCCACTAACAGGTGGAGTTTCTTTGGACCCATGTGGTAAGGTAGCCAAACAGGGGACATCTGCAAAAATATCTCAGATATGGGGGTTAGGGGCTGTTATAACAGGACCTATGGTCAAGTTCTGCATTTATCTAGCCAAGATGGAATCAAACACTTGACAATTCTACCTGAGAATTGAAATTTCAGGTCTCATAGGATTCATGCAGAACTAAAGATGATTCACAGAGAAGGTCTGACCAAACTGCCAACTGGCAGTCTGCCTAACACTTCCTGATATTTTCCATCTCGCCTTTCTGGCGATCTTGATAAAACTCCTGAGTGGAACACTAAATCAATAATAGATGTGGCCTAATCCTAGGCCAAGAGTTATCTGTATCACTTCATATATTTGACAATCTCAACTCATAACTGTGTTGATTCTGACCTGGTTCTTAAATTGCTCATTGCTGACTTATGAGGGTTAGGGTGTCCAAATGACACACAGACTCCCTGCTGGCTATGACTTTGCCTAGCACCATCTATCTGGTGGCCAGGGATAGAATTATCTATTAAACATGTATCTTTCTACCATATCAAATAATTGAGGGATCAGGGCCTCCAGAAGATGGACTGGAGCTGTTTAGGATTGACAGAATATGATTCTGATGACGGAGAGACCACATCAGGCAGCACAGGGAGTGTTTAAATGAAAGTTTGTTTTTCTATGGGAGACAAATTCATAATCAAATAAAAGTATTTATCATCTTTATTGATGAGACTTTGCAAGAAAGGATGATTTTAACTGAATCATTTAGTGTGAAAAAATTCCATGTCAATAACAAAAGGCTGTTTTGATGAAAAACATCTAATAAATATTTCGAAAAAATATTTCAAAAGTACTTTGTTTTTAACTGGACTTGCAACTCTTTTAGGTATTTAGCGTTGATGCTTCATTTCTAGGTTATTTTCAGCGCATAGCATCCAGACATAATGTTTCAATGAGACTCGAGGCACGAAAGAGTGAAACTCACAAATCATGGCATTCTGTCTGTAAGTTAATTCCTGAAGCCTAGAGGTATGCATGATACTGTGTTGCTTCAGGGAGAGCCCTCGGGGTATTCAGTCAAATACAAAAATGTTTGTTTGCATAGGAGTGATAGATGCATACAGAAAATGCAATCTACTTAACAATTATCCTTGTGAAAATAGCAGAAAAATGGTGCTGACGGTGATGTGACAGAATCCCATCTATTTCATTACACCCTCGGGGATCTCGAAAACCTCCCTGCAGTGAACCAATTCTCCCCTAACTGTGTGAAGGATCTCACCCATATGGAGGCAGATAGGAAGGATAACTGTTTTTGTGAAGGGATATATGAGAGCTACTTTATAATTCATCTAAAACTGAAACCTAAACAATGCTCTTAAGAAAAACCAACAGGCCCTAAATTCCCAAGTGTGCTACACCAGAAGGGATGAGAAAAGGGAGACAAATTATAGGAGCAATATCAATTTTGTATTTTTCAGGAAAAAAAATCATGTGAAATGAAAAATGCACGATTTTCTAAATCTAAACCAACATGCACAAAAATTCTTAGTGTAAAAGATCAAACACTATTGGGAACATTAAGATGGACATCACGGAGACTTAACAGATGATTTTATTCCTTTATCAGAAAAAAAATCAAAACTTCTTTGCAATTCATATACAAATATATAGCAAATATGGCCACTGTGTGCTTTACCTTTGAGAGAATTATCAATATTTATCATATTGTATCTTTAGTGAGTTATGAGTATATGTACCACATTGAACCACATTGTGTTCACTCATGTCATGATATCATACTGCTGCAATGATAACCTGCCAGCTGAGTGGTGGGCGTGGCACGGGAAGTGCATCTAGATGGGTAACAATGATACACATGTATGCATATCAAACACAGGCATATTCACATTGAGCCTGCAGACTACCCAACATCTTTGGGAAAAAAGAGTATCAAGGGAAAATTTTCAAAAATACTTTAATTAAAACTAAAAATACTAATAATTTTTAACATTAAATAAAACATAACTTACATCATTACTTTTTGCACCTATTCATTCATTCCAATGATTTCATGAATATCTTTTTTCATTCATTCTTTTTTTCCTTTTTCTTCAAGATGCATTCATTTGCATTAGATTCTCTGTAGCTCTGAGAATGTTTCACATAGGGTTTAACCATATCATAGAATCTTGCCTGAGTTGAGGTGTATTTTTAGTATGTAGAGTATGCGAAGACAATGTAGAGGGGGTGAGTACCATATGCCTCTAGCAGTAAGCACTAGCTGAGAGAAGAAGCCATGGTTTCATGGGGTTTTGCCTGCAGGGAATTGTGAATACAAGCGGTTTTCTTGCACTCCTCAGGGACGCAGGGTTCCACGAGGCCAAGGTTTCAGCATGCAGAAGATGAATGATAATTTCACTTCCATGTGCCCATGATTCATTAACTGGGTTAACTCTACATGCTTTTAGTTTCATTTCCTCGGGTCTCAGGGAAGATCCTTACAATTGTATTTCAAATAAAGACTTCTATTACTATTATTATTATTATTATTTTATTATTATTATTATTATTATTATTATTATTATTATTATTATTATTATTATCATCATCATCATTATCTAACCCAGTATAAACCCACTAACTGGATCTTGTGGCGGCCAAAGGCAGCCTGATAATTTAGGTGAAATCTTAAAGGTGAATGCAGAGTAGGAAAATATTTGTAAGGGAGATGTTACTTCATAATTGCTACCAACGACTCTCCAATATAAACCTGTAACAGGGAAGAAATACCCTTCTCTTCATGAGTAGTTCCAAGGGGTCTTTCATTTGAAGAAGCACCATAGACAGCCCTTACAAATGCCGCACATTTATATAGTGACCTGACCAACCAACTTATGGAGATCCGGCGGAGATGAGTCCGCAACCTCACATTTGGGAACATGAGCATGTGCTTTGCCATTCATGATTAGGGCACTCTTAACCATTATGCTGGTGGTGGCTAATTTGGCCAATACAAAATGATGCAAAAAACCTGAGAAATGACTGAAACGCAGGCAAATGGATAGTCACCTTAACATGCTCCTGAAGACAGACCTCTCCAATAATTACCAATATTACAAAGTTTAGATGGTTTTCAAAAATCTTTGCGATGAAAGAAGCCTTAGCATTGGAAGGGTTAAGGCATAAATGGAATAAGACAGTTTCCTTCCCCTGGCAGGATAAATATTGATAAATACCTCAGGAAGTGTTGTGGAGGGGAAAGGCTGACAGGACTGAGAAAGGGCAGATCAGCTTTGGTGCTAGATTTTTATAGAACGGGGTCCACAAGGTTAGAACCATGATTAGTTCTATTGATTGTATGGTCCTTCGGGACCCATTTGCCTGAGAAAACTGGGGTCCCCTAAGAACTGCTTCCACACTTAAGCTAATAGAACTGAGTCCCCACTAACACTGCAGCAGCTAATACTTACATGTTGGGTTTTTTTTCTTTCCAAAATCGTTAAGTCACAGCTTCACTGAGTTATCACTGTCATTGATAGCTTGGGCTCTGATCAGAGATGCTATGATCGACTTGGGTTCTGATATGTAGGACCAGTAAAATCCCTTAGCCATTGGGATGCAGGGAGCCAAGTCAAGAACTGTTTGCACTCTATATGTAGCCATGCTCTTCATATTGCTGCTGTAAATAAGGCTAATTTCATATTCCTTCTAAATATTGGTTTTAGGTTAACCCATTAATGCTCATGTGACAGCATCCCGGCAATTTTATCCTTTTTATAATTCACTTTTCATCAACTTATTCTTTTTTTTCTCTTTTGACTTAATGAATATTTTGTATGTATATATGTATATATGTATATATATATATATATATATATATATATATATATATATATATATATATATATATATATATATATATATATATATATATATATATATACAATCACTATATATACTTTGTCATTTGTTTTTGCAATAAAGCTATTTTTTTAATGATGCTTTTCTAAGGAAGACATACTAATAATCCTCAGACCTTTAGTGGAGCGGGAATGACAGGGTTAAGCAGTGGTCTGGCTACCTGACTAGTACCTGTCAGCAGTAATAGGTCTAAACTGCATACATTGCCATAAAACTTGACACTAAGTGTCTCCACCAGTGCTACTCTGTAACAGTATACACAAGGCAGTGGAGAGCTGAGACATGCTCCTCACTTCCAATGGAAATTCCTGAAATTCATGAGAAAATGCTAGTTTTTCTGAAGATATACTGTAACTTAAAACCTTAGTTTACCTTTGTGTATCCATTGACTTCCCATACATTAGACAAATGATCTACTACTGACCAGGGATTTACATACATGTATATGGACTAGAAATTGCCTCTAATGCCCAATGTGTGATGCTACATATGGCTAAACTTATTCCGCAGCTAACCATTAGAGTCACAATCATGCCCCATTTATTGTTCTTAAAAAAATCCTCATATTTAACCCATTTATTAGAAATTATGGGTGTGAATAGAAAACATGCTCCTACTAATTGAGAGAAAAATTTTGATCTTCTTTTTCAGGAAGCAGAAAATAAAATAGTCAATTATGTTCCATATGTTGAAAAATATTTTGTAATGTAATCAATTACCATTACCAATGTGATAGTGATTGTAATTGCTGGATCTAAAAATTGTGTAATAGCTGTAGTAATATAGTTGCAAAATACTTCACCCATTCACACTCAGACCGGCCAAAACAGGCCTGACAATTTTGGATATATTTTTCTAACAAAAGCATTTTTTGGAAAATATTTGAAGGAGGAATGTTGACCAGAAGTCAAACAACAACTCTCCTTCAAATATTTTGTGAAATTTTGCTTTATTCCTAACTTATTTTCAAAAATACAAAAGTAGCAGACAATACTTTCTAGAGGAACTCTGAGTGTGAATGGGTTAAGTAATAGTAATATAATTAATTACTTTTTGAAGTAATTGACCCCAACCCTGATCTAAAAGTTAAGTGATTGATTTAATGTTAATTTTCAAATGGAGCCTGATTTGGTGACAGCCTATTGGTGAGACAGCAGCCAGCTGATGCAGAGGTACACTTAACCTGATTTGGGGCATCTAAACTGCACTGACCATACAGAATACCTCCAGAAATGACAGAATTGCCAATCCCTAACAAATACATCCCTGTACTGAATGTACTGGCTTATTAGGCTAACTTTTTCCATCTTCCCATAAATTAGATTACTTTGTTACCTGGATATTTATATATGAAATCCATGGAAACCCAGGTAATGGTTATTATAATATCCAGTGCAGTTACATTTATCAGTCCCACTATGTTCAACATATTTACACATGTCAGGCAGCTAGCAGCTTCGTGATATCACATACTTTCTATAAGATTAAGACTGTCAGTCAGCCAGGATTTAGAAACTGGGTGCCCAAAATTGGCAATTGTGAAATTTTGGGGCGTCCAAATTTTTAAGGGGGCAACAATATACTCAAATTTCAACCACAAACATGTATAAATGTATCAGAATAAGGCATGATATCCTTAACACAATGTCATGGGAATTATAAAGAGATGAAAATATTCAATTTATATGCTTGAGATTGACATTTGAAGAAATTCCTCAAAAATTTTTTTGGGTGTCCTGGGGGGTGCTTTTTAAGGGTTTGGGTGTCCAAAAAGACACCCAGACGCCCTGCTGTCTAAGAAGATGCTGTCAGTTGGGGGTAGGGGACTAGGGGGATTTTGGGTTATTGGGTTATCATAAAAAAGATTGTTATAACATTTTCTGAAAAGTACTCTGGTCATAAAGGTATTACCAAAACATTCAGGGCATTTTGGGGAGCTACAGCTACACACAGATTAATACCAAAACTATCACATGCCAGAAAGAGAAGGAGAAAAAAGATAGGAAAATATTTTAGCCATCCATGCCTATGATACTGACAACTGTCTGATGATCCTTTTGACGATATCAGCTAAGCATAAGTGTATTGGGGAGAATATTTGAAGGAGAAAGAGCAATAACACAACCAACATCTCCCCTTGAAATATCTTGTAAATCTACTTCCAAATCATTGTTAAAAACAAATTAGAAAAAAATCATGACTATAATTACTCAACTTGGGGGTTTTCTAAAACTATCAATGAAATATTTTCATTGCTGAAGCCTCACCATTAACTTCAGAGAACCCAAATAGAACATCAAATAAAGAGAGGGTTGAGCTTGAGCCTTGGGGACGTACATTTATTGAGACGGACCTTCGTCACTAGCTTTTAGGATTTTATAACAAACACACCAGGAAACCTTTACTATCTACTCCCAAAACCCCTGTGTTATTATCAAATAAAGAGTACAGTAGTCAGCCTATAATGAAATTCATATGCAAGCCTAACATAACACCAATGATAAATATTTTTGTTATCTGAGAATCACATGGAATTTGCTTATATCCCCTAATTCAATTTCCCTGGTGCATACTTCTATGCATGAGATAACTGTTCAGCGATTGCCTCCAGATAACCAAAATACAATGCACTAAGTTCATTAACCATGTCCTGCTAGCTGAGTGGTTGAGGTCATTGCCACCTCTGTCAGAATATTCTATACTGTATAAGGCAAGTGAGAAAGCTGCCACTGATTTAGGGTTAGGCGGTGTTTTTCCCAGGCACTCCAGTTTCCTTTACCATTGACATCTGGCCTCTCACGATTTTGCCTCAATATAGCTTAAAAAGTGACAATAAATGAAATTCCAAATCAAAATTCTTTACTCCTATCTAATCATGAAATGATAAGCCTTTGAAACCTTTTTAATTCTAACAACAAACAGTTAAGCATTCCAGAGTAGTTTTACTATAACACTGCCTGAGTCTGCCTCCCTCAACATTAACTCTTGATTAAAAGATAACTTCTTTAGTTAGCAAGGCTGCTTGTCATACATGAATGGACAATCACATACATATTCAGTGCTACAGCAATCAGTGCTACAGCAGTTATAGACATGGTTTATATATATATTAACATGTTTGTTAAGGCAAAGCAAGCATGTTTGAGTAATAGATGTCTTCCACCATTATTAGGAATATAAACAGATAATTGATAGCAGTAGCAATACATAAAATAAACAATAATATGATGATAATGATAATTACAATAAACATAATAATAATAATGATAATAATAATAATAATGTTAATAATAATAATAATAATAATAATAATAATAATAACAATAATCCATGATGCTGAAAATTAATTGATTATAATAACAATGATAATGATAATAAATTAATAACAATGATGATTATAATCACATGTAATAATGATATTAAGAAATGAAATTATAATATTAAGAAATGATAATAATAATATAATAATAATAATAATAATAATAATAACAATAATAATGATAACAATGATAATAATGATAATAATGAATATCAAAATAAATGATTGAATATCAAATTGTTAACTGAACATTATATGGAACTTATGTTTATCAAAATGCATGAGCTAAAAGAGTCATGTACAAAACAAACGGAAAACTGGTCCAACTTAACTGGAGACTTAATCAGATGTAATGTGGACTGGTGGGAAAGAAAGTCAATGCCTGAAGGCGGGTTATTAATAGAGGTTGTATGATGGTATAAAATGGGAAACATTACCCCTTTCGTTTTCTGAAGAATCCATCTCTGCAGGTACCAGTTCTAGAGGACAAAAATACAGGAGGTCACTTCCAGGGCAATAAAAGTAGCATGTATGTACAGTAGATCCAGCGCAGAGACTAGGAATAATGACAGTTCAGGCAAGTGTGACATTTATATCCAATGCAAGTTCCTGTTTTTCCTTAAAGCATTTGAGTTCAAGACAATTGGTGAAGTACAGTAGTTGTAGAATGACATATACTAACTTAAGATAGGTTGCAGTTAGTTTTAGATTTTTAATAAGTGTTTTCAGTTCACTGGCCAATATTTGATGATAGGAAATGCATGTGAAATTCTACATTAAATTTGGTTCATGCTTACATTTTAATAGCTGATGATAACTTCATATAACATTTTTTTAAATATGGGTGATGGCTGATATTATACAAGTAGTAATATATACTAAATAAGGAGATATCAAGACCCAAAACATGCTTATTCAAATAATATTTTCAAGTATATTTTGGAGATATAGTCAAGACCATAGGATTGTGTAGTTTTAGTACAAGGCATCACATTCAAATTCAACACTAACTCAATATGTATACATATTGAGCAGAAACAGCAAGTAACATGGTCCAATATGACTACTGGCTCTCTACCACAATACACAAGTAGAACCAAACTTTATCCAATACTGGACTCTTAACTCAATACAACCAGAACCAAGCAGTAATATATGCCTGATACTGGACACCACATGTAGCTCAGTATAGAAGCAGAACCAACATTTGACCCCGAGTTCAATTTAACCAGAACCAAACAGTAACATGTACTCTACCTCACTTACATGCCTCAGAGATGAGGTATCCAAGTTCAGTATGGGAAACAGATAGGCAAGTTCAGCCCTGCTACTGCTGCTGCTGCTGTCGCTGCTGGCTAGATAGACCAACAGACAGACACAATAACTGGCTCCACTGATAATGCTATTCCTGTAGAGACCAATCCCAGTTGTTCCCCATCTGACAGAGCAATATTATGTCACAGTCTGTACGAAATAATCTAAATGATCCCACTCCTACACAGACAGACAGACCTTTTTTTTCCTGATGAGCAGGCCAGCTTCAACGGCCAAAAACGGTTCATCAAATAAATGCCTGCTGCGCAATGAAAAAAAAACTCAACCCACCGAGAAAAGACAGTGAGGAGAAGTACCAGATGATTGCTCAGAGCTTAATTACAGTATAAATCCACAACATCCCTCCTTCATTACTTACATCTGTCCGACGGTAAGGCTCAGATCGGCGAGGCAAGTTGCTCAGAATAGGATGAACGTGATGCAATGTGGTGGTTGTACGGAACGGACTATTCAGGGGTAGAGTAGGTATGGC
This sequence comes from Maea johnstoni, assembly GCA_963942565.1. Taxonomy (NCBI): domain Eukaryota; kingdom Metazoa; phylum Annelida; class Polychaeta; order Spionida; family Magelonidae; genus Maea; species Maea johnstoni. The sequence goes on along the minus strand of OZ012693.1, from coordinate 27,547,991 downwards.
CCCAGTAGTGGCATATATGCAAAGAGTCCTCTGCTAGTGTATCAAACAGCAAGCCTACAGTAACGTCGTCCCTGTCCTTATAACTATAAGCAAGGAAAGACACGCCCCCCAGAACCCCACAATGTGGCTACTCGCTCTACTCAACATCCCGACTGAGGTGAGACACGCCCATACATCCCCACAGTGTGGGTATTTCCTGTGATGCATGCTACATACCCATGAACCATACCGAATACAGTAAATCATCGGTACCTCCTAAGGACTCCTCAGGACTACGATACGGGCACAGACAGCAGGCATGGGGCGAAGGGGTGCACTGGGGCACATCCCCCAAGGTCACCTGTCAGCCCCGGCCTTCAGTGTGAGTTGTACTAGTTTGTGAAGTAGTTAGGGGAGGTTGACCGGCCTAGGGTGACTAAACATGGTCAGTGCATTGAGTGCAATCATGCAGAGACACCAGATTCCTTAAGTTTTTAAATCTAGTTATGAACATGTGAGAATGTGTATTTGAGTGGAATATCTACATCAGTGTGATATTTACAAATATGTAAAGAAAAGTGTAATTCCTCTAATGGCAACAGATCTTTTAGAGCTGCACTCACAGGAGATCAACTCATGAGCTCACCACCACTTTCACTCGTGAGCTCATGAGCTCGTCGATGCGCAGTTTTTGCAATGATTATTCATTATTCAGCCCACCAATTAAGAAAGAAATACTTACTGATGGAGAATTGCTAACATTTACATGGTTATTTCATTTTAAAATGTGCTTGCATAGAATAATATATATCTATATTTACATATTGCTTTCTATAGAGCGGTACAAAGGTCAGTTTAACGCTCAACACTGCCTGTATGTAATGGAGATTGTAAACAAAACATGACAGCGATAAGCAGTAATAAGAACGTTTGTGTTAGGTGTTCTGTATTACGTGTGTGTTCCAAATATAGATGAGTTCGCGAGTTGACAACTTCAGCTCGAGCTCGGCTCGCCTGCCCTAGTGCTCGAGCCACTTGAGTTTGTGAGTGGTGATTGCAGCTCTAAGATCTTTCAAAAGTTGAAACCTAAAAACTGCATTTCTCAATTTAACAAACTATCTGCACACACAGAGCTTGAACATGCAGTTAACCCTTTCATGCCTGTATTATCCTAAATCTAGCTTTTTATGATAATATTATCTCAAGGATATCTCTAAATGTAAGAGTGATGTTTATCAGAACTAAAGCCACGTCGCCTTCAAATATTTCGTGACAGTTGTGATTTTGGTAAAGGTATCATGAATCCAGAGGGCTTTTTTTTAAGGGGTAATTCTAGGCCTGACTGGGTTATTGGTGAATTCCCCCTGCGCAGGGAGTGGAAAGATGGCCACTGGGGACGCACCATTCACATTCATACCTGGGCCTGTCATGGGGTCAGGTGAACTCACGCATAGTATGCTATGTCGAGAACCCAGTTTTATCATCTCGGGACGTTTAGTATGCTAAAATGACATTTCTCACAATAAAATGAAAGTAGTCTGTATTACCATGTGATAAAGTGGGATGTATGAGTAAGACAAACAGGACGTGAGAACCAGGGTTGAGCCAGGCTGACATAAGAAGACCAAATTGAAATTTTAGAAGTTACACCACAATCACTGACCATGTACCAATTCCTGATTCAATTATAGCTTGTGTTTTTTGGGTTTTTTTTAATTCATTTTTTTTTTTTTGGGGGGGGGGGGGGGGGGGGGTATAGCTTGATTTCAAAAAGCCATCCTCAGCCAGATATCTAACATAGAATTTCCTTAAAGTAGCACTTGGAAGCGGCTGGGCATTTTCATATTATTTCAGCATATATTAGCATCCGTGCCAGCTAATTAATGAATAGTTTATGAGGCCCATCTTGAGCCGGGGTTCTCCGAAATGTCAGATGGATTCCCCAGCCACCTGCCTTTCAGAGGAAATGAAAGCAAAACAAACACCCCAAGTATCTTCAAGGCGCTCGCTCGGAATTGCATGAGTTTATCCTACAAAGCGATCGAGACGAATGGCTCCCCAAGCACATGTTTTTCTTACATTTTATCTGCACAAAGGCCACTGCAGCTGCCCCTCCCCTTTCTGTTATCCCCGCAACATGAATCTCTTATATCCTGGTGCCTTCGAAACCCTCTTGGGAACATTTGTTTTCAAATCCCAGCTGGTCCGTGCCATCCCCTCAGAGGCTCAGTGACAGGCACACATGGCCTGCTAGTTCACTGACCTGCCCCCAGGTGGCCACATGCACCTATTTACATATAACTTAAATAGCAACATGCTGGTGGTCAGATGTCAATTAGCAGTTATTTAACAATAGAGTGCTTCATTATACACCTAATTTCTTCATTGAAAATAAAACCTTTGCACTAAAGCTCAACCTCGCTATAAACAACAGGGTACTCAGCAGAAATATTTGGATTTGTAACCATTTCAAAAGATTTGCCTAGAGCCCTGATCATGAATACATTATATAACATTATAATTTTCAGAAATAATTAATATAAAAGATGGAATTTGGGAAGGCAACTGGGTTTTTGAGTTGACTTTTCTACCTATTACACAAATGTAGGTCTCAAAAGTTATGCAACTGTTCTGCCAACATAATCAACAAAGATCAATAGAATGTTGTTTCCAAGGAGTCTACAACAGATTGCAATGGATAAATTGGATGACTTCCAACACACCACTCTGTAAAAATATGGAGAGCAGAACGATTTGCCAGTAATTACCTAGCCAAGAGGTTAATGTAAGCCTGTTGTATATGACCCCTTGGCGTACCTTAAGTAGTTTAACATACAACGCATTAAACATTAGTCATAGAAAATTGGAGAAAGGTCAAATTACAAACTGCAGTTGGGATAGCTTATTAAGAACGGTCCCTTTCTCCACAATGAGATAACTAAATGCCAATAGTCTGATACCTCTAAAAGGTAGGATAATATATATTAAATTATGAAAAGTACCAACTGGCAAAATCAGATAAGTTTAAACATGGTGAGTTTTAAAGGCAACGGTCTATTTCAGCCTGAGTTGGAAATAATATCAACTAATACATTAAGTCTGGACATCACCATGTTCTAGAGATGATAGGTCAATTCAACTCCTATCACAAAAATTCTAGAAGTCGAGACTATTGGAGATGAATTGCCATTCAAATTCAGCCCCAAGGTTGACCCTAGGTGGTAATAACGATAAATATCACTAAATTAGAAGCGGGGCTATTCTACATATAACTTAGTTAGTCCTCATGCAGAGAGCCCAAGAGGCATTCCGTTCCAGAGGATTTCAGGAATCTTATAATCTTACAGGGACACAGAAGTCAATACAATTCTACCTGCCTCGACTCATTGCTCAAATTAATTCTACCATCAACTATGACCCAATTTGATTCATTTGTTTCGCTTTCTTGTTCAAACAAGAATATTCATAGACAATAAATGTAGTAGCCATAAAATCTATCCCAATGAAAATTTACCCTGTAGCCTTGGTAAGATACCAGAGGTTACATTTTCAATGAGTACATGACCCGAAGATATGTCATATGTGAATCCTTTTTTTATTTTTCAATAACTTTTTTTATTCATTTTGTGTCATGTCAATAAATAAAGATAATCAGGCATGTCATGTGGGAGGAGATGTATAGCATGATGGATCATAAATATATATAAAGAAATTCAATGTATACAGATGATTAACGCTAGTCTTTCTTATCATATAATTTGCTCAGGAGGTTGTATTGTTATGTGAATCCTGATAGCAGGATTCTACCTTGAAATTCAATTTGATATGCTAAACCTTTATGATATATGAGAACCAATGTACACTAGACTTGCTGACTAGAAAAGCTGATTGCCTGGCCTTTGGACAACCGGTTTCAATATCCTGCCTAAAGCCTAGCATAGATGCAATTCAATATCAGGAAAGGACTTGATGAACCCTATTTTTTGCAACGCTGGAAAAAACAAATTTAGTGCTTAGATGATTCTCTAATTCCCATCCCTTAAAGATGGTTCCATATTTGTCTAGTGTGCTCAGCAAGAATGAAGGGTAACCAATCATTGCTTGGGAGGCTGATTTTTGGTCCCTGTCAGGTTATTGTGAATGGTCTTTATCAAGTTAGCCAGTCAGGAGTGAGAGCTCACAGCATGTTTTCCCATAGCCTATGACCCGCCCGTGTGAGCAGGTAACACAACGCGTAACAATATTCTCCACTCTATTAACACATGCTACATTACCTGTCTGAACCAGCAAGGTACTCGGCCATGGAGACCTCAAACATGGCGTGTAGTCTAAATCAACACACTCCAATAGACAAACGACACACCAGGAGACAAGTGGGCCCTACAGTACAGTGGTGGTGAGGACTCAGAGAAAATAAAATACCGACTCCTAAATTCTAGGGAGATCCTGCTTTTGATGGACTTCCAGCAACAATTTGGAAGCATGATCCAATTGCATAAAACGATTCAAGATGAGGAGACCAGGGGCTTGGCTAGGATTTCAAAAATGTCTGTCCAAAACAGCAATCTCAAAATTTCTGCAACAGGGGCCATGTGCGTATGAAGTTGCATTTGGTTGATTTATGATCCAATGACTAACACCTTCCCCACATTGTAAAAGACATGACTGGCTTATTAGATCTCCCCATTGACCATCAGAGGAGGGCGTACAAATCAAGAACCATGATAACTGACCTAGCCTGTCTACTAGGCATTACTACATGTTTGTACTTCATCATAAATGTATGCCTGCACTTATACATAGGGACTTGTGGCCTACTGTTGGCCAGGGGGTGTACTGGCAGTAACATATGTCCAACTACCCTCCTAGTATACCTAGGTGTCATCTATCCACAAGGGTAGACATATAAATATGGCCTTGAAGGCAGGCTACAACTGAGCAAGATGGGATTCAGCAATGCTGTCTATCTAATATGAATGTCATTTCCGTATCCTGGCCATGCTGGCAGGCTAGAGTCAGTAGAAACAGAATGCCAACACAGTGTATGGGAATAATTAGAGGATACTGGTGAACTCCAGAGAGGAATGAATGGAAAGATACAAGGAGCTGTAGAAGCAGGACAGCTGGTTGAGCAACAGGAGAGAACTCATCACTGTGAGGTAACGGCTCACTCTATATACATGTAGGGTTATCTCACTCACAATTATTCAACCTGGTTAGGTCAGACATTTCTGGAAATATTCATCCATTCATAGCACTAGCGGGGCACCATGACATGCAGTCTAGGTCTTTCTTTTCAATGGTTAGCAATTTGTTCTAATTTTGAAAAAAGGGCGTAGTGAGGATCAAATATCTCCTGTTCACAGACCAATGAGTTTCAGATATATTGCACTTAATTTATTTTTTCATCCAGGTAATTTTTTAAAACAGCTTTGAGATTGGACAGCTATATAATATAGATAGAGATTTGATTTAACTTTTCAACTCCATGACAGACATCAAATCCTTTGATTGTGGCAATACCCCAGACCATTCAGCTATTGGGGCGGTTCCTCTTTAGATTCAGACAGAGCTTGTGGCAAGGTCTTAGCCAGGATTTGGAAACTGGGAGCCTAGAATTGGCAATTGTAAAATATTTGGGCGTCCAAAATTTTAAGGTGGACCACAATATACTCGTATTTCAACCATAAACATGTTTAAATTTATCACAATAAGGCATAATATCCTTATACAATGTCATGGGAATTATATGGAGATAAAAAAATTCAATTATATGCTTGAGATTGACATTTTATGAAATTCTTCACAATTTCTTTTGGGTGTCCTGAGGGGTGCTTTTTAAGGGTTTGGGTGTCCAAAAAGACACCCAGGCGCCCTGCTGGCTAAGACTATGGCTTGTGGTGAAGCACGTAGCTGGTATATGTCTCGACTGGCAATACTTCAGATCACTCGGCTATCAGGGCAGCTCTGTGGAGCACGTAGCTGGTAAATGTCTAGACTGGCAATATCATTGGCAAATTAATCCTATTTTAGTTCTGCTGAGGAGCCTGCAGGGAGAACAATGCAATGGAGAAAGTAGGCCCACTGGCTTCATTGCAATGAGACAACATAGTCAGGAGTGGCCAGGGATGGAAGTGTCTTCAAGAAAGACAGCCTCCAGGCAGGGTATTGGCCAGCAGTGTCTCCGCATCATTTGGAAACCTGAATCCTGGATAGTCAGGATATTTTTAAAATGACATTTCAAGCAAATAATTGAATTTATACAAAAGATTACTCCTATTGCATGACAATATTTTATCTCTTTTGAATAGGTAAGTACATGTTTATGGTAGTTCATCATCTGAATATATTGTGGTCTCCCTTGAAAAAATGAAGTTTTTTAGAATTGCCAATTTTGGGCACTGAGTTTCTAAATATTGGCGAAACCACTGCTCCCTGGCAGATATCTGATAATATCATCCCTCGCGGATAGATGCTGGAGTGGCAAATAGTGAATGAAAGCCCACAGGCTTCGTGGGAATGAGACGACAAAGTCAGATATAGACACACATTTCACTACCTTCACATTGTGATAATGAAATCAATTTTCATTTCCCCCATATCATTAGTGTCTCTTTCAAAGCTTCTATCGGAAAGATGTATTTACTAATTACTTAAAGTGTTAATTTCATTTGAGTCTGACCTGTAGTTTTTGTGCATGCCAAACTCCCATATCACCCCAGACACTAGCCTAGATTTCTAGGCTGTCATATGTATTTTTCTGTTATGTTTTTTTTCTGTTACCAAGCACCAAATAGTGTAGGTAGCCACAGTGGTCAATTTAGTTTACATTTATCTCACCAGGATTCAGTTTGTAAACATAAAGAGATAAGAGGAGCAGGTGGTGCCATCTATCTACCAAACCTGGTACCACACCACAGTGCTTGGTCAACACAAAAGGGAAGGTGAACATTACAGGGACTAGGAGCCTAGTCTACCCAGACACTTGCTGTTCCACAATACCCATCTAGCCTGGTCCTATTCATCCCCACAACACAGCTGACAATCACTTGTATTATTGATAGCCATCCTGACAAGACAGGCCTGTCCCTATTGTGCTATTCTGCACCTAAATGAAAGCCTCCACTATTATCACTCTATCTACTGGAAGCCTTATTCATAATTAATGGAGAGGGGTTCATAAACAAAACATGCTGCTGCATGTCATTTAGCTCTTTGGAGCAACATGGCTGACTTCACTCAGAGACATTCTGATATTCATTCAACCCTTCCAATGCTGAGGCTACTTTCATACAAGGATGCAAAGATTTTTGATACATGCGATCATGCCTTGAGCGACAAAAAATTACCTGTCAATTTTACTGCTTTACCTACTCTCTGACAAAAGCAAATAAAACATTTGAACCTCCATTTTAAGGAAATGTTCATTGGAGCTCGACCTACAATTCTTCTCCAAATATTTTGAGAACTTGAGCAAGGTATCATTTGTCTGTTTTTATCATAAGTGTCGTAGTACCAGACGACAGTTGCAATCTTGAGGAGAGATCAGTCCTAGCTGAACAGTACATCAATGCAGAAAACTGGAGCAGGCGAGGAAGTAAAGATTACCAAGAGCGGCACATTGTTTCTTCAACAGGATACACAGTTTCACTGAACTGTGAAATTTTGTTGTATGTCAGGCGTGAAAATAAATATTTGGATTCCCCTCTCAATCCATCTGTGAGGAGGTTACTCCTTTTTATACTTTGATATTAGCTCAAAAACTTCGCTGTAGCAGAATTTTTGCAGTAAATCTTTTGAACAAATATTCTAGTTTAAGATCGAAAGGAGATAATAACCCGAATAATAGTTAATATGTACAAAATCCAGCTTTTTTAGAAATGAACCAGCTTCTTTAATAGTTTCAGAATTCACCTATCCTCTCTAATCAGGTAGGACCCACAAACACATAATAACAAACATTTTTGAGTGTCATACCAATATATATTTTTAGGTGATTTGGTGGTAGATGGGTTAACCAATTCATGGCTTTAGATCTCTTTGATACTTTTTTCTGTGATTCTTTTGAAAATAGCTTTGGGGTTAAGCATAAAATTACTTGAAACATTTGATGGGAGAGTTGCAGTTTACACACTGATTACCATGCCCCCTTCTAATATTTTCGTTGAAAGCACAGTTCACAAACATAATACATTTAAGTAGTCAGGACTCGGGACATTTTGGGCACTTCTGGCAAGAATCAGTTAAGAATGAGTTAGAGAGAGTAGGCTGATGCCATACACCCCCCCCCCCCCCCCCCCCCCACCCCTCCTCCTTCCCCTGCTGCACAGCACCAGCACTTCCTCATGAGTGGCATGCAGGAATTTGACACCACATTTATCCAGTCGCCATCTCCAGACTTGTGGAGACACACCATGGGTCTAAATCATCATTCTACAAACAGCACAGGCTGAGTCCACTTAGAACTTGAACTGTGCCATGTGCTGACTACGATCTACGCCATGAATCTAAATCATCATGGTACAGAATTAGCTATGCTGTACTGACTACAAACAAAATGCTGTGTGTGGAATCATCTATACTCTACTGGTTCTAGTCTGCTTCAGAGTAAGCTATGAATATTCAAAATGTAAGGTCATGAATATTGCGAATATGTATACATCCATTCTCATGGGATTTCTCACATAATTAACAATTAGGCATCCCTATAGTATATATAGACATACACTAGGCAGCCAATTAAAAAGTTAAAAGACAATTTCAGGATTCCAACAAGGATACAGGTGAACTTGGATATGACAGACTCAATGGGACCAGAAAAATTGGTCCGTCATATGCAAAATCCGTTGTATACATATGAAGAATACTTGATATGCATCTGACTGGGACCAAGCATATCGTCCGTCATATGCAAAAATCTGCCGTACAGTGGTTCGCCATATCCAAGTTCACCTGTATTTATATACATACATGAAACATGGGGGGGGGGGGGGGGGTTAAAAGGTCAAGATAGCAAGCAAATGCAAGGGCCTGTTAGCCAGTGCCCAACAAAGAACTATTTCAAATACTTAGTGAATCCATTTTTTCATAATTTCTTTTCCTCAGCAGTATCAGAGATCTTGACAAGAGTTTTTAAGGTATTTCCTGATGGTTTCAATGAAAACCCCCGCCAGTCTCAGCCTGGACTGAGCTATGAGTCTCTGTTAATATCAATTAACAGCCTTGACTTGATGTTCCACCTTAAGTTGACTTAAGCCTAGTTTAAGTTCTATTTTGACCTTCAAGGAGGGGCCACAATCTTGAAAATGCAGAGTTACCTATGATACCCCCTAATGTATGTGCTTCCACCTTTAGTAAGAGAGTGGCAATACAAATATTTCTTGCGGGTATACTAATATTATACACATTTGACTGACAGCTGACCCAGTCTCAGTTTAGCGCTCTCAAGTATTATATAATGACCTCTCCTGGACAGGCTGGCCATGTTGTGTCTATGAGCTTGGACAGCCATGCTCACCACATGCCAGCTTGTTTATGTTCACCTTGAAATCCTAACGTCTCCTAAGCTCCAACAAAAATACCACTCAACAAATACTCTATCTATTTCTATTTTACTTGAGTGGCTCCTTAGGTTCAGAGGCTATTCAGAGTAGACAGAACATAAACAATCAATCATTTAGGAGGCATTTCTAAGTGAAGTTATTGAAGTTTATTTACACAAACAAAGTGGAGCATAGAACAATGATACATTGTGAAACTGAAGGTTAAGAATATTATGATAACAGATTTGATTCTATCCTTGCCGTGCCATGGACAGTCAGGTTGCAGAGTGACAATAGTAATTATGTCATACTTGTAAACAGAAGCAATAATGATGCGGGAAATAGTTCAAGGCGAGTTAAATGTACATTTAACTTGCCTTGAACAATTTTTGACACACGAATCACATTCAAACATTTTTCACAGGCCAACATTTACAAGTAAATTGCAAACAAGTCTGATCATTATGAATGCAGTCAAATTGGTTATCTCAAGATACACGTCCACAATGATATACTAATTAAATTCACTCATTTAGGCCAACTGAGCCTTTCTGAAGTACACACCTCAAATGCCTTGAGGGCGTGCAATAACTGTTTCAAGCTCTAATCAATTCAATATGCTCTCAGGCACACCACTATTTCACTGTTCTCCTGAATAATTAGCGGTGAGGTTGTCTGCAAAGCCTAAGGGTGTATGCACATAATCCTCCTGCCAAATGATGGTATCTAGTCAGCCCAAGTCATCTTTCTCTTTGCGGTTGTTGTAACTACAATATTGTGTGAGGGGCCCAACTCAAACGCATAGCTTCGTCAAATAAAGCTTAGATAGTTGGAGGGAAGTTCCAAGAATTGAACTTTCATATTAGTAGATTTGCAACAAACAAAGGTATGCTCTTCCATGTCGAACATGAAAGGATATTCTGGCCTTTGAAAGTTGATTTCAAGAAGAAATATTGAACCACAAATAGATACAGATATGATATGACACATTCTAAGTAGCTAACTAGAAGCTAAAATTCCCTCACTTCAATTTATAGGGCAGTTTCCACGCTTTCTTAACTAATGAAGTATTTCCTGACTTTTGTTCAGTTATGCATTGATCATCGGATCTCATCAGGGTAAAAATTGCATATTCATGTAAATTCAAACAACCTAATATATTAGGTGTTAGGGCATTTGCTATTTTCACTTATCCTTTTGTTACATAGGACACATTATACTGCCTTAGTCTAACCTTATTTAGCCTGAGCCAATGTTGTTAAGTGACAACTGACATTTTCCGCCCCATACAGGTATGAATACACACCTGCCCACCTATTCAAATCCCTAGTAGATAAATATCTCAATCACCACACATGACTGATTTCCTGTAACCTTAAATATGGAACCAACAAGTGCAGTCCTGACTATGGGGCCCTGGCTATTTTAAAACATGGTTCTTGTGATAACTGTTCTACTCGCCCACTGGCCTAGATGCTTTTAAAACAGTGTCACCTGACCTCATGTCTATTGTTATCTGAGATGACAGGTGGATTAATTACCTGTTACCTACTATGCATAGTGTTCCCAGGCATGGTCTTAGCCAATATTTGGAAACAGGGTGTCCAAATAGAGGTTCCATAGACTTTTGCGTGGTACAAAGAACATACTACTGATAGAATAAACCTTATATATTTACAGATTTTGATTTTTTTAGGCCAGTAACTGCTTTGTGTGTCTTATAAAAGTGACACTTCAGCTTCTACATCTTCCATCTTCTAAGAAAAGTCATCATCAGAAAATTCTGACATAAACTTTTGGGTGTCCAAACTGTCAAAAAACAGTGTTCTGGGTGTCCAAATGACACTTTGGACGCATAGGCGGCTCAGCCCCTGTTCCCAGGCAGAGAAGCATTAGGCTGTGTAACAGTACAGATACGCCACCAGCGGTTTCTTATCCAAATACTAATATAAAATTTATCTGATCACTGTCTTTTCGTTTGATAAGAATTTGATTTATGGCATCAATAAAAAGAAAAACTAATTATATCAATTAATTCAAGTGTACATGTGCTGTCCTTGCACTTTTTTTGAAGGTCCTTGAGCATTTTCTCAATGATATATCCATCCCTATATAAATTGATTATTACCTATCCCTAATGCTAGCCATAGTGACAGGTTCTTTGTTAGGATGACAGTCTCCCACAGTTCTCCTTCCTGTATCATCTTAACCCTTTCTATGCTGAGGCTTCTTTCGTCCATGGCAGAGAAATGTAAAACGTTTTGAAAACTATCTAAACCCTGTCTTGTTGGTATTCATTTGAAAGCTCTCTCCGAGTACTATCATATGCATACCCACTTACCAGGGTTTCAGTCATTCTTCTGCTTTTTTGCAGCATTTTTTAATGACCAAATTAGTCTCCAGTAGCCAAAGGGTTAAACATGCAAGGTCATTTGTGCTGGGATAGCACTAACATGAATGAAGGCTTTGCCTGATATACACACTAAATTCAGTATGTACAAAGCATATGTAAACCAGCCCAGTGGTACCTATAAAAAGGCATTCAAGCAAGTCCCCATTCTGCCACCATGTAATTATGTTCTATGTACATGTGTGTTGTACTACATATGTTTGCAGTAGTACTCAATGCCCTAGATACTTCACTCCAGTCACAGATCTTTTGACATGATCAGAGGCTTTTGCCATAGGGAAACATTCACAGCCCTTACTAGTCCATGGGCCAGGGTCAATATTTTAGCAAATTGGTACAGGGAAATCGCAAATAACCCTTATATTTTGAAAGCCCTCTTCAAGCCCCTGCATGATGGACATCTGTATCTGGTAGCTGTTCTGAGATATTGACCCCCTGAGGTACTGGGTATGTCCCTTTTTATGCCAAATTGGACAATTCACAGATTTCAGGGCCTTGTATTTCCTGAACTAACAACCACATATATTAGGAACAAGGATCCAAAGTCTTGTCAAGTGCTTGCATGGATTTATTTGGTTTCAAGCTGTACCTGAATATCAGAACTTCATTCTAAACACTATACCACAACATAGTACACTGATATCGCTTGTAGATAGCTGGCAAAGCCATGTGGTCTCCCTAAGGTGGTTAGTGGCTGTTCTAGTTCAGCTGCGCCATCATGTTGCAAAATAACAAACTGAGATACAACCAGACTGTCCAGACAGAAGATGTGATTAAAAGAAATTTTGAAGCCTAGTATCTAGGCTAAGAGTAGCCCAAGGTACAGTTAATAGCCACATTATCTGTTGTTGTGAAGCCTATTTGCCAGAGCAGCAGGCTAGCAGTGGGGGTCTATTTCTACACAACAGCAGGATGGCAAATATTGGCAGAGGCTTGTTATGTAGGTGACAAACCATAGGCCTATGGTGTTCTGGTGGTAGTCTAGGGATATGGAGATAATGGAAGGAGGGCAGTAGTAGCCCCTAGAGACCTTGACACACTGCTAGTAAATATCAGAAATGTCTACTACTAGGGAACACACTGCTGTTATTGTGGCACTGCTCTGTGTTAGAAAACGTCCATAATGGAAAGCCATTCATCTATTCCCCTGCTGCCCTGCATGAAATGACTTATAATATTCTAACTCTCCCTTCTTGTTTTCCTTTTCTATATAAGGTAACATGTGCATTGAAAAGATGTCAAAGGCGCAAACTTCAGACCTTCCCCGACCCACCTTCCCCACCCCCATAAAACGGTATATTTAAGACGGTTGTTGTGCTGTACTTGTTCCAAAAATGTTATCTTAATGATGTCTTCATCAGAATGTATCGTGAAGCTAACCCATCCCCACTCTGCCTTGGAGAGTGGGTTACACAATTAGCCAGAATTAGGCTACTACTAAAAACTTTTAACTATCCCCATTAGCCAATAAAACTTCCACAGAGACATGCAGCAGTGGATCCCAGAGAGTTGGGAGAGGATGAGGAAGTTGTCCGAGCCAGTCATCCAATTCAGTTTCCTTCATGAAGTTACTGTTGCCGAGGTCTGGGGATAACTTTTTACAAACCTCGCTGGTTATTTGAACCTCAACAGAGACCTGTTGTTTACCCCAGAGAGGTAGGAAGGAATGGCAGAGGCAGCTGTGGGGATTATCTTATCTTTAAATCCAGCATGGTTTTTCTGTTGGTCTGGCCTATAGATTAACTGCATTAGTCCTTGGATTAAGAAACTACTAGTTATTCAAACCTCCACCGGGATATTGAATTTAACCAAGAGTCTGTAGAGATTGACAGAGGCCGCTGTTGGGGATTTTTTTTACCTCATATCCAGCATGCTTTTGGTGTTAGCCAGCCTTAGCTGCTGATTAGCTTCACTAGGACCACTAGTTATCAGATCCTCCACAGAGACTTGGCTGAGCCTGTCAGTTAACCTGTTCATGTCCAGAGAAACCCTTGAGCAATGTCGTCTGGACTTAAGACACTTTTTAAAATACCTTACAAAATAATCTTCAATTCACAAAACATTTGAAGGAGAGTTGATGGTTAGGTTCTAATCAACTTACTTCCCTCATATATTTTACGAAAAATTCTCTAGTCAAAAAAATATTATCAAAATAGCCAGGGCTTATTTTTGGGGTTACTGGTATGAATGGGTCATTGATGTGCCTTCAAAATGTTATTAATTAGTGAGACACACCACAGGGCCTGCCCTCATGGCCATATGGTCTAAGGCGTTGCCACTGACTGCTAGCTATCTCTCACCACTGTCTGGGTTTGAATCCTTAAGGGGGCAATTGAGAAAGTGGCCAGTGACTGGGGGTAAGGCGGTGGTTTCATCGGGTACCAGGGTCTTAGCCAGGAATTAGGAACTGGGTGCCTAAAATTGGCCATTGTAAAATTTTTGGGTGTCCAAATTTTTAAGGAGGACCACAAAATACTTAGATTTCAACCATAAACATGTATATATTTATCAAAATGAGGCATGCTATCCTTATACAAGGTCATTGGAATTGTATGGTATTGAAATATTTCAATTATATGCTTTAGATTGACATTTTAAGAAATTCCTCACAAAAAGAATTTGGGTGTCCTGAGGGTTGCTTTTTAAGGGTTTGGGTGTCCAAAAAGACACCCAGACGCCCTTCTGACTAAGACTATGTCGGGTACTTCAGTTTCCTCTACCAGTCACAACTTGCCCGTCACGAATTAGCCATAATAAGGCAAAAAAAGGCGACAACAAGTTGAAATTTCAAATTCCATGAGACACACCACACCTTCACTAACCAAACTAGTCACCCGAGCCTCTACTGAGACATGCAGCCCACTCCTGAAAGGCGGAGCTTTTTTCGGTTTCCCCCTTTTTCTCCACCACCGCAGCGGTGCACTCGTGGGAAAGGTTAATTGTTGTCAGAGCCACCTAACTCACCTACCATCCTCCAATCAGAGACGATTCAATCAGGAGGCAATCAAATTAGCCGCGGGTCTGGCCGGGATTGCTGCTCCCACGAAATGTGTTGATTTGATTGGCATTGTACCTATCAATAGCGAGGGTGCATCATGGGCTTCATGGCCATATATGGTTGATGGATGGAGGTGGTTATAGGGTTGGTTACGAGAGAGCAGCGTGCCCTTCGGACTCCAGGGCAGACCAGCTGATTTATCAGATAAGCCTTCACACTAATGGCAAAGGTTAGAATCTGCCACAATTTCTACTTAGTCATAATCAATTTGGGGAGTTGTGTTTTTCTTTATTATTCATATCATGGGCAGCGGGGAGATCAAGAAGCGGTCTGAATGACTACAAGGAGAAGAAGATGAGAATTTGTTGGTCTATGGCAGGGTTCAGGAACTTGCACCTCTCTCGCTGAATGTAAAGATTCAGCAATCCATATGGTACCTAGCAAAGTCCATTCCCCTTTCCCCCTCAAGGCCAACAGGGTCCTTAACCCTTTCATGCTGGGAGCTCCCATGGAAATCTGTGGCACAGGGGGCCAATCAGGGACCTAGCCGGCAGGGTTTCTCGGCGTCTTTTGGATTTTAAAGAGCGCACATAAACACACCCTAAACTTTCTTTGAGAACTTTCTAAAAAATATAAATTTCAATAAAATCATTGAATATCTTAACCAATTCCTGTGAATGTGCATTCATGAGGATATTATACATTTTCCGAAGACCAGTAACAAGGTCATTAACCCTTTCATGCTTAGAGCTCTCTGCATAAAAATCAATGGCATAATGGGCCAGCCATAGATTTTCACATCCACACTGTACACTCAAGGTCTTTCTTTGCAATACATACATGTATATTTATTTATTACACGGGCAATTCAGTATATTGGTGGCTAGGCAAGAACCATAAACACATTACACTCGTAAAAATGCAAATTACTCTAGACCCTACTGAATGAAACAATTCATTTATATAATGAAAAGTAGATATAAGTACATAAATATGATTTTATCTTCGTCTGCATCTTTTGCTGACTCCCTAGAAAATATGACACCAAAAATTTACTGTAATTTGTCCCGTTTGTCTAGGTTTCTAAATTCCTGTGGGGCCTTGTTTTTAACAACAACAAAAGTCGGACGTTACAACTTTCCTGTTAACGTCTGACTTGCCTTGCCTGTTGAAAACTATAGACTTCAGTGCTAATACCCTCTTTCGTGCTAGAAGGCCAGAAAGCCCAAACTTCAGGTTTTATCCAGACCCTCCTTTATGTGATATTTCATAAGCATCCCTTTCAACACTAAAGGCATGTCTGAAGTAGCTGTCTAAAGATGAATGCAGGCCCTGCGCCCTCAGCTGTTTTGCATGCGAGATGGCCAGATTGTCAAACACAGGATACAATTACCCACTTTTTTACTCAGAGACACTTTCTACAGTACCAGCTTGTACTTTGCCATGATGAGAGTAGTCAGGTGAACCGGAAATTTTTCCATTATACGCCCGGAAAAAGTGAATCACGAAACACTCAAGCATTTAATGGAAGCAGATATGTACATGACCTAGGTTAGGTGGGCCTGAATATAATTCTTTTATCTCGAAATTGGGTTGAAAATAAAATGAGGGTTTTTTGGAGGTTTTATCTTGTGAACGGCAAGAAGCAAGCAGAAGTGAGAATGAGCTTTTACAGCTCTTCTCATCATGATAGCGGCATGAAACCCCATGTGTTAATTAAATGTTTGGCACCTCGTTATGTGTCTGTGGCAATAAAGATATGTACATTATAGCCCTATGGCTCCCTGGTGAAATGAGCCTAGATCCATCTCTGCGTGCTCAGGCTCTGCATGTTTATTTAGGAATCTCGCCTGCAATACCCTCCCAACAACAAGATAGTCCAATCTCTTAACTTTCTTTTCTTCGCTTGGTCTCTGTATTACTGCTGAGTAAGGCAAAATGACTATGTACGGTAGACAGCATAGGGCATATCTTCTTGATCTTCAAATCTAAGGTAAAGACTGCATAAAAGCAACATGGTCGGGGAAATTCAAGAATCCTCGGGCAATTGAGATTCAAATGAAGCATAGCAGCTGTGTCGATCGGTCTACTAAATCTAATTAGAAATCTACAGATAACAAGCTCTCTGGTGGAATGTGTGCACCTCTGAGCTTTTCCCAGCCCCGGCTGGTTAAATCTCCATCAGGCCTTGATCGACTGGAGCGATCTTGCTGAGAGTAAACACACCTAGCGCCAGGAAACCAGGCAAATTGGTTGGAGCCGGGCCATAAATCACCCTAATGCCTCCTTAAGAATTATGATAGAAAAGGGATCAAGCGGTTTCCCTTAAGACAACCAAATATTGTTTAAGACATGGGCAGAAATAGCATGAATAATACAAAAGAAACGCTGCATGCCAGCTAGCCTGCCTCCCAGGCCAGATTTCAGGAGTACCAATACTTATGGATAGATGGCACTGAGGTACGCTAGATACCCATTTTCCTTGGAAGGTTTCAAAACTCTTTGATATGAGGCAGGGTCTTCACCATAATTCAAAAACTACTCAAACTAGGTGCCCAAAATTTGCAATAGTAACATCTGTGGGCGTTCTATTTTTCAAGTCATAAACATGTATTTACTTGTTGAAATATGGTAAAAATAAAATATCCTTATATGCAATTTCTTGGGAATTATATTGAGGGGAATAAATTCAATTGTATGTTTGACATTGTCGTTTTCAGAAATTACGCAAAGTGTCCTGACTCCTGAGGAGTGACTCTTGAGGGTTTGGGAGCCAAAATGACTGTCATGAGGTTACAAAGTTCTGCTCTATTTCAATTCTACATAAATTTGAAAAGATTTTGCTGTGCTCATCATCAAACCTCTGTTGTTGGCCAGATTTACCAAATAGAAAATTCCAGTGAGATTTTAAAATCTTAAGAACATCATGGCCAGTATAACTACTCAAATCTACCTCCAGCAGAGGGCTATCTCTGCATACAATCCTGGCAGGTAAAACATTACATAACAGTGGAGCTAGGCTTAGAGGTCAATCATGTAGACTAATCCTGACCAGCACTATCCATACTGAGAGAGATGAGACCCATGCAGGTACCAGGCAGATCAATAGCTAATCACACATGACAAGCCATCTGCTCCATTGAGAGATGTACATACAACGTTAGGAAGTGGATTGCTTAACCCATTTATGGCCAGAGATTTCCCTGATGACAAGCGCTGTCTGGACCTATTATGTACACTTAAGTTAAAATTGAAAATAACTAAAATGGAATTAAGCATAAACCTGTGATTATGTAGTTGTGGAAACATTGGCATAGCCCACTATGACATGCTAATTATGAAACATGTTACATATAATTCGGCAAAGCCATAAAGTGGATCAATATTCATCAATGACAGGTGATCTTACTACATACATAATTTTCCTACCCACACAAACTGAATTCATGAACATTATTGAAGAATTGTAAGTCTGAACTAAAAAGCAACTTAAGCAAGTTGAAATACAATAACAAATGGAACAAAACTCACCTGGAGATCTCATTAACTAAAAAGTTTTTTTTTTGGACTGGTAATCCCTTTCTGAAAAAAAAGAAAATACTGTTAAGTATGTAACGAGTACTTTAGTTATGATAAAGAACAATTCAAAAGTTATTGTCAAAAGAATAAATGGATCTACATGATATTTCCTAGACTCTAGAAGAACCCTCATGCATCAATAGGTTAATGTATTCATAATAATCCAGTAATAGTGCTAACACTGTACCAGCCAACAGGTAAGGCATACCCATTGTCAGCAGCGGCAGCATCATCAGCACAGGTATGGGATGGGCGCTGTGTAAATAATGTGTATACATAGATACCACACACTTGGTGTACATAGATCAATATGGACATCTAAATGCAACCAGCACAGCACAATCAATACGCTACTATTATCATCAGCGCATGATTCTTTTGTTGTCATGTCTGACAAGCCATGCTTGGATAGGAAGCCATGCTCGAATAGCATGTGCAATCATCTCAGTATTCATGAACTGTATCACATTCACCCGGATGGAGAATACTACGGCCTAGTATTCTGACATAAAAAGTCTTCATTATACCATCCGATCCACCAAGGGATTTAGCCAGCACTTGCCCAGTCTATCTGATTAACTAGCAGTTCCAGAAAAGCACTTGGAACTTGCAAAAGCAAAGAAAAATTTGCAACTTTGTAGGTAGAATTTTTCAATTAATCATTGCTCTCTTAGGGAGTTAACCAAAGCTTTTCAGAACAGGTCATATTCTATGACAAACCTTAGGTTTAACTGCCCTTACACTTTATAAGCTAAAATGGCTATAATATATGTAGTTGCCAACTTGCCATATGAACAAGATTTTTAAGTTGCTAAATATGTTACCAGTGCTATTTCAGAAGTTTCAATCATTGCTTTTCAAAGCCCCCAGCTCCAATAGCTGAATGGTGTAACTTGTACTTAAGGCTTTGCCACTGGCAGCATCACCCTGCATGCTGTTTCTCACCATAACCCAGACTGAATTCCAGACAGGGCATACATGTGAGAAAGTCGCCAGCATGGCCTAAGCCTGCAAGGCGCTTAGGTGTCATTTGGACACCCAATTCCTTAAAAATCATATATCAGGAAATCAGGAGTTATATAACCAAATATTTTGTAGGGATTTTTTCTATTGTTATTTTCAAGTAAACAACAGAATAGTTTAACCACAATGAAATTCCTTTCACAATGCATAAGGAATATGCCTTCTACTAGCTAGTAAGTACTTCTATCTGAGTCAATGTACTATTCAAACACTTACAACCACTTGAATATATACTATTTTGAAACTGTAGATCCTAGACAACATAAAGTTATCTAAATTGCTGAAGCACTTCAAAGGAAAATAAAAATATTATTTCATAAAAATGTGTACTTAACTGGCTCACTTATTACCTAACTAAGCATTTGAGTGTCCTGATAATTAGTTCTTTTGATTTCAGACACACTGACACAGTACCTGGAAGCCATTATAAAACAATGTGGATTGGATGACCATGGAATGTTGCACTGTGCACTCTTTCCTTCTTCGAATAAAACTTAGTGGTTCGAGCAAGCTTTAATAAAGGCAAAGTATTAATTTGTCTCCCCATATTACAAAAATATTAAATGGGGCACCGACAAGGTCTTTTGATTAAAAATAGTGGTCAAAAGTAGGATTTCTGGTTGATAAACATACTATTTTGGGCCCCTATAGTCTGTCTAACTTGATTGGGCTAACTGCTTTTCCCTCTTTTTTTCCCAACAAAAGTTCGTTTTTGCCTTCCAAACTTGGCAAACCTCTTAGCAGCACAACCGTGTGTATGTATAAACATACTTTTTGTCTCAACTCTGCAAAATGTTGATTTTGCTCATTAGGTCCCATTGTAAAATTTGCCCATTGACAACAATGATGATCTTGCGTGTCTGTTGGCAATTGTTGGCAATGGGCAAATTTTACAATGGGACCGACCTAATGGACAAAATCAACATTTTGTGCAGTTGAGACATAACGTATATACATACACGCGGTAGCGCCCCTAAGAGGTTTGCCAAGTTTGGAAGGCAAAAACGAACTTTTTGTGGGAAAAAAGAGGGAAAAGCTGTTAGCCAAATCAAGTCAGACAGACTAAAGTCTGAAAAATCTAGGGGCCCACAGCAAAATCTAGGGGCATATGCCCCTGGGAAAGTCGAACCCTGAGACTGATCACAAAGATTCATTCACAAAAATTAGTTTTGTATCACAATCTTGAAAATTATGAGATGCTATAAGTTGGAAGTTACAAAACTGAAAAATAAATAGTACAATGTTCATAACTAGACCTGAGAAAGGTATACTGTGACTCAGTCGTCTGTGAGGACAAAATCCCCACAAATTGTGGTGAGTGTCACATTTAATGTTGTGAGTAGGGCTGTACACCAGTACCCGGTACCAGCACCGAACCCTGTCTCGCAAAATACCGGTGAATACCCGTTTCATTTTTTAACGGTATGCTTATCTGTATTTTGCAAAACTCAAACTTTGTCAAACGTCCAATACTACAAAATAATGCAGTGAGAAGTTGTACTTTCGGCTGCCGACCTTGTTAATTTGGAAGGTACGATATAGCGGCAAAGCTAGTACCATCGCCGCAGTCATTAGTATAGTAATTCTTTTTGTTACTGCGTAGTGGCGCTGCTGTAGCGCTATACAGCGCCACTACGCGGTAGTGATAAGAATCACAACACTTATGGCAGCGGCGATATATGGACTATGTGGTACTGACTAGCTTCGCCGCTATAACATATCTTCAAGCAAGAATGGGGATCTACTCAATTTAACAAGTTTGACAGTCGTATGTACAACTTTTCAGTTTTCACATGATGTAATTGAAATAACTGACAGACAACCAATATGTTTTAGATTTATGTGTGTACTTAGCATAGTTCAAGAATCTTGACAAGATACCGTTAGCAGTACCGATAAAATACTGTATCGTTTCAACAGTACCGGTTATGGTACCGTACCGCTTCACCCTTAGCGGTATGCAGCCCTAGTTGTGAGAGCTGTCTAAAATGTATGCAATGCCAATGGCACCATTACATTCTGTCCTAGTTATGACTGAAACCTTTTGTCAAAGGTACATAACAGCAAGTCATAAAATTAAGACACGGTTAGCCTATGGCTAGGTCGAATTGCACAAGTTTGCAAGTTGCATTGGATTTGGAATGGTTTATTGGTTCATTAATTTTAATGGATTTTAATCGAAATTAAAATTTACCTTAACAGTCAATAACAAACTGCATACTGTATATAGTAACCGTCAAAAGATGGACACACTACAAGACGATACAACGCGTTGCTACTAAGTTTTTTCCATAAATGCACAATTCTTATTCTATAATTAAACAGGCGACTTGGTTCTATGCGGCATGACCGGAGTGAGGATCGCCTTCATCAGAGGCAAGTCGCAATGCGGTTCCCGGTGCGGTTCCAAATTCATCGGTCATTTTCTCCACGAGTTTACGTTCAATACGCATATACTTTTCAACAAGTATAGAATGGTCAGATTAGATTCACCTCAATGGTGTCTTGGTGAAAAGGATGGGGAATTAACTGTTAATTTTAGTAGAAACAGAAGAACATTGCACTCACCCAACGATCTACACCGGAAGCTGTCTTACAAATCTAACTCCGGGCTTGAAAATGGAGTGAACGCTGATTGGTTGATGGAAACATAAACGTCTCAGGCGAATCTGCTTCGGAAGGTGCTGCCATCTATAACTAAGGCATACACTAATATATTCCCACACATTTTTCTTAGAAAAGGGTTGAATTTGTAATTTTGTTTATCGTCATTTTTGCTGAATATAGAGCGAAATCGTGAATAAATAGTGAAAGGGGCCCGCTCAAGTGCCAAGTGACATAATGGTATACTATATTGGGAAAGGTGCTCTTAAAAAAATAAACAAGTACACCAATGTGAATATCAGAATATCTTTTTATCAGTTAGGACATAAATATTGATCTCATTTTTTTTACATGAATTACCCTAATACTTATTTTTGTGGATACTTAAGATTACACAGACTTCTTGAAAATTAATAAAAACCATTCACACTTTGTGTTTCCATGTATCTATAAATTCACCTGATAAGAAACAATAAACAGCAAAAGTAGTTAAAGGGGCCCTAAAGGCTCACATATATATATCAGCTTATATGAAAGTTATACACTTCAAGAACAGGATGCTGCCCTTCTTTTTCTCTCAGTGATCCCATGAGGGGAGGTTTTTGCATATTGTCATCATCCTGCCCCGCCCCTGGCAGCGGCCATGTTTTTCAATTGGGTGGCAATCTGTCCCTAGCTCTGTGCATCCTGCCCCTAGTTCTGTGCTTATAACACTGACCACAGCAGGGGGTGATGACCTGGATTCAAAATGGCGGCGGTCTTGGCTCAGAGGAGGTGCTATTCACTAATTGCAATTTTAGATTTCTCTTTGTGTGGAGCTCTAGGGCTTCC
>OZ012693.1:27517525-27520025 GCA_963942565.1 Maea johnstoni | reverse complement strand
ATATATATATATATATATATATATATATATATATATATATATATATATATATATGTATGTATGTATGTATGTATGTATGTATGTATGTATGTATGTATATATATGTATATATATATATATATATATATATATATATATATATATATATATATATATATATATATATATATATATATATATATATATATATATATATATATATATATATATATATATATATATATATATATATATATATATATATATATATATATATATATATATATATATATATATATATATATATATATATATATATATATATATATGGTGACCTTGGATATGACAGACTCAATGGGACCAGGGAAATTAATATGCGAAATCCGTCGTATACATATGACAGATACTTGATATGCATCGGACTGGGACCAAGCACATTGTCCGTCATATGTCGTACAGTGCTCCGTCGTATCAAAGTTCACCTGTATATATATATTAAGATTATTGGATAAGCTGAACATGGTCCAATCGGTAAACACGACAAGTTGAAGTGTCGTTAAACATTGTGTTTTACAATTGAGCACTCGATACAGTCGGTGAATTGGTACGGATATAAGTATATTACATGAACATTTATGGTTATCGCCATTCTTCATTATTTTGAAATTGGAAATAGAGCTTGTCGAGTTATGATGATATTTTGAACGACATGATTGTATTTACTAACAAAAGACAGTCAAAAAGCTAGACAAGAGTGGATGTGAGTACACGTATTACAAAAAAGCAAATGGGATACTTTTTGACCTTAACAAAACCTGAAAATGCGAATGTGATAGACACCTAAGATTATCATTATTATCCATTATATCTAAAAGCTCATAATGAAAATTAGAGGGAAACGTAATTTTCGATTAAGGAACACATAGACGAAATAAATGTACCTTTTCCTTATATAAACTTTGGAAAATATGAGGGATATGCATACATAACTGACATATCATTATCGCTCATATTTTTAAGTTACATTGTTTGGAAATCGTTTCCATCTGCTTTATTTGAAAGAATCAAAGTTCAAATTCCTATGAAACGTGATTGATTGATTTATTCAAAATGCGGCAAAAAACAGAAACGGCAAAATATATCGTCTCGGGCCATTTAAGTGCACCAACAATGGCCAATAGACCAATAGTTGGAATTGCATATTTATATCTTCAAATCAGTCTTTTTCTGTAGGTTTCAGTAGACTAACCAGGCAGTGCTTTAGTTCAACCCAAATGTATGTATATGGACATATCTGTTGAGTGTAAACAGGGACAGTCTATAGTATGATACCATATCCTGGTGTAAATAATAATACAGAATGACATACCCGAAAATCCATTTTTTACATATTAACTCCTGCATGATCATACAAATATAACCCTTTGACCATCTTCTTTCCCAAAATGGAACCATGAAAGATTTTTTTTCGCTCAACAGTTGGCCTCCACCAGTCTTAGCCAAATATGAAATGAGTCTCCAAAATGGACAATCATAAAACATAGATACCCTGGATGTTCTTTACTTCAAGGGAGACCACAGCTCTTTTATCTATTGAAATTAATACCAAGTCACGGTAATTACACCGAAGTGAACATGTTCAATAGTTTCCTTGAAATTGCCTTTGCATGAAACTCCAGTCCAAAACTGTTGGGTGTTCAGTCATGTGATTTTAAGGCTTGTGCGCACAGACGGCCCCTAGACAGCCTGCTGGCTCAGACCTTCAACTTTGTAGAAATAGCACTTTTGAAAGTGTCATAGTCATAACATCACTTCCTGCCATACTCATAAAGTCATGTATACAATGTCAAGTACATCTATCGCTATTGCCTTATTATTGCTTTATAAGCGTGTAGCATTGAGAAGAGTAGCCAACGGTTCCTTTGCGACAAACACCCTTGGGACTGTTCACCAAAAGAAGAGAGTTTCTGGCATTTCCTTGCTTTTTGTCGATTACCAATTTGGCCCATGCTATTGAAAGCGGCAACAACTGATAATCACATATAATTGTTCATTCGCGAGGACACCATATTTTGCCAATTCTCTGCGAGGTCTTCATAATATCTGAAGCAGAGCGGGCAACATTAGACAATCGTATTGCGTAAATCATGCCATCAAAGTCGTTATTGCCGAAACCGGCCTGTCCAATTTTCACGCTATGGCTATTATCCCTTATTGGGTTCGTGTTGAGTTCAGTTTTCATCAAGACGCCGTTCAGGTATATCTTCATCTGACTTCCATCAAATGTCCCAGCAACGTACATGATATCAGACATTCCATATGTAGTGGGGGATTTCTTGTAGGTACCCATTGAGCTATACAGCAGGAGCAACATTGATAGACCATCCAATTTCAGTCCATAGCTGTAGGTTTTGAAGATCACATAGCCGGCGTCGACGATGGCTGGTTTCATCCATACCTCTATAGTTAATGCAGTTGTAGGGGACAGAGAGGGCGAGTCAGCAATCCGGATACCATTGTT
>OZ012693.1:27427525-27512525 GCA_963942565.1 Maea johnstoni | reverse complement strand
ACGTTTTGCTGCCTCGCAGTAATGCGTTGCCATTGATGAGAAGTCGGCACATCATATATACTCTACAACTCCTCACTCATGGATTTGCCCTTTAGTCATAGTTCATCTTGAAAGCAAAATGAGAACATGAAGACATACGCTTTTTTACTTGTCCCATCCACCAACATGACATTTCGCGATTGATGATAGCTGGTCGATATAGTTATTTCAGATCTGTTCTCTCCTGAAGGCGGTTGCGTTGCATAAAAGTCATTAAGTTAATTGTCCGTGAAACCTCCGCATAAAAGTTGACACCACAGTTTATGGTCATGCGTTCATCTTGACACTGCACACGTGCGAGCTAGATCTGTTACAGACCTCCAAAGAGTCCCCAATGTTAAATATAATATTTCGGCAATTTTACCACATGAAGTAACGAATGGAGTAGGAATCGTTCTGGTCCGAACCATCTATGGCTTTCCGAAGTCACAACTAAGAAGTACCTACAGAGCGTTTTGCAGTTTTGCAGATATCAATAATAACAATGCGCATGCGCGCAATGTAGGTAATCTTTGTGTTGCATAGCAACGTGAGATTGAGTGCCAACTCGGCCATGTTTTCATAGCGACTATGATGGCTTACTACAAAACTAAGGGTTCCTTCATAAAACACTACTTAAGTATGTAATCATTTCCTCCCGCTCCTTTCATTGCCTTCTCTGCGTATAGGCAATCATCTTCCTAACATAACATGCAGCTGGCTTCAAACAGCCATGATCTAAAGAGGAATGTAATACACATTCTGAGGAATGTAATATACACTGTGCTTGATTGACAGGGAAAAGTTGTTAATAACAGAGTAAACTACTGGAGGTTCCCTTGATGCAACACTCAAGGTTGCGTTGTCGTCATATGGTCACCATTAAAAGACGTAATTGTTTTTACTAAGTGGTTCATGACAAAAACGCAAATTTGATCGATTTGTAGAACAGTCGAGATTTAAGTTACTTCCTCATCCGACAACTTGATGACAGATGGCATGGACTTGAATACTTTTGCATGGAGCGATACATCACCTGCGCAAAAATAGACCTGCAGGCTATGGATCTCTTGAGCAATGCGTGGAGTCTGCATGACTTAACGTTAATTGCCCATTCGTGGGGTCCTCTATTGTAATGGAAAGCTGGAACCATTTCATATAGGAGTTGTCCTAGTTAGGTCGCGCCCTAATTGTACTGATTCATTTAGCATTTATATATATGAATTAATATTAATAATTGTTCATTGGCAAATTCATATTTCAAAGACTTTTCATGATATTTTCGTGAAAGATTCTTTTTAAATGGCAACAGCATGATTAAAAAGTACATTCAAGGCTTGAGTAAGTACGCTTTTTTTAGACTATTTTGACTACTGCTGGTAGTGATGACTGTAATATAACTATTATTATCATTATTATCATCATTATCATTATTACTAATTTATTATCATTATTATTCATTATTATTAGTATTGATAAAACGTGATAATGAAACTAAAAAGGTTGTTGAATGCATACTAACGGCCGGTGATAGATACCGTTTGTAGCTTAATAGAGAAACATATAGTTTGTAATACGAGTAACTGTGCCTCTATATTGGTGAGTACACAGTTGATCATGCATATGGACTTTGTAACGTAACCAACGCAAAATATGAGGTCCTTTGTTCATCCCTTATACATCTATTTGCCAACTCCGGGATGATAATTGTTCGTGATATCTTTATTTGCATTCACGCTAAAGGCTTAATTAACCTATGCTTCACTTATTATTAAGGAAGAAATTAAAAGATGGTAAACTTGACAACAAATGGAAATGTAAAAAAGTTAATGTAAAACAGGATAGAGTGGTCGAAACATTTTTGCGATATTATTGATCTCTTAACTCACTATTGGATTTATGTTTATTACCATGATAATCTACAGACATAACAAACATTACAATGTACTTTGACATTAATAAACTCCCCTCCACTAAGGAGGCTATAAACACCAATATCCCCGTGAGAACACCCCTCAGGTGTCTGTCAATACGTGCCGAAAAACTCAACAGTAACGAGAATCGCTGCAATTATATTGCCATTATAATTGTCTGAAAGTAGAATGTCATTCGAAACTTAACCAGAGATCGCAGATCGATTATCAATACTGATACCCAGCACATTGCAGCACTTAATTAAATGGATTTGTCGCACAGAATCGAGAAGTCGTGACAATGTGCCATAACATGCCTCTGTGCTTTCAGAAAATGTATGAGCGTAAACCTTACAGCAGAAAGCTCTCTATTACATTAATCTATAACGCTGCAATTTTTACCGTTTTTTGTCACATATCTCAATATTACAATTGCAAATGCTTGCTGAGGCGGTTCTACTTTTATGAGGCTGTTCAGTGCTAATTAAAGCTATTCATAGGTTTTACATGTTAGCACACACACGTCGAGTGGTCATTAGCTTCGTTCTGTTCATTCTGCGGAAGAATTATTTGGATAAGGCTTTTATGACACAACGATAAAAGCACTGATCGATGAGAATCATTCATTTCCATGCCTGGAAACAACTTTCCATTAATAAGGGCAAGCTACCCTACACTGAGGCCTTTCCCATGCAGTTATTGGTCGCAATAACTCAAGGGGGTCAACCCCGACTGAGTGGTAAAGCGTATTGCACACAATCTCCTATTATGATCTAACGCTCCAGTTAACAAGGCTGTAAACTGCTTGAGCAGTATAAATATACTGTATATACATGTATATACTAGTGTATATATATATATATATATATATATATATATATATATATATATATATATATATATATATATATATATATATATATATATATGTATATATATATATATATATATATATATTTATATATATATATAAATATATATATATATATATATATATATATATATATATATATATATATATATATATATATATATATATATATATATATATATATATATATATATATATATATATATATATATATATATATATATATATATATATATATATATATATATATATATACATATATATATATATATATATATATATATATATATATATATATATATATATATATATACTAGTATATATATATATATATATATATATATATATATATATATATATATATATATATATATATATATATATATATATATATATATATATATATATATATATATATATATATATATACATATATATATATATATATATATACATATATATATATATATATATATACATATATATATATACATACATACATACATACATACATACGTTTATAATTGCAGAGAGCTACGCCTTTATATTAAAATGTAGATTTTGACACGCTCTTACATTAAATATGATGCTGCATTTATCTTATTTCCAACAACATCTTGAAAAGACATGTCTCTTGTGTTCGATAGGTAT
Source organism: Maea johnstoni (assembly GCA_963942565.1). Classification (NCBI taxonomy): domain Eukaryota; kingdom Metazoa; phylum Annelida; class Polychaeta; order Spionida; family Magelonidae; genus Maea; species Maea johnstoni. The sequence continues at coordinate 27,509,072 of OZ012693.1, read as the reverse complement.
GCATATTTGAGTTAAAGACAAGATATAAAACAAGATACAAAACTATATTGATAATGGGAATTTTGCGGCGCAGTTTACAGTGGATATGTATATATTCATAGTGATGCCGGTATGAATAATTTGTGCGGATGAAGAAATACGGGAAACACTTGAAATAATAAACGCACGTATGTTTTTGTGTATAGTAATATATCCTTTTACATATGTCAAATCAAAATGAAAATACATGAAAAGAAAATAGACAACAGAGTCACACTCTCGGCTAGATATTGAAGGTACATACGCACATGGCATACTGGAGTAAACAAGTAGAGTTCACTACGTTTCAATACATCTTAGTTGAAAGGATGTCTTAATCAGACTACAGAACTGAGTACCGGTATTGAACATAAAATACATCATGCTGACATAGAGAAACAATAAAATACGCTTTTAACGTATTGATGCCCACAGCGGCCTACAGTACTGTAGCCTGGCAAGTGTAATGAAATCTTTTAAATCTGAAGAAGAAATTTCAAAAACAATGCTACTACTAGTAGCTCTTCCTAAACTATTTTGTAAGAAGTACTGGTATCATGGATGCAGACGACGAGTTCCATGGGAACTCTTAAACATTAATAAGTTTTAAAAAACAGAATGTATGCTTTCAGACACTGCGCTCTGGTGCATGCATTAACAGTGGCTGCAGTAAACATCTCTCTCTCTCTCTCTCTCTCTCTCTCTCTTTCTATCTCGCTGTCTCAAACAAAAATCAAAACCCCTTCTATGTATGCTTTGTCTGCAATCAGCATCTGCACAATTGGTCGATACATTGTCACTTTTATTGAAGGGTTCATTGATTAGGAGGGAGACTATATGCTACGTACAAAGCAAAGATTTTTGTATTAGAAATGGTCTATAACCCGTATGCTGGTGGTGGCTAATTTGGCCAATACAAAATCATGCAAAAAAAACAAGAATTACTGAAACCCTGGCTCATGGGAACTCATTTCTGAGAGAACTCAGCAAGAGCTTTCCATTAATTGAATACCAACATGACAAGGTTTGGATGATGGCTTTCAAAAAGCGTTGCGTCCCTGTGCTTTGGATAAAAGTAGCCTCAGCATTAGAATGGTTAAAGGTAGTCTCTTAACAGGTTTAGACTATATCAAAATATCAATAGTCATGATTGGCAGCTTCTAGTGGGACACATGGCTGCAATGAATTGTCCAATATTTTGTGAGAGGTCAGACTGGTTTGCTTCCGAATTAGAAAGCGGGTTGAATGGTCGCTAGATAAACGTGCAGCATTGTGGAAGACTTTTATGGTATTTCTGCAACTGAAAGGACCCTTGGAACTAGTCGTGAAGAGTAGGGAATTTCTTCCCGGTTCCGGGTTTCCATCTCGTCGCGATATGACCTAAGCTGTTGAAAGGGATGTAAAACACCAATCCTTCCTTCCTTCCTTCCTTCCTTTGCTTCCCAATTAGAGGGGTTACGCTCCAATTTGCTTTGGTTTTACTCACGAGCATGATGAATTGGTTCCTACCTTCCACATACATTTACAAAGACATTGAATATCAAACTGACATTTTTGTAATAGTTTATACATATCAGGTTTTTGTTTATAAAATGGTAGTTGTACGACAGGTGTTTGCTTAAACTTAGACAAATGCTGATCTATTGATACTACTGCACTAGGATCTCCCTTGCCCTCGCTCTTTCTCTGCATGTGTGAATGCTCATACAATGCAATGTTAACCCTATCTCATACCAAGATTGCTTGGCACAATATGAGATTACCAATACTTCTGGAATGGACTGCAAATACTCTGAATTGCGAAAATTGACATATAGAAAGAGAGCAGAGAAAAAACATTTATTTATGGGCAAAGAAGTCTCTTTTATAGTATCTAAGACACAGACAAAGTGCTAAAAGGGGGATGAATAGGGTGACTGAAAATATCTTTATAATTGGGTGCTTCTCGTGAGGTACGTTGCTGGTAAAGTGGAGAATATAACTGCAATTGTCCAACAAGGCCCCACTTACTGTAATGTATGTATATCTATGTATATGTATGTATATGATACGCAACTCTACATCTCTATCAAACCTATCAATCAGCGTGTAGTGGATGAAGGTGTAGCTAAGATGGAAAACTGCCTCACTGACATCTATACATGGATGTCTCAAAATAAACTTAAATTGAATGCAGACAAGACAGAGGTGCTGGGCATGGTTACCCCACAGATGCGGGCGATAATCTCCATTCCTAGTATTACCGTAAATGGTGTAATAGCACCATTTCTTAATGAACCCGTCGGTAATCTGGGCGTTGTTTTTGATCCAAACATGAATATGTCTGCACATGTATCAAAAGTTATCAAGTCTGCAAATTACCACCTAAGGAACATTGGAAAAATAAGGAAATTCTCAATACTGATACAACCAAGAGTGCCATCGTCTCACTGGTGACATCACGCCTTGACTATTGTAATGGACTTCTCTGTGGAATCACTGATGAGCTGCTATGCAGGCTCCAGAAAGTCCAAAACAATGCTGCTAGAGTGGTTAGTGGCTCCAAAAAGTATGATCACATTACACCAGTTCTAAAAGATCTTCACTGGCTGCCCATCAGGAAAAGGATTGAGTTCAAGATTCTGCTTTTGACTTTCAAATGCATGCAAGGATGTGCCCCTCTATACTTGAGGGAACTGTTAGTCAAACAAGCCAATACAAGGACTCTAAGATCAAACACTAATAACTTATTACAGATACCACTCACTAATCTGAAAAGGTTTGGCGACAGAGCATTCTGTGCCTATGCACCACGCCTTTGGAATGAGCTCCCTGACAACATCAAGGCTGCTGATAGTGTGCAAAACTTCAAGAAACAGCTGAAAACATTGCTATTTCAAAAGGAGTTTAATTGACTATATGGACCATGACAACTGTCCAATGACTCTAAAGCGCTTTTGAACATTATAGGTGGAAAGGGCGCTATATCAAATAGTAATTATTATTATTATTATTATTATTATTATTATTATTATTATTATTATCATATCTATTGACTAATTTGCATTACAAAAAGTTTGCACACATACGATATAGGGTTTTCAGAAATCAACGTAATACATAAGGAAAAGATGTTAGAAGATATATTACAGAAAGGGTTACAATAAAAAATCCAAAATAACTCCTATACAACCGTAATCATATTCTAATCATTGGCGTCATAGTCCTAGACCGACTTCTTGTCAAGCAAATTAAGTGACATAGATACTATAGTAGTTAGCCAATTGGCAATTCCCTTCCTCGATGCAATACGGGCATCGTACATTCTACGAATGTACACAGCTACTATCTACCAGACACATTCCATCTCTCGATGGGAAAGGCTATCGGTATATCCCCCCCCCTCCCCCCCCCCCCCCCCCCCCCGCAGGACACGCAAGCCTCGTCCCAAGACACAATATCACTCACTCGTGCAAGATTCCTCCTCTTTCCATCCACTCGTGATGGAACCTCTATTTCTCAATCCATTTGGAGACGATATCGGACACCCCTTTTTTGTCTCTAACTAATATTATGTTTGAGATGCTGTTTATGGCATTAGTCAGCTCAGGTAACCCTTATGCTGCTGGTGGTTAATTTGTTCAATAGAAACTGATGAAAAAAAACGAAACATGATTGAAACCCTTGCAAATGGGCACTCATCTGAGAGTACTCAGCGTGAGCCAACCAATAAATACCAACATCACAGTGATTAGATTGTTTTCAAAGATCTTTGCGAACGTTTGCTTTGGACGAATTGGAAGGGTTAACGTTTTTTCTTTCCATTCCAGATGGAGTGAAAAGACACATTATATTATATTTTTATTTGGAAATCTTCCAGAGTGAGGAAAGTTCTGTCCGATTTGATGAGATCCCAAACTATAGGAATCTTATTTACTACCCATGAACATTTAAGAGGAACTTTACGATTGCTATTACTGTATAACTGGTTATTTTTGCGTGTACTTAAGTTAGCGTGTTTTTTTCAAAATAATATTTTCCCTGTATTTATTTTGGCGTCTGGAGCAGTCAGAACAATTCCATAGTGGAGTTGAACAGATAAACTCCATGTCATAGATTTATACATTTCCAAAATGTGTTTTAAGACCATTAATGACATCCGCACTAAAAATATATTAGATCCAACTGGCCTGCACGCTCTGTATAGTCACCTACAAAACATAACAAGTTATGGATTTCTGAAATCATTGGATAATTCTCCTTTTATCCGATGACAACAGAAACAGCTTGAGTCAGCCTAGCGCAAGAGCTTTATGAAGTTTTAAACCACCACCTTTAATTTCGGCCTCCAGAATTGCCTCACTAGACCGAGTCGGGATTCGAAGTGCCCAAGCACGTCACTGCCCGTAGGGCTTAATAGGTTCAGCATTCTCCCATTCGCCCAGATGGGATATTACTAGGTAACAAGTATCGATGGTTGATGCGAGGCATCATGGGTTTCCAGCTGGGTCGTTGATCATTTATAATAAGAGGGGCAAAAATTAGTGTTCAGGACGACAAGATTATTAAATTTGGTATTGATTAAGTTCAATTTTTAGTCTGGAAAATTACAAAGTGAAATGAATAAAATAGTACAAGTACGGTCGTAGATGCAAAGCATCAATAGTCAAAAGGCGGGGCCAAGTTATTTATTAACTTGTGAGGGAACCGGATGTATAAAGAACATTAACATTATAGAGGAAAAAAAAATATAATGACTAGATTTGTATCATTTTTGTAGAAATGAAACAAATATCGGAAATTCTAGGCGCAAGCTGCAGACTTCGAAATCTCTTGGGTGCGAAGCTACTTGGGTACGCATCAGTCTCCTGATTTCATTCTATACACATAGTAATTTTTTTCTTTAGTAATGTTCCTTCCTATATTGAAAAATATACTTTATGTTCGCTTAAAATATTTTATATATTTGAAAACTTCATGCTAAATTAAAATAAGGAAGGCACGATTTTCCGCGACAAAGGTAATGTACCGGGCCAACATTTATATTATAACCAATCAGAATAGAGAATTATATTCCGTCCGGCCTCAGCATTTCCAACATGGCCGTCCGGACTATGGACATTTCAAAGCAGCTTCCCAGATAGGCGTGGCCTGAGGGCCCCGCCAATGATATGTTATATGACAACTGGACGCAATGTTAAACCATAGGCGCATAGAGGCTGGAAAAGTGAAACGTTCGCACATGTAACAATCTAAACACACCCAGAGATGTTCTTACTAGTAGGGAAAATTTACCGTAGAAATCGGAGAGGCCGTAAAATTAACGACATCTAAAAGCATGTACATATATAAACTATTGCCTTTTTATTTGCAAAGACATAAAGTCGGGAGAACGGAAAAGTTTTTCAGTTGTTTTGGCGCTCGTAATATCTTAATTGGTTTCTAACGACATTCGAGTGATCTGTATACGAGTGGGGCCATCTTAGTAAGTTAGCATATACTGGACGATTATGGATCCACATGTTGACACGATAAGGTAGGGTGTCGAATTCATTTGGGGGGTTTATCTAAATTTGGGGGGTTATTAAATTAAAATGGCCAAAAAGTAAATAACAAGATTTTTTCGGTATGTTAGGCACGATTCCAAATCATGAATATGAATATGTATCTGTTTTTATACTCTCTATTCAACAGGACTCGGTGAGCTCATTGATAGCTTGTCGGCTTGGAGTCTCAAAGGTCGCAAAATCGAATACATTCGATAATATTTTTATCTTTGTTTTTGGCAAGATAGTTTATTTTTAGCTTCCTATTGGTTCGGATGGCATTTTAATCCGTAGGTGCAGTCGGCAAGTTGAGAATTTCCTCAAAGAAATATATAGTTTAATGGGTGTAGTAATGTCTAGCTTTCACAAAGAATATGAGATCTGTTAAGTGGTCAGCTTGTTGCTTTCAACAGAAAATAAACTTAAGTGATAAAGTTGAAAATTTCTTCAAGAAAATAAATAGTTTAATGGATGTTATTATTAATTGAGATATGTAAATTAAGGATATGTTCCTGATGATGTTGGTATTGTCACTTGCATGTACACTTGCTGCACAGGCCTATTACTCGATGCAACTACCACCCATTCATCTTCTATTTGCCCTTCAATACGTCCCCACCTGTTGATCAGTGCCCTATTTATGCCCCTTCCAACTGTACTATGGGCTTGGATACGTACGCCTACCACCCACCTTTTGGGCGCACGGATCTTTATTACACTGTCATTTTCTACTCATCCTGCGGCCTTAATAAGCGCCCTGCCGCAACACTTGCCTTCTCCCTCTCTGTAAGTGTACTGTCCTCCCAATACCTCTTTAAACGGGGCCCTATCTGAATGAAATGTCTTGCCACTTTTTATAATACCCACTGAAAGCATCAAAGATTATAGCTAACCAGCCATTGCTATTGCTTGCATAGCTTTGTCGTCAATCAGCAAACAAAATGTGTAGAGTATGACCGGTCATTAAATCCCCATAATGCTCAGCCTCCCAAGGTTTCATAGGTCAATCATTTTCACAATTTAATCATTTCCTATTTATCAGTTAGTGGTCAAGGGCAATTTATAAACATGTAGATAACTAGATACCCTATTCTTGCATCCCAATCTCATTCTTAGTATAGTGAGTATAAATATAAAACGAATAATGTTTCCAATTTTAGAATTAAGCTCAAGTTATCGCTACGTTGGTAGCTCGAATATGAAACATTTTTCTAAACATTTTCAAAGTTTTGTCGAGGAAGAAAAGGTTTTTAAAAAGTATATGTGGAATTTCGTAGAAAAAATCAATCTACAATATATAGTTTTTAGTGTTACCGCTAGATCTATCTATTTTTACCTAGTTCCATTTCTCTCACTCCACATCCTGCTGTATATAATTCAGTGAGTAAAGTGTGTACTAACACTACTCAGTGAGCATAGGATAATCCTGTCATGTTAGAGGCAGAAACCTTCAAACAATCTGAAGATATTTCTGATTCAAACTTGATAAATAAGTAAATGCCAATTACATTATTAATTTCACAAGTCCTCATGAAATGAAAAGGAAATTAGCAGAAATAAAAAAATGTAAAAGAAATCAGGGGAGCAATAATAAAAACCATATCATACGTTTGGTGTCCGTACGGACCCAGACGTATTTTGAAATACAATAAAGCTTACCCTAACCTCTCACTGTATATATCATGCTGTAATGGCGGTCTAGAGTGCGCGCGCATCTCTCTCGCGCACTATCTGTATTGTGACGTCATACCCTAACAACGGGACGCTGTTACGGGTTTCTCGTCGCCGGCTAACAGCAACGGAACTATACGCTACTTCGTAGTATAGCTCTGTCAAATTTATTAATTATTCTAGTTAAAAATTCATTTTAAACAAGAAATTTCTACAAAATCAAAGACAACAAAGAAAAACAACAGAGCTATTAGATCAAACGTTCAACTTGATGTTGGGAAACCTAGGAATTTGCTGTTAGCTGGACAAATCACTGATCTGAGCAGACAAACAGGTATTTATTTGTTTACAATTATGATTGTATGTATCCTAGGTCATAGTTTTATCTCTGGATTGTTACATCATCTGGAAAATAGATGTAAACAAAAACTAGCACCAGCTGATGTTGCAAAAACATTAAAAGTAGACAATTTAGTAGCACAAATACATATGTTTGGGCAAAGAGGTGCTAAAATATTAGATGGAAACTATCTTATGCCTTCACACTTGCTCAGATCTGTCAACCCAGATCTAGTATTAATGCAAATTGGCTCAAATGATCTAGCAAATGGTAGCTGCCCACTGTCAGTAGCTTCAAAATCTATTGACATGGCACAGAACATATTAAACAAAATAAAATCTGCAAAACAAGTTATCATTCTGTCAATAATACCAAGAATATCAAAAGATCCTGGCATTTCTCAAGAAAAGTTAAATGATTCTATTTACAAATGCAATGGATACTTGAAGAATTTTTGTGATGTTGAGAGTTCAATACAATTCAAAAGTTTATCTGGTTTTTGGAAAAACCCTATAATGCATTGGTCAAGGGATGGTATACACCCCAACAGTCATCACGGGCGTGAAAAATACATCCATAACATAAGATTCATCATATTTGATGCCATCACAAGAATTGTTAACAACAAATAGGAAAATGTTATTTTAAAATGAATCTCTGGTATAGTTATATATATCTATATATATATATATATATCAAATAGGTTATAAAGTCTATTATGACTAATTGATGTTGCACTCTAAAATCTCAGAGAATATGTCAATTACTTTTAAGTATTTACTATTTGGTAAAGCCATGAGCTTACTTAATTGTATTATGAGTATATATTTATGTTCACGTAGCATGCATATGTACGTATATGCATGCATTAATATGATGTTACCTACAATAGTATATTGTGGATATTCATTTATTATGAACTAATTACATATATACATGTAGTATATATTGTGAATTAAAATCATTGTGTATACCATTTGGTACATTTGTTGGATTAATTACCTATATACACCTAGTATATTAGGAAATTTAATTCAATATTTATATTTTTGTTATCTATATATTGTATCATTTATTTATACCATTATTACATGTTTCATTTTCATTTGTGTCTAATTACTGACATTGCGTCGTGTTAGTCACATAATATTGATATTTTCGTTACCGTTATGTTGCAAAAAATTACAAAATATACTATTCCAACATTAATCAAGTTAATATGATTTATAACACATGGTTACATGTTCCTGCTGGCGTCTAATTTCACATTTCAGCATGCGTCGTCGAAGCAGAAGACCAACAAAACGATTGATCGAGGATGATGGTGTTGACCAACCACAAGAAAAACGTGCCAATGACAATCAAGAAGAACAAGCACCAGCTGGTCAGTCTGATATGGTTCAGAACACCGAGACAAGTAACGTTACTAGCAATGAACTGATCCTTGAAATGTCAAAGACATTAGAACTCTTACAGAAACAACAAAGTGAAATCAAAGAACAATTAAATGTCATTAAAAGTAAAGATTTAGAATCAACTAAATCAATGTCGGTTGCAAATGCAACAGTAGTTCAAAACAAAGATAATGACAGCTCAAACCTTGAGCCTATAGCATCTACCTCAAATAACAAGGGTAATCCTGTTCAAAAATCCAGTAAAATAAAGAATACACTACAGGCGTTACTAGATCAAGATGACGATTATAACATTGACGAGGATTCTGACTGCGAATCCGAAGGTGAGTGTGCAGTTACTTTTGCCAAACCTAGATCAGTCATGACTGGGGGACTACAGGTAGGTCAAGCTGTACATCTAAAACTAAAGCAAAAAATTTGGAATCAGCAATATGTGGATTTTGCACTACTACTCAATCCATATTCAAAACCTAGTTCATATTCCATTTCTCTAAATTCTGAAGGGTTTTCTAACAAACCATCTTTGGAATTCACATCTCGTTCAAAACGTTTCTTGTCCGAGTTTGAATGGAATCAAGCTTGGGACAATTACATGGCCATATATCTAGCAAAATATCCAAAAGATCTCAATCCCATGTTATCTTATCATCAGAATATCCAGAAAATGATGGCAAAACAAGCCAACTGGAGAGATTTTGACAATCAATTTAGAACAGATCGTGAATATATCAGATGTTCATGGGATACGATCAGGGCAGACTTAGAACGTGAGGCATACGCTGTGCCAGTCAAGCCTTTTCGTACCCAACAATCAAAATTTCAAAACAAACCCCTTGCAAACAAAGGTTTCAACTCCAACATCCCTAAGGGATACTGCTACGATTTCCATTCACAAAACAAATTCTGCAACAGAGAAAAGTGTTCATTTAAACACCAGTGCCCAGAATGTCAGGGGAAACATGCACAATACCAACACAAATATAACTCCCAAAAGCCTGCTACCAACACCAATAATGGTTCAGCAGCTAAATGATTTACTTAATGGCTACTACAATAAAGATTTTATAATAAATGGTTTCACAGAAGGATTTCGGTTAAAATTTGAAGGTGAAGATTTACCACTAGATTCAAAGAACTCCCAATCAGCCATCAACAACCCAGAAGCTGTGAACTTAAAACTCAAACAAGAAATCGATCTTGGAAGAATCGTAGGTCCATTTGAGAAACAACCTTTCCCAAATTTCAAATCATTTCCACTAGCAATTAAAGAAAAGAAAAACACAGGGAAATATCGTTTACTCCATAATCTTTCTTATCCATATGACGATAGATCAGTCAACTTTAACATTTCTCATGAGAATTCAACTGTAAAATACACAAAAATACACGACGCCATACTGCAAATTCAATCCTGCTCACCCAAAGCATTTTTGGCGAAATCAGACATTTCAGACGCGTTTCGAATAGTACCTTTACACCCATCTCAATACCACTTGACTGGTTTCTACTGGCACGGTTATTATTATGATCGTTGTTTACCAATGGGCTGTTCAAGTTCTTGCCAAATATTTGAAGAGGTCTCTAACGCTCTAAAATGGATTTTAGAATATAAGTTAGGCGTTAAAAACGTAATTAAAATTTTGGATGATTTCCTCTTCATAAATAACTCAAAACAAGAATGTCAAAATTACTTGAATAAATTCTGTTGGCTATGTCGAGAAGTAGGAGTACCTTTGGCTCCGCATAAAACTGTCAACCCTACAAATGAGTTAGACTTTCTGGGAGTAGGTTTGAACTCAATAGAAATGTTAGCTTACATACCCCAAGATAAAATAACTGACTACACTCAATTAGTAACAAGTACTTTGAATAAATCAAAAGTAACATTACGAGAGCTTAAGTCTTTATTAGGGAAACTACAATTTTCTACATGCATCATAACAACAGGCAGAGCTTTTCTCCGCCGTATGTACGACCTAACAAAAGGTATTGCAAAACCTTTCTATTTTATCCGTATAACGAAGGAAGTTAAAGAGGATTTAAAAATCTGGGAAATGTTCTTAAAGAATTTCAACGGTAAAACAATAATCCGTGAATTGCCAGTTAACGATTCATTGACTCTTCACATGTATTCTGACGCTTCAAAATTAGGGTTTGGTGCTACATTTGGTTCCGAATGGATACAAAGCACTTGGCCAGAAAATTGGAAAGTTCTTAACATAGCTTTATTGGAATTATTTCCAATATATGTTATGATTAACATGTTCGGAATGAAACTTACCAACTCTAAGATCCTATTTCATTGTGACAACATCGCTGTTGTATCAATCGTCAATAATCAAACTTCCAAAGATAAATTGATTATGAAATTAGTAAGACCACTAGTATTGTTACTTTTACAATTTAACATCAACTTTAAAGCAGTACACATAGCAGGGGTAAAAAATGTATTAGCCGATGCTATTTCTCGCTACCAGGTAGACAACAAGATGCTGGAGATGTATGGCATGCAAGAGAAACCTCTAGACATACCAGAAACTCTCAAACCAACCAACTTTCAACTATGGTCATGACTCTGTTAGACTTGTCACTAGCAGATTCTACTAAGAAAGCTTACAATCATCACTGGAATACATTCACCAAGTTCTTACTGAACGATTTGAATCAAAATACAATCAGTATGCCTGTACGGGCTATGGATGTAGCTTTGTTCATATCTCACTTATTCTTACAGGGTCTCATGTACAGTACTATTAGATCATACGTTTCAGCAATATCTTTTGTACATAAGATTAAGGGTCATGAGGACCCAGGTTGTGCATTCCTAGTCAATAAAATACTCAGAGGCGTACAAAAAGCTCGTTATAACAAAAAGCAACCTCTTAAACCAATTGGTAAGGCTTTGTTATATAGTCTGGTGAACACATTACCTTTCATTGCCGACAGCAAATTTAACATGATCTTGTATAAAGCATTATTCTTGATTACATTTTATGCTTGTTTACGAGCAGGTGAGATAGTAGTTTCAAATACTAACAAACATACTATTTGCATCAATCAACTTAGAACAACAAAAACCGATGCTGGGTTTGGCTACCAAATAATTCTGAATTCATACAAGCACAGTGGAACAAACTGTCCAAAAATTAACATACAACCCAATGGTTCAGATCAATGTCCAGTTAGCGTTTTGTCTAAGTACTTAGCACTGCGCCCAAATAAGTCTGGACCAATATTTATAGACATCACAGGTCAACCAATCAATCGTAAACAATTCAGTGATACATTGAAGAATTGCCTGGCGTTCAGAAAAATTCCAGCAAATCATTACAATACACATTCATTCCGCATTGGTAGAGCAACACAAATGGCTTCAGATGAATACAGCGATCCATTCATAAAATCTGTAGGTAGATGGAAAAGTGCAGCATTTAAGAAATATATAAGGCCAAACCACATAGATATGCCAAATTAAATAAATCCTACAACAATCCTGTTATTTAATATATGCTGGCTATGGTGACTGCACACTCATCCGTGATTGATATTGTACAATCTGAGACATTAACATATCAATATTCATTTCAATTTAAGTATGTATTTATAATGTAATTATTCTTTGAAATACGTCAAAGATATATTGTCTGGCTGACAGTCCTCTCTATCATTACATGATAGAAAGTCCTTATGGCGCTATTTCAGGTCAGCCTAAGGTAATTGTATGTATATACTTGTTAATATATTTATCTAATGAATTAAAATTGCAACAATCAAAGGTATATCTATAAATAGATATATCTAACGTTACGGTATATAGAATATTTCTACATCATCTGTAATACAGAGTTATGGTATATATCAATTATCATTATGCATATGCATATGATTATTGACATTGTTATTACTTGTAAATAAATATGTTATTATTAAATATTTATTATTACCCAAAACAATTTATGCTCTTGTTGTGATTTCAAAATCATACGTTTGGTGTCCGTACGGACCCAGACGTATTTTGAAATACAATAAAGCTTACCCTAACCTCTCACTGTATATATCATGCTGTAATGGCGGTCTAGAGTGCGCGCGCATCTCTCTCGCGCACTTCCTGTATTGTGACGTCATACCCTAACAACGGGACGCTGTTACGGGTTTCTCGTCGCCGGCTAACAGCAACGGAACTATACGCTACTTCGTAGTATAGCTCTGTCAAATTTATTAATTATTCTAGTTAAAAAACCCACCACATATCCCTCCCTATTTGTTACAAGTGTACAAGCATTATATATCTTATTCGTTTAGGCGCTATTTCAGGTCAGCCTAAGGTAATTGTATGTATATACTTGTTAATATATTTATCTAATGAATTAAAATTGCAACAATCAAAGGTATATCTATAAATAGATATATCTAACGTTACGGTATATAGAATATTTCTACATCATCTGTAATACAGAGTTATGGTATATATCAATTATCATTATGCATATGCATATGATTATTGACATTGTTATTACTTGTAAATAAATATGTTATTATTAAATATTTATTATTACCCAAAACAATTTATGCTCTTGTTGTGATTTCAAAATAATTAATGACTCCGGCCCTCGGTCTGACCAGGTACACATGGAATACCCATAATATTGGAAGATTTGTTATGAATATTGGAAATTATTTTTCAATGATTGGGAATATTCATAAATGATTTTTCAGTATCCATGAACAATTTTTCAATATTCACAATTTATGTTTCAGTATTTGTAATATATTTTCAATCTTCATAATCCGAGGTATTTATGAATATTGAAAAAAGAATTATGAGTATTGGAAATGATTTACGGATATTGAAAAATGAACTAAGAATATTGAAATATCATTTATAAATATTGGAAAATGATCATGGATTTCCAAAGTTCCTAAATATTTTTTCAAAATTCATAATTATTCTTCAATATTAAACCGCTTTTGAACAGTATAGGTGGAAAGGGCGCTATGTCAAATATCAATTATTAATATTGAAAAATAATCATGAATATTGAAAAATGAATTATGAATATTGGAAAAAGAATTATGAACATTGCAATGTATTTTATAATGCAATTTCTTCATACGCGTCTTTATCTCTTTCAATTGGCAAAAGAAACTACATGTACTTAGTAAAGAAAATATTAAAAGGGTTATTAAACCGACTGTAATGAAAAGAGGAGAGGGGGTGTCTGTTTGTAGTATCACGCATGATTGTTTCTAATCATATCCTGTCAATTTCTTTTCGTTTGGCAATTCGTTTAATGGTACAAAATATCAGAGCATTCAGATGTCCATACAACCACACACGTATTAACCTATGTATCAATAGTTCAAAAAGCTTGGCAGACAGACATACCTTTGATAAATAAGATATTAAGCCGGCTGTTATGAAAATATGGGGGTAGTGTCCATTTATAATTAACTATTTTCGAAGTTGAAGTATGGCATTTGCATTCGTCCTAGTTAGATTTATTCTGGTGAACGACATTCTCCGTGAATTTTAGTCATTCAGTATCATTTACGTACTTGTCCGTTATCGTTTAAGCTAAGAGTATTCTCGAGGGTAAGGGTAGTGCAGGCAACACAGATATACGTGCATATTTGTTCATGACTATAGTAGTATCTGAAGCATTATACCATTTCGATAGCAGGTCGTTGCTTTTACTTGGTCTTCCGATCAGGGATATACTTAATCACGGATTCGGGAGTAATTTACCCACCTGCCCATTGCACACATTAGCATTCTCCTCACTATGCGCCCTGACCCGAGTACAGTTCAGAGGTGTATCCAGAAGGACTCAATTCTAGAAGGGAAAGTGTGCATTGAGCATGTACTATTTTGATGGAAAACGCGAAGTTGTGCGGAGAAAGGCGCCCGCGACCACATGTCAATGGCTGTTATAGTTCTATCTCATTATACTCTATTGATAACTTGAACAATTGAGCTTTTGTTGTAGTTAGATATGATCCCATGATATATTGTGTGCTTCATGCACGAGTCCACCCAGCTGAACGGCACCAGCCCACCCTGCCCCCCTCCACCTGATTGTTGGCGCGCAACAGCTCAAAGAGACTGGCACTAGTCTATTCAATGCAAAATTCACGCGCACATGTCTCAAGGGACTGGCATGCTAGTCTACCCACTGATGTCCTACACCCGATGGTGAGGGTCGCCGAACAACACCGCAACAAGTAATCTCCATTTTCTTATGAGTAAGACACTAGCGACGCCAAATATACAACATTTTATTGACAGACAATCATAATAGGATGATTTTAAACTTGATAAAACGCATTATATATTTAAATAGGAAAAAAGTACCAGACAATGACGTCACTTTGTATTCTAACCCAGTAAATCGGTCACCTAGGAACGCAGATGTATCCTTCCATTTACGAAGAGAAAGTTCTTTACTAAAACGGCTATATCACAACATTGAGGGCGCCTAACTAGTAACGAAGCCAAGGATACAACATTTCACTGACAGACAATCATGATTGAATGATTATAAGTGTTTAAAAAACGCATTGTACGGATATTTCTGTGGTCACGTGATCAATATCTGTCCGCAGCCTATTCTAAGTATAGGAAAAACAATGATTAAGCGCGATACCGATGTTGAAGTAGTGTCTGCTGCATGTGGGCTACTCTAACCCTAATTAGCATATTGATGACATCATTAGTTAATCCTCTTTAATTAGTGTATGATGTCATCATCTCATATTTTGCCCATGGGTCTGTGCCCAGGTGTGTTTGATCTGGGCGGATTAAGGGGGGCTGGATTAGGGGGTGTGGCTTCTTTCTGTAGGTCATGGGTGAACATCAGAGGTTGCATTGATCTGGTGTTTACTGAGTATGTGGTTTCTTTAGATTGTTTGATCTGAACTGTAGGGGGAAAATAGAGGTGTGTGTGTGTGTGTGTGGAGGGAACTTCCCCCCTTTTTTTCTTTTTTTTTTTTTTTGCTTTATGTAACTGATTTGTGCTATAGAGGAATTTCTTAGGTGGGGGAAAACCCTGAGTAACTAGGGGTGACTTATCTAGATAGGGAAGTGGGGCTATAGGTAGTATTGACTTTGTGAAGGCTGTTGATCATAAGAATAGCAGTGCATAACATTTGTTTTGATTTGCTACATGTGTGTGTGTGTTGGTCATGGTTGGGTAACAAAAGGCCAGGGTTCCTTAGGGGCTAGGAAGACTGGTCATTGCAATGAGGTCAGGAAGTGGTAATCCACTTTCTGACCTGGGGGGCAGTGTAAGGTGTGCTCTGTGGCTGTTGGGTTTACACATTCATAGGGAGTGTGTAGAACTTTGAGCATGCAGCCATATTGGATGTATACCATAGCAACTTATCATATCAGCTAAAGGGACTTCCATACATAAGAGGATGTTTAATGTAAGTAATGCTACCCTCCCTTAGGGTTTTGTAGTATTAATAATAAAATGTGAAGTTTGGCCATACTGTTACTGGTACACACATGTATACAACATTGGAATTATTATTAACCCTATTATACCTGACTGCTCCTGGATAGTGTCATCTACAGTTATATCAACGATTTCATGGGAGGTTGTGGGCTAGATTCTTATCAACATTTCCCATTCAAATGTTTTCTGTAATAATTGTAGTTCTTTCTAGCATTGGGAGAAATACAAACTCATAGGGAATAGCAACATCATGACTTAGAGAAAAAACTAGTACAATATATAATCATAGTCAAAGGGTTTATTAAGTTCTATATATATATATCCATCCATCACTACAAAGGGGGTTTATGAATCAATCTACCTTAGACATTACTACAATCCTTAGTTTACCGAATCAGGTATTACTAATGAATTTGCCTGCATTACTAGTGTCCTTACATCATCATGACTAGACAATACTTAGTGATATTCTCAAAGTTTTTACACATTCATATCAGAGTTCTGGGCTCTAGTGCGACTTGCCACTGGTTCTGATTGACCTCTTGTCCTGGATGCCACAGGGGAGTGTGCAGAAAAAATCACCACTTCCTCATAACCATCGTCATCATCCTCAATGTCATTCAATTGTCCAGCAATGGTCTCCAAGGGAATCTGACCAGCCTGGTTCAGATTTTGGCCCCTTTTCCTTGTGATAAATCCTACCACAATCACCAGAACAAAAACTAGGCTTGCACTTATTCCATTAAATGCCAGTGAAACCTCAAGAACACCCTTCTTGATATCCATGTGGATGTTAGCTGTATGGATTCTAGTCTTCTGAGTGGTGGGGGTGACACTTCCAGTAGGGGTGGGGGTAGATGGAGTGGTACTTCCTTGGGTGGTTGTTGGTGATTTGGTATCCGTGGTGGTTTCAGACAGAGTTTCTGTTGTTTCGATTTGGCCCGAGGTAGATGTTGAGATGTCAGAAGGTTCAGTCCTTATAGGGGTCCGGGTGGTGGTTTTTCCAGTTGCAATAGAGGCCTGTGTTGGGGTGATTTGAGGTGATGTGTTTGTTGGGTTGACAGTCAAAACATCACATGAGGTAACTCCATAAATGGTTGGGTGTGACACTAAGAAATTGCTGATGTAGCCACAGTCCATTCTGGCATTTCCAATGATTGTGAGGTTCTTCAGTTTAGGATAACCATCCAGATCTATGCGTGCCACAAGGGTATTACTGATCACTATTGTATGAATGTTTTCTCTGTTCAGTGTATCTGGGATACTGATAACCCTTTTCCCTACACATGTCAGTATTCCTGGACTGCATTTGCACTGACCACAGGGTGAAGCAGTGGCAATGGTGGAAAACAGTGCTAAGATCAAGATAAAGGTCTGCATCTTCTCACTTCAACAACCTGTGTGTTAATGAGTCCTGATCAAGCTGTTAAGATGAATTCACCTAGGTCAGAGGGATTTTGGGTCAACTATCTTGCATAACAGGGATGTCATATAGATGGAACAATAAGGGTCTTATCATTTAAGGACCATACCAAATGGGTTAATGGGCTAAGTGGTTTGCACCTAGGAGACCATCAAAAGAAAAGGGTTTGGGTGGTCAGATACTCTGCTATGTCACTTTATGTACCCTCTCTCATGGTGTTGTATTGAATGAATATATATATATATATATATATATGTTTATGATGGTCAGACATTCAACAGGAATAACACCTGTTAGTACTTAGATATTCACTATTACATATTTTATGTTGAAACAGCACATCTTTTGATGTGATTATATCAATAACATCCTCTTCAAGGGGGTAAACCTCCCTAATTGCAATCGGAGCAACTCATGTATCTATCAGTCCAGGGAAACCCTATTGTATACCTGGTCTGTCAATACACAGCAGGAACTGGTATCAATCAGCAGCATCAGTCAATGGAAACCCTATTGTATATTTGGTTGGGTAATACACAACAGGAACTGGTATTAACCAACTTCTGATTGTGAAACCATAATGTCAATTTTGTTTGGGGGATTTTGACAATAAATAAGGGGCCTGATATTGCACTTCTATCACAGTGGGTCTAGCTCACTCACCCAGTGCACATCACCCTGCCTGGTCAGTGTACCAAGAACAACTTCATGTGGTAGCAGTCTGCAGTGATTTTTGATGCCAGCAAGAAACTTGTGACTCAAGAATAGGTAAGTCCAAACTTTTTTCATATATTTTTCCATTGATACATAAAGTTGATTTCTACTTTGCTTCCAGTTAGTTTCCTTAGTTCAGCATCTGTCAAAGAAAATATATATGTATACATATATATATATATATATATATATATATATATATATATATATTTATACACCTCTATAACTTTAATGCCCATGTGTATATTCATATACTTAGAATATCTTAACTTATTATTATTATTGTAATGATGTTGTTGATGTTACTTTTTTGTTTGGGTTTTTTTTTTTTAATTTCTTTTTTAAAAAGGGGTAGGGTATGAATGATATATTATTCAGAAAATGACATGACCCCTTAGTGGTTAATATATAGTGGTTTAACATAATGCAGCTAATTTTTCTGGTCTTACCTTTGACATCTTTTTCCATAAAAGTTCAAACTTCAAGTCAGATAGAGTTGGATCAAGTCCCTTTACCATTTCTTTTACAGTTTCCTTTGTGCTGGAGGGGAAAAGTTGTGATAATACAAAGTATTGAATGTTATAATGCAATTAAATTGAAAATTGAAGCTAGCTAGACATGATTAATGGTATTTGTAATTAATGGTAGATGATGTTTACCTTGAAGTCATGCATTTCTCTTGGGTTGTTTCCACTGGTTCAGACATCTTTTTAACTTCACTGTGTATGTCTACAATATCTTTGGTGTATATCTAATGCGCCCCTCTCAAGGTGTTATCACTTTGTTGTATTAGATGGGCCAACACGTGATCCTTTACTCAAATACCAGTTACCCTATCATGAGGCAGTTCTTAGTATCCTCACTTAGCAACCAAGGATTAGTAGTACTTATTCTCTGGGATAGGGGGCAGTATGAACCTTATGTATATATTTACACATCGTGTTTTCAAATACTAGTTCTCTATGACTGTAGCAGTGCTTACTTAATGGTTAGAGGAGTAAGTACAATTGTTAGTTCAACTATTATCATACTTTGTTATTACTATTATTATTATTATTAATATTATTATCATTATTGGGTTTTTTCTTTTCCAGGGTATGTATCAGTCAAACATCCTGAGGATGCTTGAGGAGATTTCCTCACTGTCTGAGTTAGAAAGATGGGCATCCCATCACAGAATGGAGCAAGACCCTCTGGTACAGGCAAGGAGAGCAGCTCTCAGTCGTGCCAGGGAAATACGGTTGGAAGCAGCCAGACAACAGAGGGAGACACTGCTGTCTTCTTTAAGAGAAAAAAGGCTGGAAACAGCCAGACAACAGAGGGAGGCACTGCTGTCTTCTCTAAGAGAAAAAAGGTTGGAAGCAGCTAGACAACAGAGGGAGATGCTATTGTCTTCTTTAAGAGAAAAAAGGTTGGAAGTAGCCAGACACGAGAGAGAGGCACTGCTGTCTTCCTTCAGGGAAAGAAGACTGCGGTGTGCCAGAGAGCGGAAAGAAAGAAAGCTTGCTCTGTTTTATTTGGAAAATGATGGCGATTTTGAGGAGGATCCCACCTCTCTTCCTGAGAAGGCCAGTATCTTAACGGAATCATGTCCTAGGACAGTAAAATGTAACACTGCAGAGGGACCCACACCTAGTACTTCATCGGATTATCAACCTGGATCAGCTGACCTGAACACTTCAGAGGGACCTACCCCTAGTGCTTGTACAGAAGCCAGGGTATCAAGTCAACAAGGATCTGGACTTATCATACATTCAGATGCTGATATTGGACAGTTGATAGATGATATACTAAAAGAGACAATAGGTGCATCATCAACACATGTGCCTTTGCCTGAGATTACAGTGGAAGAGGTGGATGATATCCTGAAAACTCTGGAAAATGGTGAGTTGAATTATTCTTTTGGGGTAGCTCCATGTAAGAAAAGAAAAGTTCAGTGGGGTGGGGGTGATAAATACACATATGCTCAGCCCAGTACTTCTACGGATTCCAGTTATAGTGCATCTGAAATTGACCTTAGCAATTCTGTAGTAGAACCTACTCCTAGTACCTCCACTGCAGAGTCTTCTACAGCAGAAACCCTTTCTTCCTCAGTGCTAGACCCTATGCCTAGTACCTCTACAGCCCAGTCCACTGGCAGTACAGCCACTTTAGAGCCTACTCCTGGTACATCCTCGTCA
This sequence comes from Maea johnstoni, assembly GCA_963942565.1. Classification (NCBI taxonomy): domain Eukaryota; kingdom Metazoa; phylum Annelida; class Polychaeta; order Spionida; family Magelonidae; genus Maea; species Maea johnstoni. The sequence goes on along the minus strand of OZ012693.1, from coordinate 27,488,329 downwards.
GAACCAGTCCCTAGTACTTCTCAGTCTAGCTCAGCTTCTGAAGAATCTGAATCAAATGGAACTCCTGGGTATCAATTGATTAAAAGGCGTGAGAGAGTGTTTGCCAAGAACAAGGCGAAAGATACAAGTTATGAGGTTAAACTTAATCCAAAATGGGAGGGTAAAAAGCTAAAAAACCTACATGAAGAACTGCGTGATATGTTTAATGATGTGTTACAGAGAGCCCGTGGTCAGTTAGCAAACAATGATTTAGGAAGGGTGGTCATTCACCATGAAGGATTAGACGCGCCCATAGTAGTACCACCACGCCCCTTAGAGAATCTCAATGCTGACACTGTCATGTCACATATTGAAAATGTTTTGACTAGTAATCAAGACCTCTCAGTGGGTAGTAGCCTTAAAGTTACCGTTGGCATCATAGAAATGCCCAAAGGTGGTGCATTCCGTCGAATCACTAACCTAGAAGAAGACCTCATCAAAAAGACTGGGGTGGGGGTTATTCGCAACAAGGATAACATGTGTATGGCCAGAGCCATTGCACGGTCATGGGCTAAGCTGCACAAAGTATCTAATGAGGATTTTCGAAAGATAACCGCTAAACAACCCCATGCAGATATTGTTGACTTGATACTTGAGCATAGAAAGGTACCACATACTTTTTATAAGGGTATGGCAGATTCCAAAAAGCATGGGGAAGGGGATTTAGCCAGAGCATTCTATAATATGGTACATATACCAAATGACCAGGAATGCAGTCTACTAGATATCCCTGCCTTTGAAGAAGCCTTAGATATTAGAATTCTTGTGGCTTCTGCACGTATGGGCAACAAGTTCATCTATGTAGGAGAGGAAGTCCCTCAAAGAAAGAATGTTTACCTATACCTCATTGAAACGCCAGAGGGGGGACATTTTAATTCCATCCTAAGCATTACAGGTTTCTTTGGTCAAAGCTATTTTTGTCCAAGCTGCCTCAAAGCATATCAAAACCGGAACAAACATCAGTGTGAAGTAAAATGCCTTGTATGTAAGTCCCAAAACTGTCAGTGGGAATCCCCCGTGAAGTGTCAGGATTGTTACATGACCTGCCGCTCTCAGACTTGTCATGAATTACACAAGGAAACTCAAGTGGGCCCAGATGGGAAAATGGGAAAGTCCCAATGCCAACAATGGTGGAAGTGTCCCGCCTGTAAAAAAGTGTTCAACTTGAATAAAAGGGATCCCTTAGACCAAGAAAATCCTCATGTATGTGGGGAATGGTACTGTTTCACATGCAAGAAGCTAGTGAATGAAGGACACCTCTGTCATCAAAGAGCTGAAACTCGAATGAAACCTGTAGATAAGTTTATTACATTTGATTTCGAGTGTACACAAGATCAGGTGGCAGAATGCACTTTAGGCTATGAGCCAACATCCCACATTCAATGTACAGCTTGCATCAAGGATGGGGCACAGTGTACAAAATGTAAAAAATGCAAAAATTGTAGAAAGCCATGGTGTGGCCAGAATGCTCATCAACCTAATTTTGTGGTGGCTTGGAGCACTTGTAAAGAATGTATCCAAAATGACTACATACCCACTGCCACATGTGAGGCATGTGGAACCCGATGTGTCACTTGTAAGAAATGGGATAAAGATTCCAAATGCTACCAGCAACCTCCCTGTGAAGGGAAATGTGGATTTAGGCAAGTTGTATTTGAAGGGGAATGTACACTGAAAGATTTTGGTCAATGGCTCTTCACACCTCAACACAAGGGTTTCACTGTTATCAGTCACAATGGCCGTGCTTATGACAACTACCCCTTATTAGAGTACATGCTCTCACAGTCAATGAGACCATCAAAATTGATATATCAGGGTTCAAAGATCATGTACATGCATGTAGGACGGGGTTTGAATATGACAATATTAGATTCACTAAACTTCCTGCCAATGAAGTTATCCAAGCTCCCAAAAACATTTGGATTAACTGAGCTGAAGAAAGGTTGGTTCCCTCATTTTTTCAACAGAAGGGAAAATGAAAATTATGTGGGTCCCTATCCGGATGCAAAGCAATATGGGGTTGATTTCATGTCCACTGAGGAGCGTTCTGCCTTTCTATCCTGGCACAAAGAGAAAGAAAACGAAGTATTTGACTTCAAAGCAGAAATGTTAGCATATTGTCAGAGTGATGTGTGCATTCTCACCCAGGCTTGTTTGAAATTCAGGGAATTACTATTCAATGCAACCGGTACACGGGTAGAGGTAGAAAATGAGAATGGAGAGAGAGAAGAAATTGTTGTAGGTGGGGTTGATCCCTTTGCATGTTGCACAATAGCTAGTGTCTGTTCAAAGGTTTTTAAGACAAAGTTTCTGGAAGAATCATTGGTAGTGACTTTGACAAGAGATGACTACATGATTGATGTTCCTGCCAAACGGAAGAATGAGATACTTAGTGTTTTGTATATGGGAGAATGGCTCTCAGAAAAAGAGCTGGATACTAAGCATGGCCTGAATATATTTCATTCCCAGTTTGTCAAGTCCCCCATTGCACAGGTCCCTTCAAATGGATATGTGGCCCGAGATCAGTACAGTCACGTTTCTATACAATGGCTGGAATGGGTAATGGAGAAAGCTAGGAGATGTGGATACGGTGCAACCCGCAACATTCAACATGCATTGAATGGAGGTGAATACAAAGTGCCTGGAACAAACTACAAACTTGATGGATACTGTGCTGAAACAAATACAGCCTACGAGTACCATTCTTGCCTATTCCATGGTTGTCAAACCTGCTACCCCAATGAGCGCTACACCACAAAATTGCCTGGTTCAAAGCAATCATTACAACAGTTGTATTTCCTAACTGAAAAGAAGAGGAAAGTACTGTGCAACCTTGGAATGACCTATGTGTGTAAATGGGATCACGAATTTCAAGATGATCTGAAAAGGATTGATGAGTTAAAGACATTTGTGAAGTCTTTAGACATTCAAAGTAGATTGGAACCCAGAAATTCATTTTTTGGAGGCCGTACTAATGCTAGCAAGCTCCACTACAAGGTTAAACCAGGTGAACAAGTGAAATATGTTGACTTCACAAGTCTGTATCCCTCGGTCAATAAGTATGCTAAGTACCCTGTTGGTCACCCCCAAATTATCTCTGAAGATTTTGATGATATCAACAATTACTTTGGCATAGCTAAAGTAAAAATCTTGCCTCCCCGAGGGTTGTATCATCCTGTCTTGCCTTACAAGAGCAATGGGAAATTGAAATTTCCTTTATGTCGTACATGTGCTGACAATGAAAGCTTGACTCCTTGTAAATGTTCTGACAGCAAGAGGGCCATGTTGGGTACGTGGTGCACACCAGAGCTTCAGATGGCAGTACAGAAAGGTTACATCATCCAAAAGGTTTACGAAGTATACCACTGGAATGAGACTACCCAGTATGACCCCAGTAGTAGGGAAGGGGGTTTATTCACTGAGTATATCAACTGTTTCCTTAAGATAAAACAAGAAGCTTCAGGATGGCCAAGTTGGTGTGAGACTGATAGTGACAAAGAGAAATACATTTCAGACTATCTAGATAGAGAAAAGATCAAGTTAGACCCTGATAAAATAGAGGCAAATCCTGGACTGAGGGCCTTAGCAAAGTTGATGCTCAACAGTTTTTGGGGCAAGTATGGACAGAATTTGGATAAACGCCAAAGCTCCATTCTCCATGAGTCGGAAGCAGATAAATTCTTCAGAACCCTCACTAACCCTGCCCATCAAATACACAACTTTGTTATATTAGCAGAAGATGCAATTCAGCTGGAGTGGTCACCAAAAGCTCTCTTCCAACCTGAAGATTATAAGACCAACATTTTTATTGCCACTTTCACTACATGCTGGGCCAGACTCAAGTTATATGAATTGTTAGATCAACTTGCTTCTAGAGTTCTTTACTATGATACAGATTCTGTAATATACATCAGTAGAGTTGGAGAGTGGGATCCCCCACTAGGGGATTATTTGGGAGAACTAACCGATGAGCTAGGAGATGGTTTTATTGAAGAGTATGTGTCAGGTGGACCCAAAAACTATGCTTTCAGGGAAAATAGTGGCAGTGAGACTTGCAAAGTTAGGGGCTTCAGTTTAAATTTTACAAACTCCCAACTGATCAATTTTGACGCTATCAAGGATATAATCATTTCACCTGAAAGAGGTACCAAAAGGTCCATAGAAGTGGTTAATCCCCATAAGATAAACAGAGCAAAATATGATCACAAACTTTTTAATAGAGTTGAGAAGAAAAAGTATGGTATGGTGTATACCAAAAGGGTAATACAACCAGACCTGGACACTTTACCATATGGTTATTAAGATGGTAGAAAAGAGAACATGAAAGACTGTTGGGTCTAGAGGGTCTTTAAGGGACACTTGGAGGGAGTCAGGGACACTTGGGGGACACGGAGGGACTCGGGGACATTTAGAGGGACATTTAGAGGGACACTTGGAGGGACTAAGGGACACTTGGGGGACACGGAGGGACTCAGGGACATTAAGAGGGACTCGGGGGACACGGAGGGACTCAGGGACATTTAGAGGGACTCAGGGGACACTTGGAGGGACATTTAGAGGGATATAAATGGACACAATGTGTCATGAAGGGACATAGATATCTGGACACTGAGAGAGACACTAGTAAGATAGAGTGGCATTAGAGAATTAGTTCTGGTTATACATATAAGTTATATTTATATATTTCAGAACAAAATGCCCCGTGAGAAAAGAGACTGTCCCGTACCAGGCTGTCCAAGCTTGAAATTAAGTAAAATATCTAATCATTTAAAGCAAGTCCATGGATTTCGAGGAGATAAACATAAAATGTGGCTGCAAAGGGGGAGACAGATGATAGAAGAATCTAACATTTCAACAGTGGAAAAAGTAACACCTTACAGTGCATCAGATTGGTCTGCAAAAAATCAAGTCTGTGATAAGGCATGGTGGAATACAGAGACGCTTCTTCCTTTTAAATCCACTTCAAGTCTGATGGTAATAGGCAGCACAGGAAGTGGGAAGACAAATTGGACTTATGAACTGCTTAGGCATGTCGAGAAGATGTTTACACCTACAGCCCCTGAAGCTGTACTGTACTGCTATGGAATCTATCAGCCCCTTTTTGATACTATGAAAGAAACGGTCAGTAACATTACGTTTCATGAAGGTCTTCCTACCCCAGAAGAGATTGATCGTTTCGCAAATGGGAAACATCGTTTGATTGTCTTAGATGATATGATGTCACAAGTTGCCTCAAACAAGGAAATGGAATTGTTATTTACTCAAGGGTGTCATCATAGAAATTTGTCAGTAATATTCATAACCCAAAATTTATATCAGCAGGGAAAATCTGCTCGCACTATTTCCTTAAACACTCAGTATCTTATAATCTTTCGTAATTTTCGTGACTCTTCTCAAATTTCATGCCTAGGACGTCAATTGTACCCAGGACATAGTTCCATGTTTATCGATGTATATAATGATTGTACTAAAGAACCTTATGGTTATCTTGTAGTAGATATGTCCCCCCATTCCAATGAAAGATATAGATTAAGAACCAGGGTCATGCCTTCGGATGACCCTATTGTATATATCCCTGGAGTATAAAAGGGCTGAGCATATAATCAACAGTTCACTATATGCGATGTTATTCAAACGTTTACCTCGTAAGAGAGATAGGGCAGGATTTGCAATTTTGCTATGTGTAAAGTATTACTTTTTATTCTTGTACCTTTATAAAAAATGAGTCAGTTGCTTAGAAACAATTGGAGCTACCTCAAATTAATAATGATCACTTCCAGAGTGCAAAGGAAAGCCTTATCGGACACTATGACCATGCAGCAGTCCAAAGCAATTGGAGAACTAGCTGCAAATATTCTATATGGTGTTTTACCCATATCCACCCATTATAAAAAGAAACTGCATAGATATAAGACCTTCATTACACAGCTAGCAGACAGAAGGACAAGTCAGAGACAACGACAACAGTTGATTCAGCAATATCCTGCAGTACTTGTTCTGTTGATTAAAATAGCTCAACCAACTATACAGAATATCCTCTGCTCAAAATGACTTTTCAAAAGACTGTGCTCATTCCATATGAGAAATACATGCAGTTACAGGGTGGTGATACGTCAACATCACAATGTCAAGACACTGAAAGAGATTCTACCAGACTGAACAAAAACGAGGAATGGGGACCACCAGTGTATGATCATGAACATTCTGTGTCTAATAAAGTATGCAATGATCTTAAACCAAATGACGTTAGTGAAACTATTGAAATAAGAAAAAGACAGAAGCCTAAGCATCGTTCAATTGGATTGAAAAAGAGATGGATTCATTTTTAATTCAGTGTATTGTATTTTCATAGCGAGATGAAATAAATATCTGATTGTATTGTATGACACGTGTTGTTTTAGTATATTGCTCAACCCTTGATAGTTATAGGATGAAGTATGTCCATATGAATGTCATTAATCACTTTAACCTTTTCAAATAATAAATGATCACCGGATACAGTCCAGTTATAAAAAAAAAAAAAAAATCCATGGTGTCTACTCCATGGAGAGGCTACATGTCAAAAAACCTGTAGCCTCCCAGACTGAACCTTAAGCTCACTGCCAGCTGTGCCTGTTAAGGCCGAGGGCTGGTCTGACGATGAGCAAGTGGTCAGGTTAAAGATCAAAAGACCCTCATATGGACATCTTCTTGGTAACCAAGTTATAGTAGTCATATTTGTCAGGAAGTACAAGCCATAACACATCATTTGACATTTTGAAACATGTTTATTATTCTAAATTCACTATTTTCATTACATTTCTATGGTCACCTACTCTAAAATAGATAATAAAAATCGATGAGTTGGTCAACCATCATATCATTAAAGTCTTTATCCTCTGTGAAATGATTTACAATGTTATTCATACTAGTTCCTGCACATCTGTGATATGCAAAGTACAAACAGTATTGGCCACAAGTATCTTGCTGACCCTGAATCCTACAAGTATTATGAGTATAATCCCCATGTTTACGCAAAAAGTTAACAAAGTCTTGATGGTAATAAAGGGGGTTCCTTCCTAGAGAGTCAAAAAATTCAACCGGTCCATTCTGGGGGAGATATATAACTGTCCAGTGTTTTCCAATGTGGGTGTGCGGGGCTGTGTTTACGACCCAATATCTTGGCTTGCTCCCAGTTCTTTCGGGTAACTCATTTACTGCACATACACCCCCATATTGTGGCCCTGTCTCTGAACCTTTTTGAAGTAAGACGGATAACTCTGTGGTATTCATATCAATATGCTGCGTGTTTCGTCAATCTCAAACTGTGCTGGAAACTTAGCCAGCAAAAGAATAGTGACAGCTTCTCCAGGGGGTTCTTCAAAGTGGCCTTCAATTTTAAGGTTACCAGTCTTTATGAGAGGTAACATATTCTTGAATTTTTCTTCAATATCTGCCTCAATGTCAAAAACAAAAATAGAATAACCATCAGGAAAATCTGATCTCACAATGTTATTCCCTTCATTCTTATTCCACATATGAGAAAAAAGAGACTGATAGGCGGATATATAATTTTGACCACCTTGCTTACTAAATTTTGGCCTTAAAGGCTTACTGGGAACAGTCTGACCATCGATATCTAACGATAAATAATCAATATTGTTATGGATAAAGTTGTACGGGTTGAGATTATAACTCCCTGCGTAGGCCATTGATTTCATCATGACTAGAGTTAATTTAGTAGGAATCCTGCCATTGAAACAATTATCAATGTTGAAATTGTACTGCCCTTGACTAATATTAAAGGTTTTGGTTTCTGTTCTGTAATAAGGATATTTGGCCGTAACTGTCTTTAACATATCAGCGTGGGCCACCATAACATCTGGAGAAACTGACACTTTACATACTTTTAAAATGGCATCCATAATGATAACTTTGTAACCACTACCACTAGACATAAGGCGAAAAGCATCAGAGGTTGGTTGAAGTTTTATGCGAATATCAACCCCATTAAGCATATATCGGTCTGTTTCAAAAATACTTTCATAAAGGGGTCCTTCTAAATCTACAGTTTTGCTCGTCCCGCTGAATTCATCTCTATAGAATAGTCCCAGATTGTCTGCTCCCTGCGGATTTGTCGAATCCATGCTGCCAGCCGAATCATGGAAGTAGAGTTGCGTCTGTAACTGACTCTCCTTAGCATCATTACCAAAATTTAATAAAACATCAAGCATGGCCTTGTATGCATAGTTTACTCCAGTTGAACTGATCATTTGTTGCTGAATTTCAACATCTACTTGTCTCCATAGGCTCTGTAGATATAGGTTAACTGGTGTTGCAAACTCTTCTACTGGTACATCGCTCCCATCAGCTTTCACAATCTTAGCCTTGATGTGCAATAAGGTTCTTCTCAGATCCAGGTAGTGAGGCCCAGCTCCAGAAATATTGAACTCAATTGGATTGTCTCCAGTGAGTTGATTCAGAGGGCGATATTCTACCCACTGAATTTGTTCAACACCAGAATTAGTGGGAAAGGTGTCAAACAAAGAAAGCTCTGATGCCAGAACATCCACGCTGGATGCAGCTTTCATGGACATTGTCTAATTGCGTCTCCTTTCAAAAATTGACTTGAGGGAACGTTTTGCCTTTTTCTTCTGACTACTACTTGAGCTGTGTGTACCCTTTGGTTTCTTGGTAGGAATGGCAGATGATTGCATTTCCTTTCTTTTTATACCCCTCGGTGTAGCCCCTTCCCTCTCATTCTTTATTCTGGACTTTGCTTGTTCAAGTACTTGATACACAGGACTAATCACCTTGGGTTGATCCGAAGCCCCTCTACCAATCTGTTCTGTAGAAATAAACCCTCTCTTCTGATCAGCTGTAGCTCCATTTCGCAATGCCTTCTTCCACATGTCTGGGTTATGCTGATACTGTTCCAGTTTCATGATAATGAGAGTCGTGGAATGTATCGCCTAAAGTGTAGTGTGCAATGGACAGTTCCATCAACAAGTGAAGATTTATCCTGCCCGTCTCCCTTTATATACAGGTAGATGTGGTCCATGTCTAGTCTGGTCACTTTGAAGTATTGAATCCTGTCAAAGATTTCCTGAATGATGTCCCCCTGCTTTCCTCTCACCTTGACTCTCCGCAATATAGACTGCCTGGTTCCGTCAATTATTGATGATTCACAGAGTGTAGTACCGATGTCTATGTTGATGGGCGTTTGAGAAAAGGAGTGTTGATATTGTAATTCACTCAGTCCTACTTCCCATGAACCAATTAAATTCAATGTATTCGGTAACTGGACAAAAAAGTTGTTGCATGTATTGAAAGGGAAAAGATTTTTTGAATCTATGTTAGACACACGCATATAGAATTGATGATGCATTGTGATGAAATGACTAAGAATTATTTAGACAATATCCTTTATATCCCGTAACTCAGATGCCCTCACCCATTGGTCAAATTTTTTGGGCCAGTACTTCCATCGAATCAAATACTCCAACTGGCCTTTTCTTTTCCTCTTCCGAATAATCTTCTCAATCTTATACAGTTGATCATCATCCTTCTTTACTTTTTGAAGTTCCTGAGGATAAAATGTTCCTATGATAGCTTCTCCCCCTGTGTCTTTAAGCTTGAACACTGGTACACCCTCGCGCAAGTACCGACTGGCTATCACAAAGATTTCTCCTGTCCATTTTGCATGGTAGGATCTAGTAAATACAGATGTTTGGTATGGAATTCTTACGAAATCGCCGACTTTGAATTTGAAAATAGGCTTTTTCTTCTTTGGTTTGGGCTTTTCCTTTTTTACTTGTATAAGTTGATTTTTTACGACTTTCTTCGGTTGATATTGTTGTGAGAAAATCTGCCATTCATTATCAGGGTTGATATCTTTTGGAGCAGTTTTGATCATACGGTGATAAGTGGAATTATACCCTTGAACAATGTCTTGAAGAACATCCACATATCTATAGGTCTCTTTTCTGTCAAGATATCTGAATATTTTATTTTTAATCGTCATGATTACTCGCTCAGCATAGTTAGCCTTGAGGGGGGCATATGTGCGGATATGTAATACACCCTCTGCTTTGAGGAATTGCTTAACCTTGTGGGCAGTGAATTCTTTGCCTTGATCTGTTCTGAGCTGTTGCGGTTTTCTACCCTCATCAAATATAGATTTGATAGCTTCTAACACTTCTTTAGCTGTCTTCCTGTAGATTGGTCTGACCCAAACGTAACGGGAAAATATATCAATCATAATCAAAACCTTGGAGTAGCCATCATTGTATTTGGCAAGATTATCCATGATCATAAGATCTGCATCCCACATGTAATCAAGACCTACAGCAATGATTTTACCTCGAGGAAACTTTCGTCGCACATATCTATGCATTGTGTAAGTTTCCTGACCTTGTAACCACTTTTTGATCTTACCACGACCGATCTTATACTTTCCATCCTTTTTCACAGCTTGATACAACTTTTCAGGATGAGAGTAACTGGATGGCTGGCTTGGATCATAATACAGATGAGATAAGTACTCTTCCCAAGGGGGCATTATGTGTGTTCAAAGGGAGAACTTACTATGAGCTAATACAATAGAAGTACCACCTATAAATACTCAATAGTTGAAAAATGACAAACACCATATTTTACATCTCCATACAAAATTTATTTACTCCTGACATACATATTTTGCATCTGATAATACAATTGTGTAACATACATAAAGAGTCAGTTGTGTCAACCCATTTGTGTAACATACATAAAGAGTCAGTTGCGTCAACCCAGTTGTGTAACACACATATAGATTCAGTTGTGTCAACTTTTTTCTGACATTCACCAATGATTTTCTTTTTTAGAATAGAGTCAATGTTCTATGCTGTGTAAAGTCTTTTTGCCTTATCACCCCTCAGAGGAGATTCTCTCGGGGGTTGTACTTTGATGGAGTGTGGTGAAAAGTTGTACAGTGCAGCTCATTGATAACCGCATCGATTGGCAAAACGTTCACCTTCAAAAGTTCAGCACAAATGTCACCCGCTGACATATTATGACAAGCCTGTATGTAGGGACTCACATCATCAGTTATGGAAAGCATCCTCTTCAGCTGGGTCATCGCTACCTCTAAATGTTTACCGAAAACCATGCATGTTATGCCCGAGGAGAGGTATATGTCAACCAAGTCCTCAGTAACTTCTGCCAAACATCCACCATCCATATGCTGTTTCTGGCTGGGGTGATCTATCTTACAACCCCAACATGTATCATTCATGTAACTACGTATGTAATTCCATAAATACAGAATATGTACTCTGTGAACAATCTGCTCAGGAGTGAGATCACACTCTAAGGTAGACATCGATGTGTCTATGGTCATCTTGTACCCAAGAGCATCAGGATAGTCTACATCACTGAGTGAAGCATCATGGTCAGCACCCTCTCTTGTATAGAAGGATCGGTGACTTGCCTTGTACACGACATCACCATCGCCAGATGTTTTGACCCAGCCATACATTTTCACATCATACGACCTCTTCAAGGCCGACTTTTCGACAGGTGTTCTTGACGAATCTTGTCTTGATGGAACAGATGGGCTCTTGGACAGTTGAGGTTTCTCATGCTTACGCTGCATGTCCAAAAGAGTTGACTGAATTTCAGATAGTTTGGTATTCAAACAGTTCCATGCGCTTTCATCCAGGTTCATACCACGCCTGTAGTTGATGCGAGAGCCATCACATTCAAAAATGCCAATGAAGACGTTGTTGTTTAGCTTGCTCACTCGAATCACACGACGGTCAGACAGAGGCCAATCTTCCCCAGCGACACTCACTTCTTTAGAGTTCTTGTCATTCTTGACTCTAGACACCATGTTGTGAAGTGTTTCTTTAGCAGCCACCAGCGTCTCCCAATCACTAAGCGACAGGTAAATAAAGCTGTTCTTGGGTGATTTCTTTCTCTGTAGGAAGATGATAGGGTAGTCACCTTTCCCCTTGCGGAGAAGGAGGTTACACTTCTCATTCAAGATGAAATTCTTGTTGTCAAAAGACATTTTGGAGAGCTCTCTTCACACAGTGGATCCCAAAAAGAAGTGATATCTCTTCATGGAGAAAGAACCCTATATATATATATATATATGGTTATAATGATGTCATTATGATGTCATAAAAATAACTAGTGACCAGGGTGATGCCCAGAGAAGCCATACCCCTAATCCAGTCCCCCTTAATCCGCCCCAGATCAAACACACCTGGGCACAGACCCATGGGCAAAATATGAGATGATGACATCATACACTAATTAAAGAGGATTAACTAATGATGTCATCAATATGCTAATTAGGGTTAGAGTAGCCCACATGCAGCAAGTGTCCAAGGCCACAACCAATCAGAGAATTGGGCGCACGAACGTCTAGACATGCTACAGGTCTGTGTTATACGGCGCTTTTCCCAGTCACACTGTTCTAACCGGGTTTGATTTTATTCCAGAATTAGTGTTCATTACAGTACTCAAGCTAAAATCTTTTAACTTTCAAACTACCATTTGTAGGTTGGAATATGTCACTCCTTGTCAGGAATGGTTCTAGCATGCAAATAGCTCGAAGGTAGCCGGAGAGACAGACTAGGGTGTAGCTAGCCTCGATATCTAGGCTAGGGTGTAGCGTACGTCAACGCGCTGTACCGCCCGTCGATCGATCGGCCGGCAGTAATGCTATTTGTAACCATCATTGCAACACATTAATATGCGTAACGATGACCAACTTTTCACTTTTGCAAGTTAACTGATCAAATAAAAGTGTTCAACTATGACTCTATGAAGAACGTAAACAATTTCGAATATTTCTATTGAAAGAAAGCTTCTTTATTTTGTCTTTTTTATTTAAAATTCCGTACTCTTTACACATCCGTAGGTGTTTTCCTACTTTGGTTTATAGCTGCTCATGAACCATTCTCCTACCCAGAGATCCCGCTACGCATAGTATCTCTGCCACTACGTCGGGACTATTTCGCGGAATATTTTGAAAAGTGACGTCATTGAATATATCCCATTGGTCAAAACGTGCGATGCACGCGACGCGCGTGGTCAAAATTACAATCAACAATGACTTCATCCTCGCAGTGGCCTGTTTGTTGCGAGAGCGCTGGACGGCCGACTGGCTGATTGGTCAATGCAGGACTTTTCACCGCATATTCTCATGAGCTATCGCAAATAGTACTGAGGCATTACACCCGAAATCGTCATGAATATCATAGTTTGCGCAATTACAAATAACTGAATGGCGAAAACTGCACGGAAGCTTCATATTTGGTATAATTTTGAAATCGCACCATGCAACAGAACGAAACTTCCAAACCATGTAGGGACCACGAGATTGATCGTGCTTTTGGGAGCAGAGATACTAGTCGTGTAGCAATCCAACCGGAAGACGGTATCGTCGCCCTGGCAGAGTGCTCATGAACATGCCCGAAGTCCCGACCGAATATTCGAAACCCATGCGGGAAAAGAATTGGGAGAAAAAGTATTGAAACTAATCCATTTCTAACACTCGCCTGTTAGGGTATCAACTTAAATTTGATGATGTGGCTTTCTTGCAATTAAAATTGTGGCAAGACCATAATTCTCCACTCAAAATGGCTACTCGATAGCGCTGCCTCCTTGAAGACTTCCGGTTGGGCTTCTAAGGGAAACTGGGTCGTGAGCGACCCAGCAATAAGGAGAATCGACGATTACAAATTCGTCGTCAATAACGGTTTATGGTAGGAGTTTATTGATGAAACTGAGCGGCCAAAAAATCAAGTCATGCGTGCGATTGAAACATTGTCTGAAGCTTATATATGGGAAAATTTTTGGCATATTTTCGCGCCCGTGTACTTTTAGCTAATATGTCGAAAAAGGGGAACAACTTTACTGTAATTCCGCGCATAGCGAGACAGCGAAATATGTATAGGACGTACACCTACGGCATACTATTAAACTACGGAGATGCCTCATTCTGAGAATATCGCTAAACTGGCCATAAGTTCTTAAATCATGGTATGTGTGTTATGAATTCTTCAATTGATATTGTGCACGTACGTTGGCATACCCGTCAGCATTCAACAATCCAAAATCAGGATATATCACTTATCAGGCGGTTACTGCGACGTCTTTTGGTTTCATTTTGTTTAGTTCCAATTCTGGGAGGGGCCAGGTTAGTACTTTTGGAGCGGGCCTTTAGAGTTGGTAATCATGGAAACATATGTTAATAGGATAACTTTAATTTTAGCAGATCACAATTGCTGCATGATAATATTCACACAGTTTTAAAAAACACGCAGATAGCTTTGGAACTGAAAATGTCGTCATCAACAACATTTACATTGTGTGATCTTTCCAGACATTGTGTGATCTTTCAAGATCAAATACTTACTATGTTCAGCATATTATGAAATTCTTGGCTCTTGGCTAGAAAATGAATTTATTCTTGAGGAATTGTGGATGATTTTTGAAAGTTGGCAAATCAGTAGCTAATCTGAAGATTTCTGACCAAGTTATATAATTCATACCTGTTAACATTCAACCATCCAAAATCAGGAGATTTTATGCGGTTCCAGTCCTGGCCACCAGGGGTCAGATTAGTTTATTAGTTTAGGAGTGGGCTATCATATTTTACAGGTGTTGGCAAATTGATAACCATACAAGTATGATTATGAAATAACTTTAATTTTATGTAGCAGATCACACTTGCAGCATGATGACAAATTCCCAGTTATGAGAAACACACAGAGATTGCTTTTGAACTGAATACATCATAATAGTCCATGACCCAGAGGTGGTCAGTATCATATTGGGGGAGGGGGGGGGGGCAAATTCTGATTAATGTTTTTGAATTCCCCATATTCTCACCTTTATGGTATTTCAGTAACAAATATTTTCCAAATCAGACCTTTTTTCCCAGGTGAACATAGCTTTAAATATTTACACGATCACTAATTTGCTTTTCCTCACTACCCATATTCCTCATATAACTAATACATCTATATCCATTCCCCTTGAGACATGGATCCGTGCGCCGGCCTACATATTTTGGCGCACGGATCCATTCCTCTGCCATACCTCCCTAACCTTTGCGCTGTGTTGCGCCCAGCGCCACTAGCTTCATACTACTTTCCATTCCTTTCATTTCCCCTCCTATCACCTTGTATCGGACTTTCTCTGGATTTTACAGGATTATTTTTTCAGATATATTTCTGAATAAGATCTACAATATTGTTTAATATTACGCTCAGGAGCGTAAACTTGTAACAGGGGTGTGATATTTCTTGGTACGAAAGAAATATTTGAGAAACTGAGTGTTTTTGTTCCTATTGGGTTTGATGTTCCATTTTTATTTTTAGTGGAAATACTTCTCTAGTTCTGCTCAAAGTTGTTAGACCATCTGGACGCAGGGGGGTTAAAGTCAGGAATTTGGAAGTTTACCTATTCTATTTAAGACATATATAGGCTAAATCGTGCCAGTTGTAAGTGGTGGAGAACACCAGAATACTGAGCAAAACCATCGCCTAACCTAAAGCCACTGGAACACGAGCAGTGGTTAGTGGCGGCGAGCAGTCAGTGGCAACGCCTTGGACCACTTAGCCATC
Source organism: Maea johnstoni (assembly GCA_963942565.1). Classification (NCBI taxonomy): domain Eukaryota; kingdom Metazoa; phylum Annelida; class Polychaeta; order Spionida; family Magelonidae; genus Maea; species Maea johnstoni. The sequence continues at coordinate 27,472,688 of OZ012693.1, read as the reverse complement.
AGGGCTGGTCCTCAGTACAGGAGGAACTGATAGAATGAAATCTACATCGGTTTGTTAAACAATCAAATGCCAGGTAATTGTCATTGTTACTGAGACACTTCCTAAAATGCAGAAAATGCTGTAAAGGAATATATCACGTGCTCGATTTATATTTTGTACTATAATTACAAGTGCACAGTTAGTTCGAGCAACCATAACTCTGGTACATGACCGCTGTTTACTATATGGTGTTTATTGACCTAGCACAATCCCAAAATATCGCCTATAGTAAACAACGTCCATGTGCCGGCGTTGAGTTGCTCGAATTAATGCATGAATAACAAAGGAATAATAACCCGGTAAGAGCATCATCTAGTGCCATTACAACACATTGACAGTCAGTTACCTCGGATGGGCATGCCATCAATTGATTGAGCACTTAACGCACTCACACATATGGGGTCCTCGCAAACTTGTCGTCTGGATCTATGACACTTTTGATAATAACTTTGGAATTAAGAATGGTTTCACAAAATATTTGTTGATAATAATCTGAATAGCATTTTTCCTATTGATATTTCCCAATTTCTTTTTTCCTGCATGATCTCATAAAGATTGCCATGTTGATGTTATCCTCTGCGAGCATTTATGGGTTAATTTGCGTCACCACAATGCAATTGATTGTTCCCTAAAACACTTTGCAGAGTTGTGTAAAAATAACCAGACAGCCATTAGTCAGTTCTTTTATGAATAGCCAATGGGAGATTTGAACAAACACGCACTTGTTATCTTAATGGCTCTTACTTCATGTCCTTGCTATAAATTACAATACGCATATCCGTCAGAAATTTGGCATTCAGGTTCATCGTTACTTTTTCTGCCAAATAAAGGCTAACTCGTGACTGGGCAATGGTGAAGGAACCCGAAGTGTCCGAGGGAAACCAACGCCTAACCCCACGCCTCTGGCAAACTGAAATATTTCATGAAAATGCTGTATCCGGAAGGATATCAATAACGAAGCCTGGCTTTTTTGTGGGATAAAAGGGTAAACCAAGGACTTAACCCTTATGCTGCTGGTGGCTAATTTGGCCAATACAAAATGATGCAAAAAACCTGCAAAAATGATTGAAAGCCTGGCACTTGAGTTCTCATCTGTGTGCTCTCCGTGAGAGTTATCTGATGAATACAAACAGCACAGGGTTTAGAGGGTTTTCAAAAAAAAAATGCGTCCTTGTGCTTTGGTCGAAAGTACCCTCAGCATTAGAAAGTGTTGTGTGTATAGCTCTCTGGTTAAACCAACTGAAGTGTTTACAGCGACAATGCACACTGCTCCTACAGGGAAGTCAAGGACAATGAGTCTGTTTTAACCCATTCATAATTCACCCGTTAATGCTCACAGCGGCAAAAAGCAACTTGACAACTTGCATGAAATCTTTCGGAGTGGAGCATGCTTAACGAAATATATGATCTAGAATGTTAATTAGATCATTACTAACAACTCTTATTCAAATATTTGTAAAATCTTTCTCAAGTTATTATCAAATTATCATTGACCAGATAACACATCATGGAGGAACTCATGAGCATCAATGGTTTAAAAGAGGTTTTCTTGAAATTGTGGGCAGTATCTATCACAAGTTAAAATGCATTTTCTTACCAGTTTGTCTATTCATATATACTTTTTTGTATTCAGAATAATAATATTTATCATGAAGGGTGACCTGTGATTGCCAAACACTTTATCCCAGTCGCACATTTTGTAATGAGGTCGAATATCTTTCCTCACCCATTTTTCAACATTACTCCAGATTGAATAGTTGAGGGACAATAACGTAATGCAGGTACTCGTGTATCTATTTGTTTACAATAGATACAGGACTCAGATTTTGATTTGATTTGCCCATTTTATATACTAGTAGTAAGGTTTCATAAGAAAAAAACCGTTATATTGGTTATGGCAAAGTGTGGCCATTTTCGTGTATATGAGGTGAGAGTTGTTGGTAATGTTCTAGTGAGCTTCGCCCCTTCCAATATATTACTAACTATGCTTGCACCTGCCAGATTTATTGAAAATTGCGAGGCTACTTAGGACCTCTGAGTAGGTGTTAGTAGGTTAACAATGTGCTTGCATTGACGTATTCGCATGCGTGATAATGGCACCGGGGAAGAAGCAAACATTCTTGCCAATATTGCCATTATTATTCAAATACATTCGATATTGACCACGTGCATGCACAAGGTCAAAACAGCATGGGTGTGACTCACCGATACTGTGAACAAGAAAGTGCCAATATCATCTTCCTGCTGAGAACAAAGCATACTGATAACAAAAGAATCGTTATGTTCACGGACTAACTAAAAGGCACGGAAGTGTTGCCAAGATGATTCCAAGGCACTTTAACAAAAGAGAAGCAGTAGTATAGTCCATGAGCCAATTCTGAAATAGGCCTTATTTTTTATAATTTTGCGCGCGGAGAGGTGGAGGAAGGTTTCTTGGTACCAAATGAAGGAGCAGCATCCCCCATTCCATTTTCTACTTGTTGGCAGCCTTATCTCTTGCACGTTAAGTTTGTACAGAGGCCTGAAGTTGTGTGTATCAAAAAAGGCAGATTTCCAAAATATAGGAAATTAATGGGGTAGGGGTAACAGAATCCACCATAAAATCTGAACTGAACAACTGACGGTAACCAATGACCCCTTGTTACATTTGCCACAAATCAAGCTATTAAATGAAACCAAGCAAGTTTCAAAATTTGACCTTGAACTCAATTTCAAGGTCAAATCAGGGTCATTTTTGAGGCCAAATCCATCGAAAAAAGGTTATTTTTTCTTGATCCAGGATAAAAATAGTAAGCACAACAGGTTTTTTGGTCATAAAATTTGCGCATGAGGGAGAACATATGATAAGTTCTACGTAGAGTGCATATGAAGAAAATGAGTTCTTGGATACAAAATAGACATATCTGGTGCTTCATTGAGGCGCCCATGTAGGTGTTTGCCATGAGAAGTCCTTTACAGTGTATTCTGGTTTACTGTGGTAAAAGTCCTTATTAGAATGAAATTTGATAAATGCAATATACGAAAGGTGCCAGGGGCTCAAACACTTTTAATCTGACATAAGTACAAGTAGGGTTCCAGAAATACTCTCTCCTGTGTATGGGTCAAAGTTCAAAAGTATATGGAGGCCTATAAGTAAGATTTTGTGATTAATTTATGTCTCATCGGGTCTCCTATTCAACTGCTTTATCAATGACAATAATTGCACAAGGTGCAGTGGCGTTCAATTACATGATATTAAAGAATCTTATCGCCCATTACATTTTCTCCTTGTTGGCAGCCTTATATCTTGCACGTTAAGTTAGCATAGTATAGATAAAATACACCAATTACAAATGAGTGACAGAAATGACGCCCCATTAAAAAATACAAAAGGTAGAACACACACACACATACATACCTACCTACAAACTAGTAAACTCTCTCTCTCTCTCTCTCTCTCTCTCTCTCTCTCTCTCTCTCTCTCTCTCTCTCTCTCTCTGTATGTTCTGGCGTGTATGTAAGTAGAAATAAGTCGGTTTGTTTTTAAGATTTATTGACCAGTATGTCCAAGACACTATGATCATTATAATAGATTTTACCGTTTTTTGCATCATTTTGGAATGGCCAAACTAGGCACCAGCAGCATAAGGGTTAATGTTCATAGCATACGACATCTTCCACCTACAGCCCTTCATTTACCAGCACTGATTCCCATCCCCGACCTGATACTGTTATGAATGCTTTTATTGATTTATTGAACCTAGTCGGCGTGATGAAAATTCAAAGATTCCCCCATGATGGTGTTTATTGTCTTCTTTGTTTATGTGACATCCTGTCTCCTCTACAGTGAATTTTGCATTTGACATATGATGGCTAGAAATCATCAATCATTTATGATTTATGTAATTATGTAAAATATCTCAAGAAAAAGCACAAAAATAAGGTTTTACATTCCATGAAGATATTTCAGGCAATACAGGAATACAATAAAGATCCTGTTTAACCATTATACGGCCATCAAGTGAAAGATACCATCCATTTGAGTGGCCGAAACAGCGGAGTACGAACTTAAGAATTCTGAGGTGTTTTTTGGTTTCACCTACATGCTCTCATATTTCCTATATGATTAATTTCGCATTTGACCTACACTTGTTAAGATACATTACTCATTTAAAAAGCAATATCTGACTAAATGTTTGTAATCATGTGAAATATCTGACAACTAAACCCCCAAAATAAAATTTATTGATCTACTGAAGCTATAAAAGTAGTTTCCTGAATACAAATCACTATTTTAGATTCCATTTTGGATTACGAAAAAAGACTGGATTATTTTATGCCACATAACATACTTCTGTTTATTTTACCTATTCAAGCCCGTGGTGGGTGAAAACACCTGTCTATTTTGAGAATATCTCTTTAAAAAAAGCACATTTTTGAAAAATAAATTACTAAACCAACATCTCACCCATTAAATACCTTGTGAATTCATGCTTTATTTCTAAGTTTTCTTAAATAGTGAAGGTACAGACATTTGTCATGCTGCTTTATTCCTAAGTTTTCTTCAATAGTGAAGGTACAGACATTTGTCATGTTGCTTTATTCCTAAGTTTTCTTAAATAGTGTAAATAGTGAAGGTACAGACATTTGTCATGTTGCTTTATTCCTAAGTTTTCTTAAATAGTGAAGGTACAGACATTTGTCATGTTCTAAGCATAAATGGATTAACAGAAACGTGCATATTCTTAACCCATTAATGCTTAAGAGTTCCTCCAAAGAATTTCGCCTGAATCTGTAATACTTTTGACCATAACTTCAGAAGTGCCAACGAATTAACACAATATATGAAGGAGAATTGTATGTAATGTTCAGACTGATATTTCTCCATTAAATATTTTCCTAACTTTGCTTTTGCCTGCAATCTCTCATCAAGATTGAATGGCTGCTTTTGGCTGCTGTGAGCATTAATGCGTTAATACATCATATTTTAAGTTTTTAGTTGCCATACAAGCCGAAGTGGTGGAACGTATTACTGTAAATTCCGGGTAATTTGGACCACCATAAGAATATGGCCACCATAATTATTTTGCAAAATAATTACCATTCCCGGCCACTGCCACTTATGACTGATGGGATATTTATTAGAATATGGACGACCTTCTAAATCTGGGTGGTACATTGAAACGTAGCCAGATTTCTCCCTTAACGCTTGTGCTGCTGGTGGCTAATTTGGCCAATACAAAATAATGCAAAAAACCTAAGAAAATGACAGGAACCCTGGCATATGGGTACTCATTTGAGAGTACTCATCGAAAGCTTTCCAAAGAATACCAACATGGCAGGGTTTAGGTGTTTTTCAAAATCTTTGCTTACTTGTGTTTTGGGCCTAAGTAGCCTCAGCATTGGAAGGGTTAAAACATACTCGTATCCATATCAAGTGACAATCAACTTGTGATCATGAAACATATAAGAAAATAGATTTTCCAAGGCCTGTGTTTCACCAATCATGCGTCAATGTGTTTTTAATGGTAGCCATTAGATGCTCCAGCGAACTGGCTTGAAATGTGTGAATGTGAATGGCATCGAAATAATATTTTGCTATACAAGATAAAGATATCACATTGAATGATATTTCATTGAGGAACTAAAGCTGTCGCAATCAATTTTCATATCTAGAACTTTATCCTGCTGATACACCTAATATACATGATTGTATTTAATCTGCAAAATATTCTAACTCAAAACTAGGATTTGGAATGTTTACAATCTAAAAATAAACCTGAAATACAGAACAGAAATAAAATGAAATCGGCGTTACTCTGCCTCTGTCCTCCTCGAGTTTTTGATGACCGCCATTTTCTTTTAACCGTTATGCCCCTGGTGCCTAATTTGACCATTACAAAATTATGCAAAAACATGAAAAATGACTGAAACCCTGGTACATTTGTACTCATCTGATAGTACTCAGCGAGAGCTATATAATGAATACCAAGATGACAGGGATTAGATGGTTTTCCTTGTGTTTTGAGTGAAAGTAGCCTCAGCATTAGAAGGGTTAAGTCTGCCTTGAAGTGTTTTGGAATTTTGAATAAAGCGAATGATTTAGCCGATATAATAAATCAATTCTTTCATCCGATAAACGTATGTCACACTGAAAGCATTATTGGTGACATTCATTTAGAAATTTCTGCCAAGAACATAAGAATCTAGTTTCAAAATTTCAAGACAATTGACAATTGGTCATAATCCTTATAACTGCAGTTTCAATCCTTGTTAGTCCAGCATTTTTTTGTTGCCTTTATAATCCCGATTACAATCACAAATGTTCTGGTACAATTACAATCACAAAAGAATTGCTCGGCCACTATTACTCTGCTTCATCAGTATTTTCAGAAAAGGTGGGCCACCATCACCAGTAAAAATCCTAATTAATAAAAAGTGTCCTAAATTTCTGAGAATTTTCGGTAAAGAGTGGGTTAGATTAGTACCTTGGCTAGGCTGCGGAATTTTCAAAACACAATATTTTGAGAATATATTCTTATATAAAATTGATTTCATGTCCATTGAAAGACACCATTATAAAAGAAACAACCCTTTGACACAAAACAATGAACAAAAACATATATCATTAAATATTTATTTCATAATGGCTATTCATTACATTACAATGTGACATCAAATAAATAATAGGATAATTTATACTTATTTCTTATCGATCAGTATCATATACATCAACATAAATCTTCTAAAAGGAACAGGCAAAGATAAAAAATAATATTGATTTTAAAAACGCATCATAAGAAATAAGAAAGAACAGGAATAAAAGGTAATTTTCTCATTATAGTTATTAAAAGTGGTGGTCAGAAAAAATTCTTTTGTTGATAGTGCATTATCTATATTATCTATACGTATCCATGAGATATTTACTGTTCAAAACAACTGGTCTATTTGAACAGATTATTTCCAGAAGGCCCACATGGACACTACTGATGAGTGACGAGGTACACATATACATACCGCTTGTAAAACACTCATCTAACAGCTTTAAAAATGGTTAAAAATTGAAAACAAATAAAATATGTAAATGTAATAAATCAATTATCATGAAAAATGCAGATGTGCGAATACGAGAGCTGCCTGAGATGATCAAATGTGAAATGCCAACAGGTACCTGGTGCAGAAATTTACCTTTTTCATGCTTAAAGATTCCCATAAATTTTTTATGTGGATTTATGACCCTTTAGAAAATTTCTAGGTAATCAAATGCAAATTATAAAGTTATTTGAAGAGGGATGTAGATTAATTCATGACTAACGTTCCTTCTTCCAATGATTTTCTTAATTAATGCTGCTTTCACTTTCCTGTAGTGTGGTAATGAGGTAGATCTACACATCTGTTATAATGAACTCCCCTCTATATGGAACAAACCCCCTCCTATAGAGAAATCTTGAATCAATCCATGGCAGTAAGATATTTAACTAGGGCTGATTTTACTCCTACATAAATCATGGGTATGGCTTAGATACTGATATGCACAGTAAAGGCATTCAATTCCTACACAAGTGGACTAGTTGTCTCACACCGACTGGTCAACTGATTTTGCTATGTTTCCTAGTTGTCCCAGTTTTAGCAGAAGTGACTCTGTGTTTCCTGCATCTCCTCCTCGCTCCTGTTGTCAAATCAGCTCTCAGTAGAGACAATAAAAAATAGGAAGAACTTAGTGTATTTCATGCATAATGGGTTTTTGTTTGTGGTTGTGGGATATTTCCTAGTTGTCCCAGTTTGAGTTAATGTGACTCCTGTGTTTCCTTCATATTCTTCCGTTGCTGTTAGTGTCGGATCAGCTCCCAGTAGAGACAGTGAAAATAGGAGGTTCTTGATGGGTTTCACACATAATGGGCTTTTGTTTGTGGGTGTGGGAGGGATGTTTTCCTAGTTGTCCCAGTTTGAGCTGAAGTGACTCCATACATCTCCTCTCTTTGCTGCTGTTGACGAATCAGCTCCCAGTAGAGACAATGAAAATAGGTGGGTTTCATACACAATGGGATTTTTTGTTTGTAGTTGTGCAATATTTCCTAGTTGTCCCAGTTTGAGCTGAAGTGACTCTGTGTTTCTTGCATCTCCTCCTCACGCTGCTGTTGGCGGATCAGCTCCCAGTACAGACCTCCCTTCTTCTTCAGGCTGGCGTGGGTGCCAATCTGCAATTAGAGAAATAAGATCTGTGGATGTCTTTGGATTTTCGTCTCAGGTCCCTAGAACTTGGGATGGTATTCCCATTGCTTCAGAAAAAAACCTCAAGTCGACTGACAGGTACTGTTCTGCTACAAGACGAAAATAATTAAAAGATTTGTTTGGATTTTCATCCCACGAACACAGATATTGGATGAAATTCCAATTTCTTTCCAAAAAGTCTCAAGGAAATTATTGGGTATGAACCTAAAATAAGGCAAAAACTCAATGGCTGTTTGTTTGTATCTTTGTCTGAGAAACACAGAAATTGGATGGGATGTTTTTTCACAATTTTGTTAAAAGGTGGGGTCTATTGATTGATTATTTTGAAGAAACAGAACTATAACAGAAACTGTCTTGCATGTTGCAATCCATTTATTATATCATGTCAATATATACACTTATCTGTCTACACCGACAAAACTTCTTTGTATAACATAAATCCATATAAAAATATGGTAACCGTGCTTATCATTTGTAACAAATATGTCTGATGCATAGCCGTGGTGCTCGGCGAGCAGGAAAATAAACAAAAAAGGCCTGTTCCTTTTTTTAGGCTTTCAAAAATAAAAAAAATGTTTTTTCACAAAAAAAAAATCTAATAGGGATAACTTGTTACCCATCTGTAACAGGAAAAACACTCAGGAGAATTCAAGAACTTGGAAGGATGGAATTCCTTTATCTATAAAAATTCTCGAGGGCATTAGTGTGTAGGGCTGTACACTGGTACCTGGTACGAGTACAGTACCAAAAATCGTTCCACAAAATAACAATTCATATTCATTACAATTGAGAATGGCAGGTTTATCGGTATTTTGCCAAACTAAATACTGATACGACTACACATTTGATTTCCTGACTCTTCCACCCCCCCCCCCCCCCCCCCCCCCAAAGAACGGCTTATACTATAACCTGCTGAACTTATTAAGGAGGTACCTTATATAGCTAGTGCCTTATCACTGCCGCTATTGAAAAAATAGTGTTGATTGTTATTGCTACCGCATAGCAGCGCTGTAGCAGCGAAATGCCATTTCAAATAATTTTTTAAGACAAGCATAAATTCACAAAATATTTCCAGTTGAGTTTTTAGTTATGTACCAACAGCATTTCACCTTTATAAATTTTCAAAAATATACCAGCTCTGGTCAAAGTGATACCATGGAAATCAGCAGGACGTTTTTGGGCTTCATAGGCATGAATGGGTTAAAGAGAATGGGGATGGTTTACCTCGGCAATTCTTCCCTTGGCAACCACTGCTATGATATCTGCATCCTGAATGGTACTTAGGCGGTGGGCAATGACAACCACTGTTCTACCTGCAATGTGAGAGGGGAGAAATAAATAACAGGTTAACACTGATGACATCAGACTCCTATTGAAGTAGTTTTGTAAGGATGATTATTAAATATGATATTAAAATATTTGAACAGTAGTTATAGCCTGAGTTCTGATTCAAAATTTTCAAAAGAATATGCCCTTGTCATGAAGGTACCATTAAAGTATATATATAAACATGTGTGTGTGTGTGTGTGTATGTGTGTGTGTGCGTGTATGTGTGACCCTTACCTTTAACTACCCTGTCTAAAGCTTCCTGTACAATGCGTTCTGATTCTGCATCTAGAGCACTGCAATGGGAATAAAAAGAACAATAGAATACATGTTATCTTAAAGCTTCCACCATTTTGATAGTGAAGTCATTTACCCTTAGCATTTCTCTAGCAAGTCTTAACTAAAGGAATATTTCAGACAATAGTTTAAGGTCAAAAAATATGTGAAATATCTATTCATAGCTTCATCTCACACCTCCACCAACCACTGCACAGGTTTAAAACATGGCCAAGGCCTGTGAGAAAGTTTCCAGTGACCAGGGGTCAGTCATTGGTTTTCCCCTGGTGAGTTGAAACTGGTTGTCCAACCAAGGCAATTCTATTGTGTATGGATGTTTCTTAAGGTGGACACACTACACACACTTATTACTTGCGACTTCATCTAGTAAAAATATTGAATGCTATTAACCCATTAATGATTGCCCGACCTAAACAACAAGACAATTTTGGGAAAACTTTCAGGTGAAAGCATAGTTTGGAAAATATCTGAAGGAGAAATGTTCATCAAAACAATACCTATATTCTGCCTACAAATATTTTGGAAAATTATTCTTAATTCCAAAGGTATTGTCAAAAGTATTATAGATCCAGACACCAACAGGGCTCAACAGTACCCGGCCAACCCAGGTAGTCAGGTGGGGCAGGTTGGACCCAAGATCAGAGTCCCGCCAGGCGTTCAGGTTGCCAGGACAATTTGATAGCTATTACCCTGTTTAACCTTGAAATAGAGACAATAAAACTTTCTTAATTTTTAAAATTTTAGATTTGATGTTATTTCTGTAATTTTTTCTCACCCATTTTATTTCTGCCCTTTATGACTTTTCAAGGTTGCTGTCAACTATATTGCTATTCAAAAGATCCTGTTATGAATTCATTGAATGTACCTCTCAATTTCCATTCTAATGATAGATAGTCAAGCGGGTCAAGTTGAATGGGGCTATCTGTTATGTCGAGCCCTGACCAACTTCTAGAAATCTTAAGCATTAGCAGGTTTTTTTTAGGGGGACATAAACAACATACCTTGTGGCTTCATCTAGTATGAGTATGGAGGGGTTCTTGAGAAGGGCTCGTGCAATAGCTATCCTCTGTTTCTGTCCCCCTGACACAGTGACACCCCTCTCTCCCAGCACTGTCCTATAGCCGCTAGGAAATCCCTCAATGAAGTCATGGGCGTTGGCCTGCTTAGCAGCTTCCAGTACCTGGAATTACAACATAGTATTACCAGGTATCCAGGATTCCTAGGCAGATTCTCAATAACCATCAATTACTATTGGCTTTATACTGCAGATATAAATATATGAATGCATTACACATGTGCTCAATATAAGCTTGTACACACAGTGTTTAAAAATGATGAAAGTGATGGTTGATTACAAACATAATGAGTGTAATAGTCAGGGTGTTGAATAAGAGGATGATGATGACGGCAGCGGTGGTGATGGGGGCAATAATAGCGATGATGATGATGATGATGATGATGATGATGATCATTGATGATGATGATGATGATGATGTTAACAAAGATAGCTACAATGACGATGATAATGATGATGAAGAAAGTGATGATGATATTGAAGATGATACAAAAAGCTGATTATAATAACAATAAATGTAATGGCTAATAATGATGAAGGATTGCTTACCTCCTCGTCGGTGGCACTGGGCCGGCCGTAGCGAATGTTCTCCATCACACTCGTGGCAAACAAGACAGGCTCCTAAAGCAAAGAATAAACTCAATCAATATCATGCAGTGAATCTCTCAACAAGATAATGATTTCACAAAATAGATGGAAAATAAATACAATCACTCAATGTGGCAGATGGAGTAAGCCTAGAGTTGCACTCACAGAGGGAGATCAATTCATGAGCTCACCACCATTTTAACTCATGAGCTCATGGATGCATGTTTTTTTTAAATAAATATTTATTATTCAGCCCAGCAATTAAGAATTAAATAATTACTAATGGAGATTTATTAGCATTTTCATGTTTATTTCATTTCATAATGGGCTGGTGAATGTTTCACAAAGGTTTACGAAGATCAGTATAACACTTAACACTGCCTGTAAACATTAGGGATTGTAAACAAGACATGATAGTAATAAGCAGGAATAAGAAGGTGTGTGTTAGGTGTTGTGTTAGATTTGTGTTCCCTACATAGACGAGTCAAGAACTCCAGCTCAAGCTTGGCTGGCCTGGCTTCAGTAATCGAGCCACTCGAGTTCGTGAGCTATGAGTGCAGCTCTAAATAATCCTGACCTGATTTATGAAGCCTAGCACCCGTCCTCTTAGCCAAGAGGGGTCCAGCGTCCTGATGTCCTTCCCATCCAACATTATGCTGCCATCACTGACGTCGTAGAACCTCTCTAGCAGCGTGGCTACTGTAGACTTGCCCCCTCCTGAGAGTCCAACCAGGGCCACCATCTTGCCTGCCGGGATTCTCAGACTGAAGTCTCGCAGCACAGTCTGCAATAAAGAATCGAGAGTTCAGACATTTATTTTTGTAATTTTGCCCTAAGAGCCATTTTTTAAATTATATCCCATCATGAAACAACATACCCTATTTGTCTGAAGAAGCGCACAGACCAATATTAACCGCACAAACCTAACACAAAAATTACACGTTTTTGCACTGTACATGAATCCTTTCCTAGTTGTATTTAGCCTTCCCTTTGCAGCCTTGAAGTATTTCTATTTAGGCTGGATATACGCCAGTCCTGGCAGCTGAGCATCAGCCATGGGTTGTTGCAATGATGATTTAATTGGAAAATATTCTTGACACTGCATAACCTGTATATCAAATATTCAACTATGGACAATCTACCTACCTGTGTTGGTCTGGAGGGGTATGAGAAGTTGACAGACTGGAATTCCACAGCGCCTGAGAGTGAGTGGAATGGAATGATCTCTCCTCCTCCCATGGGGATCTGTGGCTTAATAGCCATGTACTGAAAAGACAGTAGATAACTATCAACTATGGGAGAGTACAGTATTAGATTCCAATCAAGATCTTTGACTTTAAGTACTAGCCATGTACTGAAGAGACAGAGTAGACACACATATATACACAATGGGCGAGTACAGTATTAGATTCCAATCAAGATCTTTGAATTGAAATAGCAGCCATGTACTGAAAAGACAGAGTAGACACACATATATACACAATGGGCGAGTACAGTATTAGATTCCAATCAAGATCTTTGACTTTAAGTACTCGCCATGTACTGAAGAGACAGAGTAGAAACCTATATGGGAGAGTACAATATTAGGTCCCAATCAAGATCTTTGAATTGAAGTAGCAGCCATGTACTAAAAAGACAGAGTAGACGACTATAAACTAAAGGAGAGTAAAATATTATGGTCTAATCAAGGTCTTTGACTTAAAGTAATAGCCATGTACTCACTAATCAAGACCTTTGGTTTAAATCACAAGCCATGTATTGAAAAGACAAGCTATAGTAAATAATGATATTATTTCCTTAAATAAAGAAGTAGTTTAATTGCCATGAACTTTGCTATTTTCCACATACTTCTAAAATAGAGTCTGTATGTTCTGTATGTACCTACCTCAAATACTCTGGCTCCTGCTGTGACCCCCCGAACTGCCTGACCAAATAACAGAGACATCTGAGCCAACGACCTGCGCAAGAAAAAAACAAGTCAATGAAATACCTATTTGTAAAATATTTGTACCAATATTATGCACCCAACAAATAATTATGATGACGATAATAATAATAATAATAATAATAACAATAATAATAATAATAATAATAATAATAGTAATAATAATAATGAATATAATTATAATAATAATAATAATAATAATAATAATAATACAAAATACTGATATTCTAATAGTATATTAGTACTTTCACTAGTCTGCAGTATTCAAGCTACAAGAGTAGACATATTACTAAGCCACCAGGTAATTCTTTTAGAATTTTACATATCTAGGCTGATGGGCTCTCTACATGTGGGAAATCCAATATCTATGTAAACACAATAAGACATACTTCAATAAACCAATTTGAGGTAAATCATAAATAAGGATAAAGATGGTGTAAACAATGTACCATGTGGCAAAAATTTTCGAAAATTATAATTTTCTATGTTGTACTAATTCTTTTCTAAAATAGCGATTTTTCAACCCAATCATTCCTGTTGCGCGCCAAAATGTCTGAACTGATTTGATGGCATCTAAAATATTTTTCTTGAAATATTTGAGAGAAGAATCAAAATTCAAACCCAACCCAAATGCAAATATTTTGTGAATTTATGATCAATTCCTGCATTATTTTTGAAGAATCACATGTCCAAACAACACTTGTCAAAGAGATCTCTAGGCATTAAGGCATTAAGCCACTTACCTTTGTATTGTCTGTGTGGCGACTAGAAAGGACATGAGATCACCAGCGGTCAGTTCATTCCTGGCCATCAGATGACCACCAATGTACATGGTACCCAGCACAATACCTATAAGATAAATAAGGTTCCAAAACGTGAGATTTTTCGTTAGGGTCTCATGGTCAGCTCTAACTCATTTATGATAAAGAGGCAAAAAAGCTACACTTTTTTGATAACAATTTTCTCATTAAATCGTTTTTTTTTGAGAAAATATTTGAAGGAAAATATTAATCAAAACCCTATCATTAACAGTTCTAAAATCAAATGTTTCAGAAAAATTTGCTTAATTCTAAATATATTTTCTTATCATTTGTATATCCAGATGACACTTTTCATTACCATTCCATTCATTACTGTAATTCACTGATAGATCTGTTGATGGTAAAAATATGAATATTCTTGCATTGAATGGGTGGACAATTTTTTGAAAACCCCCAATTTCAAAAATGGGGGATGGATGGATCATTTTCCTATGCCATGTATTACAAATCAAAGTTTGCACAATCCTGTTTTAATTCACCCCACACTCCAGCAGTGAATCCAGTTTTACCCCTGCTCAAACTTACCATTCAACGCTACATTTGATAGTCCTTGGAAGAGTGCAATCCCAACCCCAAGGCTCTGGTTCAAGTTGGCTGATTTCTCCACCTCCTCATTATACAACCTAGAGCAGAGCAAGACAAGACAAAGGTTAGATGAAAGCCATGATTTGATGTTAGATATCAGAGGTAATACAGCATATTCAAAAAGAAATCCAGCCAAATTCATTTGAATATTCATTTTTCATCATAATTCTGATTTTTCATAAAATCTAAAAAAACAAAAAAACTTAAAAAGCACTCTTCTTCTCAAAATGTTTTGAAAGAAAAATTGACAAATACAAAACAAAAAAGTCTAAGAAAAGACAGAAACAGTTTTTCTTGTATTGATTGTACGTTTCATTAAATCTGATTTGGGTTGCAGGCCTCAACGCTAACTCAAAATGGTACTGGCCCTGTAGGACCAGTAACACTGAGGATCTACTGGTCCTGCAAAATTTTTACTGGTCCTACAATTTTTTCTTTAACATTAAAAGAAAAAAATATTGCATAAAGTTCCCAGACAACATCTATTTCCGTTTATTTTATCTTCATTTATTTCAATAACATTTGAGATATTCTTGAGGGGAAACTTGTTAATATGAATGCCCCCAAATGTTTACTGGCCCTGTAGGACTAGTTGAAGTCTTTTTTTTTACTGGCCCGAAGCCATATTTGGGAATTTTCACTGGCCTGGGGCCATAGGACCACTGTTAGCGTCAAGCCCTGGGTTGGTTTAGGGTTTACACCTTTATGTTAAAATTCTTACTATGAAGATAGATCATTAACTTTAACTAATGCTTAGTAAAATAAGATATATAGCATGAGGTATTTTTACCTTTACACTCTTTTTTTCATCTAAATAACAATGATCTAACAATGAGACTAGACAATTGTTTATACCATTATAACAAACAACTTGGTTCTAAGTACCTACTCCTTATTGGTAACTATTCTGAATTGCTGCTTGAATCCTGTCATAAAGGCCTTTATATGTTGGTATCTGAGGAGAAATAATGATTAGCTGCTTAACAACAAATCTACTCCAAAATATTTTCCATATTTCATGTTAAATTCAAAAGCTATTTTCAAAAGTCTCATAGCAAGCAGAAGGGAATTTAATGGTAACCCTCAAGAATGAACAGGTGGAAAACTCACTCCATCTCTTTGGGTTCCATGGCAAACGCCCTGACTGTTCTCACATTTCCAATGGCTTCATCTGCAACTCCTGTAGCCTTGGCCACCTGGTGAGAAAAATAAACACTAATTACTGATGCTCTTTGGCAAGATCTTAAAAAAGATTGTCCTTGTTTAGACATAACTGCCATCAATTTAGGACATATGCTCGGTGCAAATCAAGAGAAATCTCTTCAAACGATGATACAGAGTATAAGAATCTGAACATATAGCAGAGCAAAATGAAACAAATGATCATAACATAGAATAATTATTTCATAGCAGTAGTTAAACACCTTTCAGGGGATGGGGTAGCACATCTAAGAAAATATTCATTTATATTTAAGTAATACTGAAAAAATGAATCTAAAGCTAGGGTTCCACATCGAGCTGGCGCGAATGCGACTTTATGTAAATGATATGGTAATGAGGAAAACCCCTAAATTTCTAGTCGAATGCGAATTTTTAGGAAAAGTCACATTCGACTTGTGTCCAGATTTCGGCAATTGGAAATCGAGGTTGGTTTTGCCGCCAAAATAAAAGTTGAATTCCATTTTCTTAACTTGTCGAATGCGCAGAAAGTTCCTCGAGATCCAATTTCGAGGAACTTTCATCGTTATCTTGTCGAATGTGATTGAGTTTGCAGTTTGTCATTATCATGATTTTCGCATTTGCATAAAGTCGAAAATCGCATTCGACTTATTTCTTGTTGAATGCGAGGTGTAGGCAAATGTCGAATGCGAATTTCTATGTCGAATACGATGCCTCACATGTCGCAATTGACATAAACTGCCAATCAAACAGGTCATTTGCATTAAACTCAAAGTGTTTTCGACATTGTTCGACCTTTCGACATTTTAGGGGTCGAATGCAGCGTTAAGCGGTTCCACATCGCATTCGACACGCCTAAAATGCCATTTTATTTGCCTAACCCGACACTTTTTCCCTTGTCGAATTTGGTTGAATTTTGTCGTATTCGACTTTTCGCCAGATTTGTTGAATCTGGTCGAATTCCAGCAAACTCCATGTGGAACCCTAGCTTAAGACTCATCAGCATATTTATTATGTGGATCAGGTAAAAATTCAAAAGAACAAACACATCGGAACCTAATTTGCCAAACAGGGCAGACAGACTGAAGTTAATGTTGAACCCTGAAAGTAGGAGCTCACCTGAGCTTGTGCTGCCCTGGAAAGTTTTCTAAGGATAGTCCCAAGGAGGGTTCCCACTCCAACAATGCCGGGTACAACAACAATCATCAGAGTGGTCATCTTGGGTGAGATGGTCAGCAAGGAAAACACACAGCCCACAACCTGAAAACAAAAAGTTTCTTACATACAAAAATGGAACTTCATTTATCATCCCATTTTCTACCACATTGAGGATAAATTGTAACCAGCTGTTAGTAGTAGATGAAACCAAAGTAGCAAGCAAAGAAACACTATCTAACACCTAGGCAATGACATTTTTTTACAAGATCAGGCAAAATTTAATCCTGAGAGCTACATCAAAAGATGAAGTACCGTATTCATCAGTTTAACCACACAGACCCCAAATAAGCACACACACCCTATACACTGTCAAAAGGTTTTGGAAGGGGCAAGCAAGCAGACTTTATTTCTGGGCAAAAGGAGGTTTTGAAGATGATTTGTAAGTTACTTTCTGATTAACATTTCTCTTTCAAGTATTTTCTGAAAATTGCATTAATCTTTGAGATATCACCTGATGGGGTTTTGGGCAATATAGGCACTGATCAGCATTAACCCATCTATGCCCAAGATCACCTGACTGCCTTTTTTTTAAATGATATCTCCTGAACAAAAGCACTTTTCCAAAAAATATCATAGAAGATATATGTGGATCAAATTCCAAAGCACAACTCTCCTCCACATATTATGTTGTGAACTTATGATTAATTCAAAAGTTATTCTCAAAAGTATCAATGGTCCAGAGAACATCTGTCCAGGAGATCTCCAGGCATTCAAGGGCGAAATTATCGGAAATTTAGACCACCCTAGGAATTTGCGAATATTGACCCCCCTTAATCCAGTAGGTAGGTGGTAGCTATTTCACAAAGTATGGACAACTATTACCCTGCTTTGTCAATATTTTCATAAAACATTGGCCACCCTCAACCCATATAAATTATGATTATTAAAAAGTGTCCCAAATTACTGAGAATTTACAGTTATCAGCTACTGACCTGTGTTGAAGCCCTCAATCCCTGAGAGATGACCATCTTGAAGGAGCTCTTGAAGTCCTGTATGTCTGCGGTGAGGCGGTTGATGATCTCGCCCGTCTTGTGCGTGTCGAAGAAGGCGATGTCCTGAGTGATGAGGGAATGGAAGAGCTGCTTCCTCATCCTGCTCGCCAGGTTCTCACCAACCTTCGACAGCAGCGAGATGTAGAAAAAGGTCAGCAACCCCTGGAAATGCATGTTATTCAGGCCTCAATGCTATCTCAAAATGTTACTATCCTGCTCGCCAGGTTCTCACCAACCTTGGACAGCAGCGAGATGTAGAAAAAGGTCAGCAACCCCTGAAAATACATGTTATTCAGGCCTCAATGCTAACTCAAAATGTTACTATCCTGCTCGCCAGGTTCTCACCAACCTTGGACAGTAGCGAGATGTAAAAGAAGGTCAGCAAACCCTGAAAATACATGTTATTCATACATAATTTTCTCACACAAAAAAATCTAAAAGCAATTACGCCAATCATGCCTGTAGTGCCCAAAACCACCTGCCAAAGTTGATGATATCTCGCCAAGTTCTCCCCAACCTTGGACAGGAGTGACATGTAGAAAAAGGTCAGCAACCCCTGAAAACAGATGTTATTCATGGATATAGATATTTCCTCGCACAAAAGCTTAAAAATAATAGCATGCATAAAGTGCCCAAAACCTCCTAACAAAGTTGATGATATCCCTCCAACAAAAGCAATAATTGAATATATATATATATATATATATATATATATATATATATATATATATATATATATATATATATATATATATATATATATATATATATATATGTAAGAAATATTGATCAGAAGATAACTAACAGGTCTCCTTGAAATATTTCTACAACTTATTATTGATTCCAAATTTATTTACAGAAGTATCAAAAATTCTTAACAACTCTAAAATATTTTGAGAAATATTTTGACACTAGTGCGTTTACAGAAGTTTCAAAAATTCTTAACAACTCTAAAATATTTTGAGAAATATTTTGACACTAGTTCATTGCTCAAGTTCAGTTAAACTATCCCATAAATATTTTTCAAATGTTTTAATACATGACTATCTCAGTTGTGATCGAAATTGTCAGCAATGTGTGCACTTAAGATGCAAGAGGGTTATTACGCACAATGCAAAGCACGGTCTGATATTAATTTTTGTATGATCATCCAGACCAAGTATATAATTAGTAAATCAGGATAAATGTATATAACTGAATTAACCAAGTGGAGCATAAGCACCACCAGGGCTTTCAGTATATTTCCTACTTCAATTTCCTACTTTTTTTTCAAACAACTTTATTCTTTTTGAAAACCAAAATAAAATTGTAACTGCACTGGCAAAAAGAAAAGTAATCTAAATCTGTAGCGTATATCTTGATAAGGTTTAACACATGCTCCTCTGGTTAATTTACAAACTAAAAGCCTCTTTAATCTTGTAGCACTGTCATACAATAAGAATGCTAACCCTTAAATTTCAATTCATTTTTATACAATGAAATACAAACATATCTTCAATCATATCTTATGAGAACCAACACTTGATAATTTCTTGGCCTCTAGATTTAACTATTCAAACCCACCAAAATTCCATATTAATAGAGTTAATGTAAATTGACACTTTTAACTGTTGTTTTAGGTGTTATAAATCAAATATCCATTACATAAGTTCTTACAAATTTTACTTAGATTCCAAAGCTAGAAAAATTTATTGTACTTACCTGTAAACCATAAAGTCCAAATAATTCCATTGTAGGTTTTTGAATTTCTTTTAAGTAGTGACCAACTTTGCCATCAGTGAATTTTGATACCACATTGACCACATCTCCAAGCTTGATGGGTATCTGTATATTCAGCAGTGCCACTGCTAATGCACTCTGTAATAGATAAGAAAGAGAGCTGACTTAAAAAATACTTAACTCTTAAGATGGTACTTTGAGAGTATTTTCCAATTTAACTAAAATTCCTGTATATGATTTCTTTTTAATAATACAAAGCAATTTCTTTCATTTTTCAGAATGATCATTAACGTACAAAATAGACTTATGTTGAACTGCATTGAGTCTACTACAGCCAGTCAGGTTTCCTAGGTGCTCTGTTTCATTCAAGAATGGTGCATCATGGGATACAAAATGGACCTGCCAATGAGTAGGGAATCATTTTCTGGGCTAGACTGCCTGGTAATTGCATTTTTTTTTTCCTAAACAGATACTGGAGGTGGATTTGTGAGTGGGGCAATTAACAGACACAATAAAGCACCTCACTTAAGGCCCATGTTAAACCCATACTAGATTTGCCTTTCACCAAGGATTTTTCAGAACTATGAAATGTAGGCATCCCTAATTAAGTCAGATCGTTATTATCCACACTTTTGGCTTTATCGGATGGAATTGTGTCACCCATTACACTTACATTTATACCAATTGTACACAAAACTCAAATTATACGTAAAATAAAAATCTACTCAATAGATTTAGCAATGAACCTGTACATGATTGTAATTTATAATGCAATACAGATCTATGCAAATCAAACAAATCTGATAATTACACTTACCAAGATGGCCCCAATTACATACCAGATATCTGGCCATAACAGTTTGAAAAATTCCTTCCAATCAAATTCTGGTTCCAACTCCTTAGATTTATCAGTAAGTCCATCAAGTCGATTACTTGTAAGCCGAGAACGACATTCCGCGAAATGCAAATGTTTTCGTAAACTCCAAGCTCCTAGAAATGTGCCTGTCCCAATGCAAACTTGTATCACAGGAAATGCTTGGCCTGTTCTTTTGAGTTGTACTGTGCGTATTCGAGCGGGGGCTTCCGTAAATATGTTCCTAGTTGTAGAGATACTTGTGCCATGGTTTGGAGCTTTGCTTGTTTTCAAACAATTATGGAAGTTTCTGGAATGTTAGATATAAAAAGTATAAATGTTTGGTACGTGGATGATATTGAGAAACTTACAAAAAACATCTACCCGCAATATCATTGGTGTAATATGATATATGTATATATATATATATATATATATATGTATATATACATATATATATATGTCGTGGTAGAAACTGCGATACGGTAGGATTGCCGATCCTACCAGTAGAAACCGAGATTGCAGTTCCTACCAGGAATATGCTGGTAGTAACTGCGATCGCAGTTTCTACCGGTAGAAACTGCGATCCACTTTATTTAAGGTTAATTTGAAGCTGTATTTGGCAATTGTATTAGGTTGATTTGGATACAGTTTAAAATCCTAGGAATCTTCTCCCCTGCATCAGTCTGGTATGACCAGTAGCTAGTGCATGATAGGTAGACAATTGTTATTATAGAGATTATGGGCTTGGTTCAATTGCGCTTAAAGGTTACTTATGTAATTATATTGAAATTAAGGTTACAACGTAGATATCCAAGTATTAATTGTTGGGTAAAGGTAATTGAGTGGTCATTTGCTAATGTGATGCTGATAGTTATCAAATGTTTTCAATTTGAGATTGAAGATGAATATCAAATTCAATATCTTAACCCATTTACACTCAGAGTGGCCAAAAAAAGGCCTGACAATGTTGGAAATATTTTACTTACAAACATTTTTCTGAAAAACATTCGATCGAGAAATGGTGATCAGATCGATGCCATACACCAACTCTCCTTCAAATATTTTGTGAACTTTCGCTTTATTGTCAAGTTATTGTCAAAAAATATGAGAGTAGCAGACTATACTTTCTAGAGGAACTCAGAGTTTCACTGAGTTAAAGAACAACTGAATCAGGGGTCAGGCTACGGCAAGAAACTGAGGAGGACCGCCGGGCTATAGGTTCCAAAAACTTCACAGCCTGATAGAAAATTTTATAGTCCCATTAAAACACAAAAACGAGCTGCCTCGGTTATCCTAAATTACACACACACACACATATATATATAAATATATATATATATATATATATATATATATATATATATATATGTATATACATATATATATATATATATATATATATATATATATATATATATATATATATATATATATATATATATATATATATATATATACACACACACACTGCTTATAGTATTGTTATTCCTCTGAGCATGACCTAAAAATGTTAATCTTTTCTTATAGCCAGCCGGGCTACAAAGGCAAATATTTTCATAGCTCGAAACAATTTTCTGTAGCCTCGGGCTATCGGGCTAGTGTGTAACTGGACCCCTGCTGAATGAAGAAATGAATATTTGGAGACAGTTTTATTTAATATTTTGCATATTGAAGTAAATAGATATAGTATCTTCATAATACTGTATAAACCGATTATACTATTGTGTGACTGTGTTAAAGAAATTTGAAGCTTTTTCATGATGTCACATTGAACCAGTATGTATAAAAAATTATAGTGAAATCTAACTGTTGAATGATAGGTGATTATGTTGAAAGATTGCATGATCTGGTAGGATCGGTGATCCTACCGGTAGAAACTGCGATCGCAGGTCCTGCCAGCATAATCCTGGTAGGAACCGCAATCACAGTTTCTACGCATAGAAACGGCGATCGCGGTTACTACTGGTAGGATCGGCGATCCTTCCGGATCGCAGTTTCTACCACGACATATATATATATATATATATATATGTATATATATATATATATATATATATACATATATATATATATATATATATATATATATATAATTTACAAACCCTTTGAAGTGACTGATAATATTTGAAACTGCATATATTTTGAACAATTGAATTGGTCAGTTGAGTCTTCACTTCTCATCCTTTTACAAATAATGTATTAGCATAAATGGGACTTGGTTATTGTGTTCACATTAGGGGAGTTCACATTTCAGATATGTTCACACTACGAGATTTCTCTGTATTTGGATGGATTGATGATCAATTGGAAACATAAGACACTTTAGACAGTGTGTTGTTTATCTATTTAGTTACCTGAATTTGAGATTGAAATTGTTTGTCCTAACAGCGAATTTCCATGCATCACAAGGTCGACAGGCAGTTTTAACTGATATGGATAAAAGGGACAGCATGATGTGTTAATTGGATAAGCAGAAAATATTCCGTATCAACGTGTTTGTTTGCTATTGACTATATTGTGGTACCAGAGCCCATCCCCCTGCCTCCTACAAACATGTGTGGACTGCACAGCACAAGGTCAAGGTCAATCCCAGAGCAAATGGTGCAAACGTAGACTTTCTCAGGAAGAAAGAGTGTGCGACATGTACCCGGGATGTTGGATCCTGATGATAGAACGCAATGCAGTTGTGATGGACGGTATATTCCCCATTTCTCCATTTCCTTGTAACAGCTATCAGAGCAGAACTGGGAATAGCAGCGACAACACCTAATGCTGCAGACTGGGCGTGTTTAGATTACATGCCAAGACTTTCATAGTAGCACCTTAAACCTACAAACAGTAAAACATCCGCAGTAACATACCAACCCCATGGTATTGCGTGTTCGAATCTCGACCGGGGCACGTTGGAAAGTTGCCAGTGATTTCGACTATGCTTGATGATGATGATGATGATAATAATACTAATAATAATAATAATAATAATAATAATAATAATAATAATAATAATAATAATAATAATAATAATAATAATATAATAATAATGATAATGATACTACTACCACTACTACTACTACTACTACTACTACTACTACTACTACTACTACTAACTACTACTACTTATAATAATAATTATAATGACAACAACTTCAGAGAAAACAGAAGCTATTCCTGAGAGGTTCTATAGACGGAGCTCTGTCTCTGCCATATATGTCATATTGCTCATTAATACTAGATGTTATCATAAGTATTATACTAGTTATATAAGAACCAGACTTACAACCAATATGATAAATTAGTGTTAGGTGTTATTATAGATATACTAGTTATTGGTGTTAAGTCATATCATATGAATCATGACTAGTTTTAAGTATGGTTGTTTGGTCTGGTTCTTTAGTCTAGTACCCTGTTCTGCTCTGCTGCAAGATGAAGATGGTGAGGGTCAGTCTTAAGGGTAAATATACTGTAAAATGGCCTATTTTATAGTGCGCACTAAGACGTGCAATAGATTGGAATTAAAATGAATTTTTTTTTAGCTGAAATCATCTTACTTTGTTGATTCAGCTTTTAGCATCTATAGGACCGGGGAAACAGTTGAGAAGGCTGTTTTTTATGCAAAAGTAACAACTGATGAAAAACAAGGATGAACTGGGACAAGGGATTTATGGAGGGCGAACAGTTTAATACCTTCACCGTCTGGTGACGATCTTCTCAACCATATGAAGGAAATCGGCCACTTTAAAAAGCGTTGGTCTCCTGGAGTGTTTCCCTGTGAATAATATGTACGTGGACACCCCTGAGTGGTGGCAGGTACCCTCATACTAGCCTAGTCCCAGGCCAAGAAATTTATTTTATTTATATGCATTTAACACGGAAACTAGACCAACTCAACTCAACTACAACCTGATTTAGTTCTTAAATTGTTCACCAGGTGGCTCACGTTAAGATCTTTCCAGTTCTTATGATTCTGACTGACCAATGTGACCACCCGTGGCGCCATCTATCACCGTTTTCGTAGATGTAATAGTACATGTGGTTATGGGTGGTAGGTGTTTTCATGTGATGATATATTGCACCAGAAAGTATTGCAACGTCCACGATAACTCCTATAGCACACCTATCAGTCAGACCAATAGTACTTACTGATGCTAGGAGTTTTGGGTTTTTGAATTTCGATCATCTTCACTTTTTTCTGCCAGACTAAGGGCATGATTAGCCAATCTGAAGTGGTGAAGGAAACCACCGCATTGCCCTGAATCACTGGCAACTTTCCCACATGCCCCGGTTGAGATTCGAACCGGCAATATTATTGGGGTTATATGTTATTGCGACTGTTTTACTGTTCGAACCGGCACTACTATTGGGGTTATATGCTATTGCGACTGTTTTACTGTTTGCATGTTTAAGGTGCTACTATGAAAGTCTTGGCATGTAATCTAAACACGCCCAGTCTGCGTCATTAGGTGTTGTCGCCGCAATTCTCAGTTCTGCTCTGATAGCTGTTACAAGGAAATGGAGATTTGGGGAAAACACCCCGTATAATCTTAGATGTTATACTACCAGGCATCGTTTTTGCGTCAATTCTTTACTGATTTTGCGAGCTTGCTCGCTTTTCCAACCCAATCGTATCGTATCGTATCGTATATTTATTGACTGTAAATGGTGTTTACAAAATAAGATACAACTTATACAAATAAGCAATAATAGAAAAGCATACATAAGAGTACGCAACGAAACTTTAAATTTGATAACAGCCACATTTTTGGTTATCTCGTAGTTTTTCCAAGAAAACCATTTAGATATACAAGTGGCAGAACCTTTTATAAATCAAACCGAGCAAAAAATAAACAAACATAGAGGTGTAAGTGAGAAACGCCACACACACCGTCATAGAACACATAAGGAACAAAAAGATCACTTACGGAGTGATCATATGAAATTAGCATAAAGAAATATGTCGGTTATCTATATCTCAAGATATTGTCTATATAAAG
The DNA here is from genome assembly GCA_963942565.1 of Maea johnstoni. NCBI lineage: Eukaryota > Metazoa > Annelida > Polychaeta > Spionida > Magelonidae > Maea > Maea johnstoni. The sequence goes on along the minus strand of OZ012693.1, from coordinate 27,446,846 downwards.
ACATTTGGTGATACCCCGAACCATGATACACTACTATCTTGTTTAAAGATAAATGTCAAAACAAAAGATATATTATTTCTTACAAATAGTGTGAGAGCTCTAGAAACTGTGCCTCCTATGGGTTTACAAACACTTGTCATGCATAATATAGCTATTTACATAAGTTTAAGGACAAACTCATACCTGTCAACATTCAACCATCCCAAATCAGGAGATTTCAAGCGGTTAACTTTTAGGGCTTCTTTCGCGGCATTTTGTTTAGTTCAAATCCTGGCCACCAGGGGACAGGTTACTAGTTTAGCTTAGGAGTGGGCTATCATATTTCAGAGAAGTTGGCAAAATTGATAACCATACAAATATGTTACTGAAATAAGTTCTATTTTATGTAGCAGATCACACTTAACAAATGATGATATATTCATAGTTTTGGAACTAGCTTTTGAACTAAAAATATCGTAGCAACATTTAGGCCTACATTTTCAGCATATTATAAAAAATATTTTTATTTTGAACACTGAAAATAATTTTATGAGATGGTGAATTTTCCTTGCTATAGCCATCTAGATTTTTCTTGAGATGCTATCTGATGATGCTAGCCCACGATGCACCTTTCCCTCTTAATCTGAAAACAATGCATGGCTGAATGATAATTCCAATTAATAAGGGATTAGCTATTAATACCTACTGATAGGAATCAATTGCTACAGACAGTAAATGGGTCAGGTGAGATACACTGGATAAAAGGGAGCAGACTGACCAACTTGCTGAGAAAAAAATGGAGGATTTTTCAAAGTCAGCAAAATCAGTAGCTAATCAGTAGATTTCTTCAAATCAGGTGATCAATCAGTAGACAGCATTTTTGGGGTCTGAAATCAGTAGAATACTGCTCAAATCAGTAGAGTTGACAGGTATGCAAACTATGCAAGCTACTGCGCCTTCCCACTAAAGGCATTTGTTTGTTAGCAGAATATGGGGACCACGTGACCACAGTCATAACCTTTCAATTCGTCTCTTTCACACTCATAAACGTTACATTATAATCATCTGCCAGTAAAATATTGTATCCCTGTCTTCACGAGTTTAAAGGCGCGCTCTACGTTGGTTAATCGCCGTGTAAACCAACGATCTTTATTCTGTCAAAGTGAATATTGCTATCCCATTTCTGCTGCTTTATTTAAAATGATTCGTTTCGCATTCTGATGGCATAATTGCTACGAATACACTTTTCTGTGTATTAAAGTGATTAAAAGTGTATATTAGTGTGGAAAATAGCAATATTTAACGTTTTTGGGCCATTTAAATTGAACATAAGTAACAAGATTACATAGACGTGTTATTTAGTTCAACAAAGCCTGCACAGCTTAAAAGTACTTCTTATCAAAAGAAAGGGTAATATCTCGTCTAAAGCAAAAATATGTTTAAAAAAATGCTATAGCACCATTAAGATTGTCTTAAACATGAATGATATGGCTCACTCTGTGTCCCATCTCAATTAACATGCTTCTTGTATCCATAACATAGTCGAAGTGGTATCTGTTAGCTTTGGTGTTTGAGTGAATCAATATTCTTGAAATGAATGAGGAATGTCTTTGAGGGTAAAAATACAGGAACATGCTGAATAAAAAAGCTATCTTTCATATTACCGTTTTCAGGTAAAGCATTTTAAAAAAAATTTCATCTAGTGTATTTATTTGAAAATATCAGCATATTTTTTTTAAAAATTGGCCGACTAAATGAGTGCTTAAATTCAGTTCAGAAAAGTTGTCAGCTTTTCCTGAAATTTATCCTTTTCTGCAGCATGATTAATTCTGAATTTTATATTTTCATTGTCTATGCACCGGTTACAAACCATACACAACCTCAACACGACCCGAAAAAGATATAATGGTCCCAAACGTGAGACAAACTTGAGAGTGTCTCAAGTTTGTCTTCAACGTTTCTGAGACTGTGTGGGGGTTGTGCGACCAAAAAATGCGGGTCGCGGAGAGATCTGCGAAACGCTTCACAATTCTCTCCACGACCTTTTGACGACCCCGACTGACTCACGGGAGTTGTGATGGGTGTACGTTACTCTTGAGAGTGACGCACAACCAACTTGAGACCTTGAGAATTAAAAAAAAACTTGAGACCAGAATTCATTTGGGAGTGTGCTGTTGTTCACAAGGGTAACGCACAACCAACTTGAGACATTCTTCAGACACTCTAGACACCCTCTTAAGTTACTCTCGAGTCAGCTGTGCGAGTAACATCTGTTTTTGGCACTGAACTTGAGACTGACGTGGGTTGGTTGTGAGAGTATCTCGCGACCTATGCACAACCACAGATACAAACTCGTCGCGCAACCACTTGGAATGTGACCGCAACACACAAGACCTGTCTTCAGACGCAACTGGCTTGGCGGAGCTTTATAACCAGCCAAGATTAGAGGTCTTCATTGAATGTGTCCGGGCCTTAAATATCTAGTAATCATAAAAGGTCCTCGGTCAAGAAGCGGAAATATTTATTTAAAGTAAAACAATATAATTATTGTGGTTATCAGTCCTATACTGAATGAACAAATTCTCACTCCTCAAAGTTACGTTTGCACTTTCATAAACCAAACACAACTTTCAGATTTAAAAGTACACACATAATCAAATTAATCTTTCTGTTTGGTCTGACGTTTTTGCAAGCTAAATCTCTTAAGTGTAATTTTCCACTTTATAGTTTCTCTAATTCAATGTTAGGTATTGTGGTAACAGGGTTTCAAACTAACATATTGAACACCCCTTTCGTTGTCAAAGCGTACCAAAACCCACACCCCTTCCCATTAAAAAGTGGTATAGCCCTGGGAGCGCCAACCCATTTGTACCTGTTGGATACCCTTGCCGGTCATTTCCTCCTCCAGACCCTCTTCGTCGGCATGGCTACCAGGCACATGACGCCCTGCCGTGGGGGACCGGGGCTCCGTGCACTCCTCGTGTTCGCAATCTGTAAGTATTTCGCTAATTGTTGCATTTTTTAAACTTGCTTTACGTCGTCTTTTATTAAGTATTATGGTAATTGCTTTTACGGATATAGATGAAGTTTCAAAGGGTTTGCACATTTCTCTATACAATATAAAATTGTTTATTTTCGTGTAGCCAGAATCAGAGCGGTACATTGTAGATACCAGTTAGATGCAGGGAGTGGGTAGTTTGTGAAGACAGGGTCATTTTGGGATGATTACATATGTTGGAACCTACATTCTTTTCCTCATGAATAATTATATCAACTATGAATATCTACGCTATCACTGAGCAGAGTAAGAGACCAACTAGTACAGGGGCTTCCATAGGCTTGCACACACGCTGGAAGTTTTTTTGGACATTTTCACTATATCGAACTTCACATCAATATGGTCGCCTTAAACATACATTTTGGGTATCAAATGTTAACACAGTTGCTTGAAATTTGGCATAATTATAGCTAACAGCATTTCAGAGGGAAAGAATAACAATTTTTACAACCTTGACTTTGCTTAAAAGTTAGGGAATCTGAAAGTAGAAAAATGCATTTTTTTGTGAGACTGTGCCACTTCCAAATATATTAGTACAGCCAAAGGCCGGGGCATATGAGAAAGTTGCCAGTGACTTGGGGCTAGGTGGTGGTTTTCGCCGGTCACTCCAATTTCCTCCACCAGTTACAACTGGCTAGTCATGACTTAACCGCTATATGGCAGAAAAAGTAATGAAAACCGAGATTGCAAATTCCAAATCCATTCACCTCAGCCAAAAGCTGGAAACTGAGTAGAAACCCAGAGTTTATACACTGAGTGCTTACTAGCTTATCACTGCCATGCCCACAAAGTGATTGTTACATCCTTGCACCTGCAGGCTGTGTGAAATACTAGTATGGCTGCCCACAGAGAGGAGATGGGGCTACTTGAATACACACTTTTTTGCCCAGTGGAACTTAATTGGATTGGGTCTTTATAATTGATGGCTTAAAAAGTATTTTTTCTTTCGTATAAGCTGGCTTGTACTTCAGGGTTTAGTGCCCTTTTGATTAAGTGATTACTGATTGGTTGGTCACGACCTTGTTCAATAATATTAAACCTTACTATATATGCAACGATATCTTATTGTGGATGTTCTGCGTTACACCTACCGTCCATATGATATTAGAAACGGGAAAATAGGTAGGGTTTATGTCTGAACTAGTCAAGACTGTGTTTGGTTGCTTCTCTTTGGCTGAAGGGGAATCAAAATGGCCTCAGATTGCCGCATACAGTCTTTACAGTAAAATCAGTAAAAGCTGCAAAATCATCGTAAAATCCTCAGCGGTCATGTTTTAGTCGTATATAACCTTTTCCGTGAGTTATTGGACAATTTCTAACTGGGTGAACTCAGGCGTTGTGATTTCTACCCGTGTTACGTGCGTTGCCTGATTTTTTGATATGTCCTGTCGTCATATGATGACATTCCACAGCTTACGTGGTAGGTGTCACGTCGCGAGAGGAAATAGTGCGGAGCAGAGGATAATTTGCAGGCGGTGGGATCATAAGTGTCAATTTAGCCAGAGAACTAGATGCATTTATCACTTCATACTGGTTGAGGTGCTACGAATAATGTTTTCCAACTTAAAAGGCTTGGACGAGTGGGAGTTAGAAGATGTTCATTTGACAATCGAGAAACACCTGTATAGAAGTCTAGAAGTGAGACTAGGTGTTTAGTGTGGTGCAAACTTCCGACAAGTACCCAGAGCTAACAAAGAAGTGCGAGGGTAGACGATGGTATTTACTCGAAATCAAAATATGTATTTTTTCTTATACTGGCAAACACGTGCTCCCTACCAAGATTACAATAACATAAATAGCTAGAACTTAAAGTGCAGATATCATTCTTAAAAAGACCATCGCAATATCTGCTTTGGTGGCAAAGTTATGTCCAATTTTCGAAATCCAAGATGGCCATCTTGTATTTTGAGGTAAGAGGTCATCCTAGATTTTGAAAAGAGGATATAAATTCGCAACGAAAACAGATATTTGGGGGGGGGGGGGGTTGTATTTTTTATCATATCTACTCCTTGAGATCTACCTAATTGTGTGGTTTTGGTCTTCGTAGGGGTGCTGTTATTTCATAAAAAGACAAATATGTATTTTTATATCATCCTTCAAAATAAAGGCCTGAACTTACTTTTTCTGGGCAGATTATCTTGAAAGCATATACTAGACCAAAGTATCCAATAACATAGGAGGGAGTAGTTTTCGCTGTCATATTTTCAGGGGGCAATAACTTTGACCAAATGTCAGATATGATGAAAATACAGAGTTCAAGGTCATACGAGGTCATAAAAGGTCTTATCAATGTCATTAACAAATTTCAAATGCTTTGTATTTCTGCAAGCTATTTGGAGGCCAAATTTCATAAAGGTTTGGTCATGCACTCCAGAGATACAGGGCCAGTTCACAATTTGGTACTTTCTGCCACATGGTGTAAGATTCAAATTTTAGCTAGCACCGTGCTGTGGTCGCAAGATAGGCTAACTCTGCGATATTAAAAAAAAGATAGGCTAACCCAACCAGGCCAACTGGGCAAAGAGAGCCTATAGATGGCCGGCTAAGCCAGACGGGTCAACCGGGCCAAGCCAACTCGGCCGAATTGGCAAAGCCAACCGTTTCAACTGTCTAAAAAGGGCCAAATGAGTCAACTGACCTATGAAATAGTTTACCGGGCTCTTAAAAGATATACATAAATGTAGCCCCAAAGATATGAAATGGTTGCTGCCTGTAGCTAAGTTATGCCTTATACGAGGAATTTTAGTTAAAACTGTGGCTAGGAAAACTTCACTTCGACCTGCTACTGACTTGTTAATCTTTATCTAAAAATGATAATTATTTATGAATATTAAGTATAGTTTTTCATGAAGATAATGTGAAACCAATATTTTCATTTTTTCTATTCATAATTTGACGTCACCTAATACCCCAATTTCACTTTTAAAGTCCTGTTGTTATGTCAAAAACATATACCTGGTAATGTTGAACAAAATGAGAAAAATAGTGGCGACCGAGGTCCCCATGCTTGTTTTTCTGTGGGGGCTTGCTATTGAACTAGAGGCGCATTTGGCTTAAACAACGTGGTACTGGAGTAAAAATAATAAAATTTCAATAAAGCGACACTGTGCATTATTTGGTAAGTTAGGTTGTAATCCAATATAATATGATGAGGCATGGCCTCGACGACGAGCGAAGCTCTTAACAATAACATAGCTGCAATTTTCTACCCGTAGTGCCAGCATGTCCCGGGGGGGGGTACATTAACGCTAGTTATCAAAATTTAAAAATACCCCTAAGGCCTAAAGCACTGATTTCTGACCAAAAAAGCATCCTTATTCTTAAAAAACGCTGACTTTTTACCCTCTATATTAAAAACACATTTTCAGGAGAAGTCACTGGTTCCTGCTGACTCTTCTCCAGTCATTTTAGTTATGCTTGAAATGAGATGAAGAACCAGCTCTTAACATTTCCCAACAAAAGTATTACATTACAACAGTTATCAACCCTTTAATAGATAGAAAAAAATAGTATACCACTAACTAACTTCAAATGTGTTTTTATATCGTGACATACGCAAAGTAAATAATTTTCGAAAATGTGACTCAATCACGATCGACGAATGACAAATGCGGGACTGTGCTCTATTAATAGCCATGAGCGGCGATTAAACAAGATGCAAATACACCCACAGAGGTGTAAAAGGTACCTAATTCGGTAATGTGACAAAATTATGAATATTTCTTAGAAATAGAAATATTCTAAACTATTTACAATTTCGATACAGTTAAAGTTGAACAGTTTTATTCAATCAAATAACTTGCAAAAGTTAATTAGGTCAACTGCTCTAAGCACATTACTGTACTCCAATCTACCTATATAAGTAGCATCATTAGCAATATTTAGGGCAAGCACAACCGATGGTTGTTGCGCTTCCCTAGTCTCCCTTCCGATACGTCATCAGATCGGGAGCGCGAGGGGATTGCTAATTTTGAGTGAGGGTGTGTCGGTGGTTCGTCCCGATACCCTCCACTGACCTTGACCTTGACCAATGACTGCTAGCCGTCTCTCGTCCATGTCCGAATTTTGAGTCCCTGCTGGGGCATGAAAGGTTGATACCTTTGACATAAGACAAAGCGGCGGATTGGTTTCCCTATATACCATCCACACCTAATTACATGCGCCCTAGCAGCAACTTGGCAGAAAAACTGACCAAAAATGAAAATTCCAAATTTAGGCTTTAGCGTGTTCCTGCGCGGCAGCGTAAGCAGGGTGTACCAACTGCAAGATCGTAGTTCGTGTAGAATGCGATCCCTTCACTATTCTACCCTCGAGTATACTCGTAGTTTCATTAAAATAATTGCCAAACGAAAAAAAAAAGATTTTTCTAATTCCTCCACCTGTTACAACTGCCGAAATACGCCCTAGCCGCAATTTGGCTGAAAAAACTGACAAAAAATGAAAATTCTAAATTCCGGTCTCAACGTGTTCCTGAGCGGCAGCACAGGCAGGGTCTACCAACTGCAAGTTCGCAGTTCGTGTAGAATGCGATACCTTCACTATTCTACCCTCGAGAATACTCGTAGTTTCATTAAAAGAATTGCCAAACGAATAAAAAAAAAGATTTCTCTAATTCCTCCACCTGTTACAACTGCCGAAATACGCCCTAGCCGCAATTTGGCAGAAAAACCTGACAAAAAATGAAAATTCCAAATTCTGGTCTCAACGTGCACAGGCAGGGTCTACCAACTGCAAGTAGTTCGTAGTTCGTGTAGAGGTGAATGCGATACCTTCACCACCCTCCCCTCGAGAATATTCGTAGCGTTATGAAATTACGAACAAGATAGGGTTGAGTTTAGATCCCAGTCAGATATGAGCGTTCCCGGCATGCTTCGCGGTATTAGATATCCGCGGGAAGGTCAAAGCTCATATAAAGCTACACTTAGTTTCATAATGGCATATAAAAGACAATATTGACAAACAAACAAATTTACTTTATATGTTTGGCCATATTATTCATTTTGAAATGAAGTCTTTTTAATCCAATTTTTGAAAAAACAAGTCACATAGTTTTAGCATCTGCGTTACACCGGCTCGGTCTTCCGCGACTGCTACGACGTGCATTGTCGAGCACGTTTGTGGTGAAAGATCTCAATAAAAACGAAAGGAATATTTTCCAAACCTTCTGTGAACAATATATGCGTATATATCGCTGCCAAAGATAATATTTGAGTTTAATCGCGAAATTTATCTGAAAGGACTAGGTAGAACTACATCGAGGACATGACGAGCACCCATATTGACAGTGACGTCACTAGACTGCAAAGCATGCCGGGAACGCTCAAATCTGACTGGGATCTAAACTCAACCGATGCGAAGACGCCCAAGATAGAACTAGAATTTATCATGAGTGATGTTGCAATCAGATATATATGTGCTCTGATCTTTTTGGTCAATTTGATATATTTCATGGTAACTATCTGCAGGACGGGTATTTTCCAGTTAAGTACAAATTTATAAATCAATAGTTGTTTTGTTTTTATTTTTGCATTTGCACCATTTAAAATTCGCCCAAAGTATGCCTTTATTAGGCAGATAGTACATGAACCTGGATGGTAGGGCCTTTTTGTGACTACTGTGAAAGGTTTGACATGTCCAGAACATTATGTTTGATTGTTAACCCACATTAACCACCTGCATTAACCAATGATTACGATAATTGGTTTCGCATCGTTTTTCTAGGGTTGTCCTGCCACTGAAGAATCAGTGATACTAATATTTCATATTTTCCTTTGAATATAACTCCATTCTCTGAGTGCAATTTAACTGCCAGCAGACTCCCCGCAGGGCTTGTTCCAGTATAAAAACACCCCTTCTTTCATCAAAACAATGACATTGGATGAACGGGAACACGTATTTTAACTTTAGAATTTATAATCCTCTGCCTGTTCAGTTTGCAGCAGCAGACTCGGAAGCCCACGTCACTTCGGGAGTCACTCGGCGTCAGAGCCGCATATATTTCGTGGATTGTTAGGGGATTTTCACCCCCCCCCCCCCCCCCCATACTTCGTACCTGGTTACAAGAAAAGAACCTTTTTATACAAAATCGTGGACATTCAGAGGTCTTAAAAAAGACCCCTTCTTCCGCGAAATACGTAAGGCGGGTGTGGCCCCCCTCTGTACCTGGGGGCCCCACAATACCCCCTCCCCCTCCCGGGCAGCATGTATTGTGAACTATGTAGTTAATGATGCGTGGCGCGCTTGTATCAGGTTCGCTATATGGCGCCAGTTTCTAATGAAAATGGACGCTGCACGTCACAACACACGCACATTACCATTGTTGAATTAGTGTATTTCACGATAAAACGCGTATATTTCTCTTTTTTGTCCGCAACCTTGGGTCGTTCAGACATATCCATAGTTCATATGTTGTAGGACATAGAGCTGGGCCTGGGAATGGGCATAACAGAGCTCAGTGTTAACCACTTCACGCGACTCCGTCTGACGTCACTTCCTTTTTAACAGCGGGACCCGGACGTACCATAAATTGATCGATGAAAATTTAAGGCCATCGTCCTACTGACAACAATGAGGTATCTCGCGCATTGCCATTTTACGCGCTACGCTCGCTAGCTGCTTCGCAGGTGGCGAGCTACGCTCGTTATTACAAAAGCCGGATTTACACATGGCGCGGTTTAAGGCTGTGATGCTGGTGACACACTCAAAATAAGACAACTCCTAGTTCAGCGCTCTTGTCCCCTTTCTAACAATAATTATCTAACCCCTGAGGTCTTGGTGTTTCAACTCTAAGTTTTCTTTAACTTAGGTGCTTGAGCTGACCTATATAGGACCATACATGTAGTTTCTATTTTACAGTGATTTACCTCAAATGACATTTTCTTGATCAATAAAGGGTACTTTGATTTGTAAGTACCATGAATGTCTGCTATATATACTAGGGGAGGGCAACTTGTTGGAAAAGATAGTACCTTACAGCACACGATTTTGGTTGAAATTTTGACCTAAGAAAGTAGGTCACAATAGATATCGTGTCGACTTTCTTTTGTGAGTAAAATTTCTACCAATAGCCTATGAAATGCATCAAGGAGAACATATGGAAATATACTACATTTAATTATATCCGAACTGTAGAATATATATATATATATATATATATATATATATATATATATATATATATATATATATATATATATGTATATATATATATATATATATATATGTATATATATATATATATATATATATATATATGTATATATATATATATATATATGTATATATATATATATATATATATGTATATATATATATATATATATATATATATATATATATATATATATATATATATATATATATATATATATATATATATATATATATATATACACAGTGAAACCTCTCATTGTGAACACCCCAGAGATGTGAACACCTCCTAATGTGAACACAATTTCCCGGTTCCATGTGTATCTTTTACATTATGAAAAGACCTCTGAAATGTGAACACCCCCTAAAGTGAACGCTTTTGCCCTGGTCCCAAGGTTTTCACATTTCCGAGGTTTCACTATATATATATATATATATATATATATATATATATATATATATATATATATATATATATATATATATATATATATATATATATATATATTATATATATATATATATATATATATATATATATAATATATATATATATATATATATATATATATATATATATATGGGAATTGGTCACCGGGGGGGGGGGTCGGTTTATGGCTGCTGACTGGGCCGGGCACTGGTATTGCCACATTCACTTACCTCTCGTGACTAATTCCTACAACAAATTGCATTTTTAGTGGAATTTGTCCACTTTTTACCGTCCGGCAGTAGGTGTTAAGGCCCAAAGTTGAGACATTTTTATCATAATCGAGTTCATGTGCTAAGCAAGTACATCCGGTGTTGATCATATACTGATTACTGTAAGAAAATAACTGTTTGAAGTGATTTCCAAAGATAAGGTAATTTAGGAATAATTATAATTTTACCTTTTGGAAAGTTTACCTAGTAGACATACACAATCTATAAATGCATGCCTTTTTATGTTACATATTTTGAGAAAACTTAAAATCCCCAATGTATGGTACAATTTACTCAAAGGATAGCATGGAAAACCCTCTTTTAAATTCATTTATAGAAGGAGAATAGTGTAAGGAAGCTTTATGCAAAATTTGGAGAGGATCGTTAAGTCAATGATTATGTATGCCCTTATGGTACTCCTCATTAGAATATCTTCCAGACCACATGTATAATGTACAGGCTGAATAGTAAAGAGGAAAATCTCCGTCAAGAAAGAAAATATATATGACTACTACTGCTACTGCTACTACAATAATAATAATAATAATCATAATAATAATAAAAATAATAATAATAATAATAATAATAATAATAATAACAATAATAAAAATAGTAATAATAATAATAATAATAATGATAATAATAATAATGATTACTCCATACGACGATAATTCCATTTATAAGCTAGCTTAAGGAGTAGCAACATTACCTGGAACCCTCACTATGGGCATCGATGGACTGGTAATTTTATTGTATTCTTTATTGACCGTATCCTTTCCGAAACGAAATTATATATTCAAATTATAAAAGAAAGTATCTAACTTGTACAAAATAGAACATAATGATCAGTAATAAGATCTCACTATGCGCCCTTCGTTACCAGTCATAACGGTGGATTTACTGATACGCCCTGCTTGCAGCCAATGAGCATTCACTATGCAATTTAGCCTGATCCATAATAACGCAAGTGCAGCACTTATTATACTATGGGTGCTGAACACTTAGTCGTATGAGTCATGATCGCTGCACAAGTTGCCGAAAGTGATTGTATGAAAATGGGCCCCCTGCTGTATCTTCCTGGTATTTACCTCTCTGCTATAGGATACTGATTTTGATACCTTTAAATGGTGTAAGTATAACCAAATTAAACACACGAGTCAACAAAGCCGTTTTAGGACTGTTTAGGAATCGGCCATGATATATCAAGGGGAGATGTATAGAATTTAAGGCTTCCAAAACATATTTCTAGAAGTTCCAGGAAGGAATGGGTTTTTACGTCACTTTTAACAGCTGAGGTCATATTATGACGAGATAGAAATTCCCTTCTCTTCACGAATAATTCCAAGGGGTCTTTTAGTTGCAAGGGAACCATAGTCAGCCCCCCCCCCCCCCCCATGGATGTCTCTGGTCGGCGCCTTCACTACTGTCGCCAAACATCGTGAAAATGTCGTGAAAATATATCTTTGTACTATATCATTTTTATGACTTTTTCATCAGACATCGTGAAAACGGGTCATGAAAATATGTCGTGAAAAGGCCCTGAAAAGGCCCTGAAAATGTTGTGAAAGTTTCCAATTACTGAATTTGTCGTGGAAATATGTTGGTCATGAAAATATGTCGTGAAACTGTTGTGAAAATATATTTAGCTCCTTAAAATTACTTAATGAAAAAGTCGTTAAAAATTATTCATTTTTCACGACGTCGTGAAGATAGCTTGATGAAAATGTTGTGAAACTGTTGTGAATCTGTCATGAAACACTATTGGCGCCAAACATGAAAATGTTGTGAAAACAATTTCATTTTTACGAGTTTTTCATCAGACGATGTCTTGAAAAAGTTGTGAAAATGTCATGAATTTCTGTTGCTTTAAAAAAGTCACAATTGTATACAAACGTAGGTAAATATCTTCAATTATCACCTGTAATCAACCTCAAGATGTACTATTTTGTTGCATGTCACTGTCTACTATTTATTCTATATTCCATAAGGTTTCTGTTGATATATCACTTGCCTCAATTGATTGCCTATTTCCCCATAAAAACCTTCAAAACATTTTAAACATTAAAACATAAGGACATTTTGGTGCCATGTATATTTGGTTTCATAAAAAATTGACATTCATGAGCTCAAAAAAACATTTTAGCAATTAATTCTGCATTAAATGCTTTCCTGTCCATTCTATATGTGCTCATCTAACTTTCTTATGCATATTAGGAACAAAGCTCAGCTCAGCTGTTCACCTATTTTCAGGACGTTTGCCTTTTTTCAAGAGGTTTTCATGATGCTCACCTTTCTTCACAACACTGGAAAGTTCATGACGTTTTGATCTGAAATTATGATTTTTTTCACGATGCTGTTTCACAACATTTTCACAGATCTGAACTTTCACGACATTTTCACGACATTTTCACGATGTTTGCTGCCAGTAGTGCTTATCACTGCACTGCATCAGCTTTACGACCTAAGATGTAAGCTCCCAACCCGTCTGCTGTATCATACAACCACAGGCATCCGTAACAGAAAATTTAGACCTATAAGTACAATAAAACGATGATAAAACCAGTTTCAAGTGGTCTGTTATGTTTGTTTACTCTATAAAGAAGACCAGGTAGGAAACTCCTCTTCTGGCCATCTCGCTATTTCCAAACTTCAGACGGCCGAAAATAGCAATAAAAAAGTTGTCGTTACAAACTCACTAATCTGAAAGGAAGATAACATGTTTATTTACCTGTTTGCATCCATCCCAGAACTCACTGGTCAGTTTCCCTAGAGTACTGGGCAATCAAATACAAGATTTATACTGTCTGGCCATTTGAAGACATTGCCATTCATGAGGACACTAGCAGTAAATGGCTTCCGAGCCTCTCATTGGCTCAATAGAACACTTGTGTCATGATGCGCATTATTACAAGGTTGGTACTTGAAACTCTTTTTATCATCGTTTTATTGTAGTGTATATAGGTCTAAATATTCAGTCACAGATACCTGTGATCCAACCTAAAGCGCCGTTCAGCAGAAAAGGTCCTAGAACATCCCACTTAACTGCCATGGTTTATGTCTTTCAGTTTTTTGCGTATGGCAACCCAGCTCTTCACAGACTGATGATGATCCGTGCGAGTTCCATGCTGAACTTTTTGATGACAAGTGCAAACGATCAACAAATTACACCACCGATCCTTATGAACCATTCTTATGTGATTATAGGCGTATAGTGGGTAAGTACAATATTACGACCTCGGTGGCAGTGGTTTTTTCGCAGAGTAGCCGGATTTTCTCCAATACTTACAACTAGCTAGCCACAAATTAGCCGTAGAATGGCAGAAAAAGTGACAATAATTGAAATTCCAAATTCAAAAGTGCTCGGTTGCGATTAATAAATATTTAAAACTCATCTACATCTAGAGCCTTCGCAAGATCAGTCGCACGTGGAAATATCCTAAACTCGATGCGTAATTTTGAAAACATATTTGACTGAAAGTTTGTAGTTCCTTTTGAGTTAAACAAATCATTTTCAATTATTTCTAAACAAATATTGTGTTATTCTATTTGAAAAAGTTGCGAAACGATATATGGGACTGTCCTGAGTTAAATTAGGTTAAAAGGGCATATGCACAGTTTTATTATGTTCAAATAAGGTCACATATTGACGAAATAAGAGAACGTAGGGAAATTGCGCAGGCCAAGTTTGCATTTGCAATACATACCCTGGCAAGATTTCCCGCAGCGAAGGCTAAGCCAAAGAACGGTAGATACAATAAAAAAAACATCAAGGGGAACAGAGAGACAGCTACGGACAGAATGGAAAGAGAAGACGTAGTTAAAGCTAAGGTCTCACATGGAATTTGCAGGAATTCGACCGTATTCGACATATATTCGAAAAAGTCGAATACGTACGATGGACCAAGTGTGAAGGAGAATATATTTAAATATTTTTTTTCACCACCGTATTTTGTTGGGAGAAAATATATTTAAATATATTTTCACTACCGTATTTTGTTGGGAGAAAACATATTTAAATATATTTTCACCACCGTATTTTGTTGGGAGAAAATATATTTAAATATTTTTTCACCACCGTATTTTGTTGGGAGAAAATATATTTGAATATATTTTCACCACCGTATTTTGTTGGGAGAAAATATATTTGAATATATTTTCACCACTGTATTTTGGGGGGAGAAAATATATTTAAATATATTTTCACCACCGTGTTTTGTTGGGAGAAAATAAATTTAAATATATTTTCACCACCGTCTTTTGTTGGGAGAAAATATATTTAAATATATTTTCACCACCGTCTTTTGTTGGGAGAAAATATATTTAAATATATTTTTCCCGACCACTATAGAAAAAGGGAAAATATATTTCAAGCAATGGCTGGTTGCCTGGCTCATTTTCCTAATGGTATGGGGGGTTATCGTTTTATCAATATAGCGAAATGACACTGGGAACGGAGATAGGTGAAACGGGTTATAACATGTTGACAAAATTGCCGATACAAAGTAACCATTGCGGGAAAGGCCTTCTGATGATGAATATATCGTGGCCTCACAGCAGGATAGTACAGAATTTTTTGAGAAACGCAGCTCCTACGTACACCCACAATTATGGGTGTCTGGAACTTTCAAAAGAAGTCTAAATTGGAGAAACTCAATACTCTTCCTCCCGAAATACCATTAGCTACGGGTATTTACTAGGGGATTTTCTATATATACTATCATAGTCCCGCAGATTTGAGAAAAATCATACACTTTGTATTGAGAGTATGATATTAGATATGTTGGTACAACTCACAAAGGGGAACATTTCAGATAGGAAGGCGTCGCACCCATGCCCCTACCCCTGGGGGCAGGTGGCACACCTATTGGTCAGCTAATCTTGCATAGTGGAAAGTGCATGTCTTCCAGACAATGAGATATTGTAATTCTGTATGAACAAGGAAGTGTAAATATTTGTAAGTTTAATTGAATATAGTATTGAATAGAATTTATTATTAAAAAGAAGATCCCCTCGTAAATACCCGTGTCCCGTAGCTATAGCTAATGGTTTTTTCGGGAGGAAGATTTACCACGGTTTCACCAATTTAGACTTCCTTTGAAGGTCCCCAACACCCATAATTGTGGGTGTTCGTAGGAGCTGCGTTTCTCAGGAAATCCTATACTATCCTGCTGTGAGGCCACAATGTATTCATCACCAGCATCACCGGCATTATCGGATAAAGTGTCAACATGTTATAACTTGTTTCACCTATCTCGGTTCCCAGTGTCATTTCGCTATATTGATATAACGATAACTCCCCATACCATTAGGAAAATGAGCCAGGCAACCAGCCATTGCGTGAAATATATTTTCCCTTTTGCTATAGTGGTCGGGAAAAAATAAATTTAAATATATTTTCTCCCAACAAAACACGGTGGTGAAAATATATTTAAATATATTTTCTCCCCCAAAAATACGGTGGTGAAAATATATTTAAATATATTTTCTCCCAACAAAATACGGTGGTGAAAATATATTTAAATATATTTTCTCCTCCAAAAATACGGTGGTGAAAATATATTTAAATATATTTTCTCCCAACAAAATACGGTGGTGAAAATATATTTAAATATATTTTCTCCCAACAAAATATGGTGGAGAAAATATATTTAAATATATTTTCTCCCAACAAAATATGGTGGTGAAAATATATTTAAATATATTTTCTCCCAACAAAATACGGTGGTGAAAATATATTTAAATATATTTTCTCCCAACAAAATACGGTGGTGAAAATATATTTAAATATATTTTCTCCCCCCAAACTACGGTGGTGAAAAAGAATATTTAAATATATTCTCCTTCACACTTGGTCCATCGTAAATACGACCGAATTCGACCCACATTCGACTAAATTCGACCTCGCAAAAAGTCGCTGGGTTAGGCAAAAAAGATGGTAATTTTTTCGTGTCGAATGCGATGTGAGATCGCTTTAAGTCGCATTCGACAGCCAAAATGTCAGAAGGTCTAACTATGTCGAAAACACTGCGCATACGACTTTATGCAAATGACAAGTTTGATTGACAGGTTGTGTCGAATGCGACTGTTAAAAGTTCGCATTCGACTTGAAAAATCGCATTCGAAGTTTTAAAAATCTCATTCGACAAAAATTAATTCGAATTCGATTATTGAAAAAAAAGAAGTCTGCATAATCGTGTTGTCGCATTCGACTTATTAAACTAGGAATGCGACATATAACATGTCGCATTCAATTGTAGTTGGTCTAATCGTGGTACGTGCACTATGGAATGTCAATAACCATACTAAGTGCGATTTCTCGTGACAAATGACAATAACGGTAGCTTATCTAGATATCTATCTACATAGGATCTTCCAAACATCATGAAACATCTGTGTCATTATTTTTCCATATATCTGTTTACTTGGTTTACATGTATGAACTATCAATTTCGTTTAACTTATTGATTCCCGGATAGGCCTGATGATATCACAGCCCTGCGAATGTATCAGAAATGAATTGGCATAGAAATATGTACTAAAATATAAAGAAATATTCCCAATGTATTTAAATGATTGACTCCAAATAGGGAGACCCGCACATATCCAAATATTATATACAACATGGTTTTCAATATTTCTTTTACTGTGTTTCAGAACATTGCAAAAGAATGGCTACTTTTCCAACCTGAAAATAGCGATAAAACTAATTGAGTCGAATGCGCACATACAATATACGCATTCGACTTCTGCAAACCCGATCGCATTCGACCACGTAGCGATGCGAGGACTCTGTGAAATGATCTAGCTTTTTTTCCGACGCATTCGACAAGTTCACTAATTGAATTTCGACTTTAAATTTGCCACCAAAAAGAATCTCGTTTTCGAATTGCCGAACTCCGGACAAACATCGAATGCGAGCTTTTCCGAAAACTCGCATTCGACTCAAAATTTGGGGGTTTTCCTCATTACCATATCATTTGCAAAACGTCGAGTTCGTGCGAATTCATGTGAGACCCTAGCTTAAGAAGCAGTTCTAGTAATGCCCCAGTCACACTAGGGTGCGACTATCGCACGATTTTAAACTCGGCAGATCGGACCCAATTTGTTTGCCTATCGTGCGATCATCGGATCAGATTTTTAGGCCAAATACAAAATCGGATCCGCCTAAAAAAGTCGGTACTGGTTTGCGATCCTGTTTGCAAATCAGTACCAATTTTTGAAAAGCCGCAAGTCAATGTTTTTGTCTTGCGATCATCGTACGATCATCGTACAACGTTTGTACGCACATCTGACCTAAACTTGGAAATGTACAAATTTCAATATAAAGACAAATCATTGAAGCATTTTTTAGCACTAAAACCGACTCCAATGAATCGTAATAGTGTCGCTGCAAATTTGTCTATTTTCAAAATCGCAACGTCCAGTTCCGATTTAAAAATAAGCAAAATCGGAACCGATTTTAAAATCGTGCGATAGTAGGACCCTAGTGTGGCTGGGGCATTAGTAAACATATAGTTCAGCAAATGTAGCACCCGTAAAATCCTTGGAGAGCAACCTATTGACGAAGAGGAGAGGCAGAGAGGGAACTCTGAGATGCGACGAGACAGGCCATGTTCTCCTGCTGAAGAAAGGAACCATGCGCAGACCTATGGGATAGAATCAGTCCTCCTGTGGGAACGACAGAGAACAGGTAGATCAATGTGCGGGATTGCCGAAGTCCTCCTCTATGAAAATGATAAGAGGTCGACGCCTAAAGGCCGGATCACACACACCCGACAAGCTAGGACTTTTTGCCAAGACGTACCTAGGACATGCCCGACGCCAGTGCCGACAAAAGTCCTAGGTGTTCAGTCACGACAAATATGCAAATTAGCATGTCTTGGAAGGACACGTCGCCGACCTAATATTGCATCATGAAGTCTTTGTTGAGACAGTATTAGGACATCTTGACAAAGTGAGTATGTTAGTCAAGACTGTCTCAGATGTGTCGGCGACACGTCGCCGACGGTGTTAGGACATCCAGGACGTGTCGCCGACTTAAATATAAATGTTAATTTTGTATCCAGACGTAGCTAGGACTTCGTAGGTGTGTCGGCGATGGGTATGGGACGCATAACTGACATACCTAGGACGTCTTGGCTAGGTCGGCGACAAATTAGATACCTATTGTTATTATTATTATTATTATTATCATCATTATTATTATTATTATTATTATTATTATTATTATTATTATTATTATTATTATTATTATTACTAACTCCAACCAGTGCATAGCACGGGCTTACAACACCGCTTTATCTTAGTTTTATGAGATAATAACAGCTAACATTAGCAGCCAATTGAAGATCTCTTTATGATCTTTCTAAGGGCCGTTCCATTTAAAAGTGTGTGGGGGGGGGGGAGGAACGGAAGCTAATTAAATATTCGGCACCC
>OZ012693.1:27339604-27427325 GCA_963942565.1 Maea johnstoni | reverse complement strand
ATATTCTGGCTCTAAAATTAGGGAATTCCTCTGTCCTTCCCCCCCGTCCCCCTCCCCTCCTCCATAATAAATAAATCAGTCCGCCCCCTTTGGTGGAGCTTCATTTGTCAACTATTTCATATGATGTCTAACATGTACCTTTGAAAAATAATTTCTTTTGAAAAATGAATAGTTCACCCTCAATGTACGTTATTGTAGATTCACATGCCGTCTGGTGCTTGGCTAAAAGTGGTAATAATGTGGTATGGATTGAATGTCTACGCTTACGCACCAGGAACAGACTGGGGGAAAACCTCGGGAATTTGTGGATCCTGGGATGGACAACAGGGAAATGATAATACCAACGTAGAGGTATTCAAGTAAGTAAACTAATGATATAAGCGCAATTACAAACATAAACGTAATGTAAAAAATAGAGTACTGCACCATGACTCTCAACATAGAGAGTATGTCAAATTTAAGAAATATTTCAACTACATAGTGACGTTACTTAAACCTTGAACCTGAAATATATGTATATTTACGTTAAAGCCTGGTTTACACTGTCAATGCTTTCTGGCGGCGAATGTTGCAATCGCCATTATGTGCGCCAAGGGATCTCATGGCACCCACAGGACAGCTGTGAGGTCATTGACAGTTGCGGATGGAAGACCCTCCAGGTGCTGAATATCACGTAAATCGCCGGTTTGTTGCGGTGAAGTTTGCATTGCATTGGTAAATAAAGATACGATACGATTCAATCACATTTGCATTAATCACCATTACACTAAGGCTGCAGTGCGGATACTGGCAATCAACCACCCCCCCCCCAATACACACACATATATATACATATATATATAAATATATATGTATATATATATATATATATATATATATATATATATATATATATATATATATATATATATATATATATATATATATATATATTTATATATATATATATGTATATATATATATATATATATATATATATATATATATATATATATATATATATATATATATATATATATATATGAAGATATAAGAAATCAAGAGATATGTATTTCATATAGTTAATGTAAAATAGCGTCTTGATAATAAATATTTACATAGAAAAACGTTCCATGTGAAACTTTCAAATATCCAACACATTCTGGAAGTTGAAAGTTTGGATACTTGAAAGTTTTGAAGTTTTTAATTATGAAACGTGAACCAAAGTTTCAATTACCCAACAAGTTCTGGAAGTTTGAAAGTTTGGATATTTGAAACTTTGAAACAAATTTCCAATACATTTTGGAAGATTTAAAGTTTAGTATTAAGCGTGCCACTGACTATATATGTATATATGTATATATATATATATATATATATATATATATATATATATATATATATATATATACATATATATATATATATATATATATATATATATATATATATATATATATATATAATATATATATATATATATATATACATATATATATATATATATATATATATATATATATATATATATATATATATATATATATATATATATATATATACATACATATATCATATATTGTTAGAAAGGGCACATAAAGTACTTGATTATGGTATAAAAGTTATTTTCATAAAAGATTTTGATGGGTAAAAAGTGAAAAAACATGCCTGTTACGGAGTTTGCTATTAGATACTCTTAAAGAAAACTCAATCTGTAGATAAATAAACTTGTTATAAACAACATAAGACAAAGGTTTAGTCATAATTGTTACCAACACTGGTTTTATCAAGAAAAAAC
Source organism: Maea johnstoni (assembly GCA_963942565.1). Classification (NCBI taxonomy): domain Eukaryota; kingdom Metazoa; phylum Annelida; class Polychaeta; order Spionida; family Magelonidae; genus Maea; species Maea johnstoni. Next base: position 27,425,548 of record OZ012693.1, on the reverse strand, counting down.
ATCACAGAAAGTCTCGTTACGGACTCACACTTGCCAAATGTTACGGAGTCACTCATTCATAATGATGCACAACATCTTGTTCTTCTTCCTATTATGTATCCAACTTCAATTTGTTGATGACTCTGATACAGGACGTTTTGCGCGCAACGTAGCCTTAGGAAAGCATGTACTAATTAGTTAAAAAGTAAATATCTGAATTTACAAGGGTTCCTCGAGGTAAGGGCGCTACACCCTAACGCTGGTACAGACAGTGGAGTACCTCTAATGTTGTCTAGTTGTCTGACAGGGCATTTTTGAAGGCGTCGGGTGACTTCTTCAATACTATTGCCTCTGGTAGATTGTTCCATTCTCGACCAGTTCTTTGAAAGAAGGCCATTCTCAGGTATTCTCGCTGAGAGCCTGTGATGTGATAGGCCTGTGTTTTGATGCATACGGATGAGTGTGTCTGGCATGTTCACTGCGACTTGGCCATTGTAGATCTTGTAGAACATGCTCAGGTCCGCTACTCTCCTGCGATCCTCTAGAGACCCTGAAGCATATCCCCAACACTAGATGTACGTCTGTATCTGTGCAGGGTGAACCTGGCTGCCCGACGCTGTATCCCTTCCAGTTTTTTTATCAGGGTTTCGGTGTGTGGATTCCAGACTGTCGAGCTGTACTCCAGGATTGGTCTTACCAGTGAGAAGTAGGCTTGTTGTTTTGCCTCAATGTTACCGATATTCAGGTTCCTTCTCAAGAATCCTAGAGTTCTGTTTGCTTTGGCAACGATGCTGTCAACATGTTGGTCCCATATTAGGTTGTGCGAGATGGATGTCTGGAGGTATTTGATCACCGGGACGTGCTCCAGTTCGTGGCCGTGCAGTGTGTACTGGTAAGTGGTAAGTGATGGGATTTCTCTTTCTGGAAATACTGATGATCTCGCATTTGTTGGGGTGGAACTCCATCATCATCCCATCTTTCTAACTTCTGGAGATCCTGCTGTAAAATTTGAGCAGCGGCCCTGCTTTTGACTGCCATGTAGATCATAGTGTCATCTGCAAAAAGGCGGGTTGTTGAGGTCAAGCCATCAGCGATGTCGTTTATATACAAAAGAAAGAGGCAGGGCCCCAGCACTGATCCTTGCAGGATGCCCGACAGCACTGGTACCCGGTCGAATGCGGTTCCCTCTACTACTACGGATTGGGTCCGGTTTGACAGGAAACTTTCAATCCATGCGTTAGTCTGGCCTTTGTTAACGACGATAACTTTCCTCACGAGTGAAAAACAATGACAACACATAGCGACAGGGACGATGGAGTTGCGACATCATCGGTATTTAGTCGCTAATCATTCGTAATTGTATCGTTATCGCATCGTTCCAAAACTCATTTGTGCGATTTAATAACGATCTTTAAGATGAGGTTACGACGCTAACGATTCCATAACGACGTACAGACGACTTAAACGAATCCATTGCGGTGTTATAGCGATCAATAAGAGTTCATTGCGATCACTAAGTGAATCACTGACCTAATTTTTCTACAGCGATTTTTTGAGCATGTTCAAAACAATTGCTACTGATGGTCGGCCACAGCGATGCGCAATGACCGTGTGCGGATACGTAAAGACCGGAGCAGCATCTTTATGGACCACACTGATTCACATTCTGACCTCAAAGCAAACACATATTTCTAAAAATCGCTCCAATCGCTCTACACTCGTAAATTAAATTCGCAGATGTGTGTACAGGGTACAGGCTATAGTTGATAAATAAAACATTTCATAAAATGGAGGGCTATCAAAGATAAAGAGGTGTTTATTCTGTGCATTGAACTAAGCTTAGCGTTTAGGGTTACAGTTAAATGGTGGTCTGATGAGTTTTCACCTTTTATGCACAAACATAAAAAACAGTTGGAACAATTAAAAGTTACTTCTTTGATGCTAGCTAACCTTTTATAAACATACCTATGGATAAAAAAAGAACCAAAGAGCCCAAAATTGTAAGAAAACCATATGTTATAGTTTTAAGTAAACCAAAGCCAAGTAAACCTTATTACCTGATTGACAAGTTGATGCCACTGACGTCCTTCTTGTTTTATGTCGAAAATAGCACCGTAGGGCCACGGTATTGCTACCACCATGTACCGCCGGGCAAACTTCTTGTTCCTTGGTGTTAGGCCATTATCTTTTATATTCATTATACTCTGTTTTAGGAAGATTTTTTTCCCAAAAATCAATGCGAGAGGGAGCTAAAAAAAAGAGTTAACAGCCGGTTATACACGCTTAGCTATATTTTTTTTATTGTCAGAAACCCTCGTATACATTCTGTAGGGTATGAATACAGGCATCTTTTTATATGATTGGATGGTTTGCACCAGAAATCTAAGTCTACCATGTGTTAAAACATTTGAACATCTCAGACTCGGTCAAGAAAGTGAGATTTTGAATGCAAGGGCCCATCTAACCAGTCCATTTTTAAGGAGGGTGGGTGGGGGGGGGGGGGGGGGGCTTTGTTTGAAAGACCGTTTCTGACAATAAAAAACAGCCTCTCCACTGCAGTATCACGTCGGCGTTCACCATACCTACATCAACTATAGGCTCCTCAACTTTAGTTACGGTCACCTTAAAGAGTGTGGGTACTGCAAAGAGCATGGGTACCGCATAGTGCCCTGGTACTTGAAAGAGCCCCAGCACTGCAAAGAGCTTAGGTACCGCAAAGAGCACGGGTACCTCAAAAGTGTGAGATAGCCCGGTATCTCAAAGAGCGCAAGCACTGCAAAGAGTGCAGGTGCCACAAAGAGCGTGGGTGCCTCAAAGAGTGCAGGTGCCACAAAGAGTGTGGGTGCCACAAAGAGCGTGGGTGCCGGAAGGAGCGCGGGTGCCTCAAAGAGCGCTGGTACCACAAAGAGCTCAGGTGTCACAAAGAGCGTGGGTGCCTCAAAGCGTGTGGGTGCCTCAAAGCTTGTGGGTGCCGCGAGGAGCTCGGGTGCCGCAAAGCGCTGGTACCACAAAGAGTGCAGGTGCTGCAAGGAGCACTGGTACCACAAAGAGTGTGGGTGCCACAAAGAGCGAAGGTGCTGCAAGGAGCGCGGGTGCCTCAAAGAGTGGCACCAAAAAGACTGCGGGTGCCGCAAGGAGCGCAGGTCCCGCAAAGAGCACGGGTGCCTCAAGGAGCGCTGGTACTGCAAAGAGCTCAGGTGCCACAAAGAGCGCAGGTGCCTCAAAGCGAGCGGATGCTGCAAGGAGCGTGGTTGCCACAAAGCGCTGGTACCACAAAGAGTGCAGGTGCTGCAAGGAGCACTGGTACCACAAAGAGCGCTGGTACTGCAAAGAGCGTAGATGCTGCAAGGAGCAAGGTGCCGCAAAGAGCACGGGTGCCTTAAAGAGCGCTGGTACTACATTGAGTGCGGGTGTCTAAAAGAGCGCTGGTACCACATTGAGTATGGGTGCCTCACAGAGCGCAAGTACCGCAAGGAGCGTGGGTGTCTCAAAAAGCGCGGGTGCCACAAAGAGCGTGGGTGCCTAGAAGGGCATGGGTGCCGCAAGGAGCTTGGGTGCCACAAGGAGCATGGATGCTGCAAAGAGCGCGGGTGTCTCAAAGATATCTGGTACAGCAAAGAGCACTGGTGCCACAGAGAGCGCGGGTGCCTCAATGAGCCCTGGTACCGCAAAGAGCACTGGTACCGCAAAGAGCGTGGGTGCCTAAAAGATTGCTTGTACCACAAAGATAGCTGGTACCGTAAAGAGAGTGTGTGCCTCAAAGAGCACGGGTGCCTTAAAGAGCGCTGGTACCACAAAGATCGCGGTTGCCTCAAAGAGCGTGGGTGCCCTTAAAGAGTGCGGGTGCCTCAAAGAGCCCTGGTACCGCAAAGAGCACTGTTACTGCAAAGTGCGCCGGTGCCTCAAAGAGCGCTGTTACCGAAAAGAGCACAGGTACCGCACAGGTTGCTTTCACTGCAACTACCTCGACCAGGTCTGCGCTGGCTGCAATTCCAGGTAGCACTGGTACAAAGAAGAAGGGCAGTAAATCTGCTGCACTGGTAGAAAGAAAGGCGGGGAGGGGGAAGCAGATAGTATGCAGTCTCTATAAGGAATCACCCAGAGCTAGACCGCTCCCCCTCTCCTTCCCCTTCACCATCTCCGTCCGCACTCCTGGTTAAAGGCCTGAGTCCCGCAAGGTGTAGAGCTGTACTCAGCACTCACGGACCTTGAGTGGCTCAAGCACTGGGGCAGGCTCACCGAGCTCGAGCCGAAGTGGTCAACTCATGAGCTCATGCTGGAAACACAAACGTAACAAAGAGCACCTAACACACCTTCTTATAACTGCTTATCGCTGTCATGTCGTTTACAATATCCAATGTATACAAGCAGTGTTGAGTGTTATACTGACCTCGTCAGCTCATTTTGAAATTTGAATAAGTCTTCACCAGTAAGTATTTATTTCTTAGTAGCTTGGCTGAAAAGTATTTCTTTTAACTTTGCGCATTCCTGAGCTTATGAGCTCGCTCACATTCAAAACGGTGCTAGGCTCATGTAGTCATGAGCTGATCTCCCTCCATGAGTGCAGTTCTAGTTAGGTTTCTAGGTCCCTGTTTAGGTCTAGGTCAGTCCGTACCGCTCTTGCAACGTCCCGGGACCAGTCCGAGGGGGAGGAGGAAGGGAATGTGGAGGACGTGGAGAGGTTTGAACCTCACTCCCCCCGCCCCCTTAACAGAAGCCACAAACTGCTAGGGCGTTCTGCCCCAGGCCTGTGGTGACTACACCCAGTGCTGGGTTGCTGGAACCCTGGCAGCACGCAGGAGTTCCTCCTTCATTCATTTTCAGCCAAAAAATGAGATGAAAATATTGCTCAAAATGGTCTATCTCGAAGGAATCTGCATGGTCGAAACAGACACCCATGTTGTTTGGGACAAATTTAACACGGAGAGCCCAAAGGGGCCTGCCCTTTGTTCTCGTGGTCGTACCACAATAGAAAGTTGGCTTGGTCGAGATTCGTGGCGGGTGACCACTACTCATGTGCAATCTTTTGTCTTGATATCCATGCTTAGGGGCCAGCCAAAGACACAACCTAGTGGTGATGATCTTGCTGAACTTAATTATCACCTTAATGGCAGAAGGTCGTACTGGCGACGGCGGCGCCAGTACAATTAGTGGTAGTGATAGCCACAAGGAAGCGATGGGGTTTGAGAAAAACCGCCACAGCAGAAGACAGCAGAAGATTCATTCATCTAAAAATTTAATCCGTGCTTTGCAGTTTGTGGCCAAGATGCTTCTTGGTTTACTGTCATGGCTGGTATTTGCGCAGGCGGTTCATAAAATTTGGGCAATTGCCATAAACTAATGTGACCGCCGTCAAAAACATTGACAGTGAAGACTAGGCTTCACACAGAATTTGAAATCGTGGCTGCTTTGTAACTACCCTTTTTTAATATTGGAGAACCTGTGACAACTGGGACTGTTACAAATGAAAGTTGAACCAATTCAAACAGGTTGCCTAGTAACAATCTAAGAAGGTTAGTCCAGGAATGGTTCATATAAGAAAGTTTACATCAAGCTTTACAGATGAATAAGAATTATGAGGAATATAGGGTGACTCATCATTATTTTCATAAAGGAAGTTGATGGAGGTGGTTGGAGAAACGATGAGGTTCGGGACACGTTTTTACACTGCTTGTACAGTAATTGTTCCTGCAAATGAGATGCTCTTTCGCTCTTAAATGGGTATTTGACTGTAAGTTACTTTGTATCTCTTTATTTGTTGGTAAACACTGGGGTCATTGGGTGAGGAGAAATATATTGTATGTACTGTAAAAGGGGTATATCTCCTGGAAAATGACGATTTTTCTCACTTTTTTTTATTTTCCCGACCCGCATACGGCTGTATTGCAATTTAATTTAAAGAAAAAAGTTTTTTTGTGAAGAACAACAAAGCCAGCCAAGCTGGCTGGCTGGTGTGAGAGGTTAGTGCATTTAAGTAATATTTGACAGATAACCGCCTGTATGAATACTTGGACAGGTTCCTAGAATCCAGAAAATTTGATGGATGACATTCAACATCAAGCTGGGGAGTGCTTGTGATTACAACAAACAAACAGTGAATAAACAAACAATGTGCTATGAGTTTTGTTCTGAATGTTATCTGCTGGACAAGTGGGGAACTTAAATGTGATTGCACTTTAGATCACTCAATCTAAATTCTTTATTTCTCGCTTTATTCATAATAATTGAATATAGTGCAGGTGTGACAGCAAACCTTTTTTTATTTGAATTTCCGTTTTTTCTGCAAAACGGCAGAAAAAAACAAATATTTGTTTTCTCGACTGTTCCTCCAAGATTGGTTATTGCACAGATATAATAGGTTAGCGGCCAAAGCCTGTAGGGGCTCTAAATAAGGAGTTTGTTGCACCCCCCTGTAAGTAAAAGTTTGACACTGTAGGCTGATAGGTACACATATGTACTTCATGAAAGTACTTTGTCACGGGCCTGGGTCATGGTCAGTAAGGAGATACTGGACGTCAAACTGACCACTCTCTGGCTAAATGCTTAGCTATTATAAAGAACAGGGGGATAAGTAAACCATGCATAGATCGTGATAGAAGTGGTCAAATGTTTAATGTGACCCATCTTTGAAGCTGAGACATTGTCCTTTAAGATGGTATGTAATTAATTGTCCATAGTGACCTTGGTCAAAAGGTCAAGGTCATGAAACGAATTTTTTTAAAAGAAATTGGCATGCCGCGAATGAAATGAATGGAGAACTTTTTAGATACTCCTAAAATGTCTTATTATTCATTCTAGCTGTTTGTTTATGTACAGGAATATCTCACCAATAGTATTTACATGTATTATAATCATGAGATAAGCTGAGCGCCTCTGGCTGCCAGCCTGGACATCAGCTCCTGGGTTTTCCAGCAATTGCTGGAGAACCAGGAGGATTCTACCATAAAGACTTACCTAGGACCTGCATAACATCACCAGGATCAACTAGATGAAGTCAGAAGACACTTTTGTGCTTGAAAAACAGCACAATCTGGATACTTTCATATGAATCTTGGACAACTGACTATCTTAGGACATAGCTGGTCTGTTACCAGCACATCATAAAAAGGGTCGTAAAAGATACTTGACCCAGTTGCAGACATCTTCCATGCTATCTGGCCTGGCACCCTGTAACGTGATCCAGCATGACCCCTCTAAGGGCCTATACAAGAAACTTCTTGCTGGGAATACAACAGACCACAGTTCAACAGCGGCCCAGAATCCCATTACAGGTGCTACTGACTCTCAGAGCATATGAAATATGCTCAGTCCCTAGGACGCACAGAGGGCAGTCTGCTAGGAAGATTGGAGTGGGTCCCAATAGAAATGGGGCCATTCACTCTAATCTTCTACAAATAAGCACCACCACTCCAGTCAAAACATCAGGACTGACTGTAGGATGCCTGAACATCCAGTCTGCCAGGAATAAAACAGACATCATCAGAGACATTGTCATTAATCATGACATAGACATTCTTTCGTTAACTGAGACCTGGCTCACCACGAAAGATAAGGATGATTTCCACGTCAAAGGACTATCTTTACCTGGGTATGAACTCAAACATACACCAAGACGTGGAAATCAAGGATATGGAGGGGTTGGTGTCCTACACAAGGCTTCAATCAAAATCATCAAAACAGATGTTTACAAGTCAGACAGCTTTGAAAACATGCAGATCAAGTTTAACACAGGATCACGCTGCCTTGATTTAATTACCTTGTATAGGCCACCACCCAACCAAAAGAATAAGTTCACCACTGGTCAGTTCTTCGAGGAGTTCTCTTCATTCCTCCAGGACAAAGTCACTGGCTCAGGTGACTTATTGATGGTTGGTGACCTAAATTTCCATCTTGATAAAAAGACTGACAACACCACCCACAAATTTACTGATATGCTGGGGTCACTGGGTATCGAACAACACGTCAATAAACCCACTCACATGTCTGGACATATATTGGATGTTATCATGTGTCGAGACACAGATAATCTTGTACAAGAGGTCCAGGTGGGTGATATGATAACAGACCACCATCTACTGTTATGCAACGTCCATCACCCCAAGCCACACCTTCAGAAGACAAAAATAATAACAAGGGCCTTTCGCTCCATTAACCTGCCCAGTTTTAGAACAGACATTTCACAAGGACTGGGGGATCCTGATGACAACCTCTCTGTCACTGATCTCATGGACATATATGATACACAACTAACCAATGTGCTGAATAAGCATGCACCACCCAAGGAAAAGTCTATTGTAATAAGACCACAACAGCCTTGGTTCTCAGATGATCTCCATCGAGCAAAATCTGAGAAAAGAAAAGCTGAAAGGCTGTGGAGGAGAACTGGCCTGACAGTTCATCGTGAAATCTTCAAGGAAGAAAGAGACAAATACAACAAGCTCCTTAAAAGTAGCAAAGTGTCATATTACAATCAGAGGATTATTGATTGTGGGCAGGATTCAAAAGCGATGTCCCAGACAATGAATGAACTCCTCTTCAGGCAGAAAGTGTCAAAACTCCCAGAACACAGCTCTGCAGAAGAACTTGCAAATAGGTTCTCATGCTTTTTTAAGGAAAAGATTGATAAAATCAGGGATAACCTCCCTGACTGCTCTGACATCAACCTGGAAATAGCACAGTCACCACCTGTTTCCACTCTGAATGTTCTGCGGAATACTACAGAGGAGGAAGTATGGAAGATAATTTGCAAGTCTCCTGCGAAAAGCTGCATGCTTGATCCAATCCCAACTTGGCTCATCAAAGAAAGTAGAAGCGAATTACTTCCAGTAATGACTAACATCATAAATTCTTCTCTCAGATCTAGCCAGGTACCGAAATCCATGAAGTCGGCTATACTAACACCGTTACTTAAGAAATCTACCCTAGATCCAGATATTCTAAAGAACTACCGTCCTGTCAGTAACCTTTCTTACATCTCAAAACTGTTGGAGAGGGTGGTGGCGGGGCGACTCACTGACTACATGACTGAGAACAACTTGCATGAACATTTACAATCTGCTTACAAGCCTGGTCACAGCACTGAGACTGCCCTAGTGAAAGTACAGAATGACATTCTAACCAGCATTGACCAGCATGGAGTAGTTATACTGGTCATGTTAGATCTGAGTGCGGCGTTCGACACCATCGACCATGATATTCTATTCAGCAGAATGGAAAATACATTAGGTATTACGGGTCAAGCACTTGCTTGGTTTAAGTCTTACCTGTCAGGACGCACACTCCGCATCAAGATTGACAAGTCATTCTCTGAGTTACAGGACATTCTGTGGTCCGTACCACAGGGATCAGTGTTAGGACCATTGTTGTTCCTGATCTACCTCCTACCCCTTGGAAAACTCATCAGAAAGCATGGTTTAGAGCTTCACATATATGCAGACGACACACAGCTCTATCTGGCAATAAAACCTATCACTCAACAAGCTGTGGACATAGGAGTTGCTAGGCTGGAGGGCTGCCTCACTGACATATATACATGGATGTCACAGAACAAGCTAAAACTGAATGCAGACAAAACGGAAGTCCTAGTGCTAGGTACCCCTAAGCAGCGAGCCAAAATATCTGTGCCTAGCATCTCCGTAAATGGTGAGTTTGTTAAGATTCTCAATATACCTATCGGCAATCTGGGCTCTGTTTTTGATCCAAGCATGAATATGGCCGCACATGTGTCAAAGGCAGTCAAATCTGCAAACTATCACCTTCGAAACATTGGAAGGATCAGAAAATACTTGACTGCAGAATCAACTAAAGGTGCTGTCATATCCCTGGTAACCTCAAGATTCGACTACTGCAATGGACTTCTCTGTGGAATACCTGAAGAGCTAATATGTAAGCTCCAGAGAGTACAAAATAATGCCGCCAGGGTGATCACACTCACAAAGAAGTATGACCATATCACTCCAGTACTAAAGGAACTTCACTGGTTACCAGTCAGGAAGAGAATTGAATTCAAGATTCTTCTCCTGGCGTACAAGTGTTTGCATGGAACTGCACCCTCTTACCTGAGGGAAATGCTGAAAGAGTATGTCCCACCACGGACACTGAGATCAACATCCAAGAACTTACTCTACGAGCCGAGAACCAACATGAAAACCTACGGTGACAGATCATTTAGTGCCTGTGCCCCAAAACTATGGAATCAGCTCCCAAATAATATTCGGGCAGCTGGGAGTGTGGCAATCTTCAAACGACAATTGAAAACACATCTGTTCAAAGATGTATTTATCAAATAACTATGTGGATATCAACATCTATCCTCTGACAATGAATGTAATGCGCCTTTGAGCATGTTTATATGGAAAGGGCGCAATATCAAATGACAATATTGTTATTATTATTATTATGTATTTATCAAATTAACCTTTGGTGCACTATTGACCGTAGGTGTATGTGTAAATGCTAAGCTATTATAATGGACAGGAGGATAACTAAATCATGCACAGATCATGATAAGAATGGTTAAATGTACAATGTGACCCCACATTGTGAAGCCCACACATTATTCTCTAAGATGGTATAAAATGTAAAGTCCCTATTGACCTTGGTACAAAGGTCAAGGTCATGAAATCATATTTTTCTAAGAAATCGGCATGCCTGGAAAGAAATGAATGGATTTTTTTAGACATTCCTCAAGTTTCTTATTATTCATTCTTGCTGTTTGTCTATGTACACTAATATCTTACAAATATAATTTACATGTATAATGATCATTTACTTGTCAAATTAACCGTTGGTGCACTAATGATCGTAGGAGCATGGGTAAAATGGTGGAGTCAGCTCAATTTTCAAAATGCTTTAGTCAGTCATGATGTATGTGTGTGAGTATTTAACCTGTAGGTATGTCAGTTGGTGTAGATGATGTTTACTTATCAACACATTCAGTCATATTGAGCTAGAAGATTTAAATGACCTTCAGTCAAAGGTCAAGGTCAACAGAAAATAGTACTATAGAAATACATTACTCATTCACATGTAAGCTTGTGATTCCAATTTCTCCTCTTACAATCATAGAGAAATTACTTTCCCCTGAGGCCTATGGGTGGTGCAATCTGTGTCCTGCCATCTTGGATCCTCTTGTAAATCGCGCTTTATCATTCAACCATTATGAAGGCTAGGGGAGGATGGGTTGGGATATGAATAGGTAAGTATTTCTAAGTAATTGGTAAATTATTAATAATTTTCTGATTACTATCGAAATCTATTACCTGTTCATATTTTAAAGCTGTGTCCCTACACAAAAAAATGCTGTGGTGGCATGGGTATGAATACCCATACTTGGAAGCTGCCATTTTCCTTTCATTAATGGCTGGGATCTATGTGACTGGCCTGTAACCAGCACCTTGAAAAAGTCAGTTTCAATTCTCAGGCCATGATTTTCCTTCATGAGGTTGTGCAGAATCTGATGGTTGAAGGCCAAGGGGCCATACCCAAAACAATTATGGACTGCACTAATATAAATGCAATATCCCATGATAGTGGCATAAGCCAAATATTGTACCGTGTCACACATCTGAATGAAAATCTGCTATTTGGTACATGGGGGCAGAATAGGGGTCCAGACCTCTAACTGTGCACCAACGCCAGAAGTGGGCAAGCCGGGCATTGCGAAATCTTTAGGTAGATTCCCTCCTATCCTCTTACCTCTGGAGGCAAACACGTGACCGCGCTCTAAGTAGGTCACCTCCAGTAAACATGTCAGGCAAAGCAAGGCAGCCGAGGCGAGGGAGGGCCACTTATTCCAGGAAATACACAACTATTAAGGGGAAACTTCTCAAGAGACAACCGACAAAGTATGTGTTAGCGATTCAGGAGCCGGAAGATCATAAAACAAGTGAGAGTGAGGCTGAGATTGGCGTTAAAATGAGCAAAGAACTGCGGTCAAAATGTAAACAACCGCTAGTCCAGCTCACACGTGCAGTAAATAGTGGTAGATATAGAGGTTCCATCACGAGTGGATGGAAAGAGGAGGAATCTTGCACGAGTGAGTGATTTTGTGTCTTGGGACGAGGCTTGCCGAGTCCCAAGACACAAAATCACTCACGAGTGCAAGATTCCTTCTCTTTCCATTCACGAGTGATAGAACCTGTTTCTCCCACGATAAAAAGGAGAAATTTACACGTTTTACCGTGAAGTTAGCTAGCTAAACTAGGTCAGCCAAAGGTCACCCGCGCACTAGTTCAACAATGGTAATAAGCGTTTGTTGTGACGTGCACCGTTTGTTTCCCCAGAAACTGGCGCCAGATCACGTACGTGACGCTTGTTCAAATCCACGCGCACTATTGTTGGGTCTACCTTTGACCCAGCAGCAGTGACCCATTGATTGAAATTGAGGGATCTGATTGGACAATTACACCAGTTTGACCTTTTGACCCCGTTGAAGAACACCCATTGGAGTCCACAAATCCTTAACTGTAAAATACACCTCAGAGTGGGAGAAAAGTTTCCTCTTCAAGAGCCAGCAGATATTTCATGGGCGTATCAGCGCCCATGACTATGAACCGCTTCTCAGAGGGCAAGCTAAATCTCGTAGGCCGCTTCCAGTCTCGCTCAGAATCGCGAGATCAGAAGACGCGCTCCGACACAATCACCACATTGCGTGTTTCTGAACGTGCAACAATCACATCACATTAACTAGTCACAGTTTGCCGTAATTGGGTCACGGATCACAAAGTGCAGTTTTGCTTTGACCGTGAGCCTGAGCGACAATATTAGCAGTGATTACTGTAGGGATTAGTGTGGTGAAAAGCCTACGTACAATTGCCAACAGTTCAAACACGTGAGATCATCATTGTTGGAAATGGGCGAATTTTACAATGGGACCTAATGAGCAAAATCAACATTTTACGGAGTTGAGGCAAATAGTTTATACATACACGTCTTAGTGCCCTTGGGAGGTTTGCCATGTTTGGAAGGCAAAAACCGCACTTTTTGTAGGAAAAAGAGGGAAAAGAGGTTAGCCAAACTCAAGTCAGACAGACTATATTAGTATCTCTATCCGTTTTAATGGTTTGGACGTGCGAAATGAGAAAATGAAAGATAAAAGATACTAGAAATAGAGAAAGGAAAATGAAAACAAAAAGTGAAATGAAATTGAAAAAATTGAAACCAATGAAAGATAAGCCACACAAGGGATAATTTCATGCAACAAAGGCTATAGTCAGCACTAAACATTGGGAAAAACGAATGTGGAAAATTTTTCAAAACTATAACATGTTGTGAGGGCGAAAAGCAAACTTATATTTATTCTGGACATATGCACTTAAAAAAATCCCCGCCCATAACTTTGCCCTTTTCGAAAGGGCAAATTATTCCATATCATCTATATTTAAATGTGCTGTAACATAAGAGTTGTTTTGCAATGGCGGAAGTGGAAAGTAGGTCAGTGTATCATGTGACCTACCAGGAAATTGACATAATGAAACAGTTGAAGTTCATTGATTTGTGCATGTTATCTTCATTCCTAGTATAGTTTTACAACAGTCATAGTATATTCTTAATACAGTATTCTTATGGTCTTAGTACATTATTTGGAGTCCTACCTTGTTCTTATTTAGTCCTGATACATTCTTCACAGTTCTCGAAATCATCCCAACACTTTCTTATCATATTTTTAGACAGTCTTAATAGTTTCTTCAAACAGTTCTCTCACCTTCCTAGAACAGGCGTAGTTTAGTCCTAGCTCATTCGGCATGCACCAAATCCTAGTTTTAAACAAGAATTACCAAGAATTTTGGTACAAAATATTTAAAATCTAGTGTCTTCCCAAGTTCTTGTCTTGGTTCTTGACAGTGGGAACCTCGTCAAGAACCAAAACAAGAACTTAGGGAGAATTTAGAATTTAAATTTTTTGTATCAAAATTCTTGGTAATTCTTGTCAAAAACTAGGTTTTAGTGCATGCCGAAAGAACTAGGACTAAACTACGCCTGTTCTAGGAAGGTGAGAGGACTGTTTGAAGAAAGTATCAAGACTGTCTAAGAATATGATAAGAAAGTCTTAATATGATTTCAAGAACTGTGAAGTATGTATTAGGAATAAATAAGAACAAGGTAGGACATTATGAAGAATATTGAAGTGGTTTGTTCAACTCGTAAAATCTCTTAGGTTGGAATCTGTGTTTCATCCAAAGTGTCAATATCTGATGTAGGGAGTTAGCAATCTTGGTAGCTAACTAGATGTCTTTCAGCAACATCCTCCTCTTCCAGATCAATTTTCAGATCTTTTACGGGCACTCCACTCTCATCGTCGCTTGCATCCAAAGTTCTGATGTCTAGGGTGTTGACAAAATCCTTAGATGTGTCGTATTTCCTCATAGATTTGGTATCCGAGTTCTCATCTGAGTTAGATAGCCCAAAAACATTGAATGGATCTGCACGTGGGATGAGATCTTGGGGTTGTTTACCTTTTAACAAGAGTTCTTTGCTCATTTTTGGACCAATCCCGGCAGCAGTCTCTCTTGTTTTAGGATCTTCCGGTTCCTGAATCGGTAACACTTCCTTTGTCAGTTGTCGCTTGACACGTTTCCCCCTATTACTTGCGTATTTCCTTGAATATGCGGCCATCCCTCGTCTCGGCTGCATTCCTCGTGTGCACATGTTTACTGGAGGTAACCTACTTAATAGAGTGCGGTCACGTGATATGCCTCGATACGTTAATGAGTTCATAATGCATGCGTAGTACATTCTTGCTCATTCCTAGTACATTCCCAGGAATGAATCCCGACTTTAGGAAGAGTTATGCAAGTTGCTACAACTGTACTAAGAATCAAAAGCATTGAAGCGTGAGACAAGACCATCCAAGAAAGTTTTGGATATTCCAAAACTTTCTTGGATGTGCCAGAACATATGAAAAACATCCAACAACATACCAAGAACAAACAAAGAACATCCAAGAAACAAGAAGAAACATGCCAAACTGGGAAATGTCTCAATTTTCGGAGTTTCTTGGTATGGTCTTCGAGGTGTTCTTGACAGTGGGACAGACGCTTTAAGCCCGTCTCACACAGGCAAGGACAGTGTAAGGACAGTGTTAGGACATGCCACGATCAGGAATTTCGTTCAAAAAATTCGTTCAATTCCTGATCGTAACACCGTCCTAGGTCATGTCCTAACACTGTCCTGGGTGTCCTAGGTGCTTCGCCGACAGAGGGCATGTCATTCACGACAAATTGCCTGTCTTGCGTGTCCTAGCTCGGAATTGAGACATGTCTCAATTCCGAGCTAGGACATCCAGAAAACGCAAGACAAATTTTTTGTCCCATACGTGTCCTAACAATATCGGGGACCTGTCCTAGGACAGTCGGCATTGTCCTAACTGTGTCTGGGGCTCAAAAGTAGGTGTCCTGAATGGAAATGGTCCCGGGACAGTGCGAGGACAGTGTTAGGACACGATTTTTGCCGTGGCCTAATCACGTGAATTGGGGATTCCCCGTGACGTCGGTTGGGAATTCCCACACCACAACGAGGCCAGAACGAGGTGCACTCCCGTTACGAATTTCGCGGAAGAAGGGGTCTTTCTTTTGAGACCTCCGCATGTCCGCGATTTTGTAAAAGAAGGGTACCTTTTTGTACCCAGGTACGAAGTATGGGGGCAGTGCAAAACCCCTTACAATCCACAAATTATTCGCGGCTCTGACGCCAGAGTGACTGGTATCAGGACAATATCCCCCCGGACAATATCCCCCCAGGACAAAACCCCCCCGGACAAAAAAAAACCTGCCAATATCCCCCCGGACAAAATCCCCCCAGACAATATCCCCCCGGATGATATCTCTAGTAAAACATGTGTTAGTAAAAAAATATTTTTTTAATTATCCTAAAACATGTGTTAGTAAAAAAAAATATTTTTTTAAATTCCTGTTTTAAATTATCCTAAAAAATGTGTAAGTAAAAGTAAAAAAAAAATGTTTTTTTTTTAAATCCAGTGTTTTAAATTATCCTAAAAAATGTGTTATTAAAAAAAAATCAATAAAATTTCAAAAGTATTCCAGTGTTTAAAACAATCCTAAAACATGTGTTAGTAAAAAAAAATTCAGTGTTTTAGATAATCCTAAAACATAATTTAAAGCACTGGAATTTTTGAAAAAAAAATATTTTTTTACATACACATCTTTTCCGATAATTTAAAATACTGGAATATTTTTTAATTTTTTAAAAGTTTTTTTTTAACTAACACATGTTTTAGGATAATTCAAAACACTGGATTTTTTAAAAACATTTTTTACTAACACATGTTTTAGGATAATTCAAAACACTGGATTTAAAAAAATATTTTTTTACTAACACATGTTTTACTAGAGATATCATCCGGGGGGATATTGTCCGGGGGGATTTTGTCCGGGGGGATATTGGCACGGGGGATTTTGTCCAGGGGGGGTTTTGTCCTGGGGGGATATTGTCCGGGGGGATATTGTCCTAGAACACGAGTGACTACCGAAGTGACTGGGCTTCAGTGTTTGCTGCCGCCACTTGCTGCCGCTAAACAGCCAGAGGATTATACAATCTTAAGGTCTCACGATACTCTATACCGGTGACACCTATTGGGTTTCGGACAAACTAAAATAATTTATTACATTTTACCTGACATCACTAGAAAAATTGAAAATAAATTGATTTTTTATTGAATATGTACCAATTCTGATTATACCTGCCTATTAAGAATATTATTCTACGAGTTTTTTTGTTTTTGGCTACAGTGATTTCCATATTCATTGAATTTGATGTTTTGACACGTTTTCAGGCATAATGAGTGATAATTCATGTGTATAAAATGGGGATCCCTTGCTCAACAATATCGTATATAAGCATGGGTATACACGGTAAAAATTGAGTAACTCTTTTCTAACATTTTCATAAAAAAATGCCCCAAAAAAGTCATATTTCACAAACTTTGACCATCTGTGGTTCGAAAACTAACACGATGACCTATCATTTTCTTTATGTCTTCTTATAAAGAGCATTGCGTCAATAGTGTAGACAAAAATTGGTGAAAATTAAACTAGGCAGTTCTGACTTATATCAATTTTGGTTCAAAAAGGCTGTGTCAGTATCTCTTTAGGGATAAATCTAGCAAAGAAAGACACCAATTTTGGAGAAAGTGATGTTTGTGACATAAAGTGCATTCATTTTTCAAAAATCTGTGAAAAAAAACTAAGTTGATGACCCCATGATTTTAAGTTGTTTTGAAGATCCTGTGCTCTGTTCTTTCCTTTCACAAAATTTGAGGAAAATTAAACTGAGTGTCGTTAGACCTCATGTTAAAATATGTGTTCCCGTTCATCGAATGTCAGTGTTTTGATAAAGAAGGGTTGTTTATTTGGTGGAAAAAGACAGCGTTTTTATTGAAATAAGGGTGCTTTTTTGGCCAGAAATCAGTGCTTTAGGGGTATTTTTTAATTTTTGATAACAAGCGTATGCACCCCCCTAATTACCCGTCACCCAACTGCTCCCCCCCCCCCTTGGGAACCCCTCCCGTGATCAATTCCTACAATATACCATGGCTACCACCTCAGCAACAGAACATCATAAAATTTCATTCATACATTATTGAGCTTAAGACAACATAATTCATCTATCTAGAAAGTCCCTAATATGTTCTTGTTAAATGAATTAAAATCGAAATTTTAGGCCCAGTAATCACGGAGAGATCATTGAATGAAAACGCCTTAAACACACATTTTGATTTCCCGACATTCTCGGCAAAATATATCCGCTTTCATTTGATGATTTCTCACTTATCACTGGGCCTTAAGACAACAAATTTTATACATTTAGAAAGGCGGTCATATAGTCTTTTAAAATAGATTAGAATTGTAATTGTACATCCAGAAATCACGACATTATGTTAGAAAGATCCTAAAGAGATCTTCCTTTGGCTGCTTATGTTGGCGGTTCTTATCTCATAAAACTAAGAAGCGGTGTATTAAAGCCAGTGCTGTGCACTGGTTGCAGCTAGTAATGATAATAATAATGATAATAACAATAATAATAATAATAATAATAATAATAATAATAATAATAATGATAATAATAATAATAAAAGGTATTACGTTGTAAGTAGCTGCAAATATATGAATCTGACTAGATCATTTGGCCAGGTAAATACACGTTTTTTTTGGCGACATGTTTATTTCTTATTTATTAATGTATACTGTATTATTTTGCATGTCAATGCAGTCAATAAACATACTATACTATACTATGTTTCGGTGATTAAATTTTTTATGGGACAGATACAAGACGCTCAAGACATGTCCACGCCTTGTCCCCGACACATCCCAGACACATCGAATATGTCCTATATACATCGGGGACAAAAATAGTAATTTGCATAATGTCTGGGACATGTCCGCATTGTCCTAACATTGTCCGCGATATGTCCCCGACACATCGCAGACAAATCCCCACCTAACAGGACTTACTCAGGATGTCCTATGCGTCCATCAACTACGTCTTGTTCATCGTTCACACTGTCCGCGACGGGTCCCCGACGTGTCCCCGACAGCACCAAGACATCCTAATTTGCATATATTTCCTCAATTTTCACCTAGGACTTTGTCGGCTTCAAAAAAGTCGTGATGTCCTGGGTGTTCTAACTAGGTCTTGGCAAAAAGTCCTAGCTTGACACGTCTGTGTGAGACGGGCTTTAGGGTCTGGGGATGAGTCCTTACTTTGCTTGATTATATAGGGTACCATGACTGAATTGTCCGGTAGGACTTCGACCTGCCCTTGACTTGTCCCACAAAGTGCTGGAGGGTCACCCATAATGCCTGGAGGTCCACCCAGTTGATGTGCTTTACCATCCATTTTTTCAGGCCAGATGGCAGAAGCCATCTTATCACCCCGGCGACTGCCCCACCCGAAGACCTAGTCGACCCCGAGGCCTTGTGTTTAGAGCCGCACTTTTGCCTGTTTTTTCAGTGAGATCCTGAAAGTACACAAGATCAGTAAGGATGCAATGATGTAGGCCACAGCCACAGCCTGGAATTATCGTGAAGGCGCTAGTAACGCACAACCGCCAGCAGCTCCTCCTCCATGTAGGAAGGCCTGTGTGATAAATGCCTGTCTCTGGAGCAGGAGGTTTGGCAAGGGGTTGATAGTGGCAAACTCCTCCCCATCCTTTGTACCCACCAGAAATTTCCAGGTGATTGCGTTTTCCAGTTCATGGAGCCGTTATCCTGGGCATGGACCTTACTCTGAAGCGCTTCCTTGTCATCCTCATGCACTGGACGAGGTGTCTGAATCTGTGAGACAGCAGAATGCAGCACCGTGAGTAGTCAAGGAACCTCGGGAGTTTAAAACCACTGATCTCTCTTTTCTGCTGATAGTACCTTGGACAGGGAGTCAAATGCTGGTGCTGATGCAGTCGCCATGGCAGGGGTGTCCAAATTGTTTAGTCTCAGGAGCAGAGCCAGCTGAGGGACTGCCAATTTGGTTAAGGTCTGTGCCCTTAACCGTTGCTTGGTCTTCTTAGATATTGATTTGGAGACAGAGCCCTTAGAGGCTTAAGCCCTCACAGGTTCAACAACCAGGACCATTACCAACAGCTCTGGGACCGTGGCCACTGAGGCTTTGATGGGACATGGGTCGAGCCTAGACTTGTGAACCGCCCATTGTTCCATCACAGGACTGGCCTGTGGGTGTGCAGGTGAGATGTATCCCACACAGGCAATGATGGGTCCATGGTTTGTTGTCTTTGGACCACATAGCCCAGCAGGTACACTCCTCCCGACACACTGGATCCCAACAGGGGCTCTGCCTTTAATAATGGCTTTGAAGGACGATCCAACATGCCTTACACAGATCAGTGTCAGGCCGGATGGTTCCTCAAGGAGTCTAGGGACTCGTGGTTTATAAAGTTGTGATCCATCATCTTGTTTTCTGAAATAATGGCGATTCAACTAAGAAACCAAAACAATCATAAATCAAAATATATGAAATCAGCTAAAATAAAAGGGAGCCTACAGATTCTTGTAATACTCACTTCCTATTTTGAGTAGACATCTAAGGTGTATGCGTGCTAAAAACGATGAAATCTGTGAAGAACAATAGAGCTTGTCAGGCATGTGTCATCGAAGTAACGATGAAAATTGCAAGAGGATCCAAGATGGTGGGGAACAGATGGCGCCACCTATTGTCATCAGGGGAAAGTATCTTTATTCAGTGATTGTCAAAGAAGCGATTGGCATCACAAGATTTGAGATATGACCAGTAATGTATTTCAATATTAATATTTTCTGTTGACCTTTACCTGAAGGTCATATACATTATCTAGGACAAGGAAACCAGATATGTTAATGATAAGTAAACATCTCTTAAATTGACTGAAATACTTACTGGTTAGATAATCACACACATACAGCAAAATTGACTGTGTAAAGCATTTGGAATATTGAACTGGCTTCACCATTTTACCCATACACCTAGGGTCAATAGTGCATCAAAGGTTAATTTGACAAGTGAATGATGACTATACATGTAAATTCTATTGGTAGTACATTCTGCTCAAACTAACAGCTAGAATGAATAATCAGAAACTTTAGAAGTGTCTAAAAAAGTTCTCCATCCATTTCATTCTTGGCATGCCGATTTCTTAAAAAAATATGACTCCATGTGTGGGCTTCAAAATGAGGGGTCACAATATACATTTAACCACTCCTTTCAAGATCTGTGCATGATTGACTTATCCCCCTGTTCATTATAATAGCTTAGCATTTACCCATACACCTAGGGTCAATAGTGCACCAAAGGTCATGTAAATTCTATTGGTAATATATTCTTCAACATAAACAAACAGCTAGAATGAATAATCAGAAACTTTAGAAGTGTCTAAAATAAGTTCTACATTCATTTCATTCCAGGCATGCTGATTTCTTAAAAATATGATTTCATGAGACCTCAAAGTTTACGCACATTCAATCGTTAGATCCGTGAGCCGAAAAAACCTTGCACCCCTTACTAAGTAAATTGACAACAAGAAATTGTTTGCGAAAATGAATATCAAACCTATATCACTAAAGCAAGCTGATTCTCAGCTTTCCGAGAATTGTTTATTTTATAGATATGCCACTATTTGGATATCCGTTGTCAGTGAATGAAGTTGAACCAACTTGATTTGCCAAGGCTGTCATTACCTTGACTTTGCTCTTTGTTGTAGTCAGTGCTAGGGATTCGGTTATGGGCACTATAAATCCACTGAAGATTGCCTGCTGGAACTCGCGTGGATACAGAGCCGCTGTCCCCTACTTGCGGGAATTGTTGGCGGCAAATGATATCATCGGCGTCTGTGAGCATTGGCTCCATGACAATAAGCTGAGCGAGCTAGATGGTGTCTCTGACACACACCTAGTTCATGCCAGAGCTAGTGATCATGCTACTGCTGCGGAGTATGGGAGGGGCAGGGGGCAGGGTGGGACTGCGATTATGTGGAGGAAGAGTATGAGGAGTGTCTCGGTGGTTCCAAATGGGCTGTTTGACCGGGCCTGTGGGATTAGGGTACAGAATTCGGGTGGTGGGGTCTGCTATGTATGGTGCGTGTACTTGCCTGCCCTAGGTTCTAGCGAGGCATTAGACGTAGCTCTCGACGACCTCTCTGAAGTCGTGGAGGGAAGGGATCCCGGTGCTAGCATATGTATCATAGGGGATTTTAATGGGGATATTGGCAGATTTAACGGGGGGAGAGGTAACCGTGCTCCCACTGACAGGGGTTGGTCTGTGTGGCAGTTTATGGATAGGAAGGGGCTCGTTGCTGTTAATATGTCGGAGCAGGCGTATGGGCCTATCGACACGTTCGAGGGGCCGTTAAGCTCATCCACGCTCGACTACATAATGGTCTCTGCTGAGTTAGAGCACCTGGTGGACGAGTGCTGGGTTGCGGACTGGGGTGCCCTTAATCTGTCAGACCACACCTCAGTACATGCGATTTTGAGGTTTGGCGCAATCCCCCTAAGGCAGGATGTCACGCAGGGTCCTGCAGGCGTTAGGTGGGATAAGCTGAGTCATGCAGAGTTAAACGATAGGTATGCATATGTAGTTGGTCCTCTGCTTGATAACCTCGCTGATCAGCTGATAGACCGCGAGCCGGATGCTGCGATCCTCGATGATGTGCTTGAGCGGGCGACTAGGGGCATCCTGGAGGTATCCGCGCGCTTCCCTAGGTCTAAGTACCGGAAGCACCTTAAACCTTTTTGGAATGAGGAGCTGGGTAGACTGAAGAAGTCTAAGGTCCAGTGCCATAGGGAATGGGTTAGACAGGGCAGGCCTCGGGGTGAGGACAGCCCACTTTTCTTGGCCTACAAGGCGACCAAGAAAGAGTTTGTGCGGAGGCTCAGAAGCATCAGTATAGAGTATGAAAACTCCGAGATACTGAAGGCTACTAGGCTGGCAGAGGTTGACAGGAACAACTTCTGGCGGCTGGTGAGAAGGGCTAGGGGGTCGAAAGGTGTCGACTCCATATCTATACGAAATGCTGAGGGCAGGGTCGTATATGAGGCAGGCGATGTCCTGGACGTCTGGAAGTCACACTTCGAGGGTCTGGGGACCCCGAAGATGGACGCGAGTTTTGATCATGGGCACTACGAGCATGTCAAGGAACAGGTACATCTGTATAACTGTAGCTCCGACGTGGACGCCTTCTTGCGAGACCCCTTCACGGAGGAGGAAGTGGGCGCTGCGCTGAAGAAGTTGAATAAGGGTAAGGCCAGTGGGATAGATGGCATATCGGCTGAGCACCTGTGTTACGGTGGTCGGTCGATGGTCAGGTTTTTGTGCACTTTGTACAACGGTGTCCGGGCTACGGAATACATTCCCCGAGGTTTCAGGCGAGGTGTGCAGGTACACTTACATAAGGGTAAGGATGCCTGTCCCCTCGACCCGAACAGCTACCGAGGTATCACGCTCCTGTCTACCTTTAGTAAGCTGTTCGAAGTTCTCTTATGGGGCAGGTTAGAGGGATGGTGGGATCAGACGGGTGTCGTCTCGGGCCTACAGAGTGCCTGTAAGCGCGGGATGTCATGTCTGAACACGGCCTTCGTGTTGAGGGAGTCGGTGGCCACGTCAAGGGAGGAGCATGATTTAGTGTATGCTGCCTTCTTTGACGTGGCCAAGGCGTTTGATTCGGTATGGATCAATGGTCTTTTTTATCAGCTCTGGGAGGCTGGGATTAGGGGGAGGACCTGGCGTGTCCTATATCGCTGCTATCTTGGGTTCTGGTGTGTGGCTAGGGTTCAGGGACATGTGTCCGGATGGTACCAACTTAAGTGTGGGATCCAACAGGGCGGATACATGTCCCTGATCAAGTACACTGCGTTCATCAACTCCCTTATCATCCAGTTGAGGGAGTCCGGTCTGTGTAGTAGCATAAGGCGCATCCCGAGCTCACCAGTCGGTTATGCGGACGACCTTGCCGCGTGTTGCCTATCCGAGCGAAAGCTTGAACGCGCACGTAAGGTGGTGCATCAGCATGGGTGCAAGTGGCGCTATATGTATAATGCTAAGAAGAGCGGCATAATGGTCTATGGCGAGACACCCAAAGCAAATAAACACAATGCCGACAGGCGTGTGTTTATGCTGGGTGGAGACCGGGTTAGGGAGCACGTCTCGTACGAGCATGTGGGGGTCACCGCATGTCTCTATGACGAGGATGCGTTGGGTATTGTCGGTAGACTGTCCAAGGCGAGGCGGGCCTTGAACGCCATTTCTGGTCTGGGTATACGGAAGAATGGGTTGTCCGTTCATACGTGTGATGTCATCTTCTGGTCCATTGTCGTGCCCATAGCCCTGTTTGGGTGTGAGGTATGGGTTTTGAACAACAAAGCGATCGAGGCAATCGAGGCCTTCCAAGTTTATGCGGGTAAGAGAATACAGAGGCTCTTCCGTAGGGCCCCGAACATCTGTGCTTTTTTCGGTCTGGGGTGGATAAGGTTAGAGAGGTTAATCGAAATCAAGAAATTGATGTTTGTGCGATCTGTCCTGATCTTAGATGTGGCAGACCCCTCTAGGGCAATTTTTTGTAGGAGATTAGACGACTTCCTGGAGGACAGGGTCTTCAGTCGTGGTAACATGTATGATAGTGTGGTCTTCGATCTCCTGAAGACCGCTGATTCTTTCGGGATGCTTGATGACGTTATCAGTATGGTCAGACAGGGCCATGTCTGGTCTAAGGACATGTGGAGGAAGAGGGTATGGGAACGAGCGAGAGATCTAGATGCAGGCTTCTGGCGCCTGGAAATCCGCTGCTACAGGAACCTGGACCTGCTGTCGGGGGTCTGCGATCAGCCAGGTTATCTCATCTGGTGGAAAATTTCAGATTCAAATCATTGTATGATGAGGTGCTGTGAGATCATGGTAAATTTACTGTCACACTCGAGTCTGCTGAGAGCAGACGATGTTCGCCTCAAGGGGCTGCCCCTAGCAACGAGGTTCTGTATTTTTTGTGACCTAGCCGCAGTAGAAGACGCTAGACATTTCGTTATGGGATGCCCTAAATGGCAAATGCTGAGAAACGAACTTTTCAGAGAGATAACAGACATAGAGGATGGGTCTGGGCAGGCAATTCTCGACGCCCAGGGTGATACGTTGCTAATGCTAATGGGGAAGCCAGTTGAGGGTTTCACTATTGAACAAATGTGTAAAGTGTGGTATATCTCCATGGTGCATATCTCGAATATGTACAAGGAGAGAATTCGCGAAGGTATAGGATAACTTGTGTGTGTTACTGGACAGATAATGATGGATAAGGACCCAAGCTTGTTTAAAGGACTCTCTTAAAGCCTAAGTGTCTACCCTATCTTTAATGTGCTAACCCTTAAGGCTGCACCTTGTAGACAGGCGGTGCGTGGGCAGACCACGTTCTATACCTTATCTTTTACCTCATAAGGAGGTTATGTTCTTGTTTTCGTTTTCACTTTAGTATGGCATCTTTTGCCTGAGTGTATATACATGAGTCCACCTTAAGTAGGATGTCCCATGAGATGCCTTGTGTTACTTACCCGTTATTAGTTACTTTAGTTGTTTAACCTATGTTATGTTCTATAAAGCGATGCCATGTTCTAGTGGTGGCCTCACTATAGGACCACCTTAATGTGTTTACCCAAGAGTGTAACTACGGGTCCACCTTATGCTGGAGTTGTGGTGCTGCGAAATTACCAGCCCTCTCCGTCTAGTATTAACTGTACATTCTGCTGTCTCTTCTTTTTAATGGGCATAACCTTAAGTTAGTCCGTGGCGGATAGTATGTTCTATCTATCCCCTCTAGCCTATCTATATCCCCAATCTCCTGTATGAGAATGGGATGAGATATAGTAACAATTATGTATTTCTTCTTGTTCAACACGTTTATTATTATTATTTCGATGTATCGTATTTTTTGCGCAGATGCGCCGTCAATAAATATACATACATACAATATATTCTTCAACATAAACAAACAGCTAGAATGAATAATCAGAAACTTTAGAAGTGTCTAAAATAAGTTCTACATTCATTTCATTCCAGGCATGCTGATTTCTTAAAAATATGATTTCATGAGACCTCAAATCATCATGGTCACTTCAAATTCTTCGCGAGTTTACGCACATTCAATCGTTAGATCCGTGAGCCGAAAAAACCTTGCACCCCTTACTAAGTAAATTGACAACAAGAAATTGTTTGCGAAAATGAATATCAAACCTATATCACTAAAGCAAGCTGATTCTCAGCTTTCCGAGAATTGTTTATTTTATAGATATGCCACTATTTGGATATCCGTTGTCAGTGAATGAAGTTGAACCAACTTGATTTGCCAAGGCTGTTCACGGCCACCATTTTGAATTCGCATAATGCTTTTTCGAATTCACTACATTGTCTTCAACTCATAGTTGGTCCTTTACAACTTAGAAAATATTCATTTCTAAGTTCATATTAATGTTCCCTGTAAAACTCATGACATCCCTGTGGGGTGGCCAACATGATTGTTTACACCGAGTAAGCATTGTCACCCCAAATCCATGAAAACTCACTTGGATAGTGCAATATACATGTTATTTAAGTACTGCCTCCGCTAAAAAATAAACATCCAGCCTAATAAAATTTACATTGCTAGCATAATCAGAACCCCTTCAATCGCTTAATGTAATTCAAGTGTGACCAAGTAAATGAACTTTCTAATCGAAATAAGTTATATATTCTGCTGTGTACAAGCACACAGCAAAAAAGAGGAACTTACAAACAGCAGAAAACAAAATATTGATTACAGCCGACAATTAACTTTCGACAAACACCGGAAAATAAAAGTTTGCAAGATGCTGGGTTCTCCTCGGTTGGTATGTTCATTGGATAGGGTTCATTGCAGGATAGGAAAGGAAATATGTACAGATGTAGATAAAATAGGGTTTTCATTATTGATAGGGCACGGGATATGGCAGTTTTATATTTTGTACCTATAATATACTACAATATACTAGCTGGAACGCACGTGGTTGTAATTGCGACTCTCGCAAGTTGCTAGTTCCTTCTGCCAGGAAATTAGCAAGGCAACTAGTCATTGCTTGAAATATATGCACCTTCCTTCTATGTAGGGAGGATAGATAAACAGTTTTATTTACCCTCCTCTGTAGATGGAGGGTGTAAAAAGTTGTATTTTCGCTCCCTCTGTCGCATTTGTACGATGGACCGAGTGTGTAAGAGCAAATAAAAAACTTTTTATTATAACGACCACTCTTTAGGGAGAGAAAATACGACTATGTGAAAGAGAACATGAAAAAACTTTTATTTTGACGACCGTTTTTAGGGAGAGGCAAAAAAACACTTATCTTCCTGGCAAAGGGATGCTATTAATTTGCAAGAGTCGCTACAAAGACCACTTTCACTTTGTCACACTTGCAGCCGGGTAAAAAAAAAGATATTTATTTATCCTGCCCGAAGGATGAAGATTTATACTGCGCAGAATTTTCCCAGGGTTTTCCTGTTTCTCTGAATGAAATCACGTGATTTCATACAGCACGTTGATTGCCTCATTTGAAATACGCACATTTTCACGTTACAAATAGTTGGCTCATTTACAAATTGTACGTACTCAAAGGCAATTTTCTTTGAATAGAAAAGATTAATAAAAAATGTGCTCGGTGAATAATTTTAATGAGATAAGTGGCTTCATCATGCTTCTACTTCCGTAGAAATTCGATAAAAAATGACAAAAATTCTTAAGTGGTCAAAAAATGGTATAAATTTCCCAAATTTCGTCATTTTCTTCGAATAAAAATCTCCAGAAATTCTTCTTCAATAATGTCTCTTAACAGTTTTTTGAGCCCTTAGCTGATCATTACTTGTGCCAAATTTCGAAAAGAATGGATCAGCGTTTTTTTAAATTCACTGAAGGTGAAATTTAAGGCTAAAAGCTTCAATACAACAAAATATGGTGACCGTTTCAATGTTACAATAATGCGCGCCTGACGGGGATTCCCCAATAAACTACTAGAGAAAATCCAAGGGCGCGTACTCCACGTCTTAATTGCAAAGTACGCATTTAAGTGTTGGCATCAATTACTCGTCACACATCTCTAATATATATGTATGTTAGTATATATATATATATATATATATATATATATATATATATATATATATATATATATATATATATATATATATATATATATATTTATCTATTTTTCTATATCTATCCATCCATCCATATATATAAATAAATATATGTTACAGTTTCAACCAAATCCGATCATCCATGTGAAAGTTGTGAGGCAAAGTTTGACACCTATTTCATTTCACTCTGACGCAATGTAAACCCTATGGTGAAGACTAGTTTTGAGTGTCCAGCCAGAGTCGCATGCTAAAAATAGCAGCCTCACTTGCTTGCTCAGTATGCAGCCATGCATTGGAAATTAACTTGTGTTGGAGTGAAATGATAGTGGTCAAACTTTGCCTCACAGCTTTGTCATGGATGATCGGATTTGCTTGAAACTGCAACAGGTTATCTCTAAGATATCATTCTTTCTAACCATGAAGTCAGTGTTGATGTTACTTCAGCCACTTTGAAGAAATAATGGTTAAAGTGGAGGATTGCATTTTTTTGGGGGGCGCCCTGTATATATATATATATATATATATATATATATATATATATATATATATATATATATATATATATATATATATATATATATATATATATATATATATATTTATTTATATATGTATATATGTATATATGTATATATGTATATATGTACATATGTATATATATATATATATATATATATATATATATATATATATATATATATATATATATATATATATATATATATATATATATATATATACGAATATACATCTGTCAATGGAATGGGCCCTTTGTGAGTACTCTATGAGAATGATTCCATTTATGATCAAAATTTGTATTTCAGATTACAAAAAGGACTTAGCTTTTTTGAAAGAAAAGATTTACCCCCAGTACTAAACTTGCCAGCCACAAATGTTCGCAAGTGTTCGTGCAATCCTGCTAAAGATTCCTCACCTGAATGTCTTACTCAAGTACTCACACGGAAGAGTAAGGTATCTTGATACATTTTTCTCTCAATATAGCAATGAACTTAAAGGCAATGTTACAGAGTGCACAAAATCTGCAAAAGAAGAAGAATTCTGCGAATATAGTTGTGATGCTGTATATAGTAAGCTGAAGTGGAATTTTATGCATATTGTAGAATATTAATAAATAATGAATAACATTTGCATATACATGATTCATTTCTGAGTATCTATAGAACATTCATCTAAGAAATATTAGAATTTAGGAATATTCAAGTGAATTATGAATATTACTCATTCACTTACACATATTCATACTTGAACATTATTGCAAGAACAATAAATTAATTATTGTCAACATCATCATAATTGTAGTTTGTGAATAATATTAATAGTAGTAGTAGTAGTAGTAGTAGCCCAGCGGTCAATGTACGTACAATGTACGTACATTGTACGTACATTGTACCAACTGTACATTGTACGTATAGTGCCCGCTGGGAGTAATAGTAGTAGTAGTAGCAGTTGAAGTAGTGGTAGTAGTAGTAGGTATAGTAGCAGTATCAGCAGTGGTGGTGTTTTTGTAAAAGTATCTGCAGCAGTATAAAAGGGGCTCTAACAGAAACCACACTACCACCCTGCCGATGCAGATGACCTTAACTATCTGTGCACATGTACATGCTCCAGGTTTTTAGAATCTTATATTTTTCTTGTGAAAAAAAATAGATATTGACTCGAGCAATTATTTCTTATGCAAGAAAATATCCCAGTTACTATGATATGCTATCCCATCTATCAACAGGACGTACCCGTGAAAGTTCAACAGCTTAATAGCCGTCGTAGACGGAAGAGAGATTTAAGTAATAACTCTGATGATCCAAATTACTCTGATGACATAGATGAAGAGCCTGACGAACATGTGCATTATGATGAAAGACTTGAACCTGATACCTGGACCTTCCCTACAGCAAGTGGAATGACCAAACAACAAGCCAAGGCAGCGTGTGAGAATGCCATTAAAGGATCACCATCATACTCCCAATGTACAACACAGTTAGGGGCAAATATTTTGGCCGAAGTTGACACATGCGTGGAAGATTTAAGAGTAAGTATATGAAGTTTGTAACTAAACAAGGGTGTTGTGTTCCATGCAGTTATTTTCAAGCCCTGATGCGTCCGTGGAAAATGTTTGGATGTTGCATGCATGGCCTAAGCGTTGAAATCGATTAATGGTCAATGCAAGGATTATGAATTAACATCATTCAGTGGAATGTAATGATATCTTTCATTTGCATGGCCCATTAATGGAAACCGTTATCTGTTACTCATAGTTCAGGTATGCAAATTATTGTGATTAGATTGTGTCAATACAATAGACAAATGCTTACAAGAGCAACCCCTGAAAGACAAGTTGTGAATGTTGGATCAGGTAAAGGTCCTGAACAATAAACAATCTAATTAACAAATAAGATTTCTCATTATCAGCCAGACGATCCAATACATGGTTCACATTGTCTTTGAAGTGTAACTCTACCTTCAAAATCTAGAAAGAGATGTGTTTATGTAAAATGTCACCTCTCTTAGGACACCTTCCCAGTTGTACAAATTGACTGAGATATTAGTGCTAGAAGGTTATAATATGATGGAGGCAGCCATATTGGCCTCTCGATTGCCTAATTAGTAATATTAATCAAATGCGAGTGACATTACAGCAGATCAACTTCTCTCTAGGTGGCCACTTGAGAGCTAGGGCTGGGGCTTAGGACTGCCTAAAACATGAGCACAAACATTATGATAGATTGAATTGTCAAGCTTTTGGATGCAACAATGATACTAGAAAGGAACTGGGAGAACATTCTACTCAATTCCTAAGATTTAATGGCGAGATGGCTCCATCATATAGGAATTGGTTGGACTTTGAAGACTTTTGAATGCAACTCACAAGAAAGTATGTGAGGATTGCTTTGTACCTGTTTTCAAGAGGATTTAGAAACTTATATAGGAGTTGTATTAATCATAGAAAGAATCTAGGACTCTGTCTCCAATACCTTTGAAAGGCGTGAATGCAACATAGGAGGCTGCAAGTACTGAAGGATTCAGGCAGGTAACATCAAAGTCCATGTGTTGTGATACACAGTCAACAGCTTCGACCTCAATTTTTTTCTTCCAAAATATCCCACTCATGCCAACAGGTACATTTCCTCTCACATAGAGACACACAGACTTCACATTTACACCAGTCTGTGCTTCCTTCCCGTTCAGAATCAGAACTTCCCTCCATGTCACTGTCCTCAGAGTCTAACACATGTTCATCTTAAGAATATACTGGTTGGAATGCAAATGGCTGAACACCAAGGAGATTTTCCATATCTGACTATAAATCCACCAAGAATGGGGTACTCAGATAAAGGTTGCCCCTAGGTTTGTCTCTCCTTAAAATAATAAAATCCTGTATTTGTTTTAGATAAGAAATCATGCTAATAATTATTATGAATTATAATTGAAAACACCATCATGAAAATACAAAATGGAAATAAATCTAATTGATCTGTGTACTAAGTGAGCTTTCTGTTTCCTCGCAATACTCTTGCAGTTAAAAGGCATATATGGAATTGTATTTCATATACTTGTGGTTTTTGAACATTAACTATCAAGTCTGAGTGCAAATTGAATTTACTGTGCCAAGGGGATGTGTATTGCAGTTAACCTCCTGGACTTTCAATTTGCAGTCAATTCCTGAAAGGCTGTGACAATACACAAACTGTAGCTTATTAGATGCAATCTTCATTTTTCTTCCATCACAAGATACACGTGTAAGGAACTAAATGCTAGTCCGTTTTGTAAGCAACTGTTGGAATTCCTTATGCTCTATTATGATATAAGCACATCCAAAACTCCTTTACTACAGGTCACTTTTTTATTGCTTTTGACACACAGAACCTAGTATACCACTGAAAATATAACTTTCAAGAAGTATAAAGGAAGACACTGAGACACAGTGCCATTGTTTGTTTAGTCTCATATACCCCTTTCTTCGTTGCAAGCCATTCACTTTAAAGAGCATTCATTGATGTGTTCAGTACTTAATAGACCAGCCTGCAAGCAGTTGTGTAACAATGACATCACAGCGCCGTTATGGTAAGGCCCAAGATTCCGCCTCCATGAAGGCTGCTGAGCCAGTGAATTTGCTGTTTTTTGCAAGATATGCTTAAATGTCAGTCAATTTGTAGAGTACAATAGTAGTCAAGGTGTCCTAAGAAAGGTTACATTGAGCTCTATCACACATCTTTTTTTATTTGAAAGGCAGGGTTACACTTATAATCTTGAGTTTATTTAGGAAACGGATAGGAAATGATCATGCATGACAGCAAATGGTCACATAGAACTTTTTAAAGTCACTAGTTACAACTTTCAACCCTCAAGAGCACGCTAAGACTCCTATATTAAGCTGCACGCCGAAGTTTCATATACTTCCTAAACTAAATATACCACTTTTTTGTAGTCATTTCCATTTAAACCGCTTTTATGCTCAATATTCTGGTGCAAGTGGAAATCTGTATGACTGTCTAATCTTGCGTCAACACTCCCTCCTACACTGCTACTAGCTGGCCGCATTGGACCCATATAGATAAGGACCTGCACGGCCAGTGCCTGCCAGGTGGGTAGCGTTCTCTGGGGAGAGCGAATGACAGGATGCATAGCCTGTTACAGTACTGAGAACTCCACAAGTGGAGTTCCAGGGACGGTAAACTATGTGCGCATTCCCTGTAATGATATCAGGTAAACGGATTAAAGTTGCTTGATATAGGTTTTTACAGAAACAAGATTTTAATTTTACCTAAATATGGTTCCAAAATGGATTCGAAAGTTTAAACGAAAACATTAAGGTGCTGTTAATGGTAGTTATTTTTTGGAATTCACAGGCACTTATTTTCTTGCTGTAGATATTTATTTGATCAACTATGATCGGTCTGTTCATCACAGTATTGCCACTTAAAGTAATTATTGTCAAGATGTCATTTCAGGTAGTTTGTGGGTTTAATTTCTTAGCACTCCCGCTCAGCTTCTCACTACCATGCATTTGTTGACAATTTAGCATATAGAAAGAATTTCTGCCTGAAAAGTCTTTGGATGGCGAATATATTGGACAACAAGGGTGTAAGTATCTTCAAACAGAACTCTTACGCACAATTATGGACTGAAGACCTTCAAATTTCACAAATGTGGAGGAAAGATCAATACGTAGGGAAGGGTATCGCAGTTTTTCAAGTTTTTATTCCCTTCAAATTTTATGATCACCTTTGGGGATTTCGTGCTTAACCTGAAAGACTTTTGCCACCGGACTTTCCTTAATAATGCCATATTTTAAGCAAACCTATTAGCATTTGATACCAAAATGCATGTTTGAAGCGACCATGTTTTTGTGAAATTCGATATGGGGAAAATACATTTCCTGCTTATGTACAATCCAATGGGAGCTTCTGTAATAGATAGTTTCTCACTCTGCCTATCCATCTTATTATGAGGGAAAGGGTGTAGGCTTTAACATATGCATACATCTTAATATGACTCTATATCCACAATTTAACCCCACAAACCACCTTAAAATTATGATTGTAGTGTGGAATGACAATAATCAAGATTTTTCTTCCTTTGATATTCATGAGATAAGCTGTAAATCTCAATCAAACAAAACAGAGATATTGCATCTACCATACCTTTCCATCTCTTTCTTTCTTTATAGCTCACTGATGATGTTTCCTTCGTCAAATCTTATGTGGGATCCATGAAACAACAGTGCATTACAAAGATTATGGAAAACCCTACGTATTTCAATAGTACAGAAACCAATGAGGTTGTATTGTCTGTGTTGAATACAATGTGCCCTGAAGACTGTAATGAACAAGGAAAATGCGTTAATGGAACCTGTCAATGTATACCAGGTATGAATTATATATTTATGCATTTGGAATTTTGTTTTTTTGTCCATTTATCTGCCATATTACGGCTTAAGCTAGTCTCACACTGGCAAGACAAGCTATCAGGACACTGCTAGGACTGGCCATGATCTGGAATTTTGTTCAAATATTTTGTTCAATTCCTGATCGTGACACCGTCCTAGCTGATGTCCTAGCAAGATCGTGGAGTTCCTAGGTGCAGCTAGGACAAATGGCGTGTCGGGGCAAATACTTGAACACGTTCAAGTATTTAGCCAGGACACCCAGGATAGGGAAGACAAATTTTGTGTCGCCGACCACTCCTAGCAGTGTCGGGGACATGTCCTAGGACAGTCCGCAATATCCTGAGTGTGTCTTGCAGTTAAAAGTTGCGGTTTAACGACCAAGACACGGCAGGATTCATTCAGGACACTGCTAGGACATGATTTTTGCCGTGGCCTTAGGTGAGGGGTTCCCGTGACATTTGAGCCTCTATGGGGGCCTTGAAATACCCCTATTCCAACTTTGAGCACGCGATGGCTGTATCACTTACCCCTTGTATGTACAAACTTCTTAAATTTTGCCTGAAGCCCCCTAATGATATAGGCCCTATTAAAATAGAAATAACTCTTCCTCCGGACATGTTTTAAAGTAGTTTAGGTCCATTTAAGGCATGACTACTCTCATTCTTTACTTACAAGGGGTCAAAGTTGAGCTGCTACATCAATAAGTCCATGGCCTTGACAGGTCAACTTTTACCCTTCATAACTTAATCCATAGGCTCCCTATAGCTACCAAGCCCATACTTCATAAAACTCTTTATAAGAACCTGCTAAAGAGTTATGTACCTTAGGCGGGGAGGGGGGGGGGGGGGTCCTGTGGCATTTTAGCCTCTTAAGGGCCTATATGTGAATAAGAACGCTATGAAGGATGCAACAAGCAGTTACTATTGTTTGGACGGTATCCGTATTCTGCAGCATAGGAGCTATCATACAGCTGAATCTGAAAGATGGTGTAGTTTTGGTATGAATCAATATGAACATAATATCATATACTTTAATGTAATTGTTAAACAAAATGTCAGTGAGATAATGAGTAAAGATGTATTAGCCACTTTCTGTGCACGCGACAACATGTAGTTGAATATTCTTTTCTCTTTTGTTAAACCTCTACTGGGGTGGGGCTTCATCATCCAACTTCTTAAGCCGAAAGCATCATCACCTATGACGAAATAAGGGACATCACAGTCATCATTGGGTAAACATTCTGGCTCAGGTAGTCCTGCTTCACCTTGCATTACAGCTTTGTAAATGTTTGTCAGCTTAAAGATTCCCGAATCGGCACATGAACCATTTGCCCCTATGTCCGAAAAAGGAACTTGTAGTTCGCATCGGCAACAGCCATTAAGACTATGGAGAAAAATCCTTTGTAATTGTAGAAATATGTGCCAGATTTGTGAGGTGTCCGAATAGCAATGTGTTTGCCATCGATGGCACCTAGGCAATTCTGAAACTTCCAAAGTCTAGCAAAATGACTCGACACTTCTTTCCAATCTTCTGGGGTCTTTGGGTATTTCATGTGTATGTGGTAGAATTCCTGAATGATAGCTTCACAGGTTTCAGGTATGAATAAAGATATTGTATTGTTTGCCACTCGGAATCCATAAGATAGAGTTTTGTATTTATTTCCAGTTGCTAAATAGCGTAAAGTTATTGCAATTTTAATTCCTGGTTCCAAGGGTAGTCTGAAATTAGTGTGTGCTTTCTGAATTCGAGGGCCAACGCGATGCAGGATTTCCATGAAGAGCTCTGGTGGTACGCGAATAAAATTTTGATATTCTCTGACGTCCTCTCTATTTAACTCTTGTAAAAGATTTTCGTAATGTAAATTGGTCACCGTAACAGCCATGGTTTCACCCATACTGATCTTGGAGCCCTCCTTATCCTTCCAATTCGCCTCCTTTGCTGACGTCTTTCATGGTTTTGGAGAAGCAACAGTGCTGCCGCCGCAAGTAATAGCTACTCTTTATCATGCATTTGTTGTATTAAAACATTTCTGGGTAAAAATGCCATATTTCATGTGATAAAGTTGGAGATCTGCATATGTACGTAAAGTATGCTATTGATTATTTCATTCACTATGAATGAAACACCAACAAGACGCTCAAGACATGTCCCCGCATTGTCCCCGACACATCCCAGACGTATCTTGTATGTCCTATATACATCGGGGACAAATATACCAATTTTCATAATGTCTGGGACATGTCCGCATTGTCCGGGTTATGTCCCCAACACATCACAGACAATTCCCCACCTAACAGGACTTATTCAAGATGTCCTAATTGTGTCTCAATCAATTCTTGTTCATGATTCACACTGTCCCTGACGTCTCCTACACATGTCCTTGACATGTCCCCGACTCCATCCAGACATCCTCATTTGCATATTTTCCTTCAATTTTTACCTAGGACTTTGTCGGCATCCAAAAAGTTGTGATGTCCTGGATGTCCTAGCTAGGTCTTGTCCAATAGTCCTAGCTTGTCTTGCCAGTGTGAGACTAGCTTTAGTCGTGACTAGTCAGTTGTAACTAGTAGAGGAAACTGAAAACCAATAATTTCTATTCTATTAACAAGTAATCGTCGTAAATTTACGTTGCATGCGTGAGAACCTCAAATAGGCCTATCTTTTTCTACACTGTTGATAATTATTATTATTTATTTTTTTATTTATTGTTAATGATATCATCACTATTTTACTTTCAATATTATTATTATTATTATTACTATTATTATTGTTATTATCATGTATTATTATTATTATTATCATGATCATTAACATGATTATTATTATTACAAACAGTGTTAGGTGACATCAGGCACATCGAACGCCTCATAATGATATGGTGCACTCTCAACAGCATATTAAATAGTCCATTCAGATTCATTGTTCTTATGCAGACCATTTGTTTATATGAATTAAAAGTTTATTTCTTGGATATATGAAGATAAAATAGCAATAAAGATGATTGTTGTCTGTGAATTTTGTGCAATGTTTTTCGTGTAATATTAGTACATAATTGTAGATAATTGACATTTAAAAGAAAAAAGTGTAAGACCAGTAACATTTTTGCAGGACAAGTAGATCCTAGGTGTTACTGGTCCTAATGTTAGTAAGCGTTAAGGCCTGCATCTGTTATTCTTAATTGTGAAAATAACTGTCCATTGTACACACCATGGTTTGACCTTAGAAAGGAGACGATGATAATTTAAAGATTACAAAACGTCAATTATTTCCATGTGATGCTACAGTATTTATGTCCATATTTGAGCGAAACGAAATTAAAACCTTCTTGCTTTATTGTATAGAGCATACACCTATGTTTTTTTAATGCAACTAGGCTTTATTGGAGCGGATTGTGGCACAGAGAAGGATGCAATTCCAACAATTACCTATGCACCAAAGGATGGAGTGTGTGACATCAGAATAAGACCATGCCGAAAAGTTTTCATTTATGCCAAGAACATAACTGCAACAGATATCCTGTCCTGCAGAGTGGCCCATGTTCAGGTAAATGTTACATATGTGCAGAAAAGTCCCCCTATTTCTGATAAAAATCAGATTATCATGGAAAGCCGTTCTTGCAGAAAAGCACAATTTAACATTCATGCTATATGAATTATGATGCAAGTAAATTCATTAAGCATGAATACTAAATGAATTATGATGCATGATAAAGATAGCTGGTATTTATCATGCATGACAATTCATTTAGAATTACATGCTAAATGAATTATATTGCATGCTAAATTAATTTTTATGCATCATAATTCATTTAGCATGTATGCTAAAAAGTGCTTCTCTACAAGAACGGCTTTTCATAGATAATCAAACTTTTCCTGCAGGAGCAACAGATAGGCACCACTTCATTTCTAGGGAAGGTATCTCTGGAAAACTTTGAACCACATTTCTTGGATGGCTCCTGTAACTAACCTTTATAAAGCAATGTTATTCTGTGAAATTCTCGTGTGTTTTATATGATTATATAACCTCGATATGTTACATGGGATGTCATTCACATCTAGATATAACATGAAATACAAATTATCATGTAAAACATATGTACAGTTATTTCTATAGCAATAGCGAGAATCTTGAACTCTGGCTTCCTGAGACATTATCATTTACCTATTTTTGCATTTATTAACAAACAAGAACACTAGATGTGATACCAATTTTCTCCATATTTTATACTCTTGAATCTTACAGATAAAGAATAGTAATAAAACCATTCTAAATGAGACCACAGTAGACACAAACGCCACACTTATCAGCTATGGAGAAATCACATGCAGGCTTCCAGGGTCACCCCTTCGACCTGGATGGATGGATTCTTTACCCCCCTCTTCTGCACATGGGCTGCTTGTATCCATAACAACCAACGGTATACAGTACAGCGATCCTTACTTTATCACTGTTTATGATTCAGTGTGTCAAAAGTGCAAAAAAGGAGGAGAGTGTGAACTTCTTGTAAGTCAACACGTAAATTGACCTCAAAGTCACTTCATATTTTAGAAAATGAATGAACGAATGGGTGCTTTAAGGCACGAATGGGTGCTTTAAGGCACATCGACACCCAACGGCCATTTAGTGCCACAAAACCTTAGTAAAATGGTGTTCCTTTGTTGTTGTAGAATGAATGAATGGTTGCTTAAGAACACATGTTTAAAAAGGTCATTTAATGCTGTAAAATTGTGGGTAAAAGTGTACAGAGAGAATGTTTCGTAAGATGACTAACATAATACAGTGCAGTTTAGCGTGAACTAGCTGTAGTGACATTACGGATGCTTATAAAAGAATGCAGTGACACTGCATCACAAGTCTATTGCATGTTTAGACTGCATTGTCTGAATCTTTTTAATTATCGTTTTAACATGATACCAATCGTTATTGGTAGAAAAGACATTGGAGAGATTACATATAATAGAAAAAGACATTTATGCAGGCAAAAATGATTTAAAACAGATGGTAGTAAGACTGAAACATGTTAGGAATTTGTTACAAATGATCATCCATATCATGCATTAGATGCTACCTTAAAAATAACAAAACCTCATTATTTCCTAACAACTTAAAAATGTTGACAAAAACAAATTACATTTGTCTAGATTACTTTTAAAAAATCACCATATGTACATATGTGGCTGTATATATTTATCTAAATGCAGAGAATGGTGAAGACATCTACAAATAATGAGGAGGCCTAAATAAGACATTCTTATTCAAAAACTTAAAGAGCTGTCTTGAAAGAATCCCACAATTTCACTAAAATCACACCTGTTAAAAGAAATACACTAGTTAGCCCAATTAAGTTATTTAGCCCAATTAAAAAAGAGTGCTACCTGGACAATCTACCTACAACCTGGATGACACTATAATATGATACAAATGAACAGAAACAATTAAAACACAAACTTGATGCAGTTGTGTTAGATGAAATTGTCTCTTGTAAACCGGTTTTTAATCAATGTGTGATAGATGTAGGATTGAAATCTCTTTGAAATGCCACTTTTGAAAAACTACTAAAATATTTATAAAAGACAAAAATGATTAGGGGAAGATTGAATATAATGATATATAGGTAAGGCGTTCTGAATCTTTATTTCTATAACAAAATCAAATATTTTTGAGGCAAAGAAGAACATTCCATAAGTTTAGCTATTGAGGTATTCATAAACGATCACTTTTGTGTCGTGTGTGGAAATGTCGGCATGAAAAAGATTGAGATTGCAATTATAATACTTGATTCCAATTTATCGTTTATCTTTTTATCACCAACTAGTGTGTAATGGTAAACACATACTGTCTTTTATATAGCCCAACAATGAAGCGTACTGCTTGATCAATGAGCAGTGTTATCGTGCAGGTGAAGGAAGCCATACTGATTGGTGTCAGACATGCATGCCCAAAAACAACTCCTCAGCCTGGTCAATGCGTACAGGTAAACTAATGTTTTCACAATGATTGAAAAATATGAATGTTACAAATGAACTTAGACTGGAAAGTTTAAGAACTAATTTATTT
The DNA here is from genome assembly GCA_963942565.1 of Maea johnstoni. Lineage (NCBI taxonomy): Eukaryota > Metazoa > Annelida > Polychaeta > Spionida > Magelonidae > Maea > Maea johnstoni. Next base: position 27,385,980 of record OZ012693.1, on the reverse strand, counting down.
CTGGGGTATTTAAGCACTACATTAGACGAAAACACAACTAAGCATTCTGCATGTTATTTTTAAAACATGTAAATTCAGGAGACGTACCTTAGGCTTTGGCAAACATCCCTACGCAGGAGTATGTGCACTTGCGGCTTGTCCGAGTAAGAAATGCAATAGATAAGTAAAATGATTAGTAACAGACTGGGCTGTCAACATATGCAAGGTGTTTTGGACTCACTCAGTGAAAAGTGCTAGGAATTACTTGTTCTAAATGGAATGGAATCAGTACTAAAGCGTTTGTCTGAGGTAGATAAGTCTAAGCTGAGCGAGATTACCTGTACATACATTTTACACAGTGTTTTACATTTATTGCAGATAACTTCCCCCCATTTTTTACAACTAAATCACCCATCAAGAAATTAGCATATGAAAATCTCACTATTCCTATAAAGGCTGCAGATCCAGAGGGAAAGGCTATTACCTATAACATTGAATACGCGCCAATAAACATCAGTTTATCATCCAACGGAATACTTACATGGGAGCCAAACGTGTCTGCATCATCTGCATCTATAAGAGTGAGAGTGGTGGATATATGCGGAAAGTCGTCCAGTAGTGAATTTAAGATGGAGGTTGTTGAATGTCCTTGCAGCAACGGTGGCCAGTGCATTCCACAGAACACCTCCACAAGGGGTGATGGCAGATATCTATGTGTATGTGCCAGTGGGTACTATGGGGAACGCTGTGAGTTGGATGTTGACGAATGTGAGTCAGGGCCCTGTGTGAGAGGGGTCTGTAATGATCTTGCGGGGGATTATAACTGTGATTGCCCTACCGGCTACTATGGGAAGGACTGTGAGTTCCTCGTCATAAGAACAACAACCACAACAGTGAAGACTACAGCAGAACAAACAACTAAAGGTTTTGAGGATACTAGTACTACTGAAATTCTGACCACACAACCGTCCGCTGATACAACAACCATGCAAGAAACAGTGAAGACAACCATACAGCCATCCCCTGAAACCACCAAGCCTGTAACAGTGGAGACAACCAAACAGCCGTCCCCTGATACAACAACCAAGCGTGAAACAGTGAAGACAACCATACAGTCATCTCCTGAAACCACAAAGACTGAAACAATGAGGACAACTAAACAGCCATCCCCTGATTCAACAACCAACCCCCCTTCAGTAAAGACAACCAAGCAGCCATTCCCTGATACAACAAGCAAGCCTAAAACTATAAAGACAACCAAGCAGCCATTCCCTGATACAACCAAGCCTAGAACTATGGAGACAACCAAGCAGGCATACCCTGATACAACAACCAAGCTCGAAACGGTGAAATCAACCAAACAGGCATCCTCTGAAACCACAATGAAGCATAAAACGGTGAAGACAACCAAGCAGGCATCCCCTGATACAACAGTGAAGACAACCAAGCAGGCATCCCCTGATACAACAGTGAAGACAACCAAGCAGGCATCCCCTGATACAACAGTGAAGACAACCAAGCAGGCATCCCCTGATACAACAGTGAAGACAACCAAGCAGGCATCCCCTGATACAACAACCAAGCCCAAAACTGTGAAGACAACCAAGCCGGCATTCCCGGATACAACAACCAAGCCCAAAACTGTGAAGACAACCAAGCAGGCATTCCCGGATACCACAACCAAGCCCAAAACTGTGAAGACAACCATGCAGCCATCACCTGAAATGACAACTAAGGAACCACCTCCTATGACAACAACTGAGCAACCCTCCAAAACATCATTCAATGAGACAGCTGTTCCTTCAACCACCTCCTTTCCAACTATTTGGATATATACAGCAGTTGCTGTTGGTATAACCATAATTTTGGTAACGCTCATTGCTGTTAGAGGGATTGTTAACTACAGGAGACTCAAATCCACATAAACCAGCATTGAAATTTCACTACTTAATTTTGGTAGTAAAATATGAAATTATGTTTGCTTATATTAACATATATGAACAAAGTATTACTAATGCTTAACTAATTAATGGACTTACATAGTTCATGTATTCACTTTTTTGCTAATTGTCTTATGTATGCATGCTATTGAATATGAACATACTGCTGTGTATGCACATATTATAGCATTTCTAAATCATTCGTAGTATGAAATGATAGCCCTTTATAATGGCATACTTATATATCCTATTATATATCATAATCTAGATGCTATGGATAATCAGGAGCAGAATCATGTCACTTTTTGATACCTCAAGGGTATTCATGATACTAAGTATAAACATTGTGTAATTTGTGTAAAGCTTACTGACAAACATTTAATCGTGCATAAGTAATATTTTGAGAAATAATTGACTACATATTATTGTTGTTATTGTCAGGTGTAGATATCCCTCTTCAAATACTTGTCTTGCACTACTTTATTTGAAGAGTTAAGGGCATAGACATCAGACCCTGGGATCCGCCATGGCCTAGTGGTTGCGATGCCTGGGTGGCTCCCAAGATTGAGGCTGCAGGTTGGAGTCTGCACTTTATCCCAATTAGCTAAATTATATAAATGTGCTGCATTACGGAGCGCTGTCTAATAGTGTCTATGGTACCTCTACAAATAAAGACCTCTTGGAGCTAATTGTAAAGAAAGGGGAATTTTCTTACCTGTCCTGTTCTGGATTTTATCAATATGGCCTAAGTTGTTGAAAGTGAGGTAAAACCAACTCCTTCCTTCAGCTATGTATACTCAAATGAATCTGGCACATGGGTTGTAGGGATAGATCTGGCTGGGCCACTCTACATAATACCAATGACCTCCAAATGGTACAAAATGATCCCAGAAGTATCTAACAGTCAGAGATAGATGATCAAAACATGAAAATAAGCACACCTTTTTCGGAGGTTATCTAAAGTTTTTTTACCATTTGTAATTGTTGTAATGTTATGAAAACTACTGCTACTTGCATGTTACCATTTCACTGAAATAGATAAGATCCCTAACGGAAATAGTGATTGCTTTAAAATGTCAAATAAGAAAATAAGTATATTCGCAGTTTGACAACATAACCTATTAATTCAAACACTGTTACATGTATACAATAATTATAGAATACAGATATTAGGTAAAGAGTGTCTGAAATTTGTCATAGGCAGGTGAGGAATATCAAAAATAAGATAAATCAAAATATATGAATGGGCTTAAAACTGTATGAAATGGTGGATGAATGCATCCCTTCAGTGTTGTTTGTGACGTAAATTGCATTATTGTTTCAAAAGTCCATGACCTGTCGATTTTAAGTTGTTTTGAAAATAACTGTGCTATGTTCTTTCCTCATGCAAAGTTTCAGGAAAATTAAACAGATTTCTAAGTGTCTTAAGACCTTAACAATTTTGGACTCTCGTTGAACATATAAAGACGTATCCAAGCGCTTCTAAAGGCTAACCTAAATATGATATTGAGTGTCCCTTTTGTGGCACACTCTCAACAGTAAAAGGACATTCTGTAAACAGCTTTTGATCACCAGAGGTAGGCACAACAATAAATGCTGGTACATTTTGAACGTTTCATAGTAAACATGGAACGTGGATAACGTGAGAGCAGAAGTTGGTGGTATTGATCAGTTTTACAATGGCACAGCAAAATGTAAAAGAAATGGGAAGAAAGCGGAGTTTATTTCCTATATTTCATCTATAAGGAATTTCTTTTGTAATCATGAGCAAAAGTGGGAAAAAAGGCTGAAAACATTTGAGAATTGAAGATAGGTAAAATGCAACACTGGTAAATAGGGGTAATATAATCCCTTAACAAAAAGTCTCTCTACCATATTGTATCACATCTCAATAAACACAAATCAAAATGCATTGTTTACAGACACGTCTATGTCCAACTTACTGTTAACAGCATTTTGTACAAGCTTGACAATAAATGACATAAGTTAACCTACAAATGACTGTAGTTGCGTTGTATTTCTCCCCGTATGATTGGACTTTATATTGACATGTTTATTTTCAAATTGAATGCATACATCAAACGATCGCTAAGTAATATCTGGGTAGCAATATTTAGGCGGACTGAACTGATGCGCCAGAAATTGCAGATTAGGAGTGCATATAGCATGACATAAGAAACATCCCACGAGGTGGAAAAAAAAGGGTTAAAATCATTGAAGACAATCAAGGTGTTTTCAGACTAAGCTCTTTTTCACAGGTATGGGCTGGGTACAAATAAATTTCTCAAAGGAGGAGAGACCATTACAAAGGAAAGGGTAATCCATTTATCTAATTTAAGCAAATTTTATAACAATTTGTTTTATTGTATTTTGGTTGAAAAAAATGAAAATGCTTTTGTTTAAAATTTAAGATAACATAACTTTGGAACAAAGTCAAAATTGGAAAGGTGAGGTAGTCTTGCCCTTTTGATACTTAATTTATCAATAAGCCAAACATCCAGCAATTTGCTAAACATATTAGCATGTGAATCACCATGGACAGGTACTAAAAGTCATTAAATCCAGTGTTTATTTCAAGGGGGTGTGAATGAATGAATGGGTGCTTAAAGGCACATCAGCACAAAATGGCCATTTAGTGCAATACAATCTGTATGAAATAATGGTCGTTTGTTATTGTCGAAAACATCAATAAAACAAGAAATAAAAATGCTCAGAAAAAAGAACAGTTTCAAAATATAAACAGTGCAAGCATGGTTGTTTCTAAAGAAATTAAATTCTAAAAGAGTTTACAGTCGATAAAACAGACCTATCATGTAAATAAGATAAAATGTGGTCTTGAGAAACTTTCTCAAAAGGTTCCTTTAAGGTATGTTTTTCTTGTCTCAATAAAATCTTCACATTCAATTAAATATGCTTGACAGTCAAACAACAATTAAATACTATACACTGCGGAGGGACTTTCCCTTTTTACAGCAAGGATCTGGGTCAAGTGGCAGTGACCAATTCTAATCCTTGCTAAAACACTTTCCTCGCATCAAATAATTCTATAAAATCCTAGTCACAGACCAAGCTGAGGCCGAATTTAATGTGATTTGTTATTGACTGCCTCATCCCACTTCGACTGCCACTTATGCTTTGAAAGAACATAAATGTTCGTCTTTCTTAAAATCACTGTATGGAATTGAAATATTTGTAACTCTTTGTATTAAATTGGCCTGCTTTGGCTGCAGCATCTGCCTATCATACCCCTGATGCCCACATAACTAGGGACCCAGTAAAATATAATACTTTTCTCAAGGTATTGTACTAACCAATGAAGGCGTTCAAGCACCTTTCGAACAATAGAATACATCCAGTCCCTGCTCTGAATGGCCTGTAGGGCCGACTTTAAATCCGAGAATAGGATAAAATTCCTTTCAATATCACCTGCCGTTTCAATCCGATAAAGAGTAAGATATAGAGCTTGTAACTCTGGGAGGCTTTCAATGGAATCAATGAATGAATGAATGATGGCTTAAAGGCACATCAGCACACAAAGGCTATTCAATGCTAAAGAGGACCAAGGGATCTTTTAGATGCATGTTATCCAAAGACAGATTCACACATCCGCCTGGTTTGCCGATAATATCAATTACTGTGACTGCCTGACATAGGATAATGGCATTTTTTCTCTCGGCATGGGCAGCTTGAATCCCCCTATATCAATTGAGGGCTGCTTTTGGCTGATGCGAGTGTGATTAAGAACCACTGAATGCACTGTGAATGTGACTGTAATTGACCCAGAACAATGGTGGCTGTAATTGTGATCTTATAGCAAACAGAAGCATTCTTAAAGAATAGAAAGTTGCCAGTGACTTGGGGTTAGGCCGTGTTTTTGGTGGGTACTCCAGTTTCCTCCACTACTTAGAACTGGCTAGTCACAAATTAGCCACATTTGGCATGTGACATAAAATAAATTCCAAATCCAAATATACAATAGCAAAATCCCAAATTAACAACAATTGAAACTGCTGTTAATAACGATCAAATGTGAATGTGGCCTGCCATTGTGTTGATCATGCGAGTTGTTGATTGGTACTGCATATGAAATACAGGTTTTAATGGTCCTACTTCATCTATCATATGCAAGGTTAACTGTGTATATATATATATATATATATATATATATATATATATATATATATATATTATATATATATTGAAAAATATTACAAAAGGTTATACATATATATTCGCAAGAATTTTGCTAGTACTCTCCTAATATTTTGTTAATTTATCTATCATTCAGAAGTTTACAAAACATCTTAGATCAAGACATTTCTTATCAAGGGTAACTACAGGCATAAAAGGGTTATGAGTAAAATTAGGGGATACCTTGGCCATGAAAGGAATGTAAAGGGATTCCTAACCTGAAGATGCTTTTATACAACCAGGTTAGGGTTGTTCAATGAATACACCTTTCAAGCATGGAGTGGGTACCTGGCTAAATTTTGATAGAAGAAAATTTAATATAGTTATTAAGTGAAAGGTTTTAATGTGTTGTATTGAGAGTTGTTTACCTAGGGTACTCCCAATTTATCGTCCTAAAAAACAATTGACAAGTGAGAATTCAGTTTGAAATGACAGATGGGGTGAGCACCCTATCTACTTTTACAGTAATCATTTTGGCCTGTAGAATATCCAAATAGGAAACAATCAGACAGGTTCTAAATCTGATTATTCACACTTGACAGGGCATTTTGATAACGTCCATAGATAAAATTTGTAAGCAATATAGGTATGCTGATTTCAGATATTGTGTCTACCGGGCGTAATATTGTCAATATTTCTAACTATAATATATGGGCACTATCAACTCAACTAGCAACAAATTGCGAGGTCTGAAGAGTGAATTCAAATATATCACCATCTTTATTTGGCATGATTAGAATAGCTAGCTTAGACTGTTGTTCATATATCAAACATGACCAGTAGGTATATATGCACAAACTGCAGTCTTTGGAAGTTCCACCAACTTCAGTCTAGGACACAAGTCTTTCAAAGACTACTAATACAGATGTATATACAATATTGTACCTAATTTTACTCTTCAAGAAGTAGAACATATAACAAGAATGATATAGTATTTTACCGAAGAATGCAGATCTTCCCAGTTACCAGAAAAGGACTACAACAAAGACTAATAAATACAGTCAAACAGAGACCACCTGTTCAAGAAGACCACTTGCCTGTAAAGGCTGGTCCATAATTTCCTTCAGGTAAAAATAGACTTAAACATATTAATGAGGACTGCCTACCTTATAAGACAAATTCGAGTCTTCCAATCAAATTAACCTCCAAGAAGGTCAGTGACCACCCATTCAGAGAAACAACTTGTCTGAAAAGATCGGTCCATAATTTTTACCAGTTAACAAATGCAAACTTTAACCTATTAATAAAGACCACCAGCCTGAAATAGACAAATTTCAGATATACCATCCAAGTTTTCTCTAAGCAAATTTGACTGTGCAGTCAACCCTGTTTGGAGAGACCATCTGTTAACTTGATGCAAAGTAAGGCCAAACCTGCTTAGAGAGAACAACAGGATTTCAGTCCCAATATAAAATCATGCTTTTTTTGTTCAGGGTTGTGACACCATCCAAACATAAGGCTAGTGGTGATACATAAAATCCTATGGTAGTAGCCACTTTTCAAGAAACAAATCATATCTTACATGTGTGCTATATTTCACCTGTCCAAAAAGAGACCTTTTTATAACCCTGTCTGCTTTTTTCCTCGGTAGATTTGACTGGATAGGTAAGGATGTACATGGTACATTTAATGTAAGAGTTCCAGGTATTTCTCTAAAATGTTACACTACCAAATCAATGTCAGTATAATAACACTTTCTATGCCATAATAACATTGTGATATTTTCATCAAAATTTTCTTAAATGCTGAATATTCAGAATCAGAAATATGTGGCATTCAGTTGAGACTTCACTCTAATCTCATTGTGCATTGCGAAATTACATCAAAAGGCTGGTGAAAAATTAAATGCATACAATATAATTGGGAAAGATATGATAATTAATATTACTACAGCACAGCTTTGCATCAGAACTTTGATTGTTTTACATTTTGATTGTTTTACATCAATCTTTAAATCCTGTTCCCTCACCTACTATTAATTACAAATAATTTCAATATACCATAAAGGCAGTGAATAAAGATTTCATCTTTACATCTTTCATGTATCTTTACTTAGCTTAGAAGACAGTCAGAACTGCTTTGTTCGACAATGGCGTCTGAGGACTGCAATTACACTTAATAAAGATCCAAGAACACAGCTTTAACACTAGGAGCGCCACCTTTTGGTAACTCCATCAAGTTAGACATGCGTAACTGGATTTACTTATACACACAGAGAGGGTATCTGAAAAGCTCTGTACACTTTGGTTTCACAGAAGACAGGAACATAAAAATGCAATAGAGAATTTTTAAGTGTATTTACATATATAGACTATTACACAACCAATAGAGAAGTTATATAGTTGAAGAATATTAATAGATCAGCAATTAAATAATTCTTTGCACCATTTTCTACATGTATGACACATATAACAAATATTCTAAAATGGCAATGGTCAGTTTGTTTTCGTAAACATAAATTGCACACTTCAGAGCTACTTTACTAAGAGTAAGCATGGTTCCCGGTATTTAGATCCTTTTCTCAATCAAGAACCTCAGAAACAAACAAACTACACATAATTCAGAAGGGATGGATCAGGTACCAGTAATGTACATGTACAGTTATTGTTACAATCTACAATCATTTGAGCATGTGTCACTCTATGTTTTCCATATCACATGTGTGATAAGGGGATCCCATGGTATCCTAAATGAAACTAACAACTATACTGGAAAATATACATCTCAGGAAGTGAATTTTATTTTTCATTTTCTTCATTTTTTCATTTTTCCAAGATCACAGCATATTTTTCATGTCAAAATGCATTCTTTGTGAGAACAGGTCCAATGAGGAGTTTCTTTTCTTCTCACCCAACTACCATTGTCTTTCTTCGAGAAATTGTCCATTCACTAATCACTATACACTTATCAATAAAGCCATTTAAAAGGAGTAGTGGAGAATATATCTTTACATCACTTCAGGTCTTTCTTTGTGCAGTTATTATTTGAGTTCACATACACAGGTTTTACGCCAGTCTGTAAGAATTTTTCAAAACCAAAACCAAAGGCCCATTTACTGGACTGTAATACAATTTTCACCTTTTTGACACCATCGAGAAGTTGCGATGAAATTGATATAATAGGTTCCTTCCCAAATTCAATAAAAGCTGTTGAATATCTGAGCAGCCTACAGTGCGCTGATTATTTAGATCACCATTTGGAAAGAAATTTTTCCACAAAATATTTCGAGGAGAGTTGTTAGTAGTTTTCTGATTACCATTTTCATTCATATAAATCTTGCTAAGATTTTGCCAAAATTAATACACTGCATTTGGTGGTGCAAGATTTGATGGGTTGAAGGTACAAGTTATTTGGGTGACTAGCAGTGATAGAGCTTTTCTCCTCTGTACACAAGGAATAAATATTACTTCTAGTTGATACACCAGGCTCCTGACACAGGTGGCAGCTTAACCCATTCATGCCTGTGCTCACCAAAACCATCCTCGCCATGTTGGTGATATCCCTTATAAACCATTCAAAGAAATGCTGACCAGAAGTCAACCAACAACACCCCTTCAAATATCTCGAGAATTAACGCTCAATCTAATTTCCGACACCAATTATCTAGATCTCCTGGCTTGAATGGGTTGTACTGGCATAGTCTAAAAAGATCAACAAGCACCCCATTCATGTTCAGGGGCCCTATTGGAGTGTGTAGTCTGGATCTAAGGTACTTGCATCAATAATTTATTTCATTGGGAGTTATTCATTGCGAGAGATATTGTTCTTGGCTGTTGAATACAGTTTGCCTCATAAAAGATGCTTTCATTATAGAGATATCATCAGTGGCCAAGCCTCAGACACTACAAGCATGAAAGAGTTCATGAAGAAAAGTGAAAGGAGATGTGATTAAGCTATAGTTTCAGTAGCCACAAATACAGCATTTTTCGTCTTAAAAAGTCTTAGGAAAGAAAAGTACCACCTTAAAAATAACATTTCACATTTTACGTGTGAGATTGTTTTTGCATTTGAATGAGAAATGTTTAGCCATTGATGATCACACATTGTAAAATATCAAAATACTTGCAGTGATACCTCGTTGAAAATCCTCAGCTTAAAGCATGGCATAGATGACGCTTTCTGCTCCCAATTGTGTATGTCTAGATCTAATGAAATTGGTCACCGATCACAAAATTTACTGTGAACTTGTATATTCCCAAATTTCACAGTATATACACACTTAATTTTCAGAAATTGGGGATGAGATTGGATGAGCATTGAAGCAAAGAATTGAATAGATATATATTTCAACCGATCCTAAGCTTGGTTTGTTTAGGTATGGGAGCTGACATTGTACAGCCCTTAAAATGATCTGGTGATGACAGACTTGGCGCGCTTATTACATTTGGTGTCAGTACAAAGAGCTGAGTGAATAAGGGAATACATGTCCCTGTTTGAATATCCCAGGTGGCAGATTTGATGCATCAAGTATAGCGTTTAACCATATGTCAATATATTTGGGACCATATTATGCAACTGAAAATGTGGTTGAGATATTGCTGTAAAAAAGAAATTCCAAGCATCAGGATCTTAATATTTTCTGAAGGAGTGGATAATATATCCTGTATACTATATATTTATATACATACATATATATATATACATATATATATATATATATATATATATATATATATATATATATATACATATATATATATATATATATATATATATATATATATATATATATATATATATATATACATATATATATATATATATATATATATATATATATATATATATATATATATATATATATATATATATATATATATGTGTATATATATATATATATATATATATATATATATATATATATATATATATATATATATATATATATATATATATATACACACACACACACACACACATGTCTGTTATACACGCATATGCTAGCAATTTGCATGCACAATGCCTTCCGTCTCTGAATTATATTACAATTATTTTTCCTCTGCCAGCTGTAAGATGATGACACCACTGCTCTCAGCCTAACCCCTGGTATGCTAATATACTATCATACAGGGCCTTAGCCAGTACAGTATCCGAGGGCCACACTTCAGCATAGGTGCTTACCCAGCCAGGAGTCAGGGCATCATTTTGACTACAAAACACCAAAATGGCAAAATGACTCCCAGTTGTATATTGTCAGATATGTGGATTTATTGAGTGTGAGGAAATACTTCAAAAGTTGCACTCATACAAGACATTAGGAACATTTAGTAATGTGAAGAAGCAAAAGTTATTTTTCTACGTCAAACCGTTTGTATGATTACTTTTTTAAAATTGGGAAGCTGACCTTTGAATCCTCAGTTTTGACTTGATGTTTCCAAATAATGGGTAAGACCCTGCTTCAGGACACCTAAAAACTCTACTACCAAGGATACCTAAATAAGTCAATTTCTAGCATCATAAGTTTAAAAGCTTGACTTCCATGTAAATTCTAGGATATAACTCCAAAATACCATGCATTTTCAAAAATAGTAGATATAGTTTTAATCTGGATATCTTGCCATCTCTCTTGGAAAAGAAAAATACAACCAAATATCTATCATACAATTTGGTCACACAGTTTCAAAATCCTGGCTAAGGCCCTACTACGGAATGTTTGCCTCATCTTATAAGTTTCATCATGCTCATTGATAATAACCTAAATGGGAGGCAGCATATGTATATCAAATACTGGCACACTGACAAACCAACTTGAGTTTATAACATTCAAGCAATCTATTCATCTTCAGTTCACCATGTGCCTCAGTATAAGTGTTCAATCAATACAAGCATGCTGGCACAACCACTTACAGTAAATACAATTATTTCCTGAACGAAATAGGCAGGGAGGCCGGTCATCATAGCTATTAACACGCATCATTTGGACACTCAAACCCTCAAAAGCCACCCTTCAGGACACCCTTTTTGTGAGGAATTTCTTGAAATGTGAATAATTCTTTGTGAGAAATTTCTTGAAAGGTTAATTTCAAGCATATAATAGAATATCTTAACTCAATATAATTTCCATGATGTTGTATATGAATATCATTCTTTATTCTTATAACTAAATACATCTTTATAGTCGAAATTGGAGTATATTGTGGTCTCCCATTAAAAATAGGATGCCTCAAAATTTTACAATTCCCAACTTTGGGAATCCAGTTTCTGAATCCTGGCTTAGACCCTGCTGGGCTTTTTGCACAACCACATGACTGATGACCACCTGGGTGTCTGAGCATATTATAACCACCCCCATGACGTCACTGCTAAAGATAGCATTACTACACAGCTAAGAGGGTCATGAATAGGGCTGCACACCGTTAAGAATAAACGATTTGATATGATACTGATAACTTTGAAACAATATGGTTTCTTAACGTTTTTTTAACGATACTGCGTGGGACGAACTTCTGAAAAATAGCCAAATTTTCGTATTCAAAACCTGTTGTTTTTTTTCCATGAAATATGATTTCAAATTCTTTGAATAAAACAGAATCGTATATTTGATTATTATGAGTTTTATTTTGCCATAGAATATTAAATTTGAACAAATTATCCATTAAGAATTAAATACGAAAGTATTGATGCCAATGCCGAGCCGTTGTTTCATTGAATCACGGCTTAGGAAGTGCTCGGAGCGATGTCAACAGTAAGGTAAGGCAGTTTCCTCATAGCTGCTTTATCGGTTTTTCAAACCGGTTTATTTTGGGACGGTTATCATTATCATTAGGCAGCCTAATGATCGGTTACGGTCTGCAACCGGTTTCCGGTGTGCAGCCCTAGCCATGAACATGCATGCCTTACTGTCTCAACCTTGCAGCCGGGCAACTGCACCTCCAGACGCTGACAGGTGACTGGTTATCTGGCACAGGAATTAAATATCTTTACTGTAAGTTCATACCAGTCAAGCAATGAAACTCCCACACTTTACCATGTGTCTTAGTATAATTCTTCAATCAATACTGGTACACTGACACACCCACTTAACCCATTGATGCTTAAGAATTCTTCCAGAAACTGTCGTCTGGATATTAGATACTTTTGACAATAACTTTGGAATTGATAATGATTTAACAAAATATTTGAAGGAGGGTTGTTGGTGATATTCTGATTAACATATTTTCATTGACTATTTTCCTAACAATGCTTTCGACTGCACGATTTAATCAAAATTGCCTTACTGCTTTTGGCTGCTGTGAGCATTAATGGGTTAAGTCCGTGCCAGCCAAGCAACGGATCCCCCTGTACATTTCAGCATGTGCCCCCTCTTCTGTTAGGAAGACTGTAAAGCACATGCCAGCTCACTCGCAGCAGTTTGAATAATAATAATGATAATAATAATCTTGATAATAATCATAATAATAATAACAATAATAGGGTTTCCGTGGTAAGATTTTCTAGTGATGTTTTGGGGGGTGAGCGGGTTAAAGAAGGTATTAATTCGAGTCGTCGTCGTCATCGTTGTTTTGTGTGGAAGGGGGATCAGGCGATGATGGTGAAAGGTGCTTCAGCGCTTGCGATTGTGACTGGATCAGTTTACGCGTCTTTTCTGCTTTTCTAAATATGGTGATTTCCTGTAAGACAAAAGAGTAAACAAAACTTAATAATAGTAAATCATGCTCCGGTTACCTAACATATTTATAGGCTTATAACACCTACTACCATTAATTGGTGACACGGAAAATATATGTACATTGAATGGGAGTCTACAATTTATATATTTATCAAATAAACACCTGGAAATAATATATACACTCAATGGAGGCTTGAAACTATGTAAACATTGAGGTATGTAACTTAAAATCAGGAGTCAGGCTTCGGCTAAAGACTGTGGGAGATCGCCAGTCTTTTGATTCTCAAATCATCATAGCCCCACCCAAACGCTCAGTGCCCTAGCTAAATCCTGCAGTCCCACTGCAGTCCTTTCTCAAAGAAAATTAAAATGTAAGCTATTTATCAGTTATGTTTCATTTTGAAATAGTACTAAAGGACAACTGATGTGTCAAATGGTGTTCTTCAAATGTTCATATTCCTGATATTTATCTGAGCATGATCTTTAAACGTCACTTTTCTTATAGCTAGCCAGGCTACATAGGCAAATGATATTATAGCCCAACACAATTTTCTGTCCCCTTGGGCTATGGGGCTAGTGATTAGCTGGACCCCAGGAAAATCACCTCAACTTTTCCACTTATTAATTGTCAAATACACGTACCTGTTGTTTGAAGTATCGTCGCTCCTCTTCGTCCACCAAGACCAGATTTAGGTAATACCTTACTGAGAATTTCTTATTGATATCACGCATGGTTGGTGTCAGCTCGTAGCCACTCAGGAACAGACGGATGGGAATGGATTCACCTGGGGAAAAACAGCAGTGGGTGATCGTAGGTATGGTAGCCAATATGTATTACTTTATAAAATATCATATAAAGAATTTGAGATAAATCCCAGCCACAAACAAAGCGAAAAGATGAAAGACATTGCAATGTGAAACATCATATTTTAAGCCTCAACAGGAAATCACTTAAGTCTTTAATAATGGTGAAAGTACTTGATAGGATGATATTCTTGAAGTTATGAACATATGCAAAGTATCACTTACCTCTTACAGGAGCTCCGTCCATTATCTCATATTTGGCAATGGTTTCATTTTCATTAAACGTATTTGGGCCTGAAAATGAGGGAATGAAATTATCAAATGGTAATTCTGATGTTTCAGTCATTTTTTCTGTAGTAATCTTTATTTCAAATTTAAGCTTATCAGTAATTAATGTAAAGTGAACTGCTGTGATCTATGATACTTTTAAACATGATTGTGGTATAGAGCATGAATTCAAAAGTAAAAGGGTTGTTAGTTAGTTACAGATACTTCAAATATACATATATATATATATATATATATATATATATATATATATATATACATGTATGTATATATATATATGTATGTGTATATATATATATATTTATATATAAATATATATATATATATATATATATATATATATATATATATATATATATATATATATATATATATATATATATATATATATATATATATATATATTCGCAAAAATAATCAGTACTTTTTGACCCTTACCGTACAAAGGGTATTATGCTCAAGTGTTTAATTATCAACAGGACAAAACGATGGCTGATTTTACCCATAACTCTGCATAAGTTGGATGAATGGGACTTAAAAATAAGTTGACATATGCAAATATCTGTCATTTTGGGCAGCAGTCATCTTAAGATGAGGTGGCTCAAAAGCAGACATGTAAATACGGCACACTTTATTAACAATCTAGATTGATTATTTGCAATAAATCATACCTCTCAAACATGCAACTTAATAAAAGAACTAGAACAGGTGCCAAAAGGTAGTTAAGGAAAAAACAAAATATAGTTATTCTTAGCTATTTTAACAGAAAAAAAATCATTCCTTGAGTACAGCTCTTAAACACAAGTGGGAAGTCAACAATTCATTTGGCCATGGAATGAAGAAGATTTTATATTTCAATTCTATCTGGTCTGATCCTTTCATCATAAGAGTGCCCCCTAGCCAAGACAGCTTTCATAGTGTCGTCCTCAAGACTAGATTTGGAAATCTAAGTCAGGCACACAAAGAATAAATGGCTGACCACTTGAATGGTACATCAAATAAAAAAAAATAAACTACCATATTTTATCAATTTCAGTTTTTTGTAAGTTGAGGGTGGTCCGTATTTCCTTAAAATAATGATAGCTCTGATAGAGAATGGCATAAATGTATCCAAAAATGAAAATGAAGATAATAAAATAAAGGGACTACCCCATTCTCTCAACCTTTCAATTTTTGGAGCAGTCCCAAATTTACAAAAAAAACCACTATCAGTAAGATAGATGGTGGTATAAATCTAACAATATTGTTATCAGAAGAAAATTCAAAGGGTAAACCTAGCTTACAGGCCCCGATTCATAGAGTAGTCCAAATTTCATTTCAATATACTACATCTCTATGGCCAGAGGGAGTTGAACGATACACCTTGTATTTGATAGAGCTACCCTCTAAGAATATTCCTTACTACTATCAACATTGTTTTGTTTAATTGTTAATAAAAATCCAAATGACCGAACAAATAATATTGAAAGCGCTGATTTCAGAATTTCCTGACTGAACTATACGCTCAACTGACATACAGAAAATGTAAAGATACAGAAATCTGGAACGAGTGCTCTGAATGAAAGAGAGGCTATTGGAGGCAGGTGGTAAAGGATCGAAGCAGCAGTGTGTGTGTGGCTTAGTTAAGACACTCAAACTGTTAACGAATGTACATCCAAATGTTTGAATATTTGGCCAGGAATAAATAAATAAATATATCAATTAATTTATAAATAAATATATATATATATATATATATATATATATCAATTCGAGAAAAGGTGAACTTCAATGTGAACACCAGGACATTACTTGAAAATACAAGACAGCTTAAGTGAGTTGCATCAAGGATTTCGGGTAGGAAGATTGTTCAGTATGAGGGGGGGGGGGGGTTCGTTTTAACCCATTTACACTCTTTTAGAGCAGCCAAAACAGGTCTGACGATTTTGGAAATATTCTACTTACAAAAGCATTTTCTAGAAAACATTTGAAGAAGAAATGTTGATCAGAAGGCAATCAACAATTCTCCTTCAAATATTTTGCGAATGTTCGCTTCATTCCCAAGTTATTTTCAAAAGTATGAGTGTAGCAGACAATAATTTTTAGAGGAACTCAGAGTGTGAATGGGATAATGGAGAGGTAGATTTACATAACTGGTTTTAAGCATAACAAATGAAAAGTGGCGTGAGACAATTTAACAAGAAAATCATTTCGAATTGGAAAGTGGGGTTCACAAGACCTGTTGAACCGTCTACGTCTAGTTGTATCAATAAAAGAAATGCCATCCAATAGTTTAAGACTACCAATTTGGTACATAAAATTCCTAATCTTAGTCGAGGTTGGTTTTGTCCACTAGAAAAGTCCACTAGAAAAATGAATATGCTTTTTGTACAGGTTTGTTTTGCAAAAAAGTTAGTAGATGTCAATTGCAAACTCTGATAGTTGAACTTGATTCTTGATTGATAATGTTGAATTCCATGTTATATTTTTATTTGGTTAGTAGTTGGTAATAAGGAACTCCACTACATGTAGCTGAATTTGATTCTTGCTCAATAATGTAGAGTTCCATATGTTATATGTTAGTAGTTGTTAATTGCAAACTCTAACAGTTGACTAGTACCTGTTCCTGTTGATTCTCGCTTGATAATTTGAAGTTCCATATGTTTTATCTTTATTCTGACGAGAAGGAAGTAGATCTTCCCTATGATAACATCTTTCAAATTATACCTAGAGCAAGACAAAATGAAAATAAGGAAAATGAACAAAAAGTGCCAAAAATAAATAAATGAAAACAAGCTAGAGGCTGCAGCTTTAGCAAACAAAGGTTCTTGTTTGTTTTAACCAGATTCGCCCATGTATGAGATTGGCGTGATTTTGAGTATTTCATTTGGCATCTCTTTTTTAGTCAAATTGTAGTTAAGTTGTGACAAGCCAGGAGAAAATTAGAGTACCCGACAGGTGTGCTGTTATTAACATTTTCCTTTAAACATTTCCCAAAGTATGCTTTCACAAGGAAGACATTCTAAGAATAGTGAGGGCATTTTATGGTGCTGTAGGCTTGAATGGGTTAAACCATTAATGCTCACAGCAGGCATAACAGCTAGGAAAATATTTAAAAGAATAATGTTAATCAAAACATTACCAACAAATCTGCCATATGGTTATGCCTGCAACAGGCATGAATGGGTTAATTCTGCCAACTGGTGAACAATCAAGAACGAATGCTTGCTGAAGCAGCTGTCATGCTGAGACTTAAAGACAATAGAGTGCACAGCGGAGAGAAAGGTGTTCACACCTTAATACCTAACACAACTGAAAAAAAAGAGAAAAGAATAAAACATGGTTTAATGTGTACCTAGATAGGAGAAGCACTAGGGAAATGTCAATCATCCAAAGGTTCATGTTTAAATAAATGCTGGTGAGAAATGGTAGCATGGACATTGCAGATTTGAGGAATACATTTTTGAATGAGACCTACTTATTGTTATACATCCAAATCTTACTGCAATATAGCTTAATCATGATATTATACTTAAAATAGAAAGAAATTGATTAAACATGGTGATATTCTTATTTCCCATAAATGAAACTCATGAATTAAAAGGGAGACAAAATCAAGAACTCTTTTAAAGCATTGAGATATGGAAAATAGGGAAAATCTGTGCACACTTCTCAACAATCTACCTTTATTGTTGAAAGGTCACTTTCTGTAGTCCAGGCATAAGTACCCCTACAGAAATAAGTAGGCTTTTCATCTAAAGGTTACCCTTTTGATCCCTTAGAGCCACATACGTAGCCCAAGACATGGTTGGTATGAAGTAGTTACATAGCTGTCCCTTGTTCATGTGGACAAACACAGATGCTACACAGTGCCATATCAGGCCACATTCAAACAACAGAACATCCAAGAATGAGCTACATATATAGTACAAAATATACCATTTTTGGATAATATGATATCTAACTCTCACCAAGGCATTGTTTACTACAATTTCAGCTCGCTCTACCCAATAGATTTTGTTCATAAAAGTATATGTATCAAGTCAAATACAGAAACTGGTTATATAAATGTATTTGGATGATTGACTGGACCATGTTTGTGTCACGATCATATCCCTAGTGCTCATGCTCCACCTAGTGTGTACAAGGTGAACTACCTGATCCGGTGGTTTCTCTGCGCACTATGGCAAGTTCCATGTATTTGATTTTGATGCGCACGAGAAGGAAGTATATTTTACCAACAATAACATCCTTCAAATGATATCTGAAAATCAGAACAGTGACTCAAGAGTTAGTATTCACTTTGGGTAAGGACAAAGGAGGAGACAAAAGAAGCCAAACAGATTAGCCTATGGACAATTGGAGAGATCATCCTATTAACTATTGGAGAGATTATCCTATTAACATCTGGAGAGTGCACATGGTCTAATATGCATGAAAATATCTCATGAAAAATATAATATTTTGAGAAATATGACTAAGGGTTACTGCCCATTCTTGGTTTTACCACCAAAAACTATATCATGGAAATATTTTTTGGGGGAAACTAAGAGTTGCTGCCCCCTAAATCAATCAGTAAAATACCACATTTATTTTGTTTCTTTGCATAAATTGGGCGTTTGCAAATTATAAAAATAGGCCTCAAATATGAGAATTAAGTTAAGAAAATATAAGGTATATTATATGAAACTTTTTATACTGTTCAAGGGTGATAATCCCATTACTATTTCTCCAAACATACTACAATTAACAGCCTTAAGTGCTCAAACGATCCGGTAACTTTTTAAATACTTCAACAAAGAAATGAAATTAAGACACATAAATATTACATTTTACATTGTTATACAAATTATGCTTTTGTATGATTTTTTTTCGTAAAATGAGCAAGCTAATTCACTTTAAATCAGCGATTTGTTAATTTGATGATACATTGAATAGTATTTTGTATATTGCTTGTTCTGCCTTCCTTGGTGTAACAATGAGAACAAAAAGACAAAAGAAATTGTGCATTATGACCGGTCATAAGTACATGAGTCACTTAACAAACAAGTCTTCTAAGGTAAACGATTGTATTTATTTCCCAACATTTTATATCTTACAAAAACTGAACTAGATGAAAATATTCAAAAATTATTTGTTAATCACAATGTGAAGAAAAAGCAAGGAAATCATACAATTTTTATTTATATTACTTGGATTGATCAGTAGGGTATGTCAATTTTAAAACAGTACCTCCTAAACACATTCAGACTCAAAAGAAAGCAAGAAAATCATACCTCTTTTTTCCGATAACTTAGATTAATTGATACTTTAGTAAGGTATGCCGATTTTAAATATTACCACTTAAAGCATTCAGGGTTTCAAACTAAAGAGAATACTCTTAAAATGGAGCAAAACTCAAAGCAAAACTCAATTGATACTTTAGGCCACTCCAATTTATTTACTTGTCTTACGTGCTCAGGAGGTAGGAAATGAGCCATTTTGGAATAAAAAAAAAAGTTGAAAAATGTGACTTTAAAAAAAAAAATTTTTAGCGTCTGACGTCTAGGACTGGTAGCGATATGTTTCTAGCAGCCTATTCTCAACTAAATAAAATCAATCAATCTATTAATCCCTGTAACCTGAAGGGTGGGAGGTATACCTCCTCAAGTCTGAGGCTCTTCTACAGCAATGATAGCTTCCTGTAGTTGATTGAATCGCACTTACACAGAATATTCTTAAAACTTGCACTTTTTTGGGGGGGGGAGTCTGACAGAAAATTTCAAAACCACTTTCGTCCGTAAGACACCAAAGATGACCTTTTTTTTTCTTTTTTTTTGGAGTCTGACAGGATTTTTTTTCCAAAAAAAGTTTGTAAGACAAGTAATTAAATTGGAGTGGCCTTAGTAAGGTATGCCGATTTTAGATAGTACCACCTAAAGCATTCAGAGTTTCAAACTAAAGAGAATACTCTTAAAATGGAGCAAAACTCAAAGCGAGGCGAAACACTTACTTGGATTTGTTATATTCAAACTCTATATGTAGACAATCCTCGATTCCGACCTCCATTTTTATACTGTTGTTCATATCTGGGTACTGCGCTAACGTGTGCACGATGATGTCCTGTTCCTTGACCAGGTCACTCAGTCTCTTCACCACTGTGACACGCAGAAAGTACCTGAAAAAACATCATCATCTTATCCAAAATCTTTTTGACCTAAAACTGCATAATTTTGTTTGCTTTTTAAGCAATATCCTTTTATGTACTGTGAAACCACTGATTGAGAACACCTCAAGATGTGAACAAAATGTCACAGTTCCATAACTTGTAAACACCTACTAATTTGTAAACACCTATATATTTAAACACTTCTGCCTTGGTCCCAAGGCATTTACAACTCAGAGGCTTCACTGTATAAACTTTAACTGGATACAATATATAACTTAACATTGTATAGGGGTTTAAGTTTATTGTGATTTCTGTATATTGTCAGATCTAGCACTGGTTTATAACATCAACCTAAGACCACGCCTGAAACAACCTTTTCTGGTTATTCACCACCAATGTACTGCACTCATAATCACTCACCTTAACCTTACATTGGCCCCCGTGTAAGATTCATATGGTTTTTCCACTTGGATGAACTCAAAGTCATAGCTTGTGTTCTGTGATAGCTCACCGGGCCTGGCTAATTCTTTCACAAGGGATGTAAACTCATGGTGGTTTCCTCTGTCATAGTACAGCTCTGTAAGAATAAAACGTTTCACATAATATTACTTTTTTTTTATTAAGATCAGGCCTGATTAAGATGTTTCCATATGTACCAGACTTTTTGTATGCTCCAGATATGATTATGTGAATACATTCAGCACATCTCCTTATTTTGAACTGCTAATGTAATTCACATATGGCTGATGAAGATATCCTTAAAATCGTGAAACCATTTTTCATTGCAGGAAACATGAGTGGTTTAAAAAAGTTATTCAGAAACTGGATTGGATTGAGCACATCAAATGTCATAATTTTTTTAGTGTACTCCATGCAACTTAAAAAATTCAATTATTTTTCTCTGACATAGACCAATCTATAGATGATGTAATAAATACATTCTGTATTATAAGTAATCAGAAACTATGTGACCAGCTTAACGCATAGTGTGCATTTGCTTGCAAACCCTAATCAAGACATTTTGGTGATATTTCTTGCTTAGTGTGAAAAATATATGAATTCAAATGTCAAATACCTATTTGTCCTATAAACTCTATTTTGATGCCCTGGTGTTCCATTCTGGAACCTGGCTTTTTAAGTGTGATGTTAACCTGAAATAAAGCATAGCATATGGTATCAAATATCTGTTCCTTATTCATAAGACGTTTAGCGGTTTAGGCCATAGTTGACAGGTTATTCCTGATGAATTACAATCTCACTTATAATATAAATTATTCAAATCATGTTAATGGCTGAAAGCAATGAGAAATCCATTAACTTTTCAAGAATTTGTTTATTCTGATCATGCAGTCATCAAATTTGCAAACACCTTATTTGAGGTTTGCCCTGAAGGCCTTCCAATATTTCTCAAAATCATCACTGGAGCCCTATGTGGGGTATTCCTCAATATGCCATTTCATAAATGTGCATAATAAACTTAGGTACATTTCATGATTCCTTTCTGGTTGTCTTGCTGTTGTTTTTTTTAGATGAGACGGACACACAAAATATCACATGATTGACCAATTTGGACTGCCATTTAAAAATTCCTGGCAAACTCTAACCGAAGTTAGAAATCATGTCTGTTGTGGTTAATGATCTAAAAATATACACACAAAAAAAATTAACTGTAATACATACCTTGCCAGACACACTTTCTCCATCAAAATAAAGATAATGTCTTTCTTTCTTTCCATCTTCTGTTTTTATCTCAGCAGTTTTACGTGTATCTTGGCCATCAAGAACAATGTCAATATCAACACTTTGGCCAAACCCAAAGAAACTCTACAAACAGAGAGAAAAAAGTATTTAATAAAAAGACACACACGCATAAGACATATTTTCTAATATATAGCTTGATTATTGATTTGTTCCATACATAGATCTATGGGTTTAATTAATTTGGTTGCAGTTTCAATAAAAATGTCTACATACCCCCATATTAAAATGTGAACATTTAAGATGGCATGGAACTTGTCTATATCAAATAGGGAACCACTTCTAAAACCATATGAATTAAAACAAAATCATATTTGCCTCTAGTACTGAATCATTTGAGTATGTGTTTGATCAGTTGACCATAAATTGTAGTCTGAATCCTAGACCTATATGTGTTAATACAGAGAAACATATTTATAATAGATCTTACATGACAGGTTTTTAATATTCCACATATAGTAGTGGTGAGTGTCATCAAAGACTACTTGTTGCTGATGAATGTAAGTGTGTCAGTCAGTACACTTTCAAAAGTGACTCTGAGAGCTGAGAAACAAATTATGTTGTTTTACTTGTTACTGGCCCAGACAAACCCAGACCAGCTTTAAATATCATGTTACTAGTTATTGCCATTTGCAGCTACTTTCACTGGGGTTCATGTCAGTAACGATTCTGGATTATATGCTAATGGTCTCATAAATCTTACACATTGCTTGCATATCAGGTTACAAAAGGACACAAGTCCGCATAGATGTAATATGATATTGCTAAGTAAATTAGTGACACAGAACTTCATTTACTAAGTTGAATCAACCAATATGTCAATCTAACTTGAGACACATCCCCTATAATTATAATACTCAGATTGGGTGTATATTTACTTAAAGATAGGGTAGGAGACAACTTGATGACATTTCACATTTAGCATATTTTCCCCATTCTAACAAATGAATTAGTTGCCTGTTTATGACAGCTACCATGGGGTAGTAAGGGTACTGGATACAGTGGATAGTGGATGTACACAAAAACATGTAAATTACATAGCATTGCATTGAAAAATATACAAACATCACTTAATTGAAATGTAAGTCAATTAAGGAATCATTCAGAGATATAGCCAAAAATTTGACTTACATTTTACCTGCTCTTTTACAATTAAAACTGACATCATTGGGTAAATAGAATGTATGTCGATGCGGTCCAGGTCAGTGTGGTCTAGGTTGATGCGGTCTAGGCTCCGAGCGGTCCCTGGTCAAAGTGGTCTGGTAGAATAGTAACCTGACCATTGATTTCACTTTAAAACCGGCTGGCTTCCTGGCCATACCACGCCGTGGCCGCTATTTTATCCAAGTTAAAACTGAATTTCTCGCCTGTCCGTGGGTCGATAGAACCGCCAGAATTCATTCTACTGGCCATTGAACTCTCGTCAAAATCAGTTGCGAAATATGAATCAGAATGAAAGTGGCCGCTACTACATGTATATCCACGTTAAAACTAAATTTCTCGCTTCCTGGCCATACCACGCCGTGGCCGCTACTATATCCAAGTTAAAACTGAATTTCTCGCCTGTCCGTGGGTCACTTTTAATGCGGTTTAGATCGATAGAACCGCTAGAATTCATTCTACTGGCCATTGAATTCTCGTCAAAATCAGTTGCGAAATATAAATTTTAAGACAGTTTAAAATCGTAATGTTTTGTATGCCATTAATTTACGGTCAATCAATGCTGTATTTTGGTCAGAAGTAAAAAAAAAATGAAATAATCCAAAGCTTCGCTCGCTTCCTGGCCATGTCAGCGTCATATTAAGTATATCAAAATACATTCAAGTATTTGAGATATTTTCGTAAAACTATATGTTCTCCCAGAAATCCTTGTTCCCAGGCCGCCTTTCACTCGGACCGCTTGTTGCGCAGACCGCATCTAACCTGGACCGCACGAACCTGGACCGCATCGACCAGCCACCGGGTAAATAGACCCTCATTTCCGGATTCCAAAATGCCTTTCTAGGCAGGGGAATAGGATAGGGATCTGGGCAATGAGGGTCATTTTGATCTTTGTGATCGAAAGATTAATTTTGGCTTTACAAAGGATGCGGTGTGGTTTCGTGTTAGATTTTACCGGCAGAATAAATTGAAGTCACATGATGACAGATCCCAAAACAGCATAACCTTGTCCGCCCCCTCATCACAAACCATAAATATGAGTATGCACCGGGAGTGTGACTAGAAATTATTAAACTATACCGATTAAAATCAACAGCAATATGTCAGCATCATGTTTTGAAAAGGCGTGTACCGTTTAATGAACAAAAAACAATATTTTTTGCAGCAAAACTCACCATTATGCTTCCTACTTTTCCGAATTCAATATGGCGATAGGGCTAGTGCGCATGACGATTTGAAGTCTCGTTTACTTCGGTGTAACATTTCCCCTATTTGCTACCTTACCGTTATAAAAGGGTTTATGAAATTGTAGCAAAAGTTGACATTAGATAAAACTCGAAGATCTTTTCCTTTATTGAACCACGTTCTCATGAAATAAAGTTCTAGGGGAACTTCCCTGCGATGTTACTTTAAGTAGGCCAAAGGTCAGACGGGAATCAACGAGAGTTCATCACCGCTTGAGCACCCGGCAGACGTTCCGGACACGACGAAAGGCCGTTCAAATCCAGACAGTATCCTTCTCATCGCAATTCATCTAGAGACATCATTTTGTGAATGTATTCATTGCACTATTGACTTCACGCTGGTCATTTGTTGAAACCGTAAAATCTACGCTATTGTATGCAATTAATGTATTGGAGCCAGTGGTCTTGATCTGAAGTTGCGGCATCATGGCGTCTGTCTTCGGATGTTCTTCTTGGCGGCGTTGTGTAGACTTGAAATTTAGCATCTTTTTCAAAGGGTCTTTCTTAGAAGAACATTTGATACCACAGGTTATTGATTGATTAAGATTTGAAATTCATCGTATGCGTAGCTCCTGTTCAGTTTGTTGTAATGACTGAGCGATAATTGGTAGAATTGTGGTAGCTTTCTAGTCTATTCTGACTATTAGTATTACAGTCGAATGTCAGACGTCTTTGTGTGTAACACTCTTTCCTAATGTCTGTGTATCCGCACTGGTTAACCCTATAGATGCAGTATTTGAATATGTTATGACCCTAGCAATGCAACATAACACTGTACGTCCAATGATTTCAGCTGCACTGCATAAGGTTGCAGTCACTGAGTGAAGGATTGTGTGCTTGAGCTGAACCAGGCACCGACATAAGTACTTGCCCCAGTAAGTGAATTTTTGAAAAAAGGGCTTTCGGGCAAGTACATTTTAGTTTTCACTTGCCCGAATGGGTAAGCTGATTTTCAGAATACTTAAGTTAACACATTTTTTTTTATAGTGAATGGCCCAAATACCCAGATATGTGCAAACAATGAAACAAAACTGAAAAGAAAATGGTTTTCAAATATCTAAATCCTTGTTAAACAGTACATGCCTTTCTAGCATATGGTATAACTTATTTCGGGCAAGTCAAAAACTATGTCGGGCAAGTCAAAATCATTAACTTGGCAAGTTAGTTCTGAAAATTATGTTGGTCCCTGTGAACCAAGCTCCAAATACTAAAATAGGCTTACTTGTTCTGGCCTATCTAATCTGGTATTGTAATATGAGGAAGCATGGCTTCAAGGGCGAGCGAAGCTGATAGTGCATGGGAATTTACCCACAACAAAGAACTTTCATTCATGCACAAGAATCATTTCAAATATCATCCAAAAACAGTGTGTTGGTTGTATGGCATCATTGCCGACCAATCAAATTGGTTGTTACTTAAACTACATACAAAACTGGAAGCGGTCCGCATGTGGCATCATCAGAACAGGTCCTATAATGATTTCTAGGCTTGTCACACTCGCGATATTGCGAGCTGCACGAGGGGCCTCCAGCTTTTCCGAGCTTCGCTTGCTAATATGTTTACTAAAGGAGACGCCTCTGATCTTTAGACAATTTCCCTCTTGAAATCCAAATTTATGTCTGAACTAGTGTTGTAACGATCAATCGCCAAGTCGAGCAATCGGTCGGACTGGGCCGAAATTCTGATCAATCGACCGGCTAAATGGACAATCGATTTTTCACGCTTATTGCTTGTCCACTTCTGTGTGGCCATGTGCGGCACATGGCCACATACGAGCACAACAAAACAGTCAAACAAAGAAGTTAAACTAAACCGCTTATATCTTCTGCACCATTCTTGACTCTTGAACTTCTTCCTGATGTTTCCTAACACCAGTACTGTGCAGTTCTGGTGTTAGGAAACATCATGAAACAGCAGGCAATTTGGGGAAGAAATAATCGTTCAAAGTCGATTAATCGTTTGCGAATTTGAACGATTAATCGATCCTAATTTTTTAAACGATTCCCATCACTAGTCTGAACTGGTATCACTGATTAGATGAGCACTTGATTTATGAATCAATTCATCTGTTTGTCATTTCGCAATATTCTCCTGTAGCACATTTCTCAATATGTATATTGGATCTACTTACAAATTATTTCTTTAAAAAGATTGGCATCAGAAAGACTGTAACTACGTATGTAGTGCCAATGCATTATGCTTCGAGTCTGAATAGTCCATAGCAGCGAATACTGTGAGATAGTTATTTAAAAGAATTTAGAAAATTCACCCCACTCTTTTGTACTTGAAAAGTTATTCATTCATGATCTAACTTTACCTTAACTGCTATGTCAGATCATGGATATCAGACCAAATCACACCATTTATATCAACAATCTTAATGAAAAGATTAAAAAAGATGGTAAGTAATAAGTATTAACAATACTGATTTAGTTATTTCTCAAGATTTAACTTAGCTCTATAGACTTTCACCATTCATAGCGATAAGATAAACTTAATTTGATAAATGATTTTATTTTCAAAAATGGCATTACATCACACTGGAGATGAGGATAATTTACAAATGCTGTTGACCATTGCTTTATTTCTGAGCCAAAAGTTGAATTTTTTCCATTACGAAGATTAAATGGTTCAATAGTCTAAACTGTTCCCTCAACATTGTAGTACATACAACAACTCATAATTGCTATGATCTCTAGTTAAACTTACAATGCAATATCAACTGTTTTTGCAATGCATTTAAACACCTGCTCATCCTTCTAATTCCAGAGTTGAAAAAATCACTGTATGCCATTTTCTCCCAGTTTGGTCAAATTTTGGACATAGTAGCGATGAAAACGCTGAAGATGAGAGGGCAGGCCTTCGTAATCTTCAAAGACATCAACAGTGCAACAAATGCTCTGCGATCCATGCAGGGATTTCCATTCTATGACAAACCAATGGTAAGTAATCGTATGAAGCTTCAGAGCAATCATACACTCAATCTGCACATGTATCTATATTAGTGGCCTGCAGGATGTCTGTCTGTAATGTGGTCAGGGTCTTAGCCAGGATTTCAAAAATGCCTGTCCAAAACAGCAATTTCAAAATGTTTGCCCGTCCAGATTTAGCTACTTATCTACTTCAAATCCTAATACCAGCAACATTCAATAGCCTAGTGTGACAAAAAGGACAATATACACTTCAGCTATGTCATAAAAGATGGTTTGTTAGGAAAATATTTGGTTATTGCACCCAGAAAGTCTAAATTGATAAATCATAATAGAAAATTTTGCCTGTCCAAACAGGAGGTTTTTTAGGAAACTACCCGTCCAAAAGACAGGTAGGACGGGTCCTGGCTAAGGCCCTGAATGTGGTGACCCTGGATATATTTTCAGTAATTTGTTCTTGAGATGTTTTATATCTCAAGTTGTGTGCTAATAATACCCTAACCTGGTCAGTGTGACCAGGCCATGAAATTATTTATGCAATGAACCAGACATTATTGATACCTGCTTTTTTAGCAAAAACAATCTAAGAAAATCCTTAAATTTCAATTATTATGTATATTTAGTGAAGGATTTCTAATGGCAATCCTGGAATGAGTAGAATGTGATGACTAGATATATAACCAGAAACTCTCTTAAGCTCTTGAAATGATGTTTATCTCAAGTTAGACTATTCAGATCTCCCGTGAATTCAACTGCACACTGATCAAGAACCTAATTAATTTGTGAATACAGGGTCATTTTGAGATGATTATATTTATGTTAAAGTCTGCATCCTTTTCCCAATAATCAGATTAATTGTGAATGTCTAGAGGATCACCGAGCAGTGACATTTTTGTCATTCAGTCAAGGTTTCTGGATGTGTTCGAATAGCGAGGGGATAATTTTTAGGGCTGTGCTCGAGTCCTGCGACATCGAGCGCTCAAACAAAGTCTCAAGATCAGTGTTCAACATCTGCTCACATCTAGCAGTGAACTCGATAACCCCGCCCCAAAGAGAAAAAAATATACACAACGTAACACAAGAGCCTACCTTGGGCTTTTATTTCTTCAAAAAGACCGTAATGCCATTGATATTGCACTACGATAGACATGCTCGCGGTAACACTTGGAAAAGTGTGGGGTGTATTTTATATAGTGCTGGTCCAGCCCTCACCTTACTTCTCTAAGTATTACTGCGTGTGATAGAATCAAATCGAGAAAATTGGCAGACAAAAAGACTAGTCAATTAATCGAATCGCAAAAAATGGCTGATGAGCACAGCCCTAATAATTTTTAACCATTTGTTTTACCTTTTTGGGGGGAATATAAGCCTCTCTGGTAAGTGATGTAGTAGTTGAACTGTTTCAAAACTATTTAGAGAAAATATTTTCTATATATAATCATAGATGCTTTCTTATGGCAATCCTGGTATGATTAGAATGTGGTGACTAGATATATCTCCAGTAACTCTCTTAATTCTTGAAATGATGTTTTTCTCAAGTTAGACTATTCAGATATCCCATGAATTCAACTGCACGCTGATCAAGAATTTCATAGTTTTCAAACCTTAATGAGTGTAGCCTGATTCATTCATCCACTTAATAATATACTAGTGTTTGTAGTGAAGGTTAATTTCCTACCAGTATTTAAAGCTCATCTCCACTCATGAAGTTTTCTTCATGCTGTGGCCCTGATTTTGGTACTCTGCACTGTCTGCAGTACTCAATAATGCATGTGTTGTAAAACTTTGGTAGCCCTTATTTACTCAAATGTTTATTTATATCCATAGTTTTCCATACACAACTTACACGTTTAGTATTGAATTCTAACTGGTAAATATTAGATCTGACATGGCAATCATATATAGGGACCCTTCACTCATGTTTGAGACAGGAGTGATTATGTTACTAAATGAACTTGTCATTGAACCAAGGTTTGCTGATGGACTCGAATTAGTCGAATAGTGAGGGTACAATTTGTAACCTTTTATTTTGTGTTTTGGGGGGAATATAAGCTACTCTGGTAAGCAATGTAGTTGGATGAACTGTTTGAAAAATAATTTGCCAGGCTATTGTATTTTCAATTAAACCTTGGAAGTTCTTGAAATGATGTTTTTCTCAAGTTAGACTATTCAGATCTCCCGTGAATTCAACTGCACGCTGATCAAGAACTTAATAGTTTTCTAACCGTAATAAGTGTAGCCTCAAGCATTCTAATCCACTAAACGAACTTATGTTTGTAGTTAAATTTCCTACAAGTAATTAAAGCTCACCTTGAACTTTTCTTCCTGCTGTGGCCCTGATTTTGATAATATGCAGCACTCTTATCTCTATAATGCATGTGTTGTCAATTTCCGATAGCACTTATATACTTATCTGTTTATTTGTGTCCATGTATTACTTACATGTTATATATTGAATTCTTGCTGGTCAATATTAGACCAGAAATAGAATGTGGTGACTAGATATATCTTCAGTTCACTCTCATTATTCTTGAAATGATGTTTTCTCAAGTTAGACTATTCAGATATCCCATGAATTCAACTGCACGCTGATCAAGAATATTATAGTTTTCAAACCTTAAGGCCAAGTAAAATTAATATCAAGATTCCGGGGACCCGACCGACCCTGTCAATTACCGGCCTAGCTTGAAAATTTTATTACGTCCAGCATGGCTGACACCATTAGTCTCGCTGGCACTTCACAGGGAGTTGATAACAAAAGGAGATAGTGGCCTGGGAAAGATTCTATACTCCCCATGGGGTTCCTATCATTACTGCTGACCCATTGATGCTGCATGCTTATTTACGGCATGCTTATTCACGGCATGCTTATATTCACGCCAAACAGGAAATACAGCAGTTAATGTGACCTCTCTTAATTGAAGAGCGTGATTACCTCACCGCTAGGTGCCGCTAGTTGAGCTGATAAGCAATCATTGTTTGAGTGTTGCGGGTCGCGTCACAGCTGGATTACTAAGTGGGGGATGACTTTAAGAACTTGATGAACAAGTATAAACATTCAAGCATCAGATTTCTGGGAAATCATGAACACTACCATAACAGTTCTAGTAGGTAGTATTGTAACATTAGTGGTAGATTATACTGGTAGCCAATTGCTCTTACCAGTTTTGGATGGAGTGTAATTATGATTAACCAGGTTTACTTATATGCACCATTCAATTGAATCCTCAGGAGGGGGCGGATAATGTACTGACCTTCTGCCCTATTAACTAGCCAAGTGGGCATCTAAAAATATTGAAAATGGACTTGAAAACAAACTTTAATTGTGTTGATTTGCAGAATGACAAGATCTAAGTTCATTTGTTAATGTTTGATCACTGTTTGACAGCTGATAGGGCTTAACCAGGCTTATCAAAAACAAGTAAATAGGATTACTGTAACCTGTTAATATCTTGTTTTTGTTAATCTGTGCATCATATTTTAACACTATCTTCCTGTATCTCCTTTTTGAATATATTTCTTTACTGTATTTCTTTATGCATCCTGTTTTTTTTCTCTCTTATAGTCTCTCTCTCTCTCTGATTTTGTATGTATATTTCTTTCATTGTATTTCTTGATGCATACAAATAAATTCTATCCCTGCTGTTTGTTATTTGTATACATGAATAAACACAGCCATGCGTTGTCTTATACCCTTTGAACACTATTAATACATAAAATGGGTTGCCTGTATTGATCTTCTGTAGTTTCCTTCAATGATCTGTTCAAAAGATAAAAAATTCAAATGTTTTATCATTAGATGTACTGTGAAAAACATCAAATGACCTTCCTAAATTGCCAATTTTGCTTGCAGGATAGCCCTTAGAATGCACCTCAGAGCATGTAGACCCTTTGGCTTCTGGGGGCCTTGAGGTGTGGCACCCAGAGGAATTTTGCTGATGATTTTGCATGGGGTATATATAAAGTTGAATTTAATAAGACATTTTACAGAAGCTTATTTTATAGAATTTTCTAGTCATCCTAATCATTGTACTGTTATTTTGGAAATGCTTACTATTGAAGTAGAATATACTAATTGATGTGCTAGCTGCTTACAATACTGGTCAATAATACAAAAAGTGATACAGGTGCTGTGTTTTCAAAAAAAAAGTGATACAGGTGCTGTGTTTTCAAATAAAAAAAAATAATAAAAAAAAAGAATTGCCTACCTACCTACCCTCTTTTTTCTGGCCATGTCCCCTGAAGCGTACTTTTATTTTTATTTGGCCTAATGAGTGTAGCCTGATTCATTCATTCACTTTATAATAAACTTGCGTTTGTAGTGAAGGTTATTTCCTTCAAGTAATTAAAGCTCATCTCCACTCTTGAAGTTTTCTTCATGCTGTGGCCCTGATTTTGTACTCTGCACTGGTCTTTAGTACTCAATAATACATGCGTTGTCAAATGTTGGTAGCACTTATTTACTCAAATGTTTATTTATATCCATACACAACTTGCATGTTAAGTATTGAATTCTTACTGGTAAATATTGGATCTGACATGGCAATCATATAGAGTGACCCCTTTACTCATGTTTTAGACAGGAGTCTGGGCTCAACATTGGTGCTTGCCCCGTTGCCCCGGGCAAGTAGAACTTGTAAATTATAGCTGTAGGGCAATTGAAAACTGTATCTTGCTTGCCCCACTGGGCAAGCATGCTGCGTATATTTCTGGTTTACTTTTGAGAATGTGGGCATTTTTGGTCTGGCATCCAAGCTTGTCCTAGAAAATATGCTTTCATTTGCCAGCACCATATTCTATTTGGTTTTAAATGAAACATTATAAAACATAAAACTTTTCAAGGGCAGGTGAAGGTTTGAGTGGGGCAAGTGAAAGTCTAATCCCACTTGCCCTACTGGGCAAGTCGCAGCAAAAGTTAATGTCGGGCCCTGGGAGTGATTATGTTACTAAATGAACTTGTCATTGAACCTAGGTTTGCCGATGGACTCGAATAGTGACAATTTGTAACCGTTTATTTAACGTTTTGGGGGGAATATAAGCCACTCTGGTAAGCAATGTAGTTGGATGAACTGTTTGAAAAATAACTTGCCAGGCTATTGTATTTTCAATTAAACCTTGGAAGTTCTTGAAATGATGTTTTTCTCAAGTTAGACTATTCAGATCTCCCGTGAATTCAACTGCACGCTGATCAAGAACTTAATAGTTTTCTAACCGTAATAAGTGTAGCCTCAAGCATTCTAATCCACTAAACGAACTTATGTTTGTAGTTAAATTTCCTACAAGTAATTAAAGCTCACCTTGAATTTTTCTTCCTGCTGTGGCCCTGATTTTGATAATATGCAGCACTGTATTTTTATAATGCATGTGTTGTCAATTTCCGGTAGCACTTATTTACTTATCTGTTTATTTGTGTCCATATATTACTTACATGTTATATATTGAATTCTTGCTGGTCAATATTAGACCAGAAATAGAATGTGGTGACTAGATATACCTTCAGTTCACTCATTATTCTTGAAATGATGTTTTTCTCAAGTTAGACTATTCAGATATCCCATGAATTCAACTGCACGCTGATCAAGAATATTATAGTTTTCAAACCTTAATGAGTGTAGCCTGATTCATTCATTCACTTTATAATAAACTTGCGTTTGTAGTGAAGGTTATTTCCTTCAAGTAATTAAAGCTCATCTCCACCCATGAAGTTTTCTTCATGCTGTGGCCCTGATTTTGGTACTCTGCACTTTCTGCAGTACTCAATAATGCATGCGTTGTAAAACTTTGGTAGCCCTTATTTGCTCAAATGTTTATTTATATCCATAGTTTTCCATACACAACTTACACGTTTAGTATTGAATTCTTACTGGTAAATATTGGATCTGACATGGCAATCATATATAGTGACCCCTTTACTCATGTTTTAGACAGGAGTGATTATGTTACTGAATGAACTTGTCATTGAACCAAGGTTTGCTGATGGGCTCGAATAGTGAGGGTACAATTTGTAACCGTTTATTTTACGTTTTGGGGGAATATAAGCCACTCAGGTAAGCAATGTAGTTGGATGAACTGTTTGAAAAATAACTTGCCAGGCTATTGCATTTTCAATTAAACCTTGAAGTTCTTGAAATGATGTTTTTCTCAAGTTAGACTATTCAGATCTCCCATGAATTCAACTGCACGCTGATCAAGAACTTAATAGTTTTCAAACCGTAATAAGTGTAGCCTCAAGCATTCTAATCCACTAAACGAACTTATGTTTGTAGTTAAATTTCCTACAAGTAATTAAAGCTCACCTTGAATTTTTCTTCCTGTTGTGGCCCTGATTTTGATACTTAGCAGCACTCTATATTTATAATGCATGTGTTGTCAATTTCCGGTAGCACTTAAATACTTATCTGTTTATTTGTGTCCATATATTACTTACATGTTATATTGAATTCTTGCTGGTCAATATTAGACCAGAAATAGAATGTGGTATCTAGATATATCTTCAGTTCACTCTCATTATTCTTGAAATGATGTTTTTCTCAAGTTAGACTATTCAGATATCCCATGAATTCAACTGCACGCTGATCAAGAATATTATAGTTTTCAAACCTTAATGAGTGTAGCCTGATTCATTCATTCACTTTATAATAAACTTCTGTTTGTAGTGAAGGTTATTTCCTTCAAGTAATTAAAGCTCATCTCCACTCTTGAAGTTTTCTTCATGCTGTGGCCCTGATTTTGTACTCTGCACTGGTCTTCAGTACTCAATAATACATGCGTTGTAAAATTTTGGTAGCACTTATTTACTCAAATGTTTATTTATATCCATACACAACTTACACGTTTAGTATTGAATTCTTACTGGTAAATATTGGATCTGACATGGCAATCATATATAGTGACCCCTTTACTCATGTTTTATAGACAGGAGTGATTATGTTACTGAATGAACTTGTCATTGAACCAAGGTTTGCCGATGGACTCGAATAGTGAGGGTACAATTTGTAACCATTTGTTTTACATTTTGGGGGGAATATAAGTCACTCTGGTAAGCAATGTAGTTGGATGAACTGTTTGAAAAAGAAGATCGCTTCTATATATAATGGATGGTTTGTTATGGCCATCCTGGAATGTTTACATTTTCAAATAAACTTTGAAGTTCTTGAAATAATGTTTTTCTCAATTTAGACTATTCAGATCTCCCGTGAATTCAACTGCACGCTGATCAAGAACTTCATAGTTGTCAAACCGTAAAACGTGTAGCCTCAAGCATTCTAATCCACTAAATAAACTTATGTTTGTAGTTTAATTTCCTACAAGTAGTTAAAGCTCACCTTGAATTTTTCTTCCTGTTGTGGCCCTGATTTTGATAATATGCAGCACTTTGTATAGGTTAGAGGACAGAAAGAGTGTTTTATGGAAATTAAACCACGAGCGTTAGCGAGTTGGTTTGATGAACATAAAACATGAGTGAAGTACTCTAACACATTTAGCGCTCAGTGTCCACTACAATGCTGGCTTCTGATTGGTCTAACCTGACCAACTGTTTGTTTTTGCCCTATTTTATTACTGTGCATTCTCATAGTAATACAAAGGGTCTCTGTGAATTCTCATAGAGTACTCTTGCAGTATTTTATGAAAAATAGAGCACTGCAATGCTGGCTTCTGATTAGTCCTAACCGCCTAGCTGTGTGCTAAATCTCTATAATGCATGTGTTGTCAATTTCCGGTAGCACTTATTTACTTATCTGTTTATTTGTGTCCATATATTACTTACATGTTATATATTGAATTCTTGCTGGTCAATATTAGACCAGAAATAGAATGTGGTGACTAGATATATCTTCAGTTCACTCTCATTATTCTTGAAATGATGTTTTTCTCAAGTTAGACTATTCAGATATCCCATGAATTCAACTGCACGCTGATCAAGAATTTCATAGTTTTCAAACCTTAATGAGTGTAGCCTGATTCATTCATTCACTTTATAATATACTTGTGTTTGTAGTGAAGGTTATTTCCTTCAAGTAATTAAAGCTCATCTCCACTCGTGAAGTTTTCTTCATGCTGTGGCCCTGATTTTGTACTCAGCACTGGTCTTCAGTACTCAATAATACATGCGTTGTAAAATTTTGGTAGCACTTATTACTCAAATGTTTATTTATATCCATACAACTTACATGTTTAGTATTGAATTCATACTGGTAAATATTGGATCTGACATGGCAATCATATAGAGTGACCCCTTTACTCATGTTTTAGACAGGAGTGATTATGTTACTGAATGAACTTGTCATTGAACCAAGGTTTGCCGATGGACTCGAATAGTGAGGGGATAATTAGTAACCATTTGTTTTACATTTTTGGGGGAATATCAGTCACTCTGGTAAGCAACGTAGTTGGATGAACTGTTTGAAAAAGAAGATCTTTTCTATATATAATGGTTGCTTTCTTATGGCCTTCCTGGAATGATTACAATATGGTGTGGCCACTGGCCAGGCTATTATATTTTCAAATAAACCTTGAAGTTCTTGAAATGATGTTTTTCTCAAGTTAGACTATTCAGATCTCCCATGAATTCAACTGCACGCTGATCAAGAACTTCATAGTTTTCAAACCGTAATAAGTGTAGCCTCAAGCATTCTAATCCACTAAATAAACTTATGTTTGTAGTTTAATTTCCTACTAGTAATTAAAGCTCACCTTGAACTTTTCTTCCTGTTGTGGCCCTGATTTTGATACTTAGCAGCACTCTTTAATGGGTGTGTTGTCAATTTCTGGTAGCACTTATTTACTTATCTGTTTATTTGTATCCATACACAACTTACACGTTAAGTATCAAATTCTTGCTGGTCAATATTAGACCATCAATGCCATTTCAATGGCAATCATATATAGTGACCCTTTTGACTCGTGTTATGGGCAGTGAGGGGTTACGTTACTGAATGAACTGGTTTGTTGATTCTTGAAATGATGTTTATCACATGTTAGACTAAAGACCTCCCATGATTTCAACTTTTGACTGATCATGAACAGCCAGTTGTATGCTAATGGTACCTTTACTTTATTAGCTAATGGTACCTTTACTAAAGTAGTAGTGTGGCCAAACTATGAAATAATTCATGCAATGAACCAGATAGTATTGATACCCAATTACCCATCTTTTTTAGCAGCTTATGCTATGACCATGGTTTGAAAAGTATTACAAAGAAGATGACT
This sequence comes from Maea johnstoni, assembly GCA_963942565.1. Taxonomy (NCBI): domain Eukaryota; kingdom Metazoa; phylum Annelida; class Polychaeta; order Spionida; family Magelonidae; genus Maea; species Maea johnstoni. Next base: position 27,348,739 of record OZ012693.1, on the reverse strand, counting down.
CATGTGATATTTCATATGGTCAAGTTCTTGAAAACAAATCTATTACTCTAGACTACTGGTCATACCAGTAGCTGTCAAATGTGGTAGAACTAGTTTTGCTCATGTAAGCCCATACAACAAGTACAAGGTGCTGGGTAAGCAATGTAGCTGGATGAACTGTTCTTAACCATTTGTTTTACCTTTTTGGGCGGAATATATGCCATTCTGGTAAGCCTCAAAACTATTTAGAGAAAATATTTTCTATTTATTAAGTTAGATGCTTGCTTATGGCAATCCTGGTATGATGAGAATGTGATGACTAGATATATCTTCAGTGACTCTTAATTCTTGAAATGATGTTTTTCTCAAGTTAGACTATTCAGATATTCCATGAATTCAACTGCACGCTGATCAAGAATTTCATAGTTTTCAAACCTTAATGAGTGTAACCTGAAGCACTCATCCACTTAAGTTGGCTTGTGGGGTTAATTTGCGAATATAGGGTCATTTTGAGGCTTGTACATATGTAGAAGAGTGCATCCTTTTACTATTAATTAATCTAATTAATTGTGAGTGTCTATGGAATCACAGAGCACAGTGATATGTTTGTCATTGAACCAAGGTTTGCCGATGGGCTCAAATAGTGAGGGGATAATTTGTAACCATTTGTTTTACCTTTTGGGGGAATATAAGCCACTCTGGTAAGTGATTTAGTTGGATGAACTGTTTCTAAACTATTTGAGAAAATATTTTCTGTATATAATCATAGATGCTTTCTTATGGCAATCCTGGTATGATTAGAATGTGGTGACTAGATATATCTTCAGTAACTCTTTGAAGTCTTGAAATGATGTTTTTCTCAAGTTAGACTATTCAGATCTCCCATGAATTCAACATGCATGGTGATCAAGAATTTCATAGTTTTCAAACCTTAATGTGCGTACCCTGATTCTCTCATCCACTCTGCTCATAGTGCCATTTGGGGTTAACTTGGAAATATAGGGTCATATTGAGATTTTTACATGTGTTAAATTCTACATCCTCATAAACAGATTAATTGAGAATGTCCATGGAAATGCCGAGCTGAGTGATATATTTGTCATTGAACCAAGGTTTGTTGATGGGCTAGAATAGCGAGGTGATCATTTGTAACCATTTGTTTTACCTTTTGTGGGCAATATATGCCAATCTGGTAAGCAATATAGTTGGATAAACTGTTTCAACAGGGTGCAACATATGTTGCAAAACATTATTTTCTGAGCTGGGCAAGCTGCCCCTAAAGTTGACTGGCCCAGCCGGCACTTCCACTTACCCCGCCACTCTGTTTAACAAAGGTGAGATTGGATTTTGCCCAAAACATTACTTGACAAGCGGGGCAAGTGAGGGTCTTGTTTAGCTTGCCCCATTGCTGTATATTTTCAATATATATAATGAATTCTTTCTCATGGTCCTGGGATGGTGTGCCTTAGTGTCTACATCAGAGAGTGAAACTCCCATTTATTTGCTTGAAATTTTTCTTCAAGGTTAAATTGATTTGTCCAAGTAGACTTGAATAGAAACATTTGTTGTTGGTTCTTGAAATGATGTTTATCACATGTTAGACTAAAGATCTCCCATGATTTCAACTCTTGACTGATCAAGAACCTACTAAGTATTCTTTATCCGAATAGCCACTTCAATTATTATTTGCATTTCAACTTGAGATAAAATGATAGAGTGAAGTGAAATGAGGCCTCAGGTCATTATAACTAAGATCACAATGGTCAGAAGAAACAATAAAAACTTAAACTAGGAGTCACTGATAGAATTTTGATTCCCTTTTTTTGTTCACCAAACCCATCTACAACCTTAAGTGATACTCGCATTTCAAGCCCTTGATTTAACAAATAAAATCAAAGATTTTGTAGTAGCCGATTATCAAACCATCACATTTAACAATCTGCATGAGTCTTGATTTATTTGCTTGAAATTTTTTGGGATGTTGACTCTAGATTTGTCTGTCATGTCTTGAAAGAGTAGTACTTATTGTTGGTTCTTGAAATGATGTTTATGTTTCTAAGTTTATAATACATTAGTTATTTTTGTCAATTATGTAGATTCAGCTCTTGCTCAGTTGTGAGCTTTTTATTCCAGGATATATAACAGACTTGCTGATGATTTGAGAAAACAAAACATTTGTTTACATGATGTGTTGGTTCTTGAAATGATGTTCTTTACATGTTAGACTAACGATCAACCATGATTACAACTCTAACCTGATCAAGAATCAACTTATTTAAAATAAGAATTCTAATTTAGAATTTCATTTATCCAGAGCAGCATTTGGCATTTCCATTCGATCAATCCTAAAGCCTCCAGTGCTCAACACGTTATAAATGGTATCATTTTGTCACCCTAATCCTCTGAAAACACACCAGCGCACCCTTTTATTACTCTAGTCAAATTTTAATAATTATAACATTGATATTTTCTTTATAGAGAATCTCTTACTCTGAGGATTCAAACATACCTTATTTACTTTTAATAGATTTTTTCCAAAAACTTGTCATGTTTTGTTTTCCTCATAGTAAAACCTATGATGTTTATCATTCAAATTATAACTTTGATATTTTTCTTTATAGAGAATCTCCTACTCCAAGAGGGATTCCGATGTGATTGCCAAGATGAAGGGCACATTTGTTGAGCGACCAAAGAAGAAACGGGAGAATGATGAGGAGAAACATGAAAGCAAGAAGAAGAAGAAATCTCAGCAGAGGTAAGATTTGATTACCCACAGTGAAATTGTAGTACAGGGATTGAGTGTAACACTTTGAATTACTGGGGTCTTCCCTAGTAATTCAATATTGTTGATCACTTCAAATATATTAATACAGATGGCCAAAGCATGTTTTTTTTCATGAGACTGATCACTGCTACCAGTTACATAATTGTTCAAATGTTGGTTTTTGAGATGATGTTTTCTTACATGTTAGACTAACGATTCTCCATGATTACACATTTTCACTGATCAAAAACCATTCATCTTTAGCTTAACAAAACTCTCCTCTCTGGGTTACAAATACATCTCAGCTAGTTTCTTTTTTTGTTTTTTGGGGTGATGAAAAATTAAATTGTTGCGATTTTCTAAAGAACCTGTTTTCTCAGCTCTAACCTAAGCCAGTCTCTGTTAAATACTTATAAAGTGACTAAGATATTCAGCCTTCATAAAGGTATTCGGTTTATAGTCTTGTCTTTTCTCTGTTTCCAAGCTACAGCAAAATGATGCAGTTATTCCACCTTGTTTTTTCTGTGTTTGCAGGCAACAGCAGCCGCCAACGCCGGCGGCACCTGTGGTGAACAATGTGGCACCTGCACCGACTCCAGCAGCTCCCATTCCCATGCAGACAGGTAAGTGAGAAACACAGGCGAGGACAGGGCTGGACACGAGTAGAAACTTGCATGTCTGAAATAGCATTCATATCATTTCTGTGTGCCCTCACTTTGCCACTAAGCCACTTCAAATCCTTATACATATCCTGCTCAGTTTATTAGCTTGATATGTCAACATTGGCAGATTGTCTAAAACAGCAAATCGCAAAATTTTGGCCAGTCCAGAATAACTCCAGATTTAGGGAATTAGCAAATTCATATCTTACTCCAACTCAATTTATTAACTTACTATGCTAAATGGGCAGATTATACCAGAACCATGTCATAGAAAATGGAATGTTAGGTGAAGATGTGGTTAGGCCTTATCACCAAAATAAGTTGTGGAAAGGTGTTTTTCTGGAAACTGCCAGTTCATCAGAAAGGCTACTAGTTCTCTCGATTTTGATAAAGATTTTATGAATATCTTGACTTGTATTTCAGCTCCACCTAGTCAGCCTATGCAGCCCGCTGCGCCGACCAGCATCCCAGAGCAGCCGCCTAACCAGATCCTCTTCCTCACCAACCTGCCCGAGGAGACCAACGAGATGATGCTCTCCATGTTGTTTAACCAGTAAGTAGAAATTTCAATACACAAATTCAAGTAACTGGTTCTCTATAGAATGGTAGAATATATAGGGATGTCATCGATAGTCGACAAATCGACATTTTCACTTTGTCAGTTAATTTGAATCGAAAAGTTGGGTATCGAGTCGAAATAATCAATATTCTGTACTCCTATAATGCTGTATGATTATTAATAAAGGATCATACTTTTCCTAGACATTTTCCTGTTTAATTAATGCAAAATGAAACTCTTGAAGTATTTTCTGTGGCTTTTGTAAGAGAAATTTGAAGGAATGGTCTACTTAACTCAGGCATATGGCCAAGACGCAGGGTATCGAATCGAATGGATATATCGGAAAGAGAATAGCAATTAATAGAATCGGAAAAAAGGGATATCAATCACATCCCTTAAAATATATATTCAGTAATGTTTTTACTGTGAAATTTTCCAGAATTTAGACGAATCTGAATTAACAGAATTTACCTACAGAGGACAAAAAAACTTACAATATTTATATTCATTGTGCCTTAGCATTTTAGTATCAAACTCCTATTTATATGCTTGGAATTTTTTTGGAGATTTAATTGATTTCCTGACTTTCATAGGAACATATCGTTGGTTCTTGAAATGATGTTTATCACATGTTAGACTAAAGATCTCCCATGATTTCAACTCTTGACTGATCAAGAACCTACTTATTATTGTAACAAAATAGCAACTTTAATTTGAATTTGCATTTTAACATTGGACCTAGAGAATAACAAGTAAGATAGTTGAGCAAGGTTATAGGATTATGGCGATCTTATTAGAGTATGGGGCAGGCTGTTGATGATTACAAAAAGAAAAATTAAGTACAATCAACCATATTGTAATTTATTTTATTTTTGGTACAAATGCGACATGCAAGTTAAAGTTAAAAAATTAGTTTTGGTTCGTTAAGAATTATGTCCCTCTTGATGGTTTATGAGATAGAACCAAGTTGAAATTTGCTCCTCTTTTCAATTAGCCCCAGAGGGTGGTCTCTAAGCTGCAAAGGCACCATAGAAAGCCTATCACAATGCTGTATATTTGTAAAGTGACAAGGCAGCTTGCAAATGACTATTCAACAGACACTTAAACCACCAACCACCTGCTTGTAGTTCATGTAATATTTCTTTCATTGTACACTTCATAAATTTCCCTGTTTTTCGCTTGCAGATTCCCTGGCTTCAAGGAGGTTCGGCTGGTGCCAGGTCGCCATGACATTGCCTTTGTGGAGTTCGAGAATGAGGTCCAATCAGCTGCGGCTAAGGACGCCCTGCAGGGATTCAAGATCACGCCAACGAATGCAATGAAGATCTCATTCGCTAAGAAATAGAGAGAAAAAGGAACTTTTTCCATTTTATTTTTTACACCTTCATACACTCATTATCTCAGTAGTAAAAATAATTTCTACGTGACAGTAGACAGAAATACACATGCATATGACAAGTTTTTAGCCAGTTCTTTCAGACCAAACAAATGAGGAATTTGAGCACTGCTGGTTCTATGCTCAGAGTTCCCCATAGGAAGTGTGGCCTGAATGTGGAAAGGGAATATTTATAAGAAAAAATGTGGCCTGGATGTTATGATCATTTCTAATTCTAAATAAAAATGAACTGGAGCATTTATTTACAGAATATGTTGAGAAGATGTGTTACTTCAAGTTTTGATCATCATTTCTTCAAACATGATCCTGAGATGGTATTGTTAGTATATAAAGATACAAACCGACTAGTCACAATTGATAAAGTTAAAATGAAATGCCAACATTAGACAAAGATAAGCCACTTATAAGGAATTGAGAAAGCCAGTCTTGCATCCTTCTTCAGACAAACAAATATGATAAAAAGAATCGCATCATTCATTTATAATTGCCATTTCATAAATGACATAGAGTGTACATAGAACCGGCATTGCACTGAGCTGGCATTTGTTTCATGGTTTTCATTGTATATTTATCTGTACTTCTGCCAGCATTGCACTGAGCTGGTGTTTTCCAGGGCTTCTGTGAGACGGCTAATTCAGAACATGGAAGCTCACATTTCTGGACCTGTGTATGTGTTTAAGGTAATGATGATGGTGAGAATTCGGTATTGTTTTGGGTATGCATTGAGACATCACAACTAGAACATGGAACCTTTCATTTCTAGACCTGTGTATATGTTTAAGGTAACGGTGATGGTATGAATTAGGTACTGTTTCTTGATGTATGCGTTTTTAGTATCAATGGACATGAGTATTTTTAAGGTAGCAATCATGGTGAGAAATAAGTACTCATTCACACTAAGAAAATGTTTCGAGTATCGTTCAACATGGACCTGTGTGTGTCTAAGGTAACAACAGTGCTGATGAGAAATCAGTTCTCTATCAGGTAACAATCAATCATTTAATAGGAATCATTAAGAACTAATTTGATTATTTGTGCCATTTCTACAAGTGCTGAAGAAATACTCTATGGAATTATGCTGATGGTCCAACAACAATTATATAGTGTGATACTTAAACAATATTGAAAATATTAAGTTTTTGATGGATTCCGATGGTACTATTGAGTACAGCACATTTGACAACTATTTCTAGGTTCCATTTGGTAAGACTATTGGTGAGGGCCTGGATGGTAAGACTACTCTCTGATAGATAAACATGGTTTTAATTTTTATTTTTGCAAGGTTAGTATGACATGGATACCCTCTTGAATATTTCCTGGTGGGTTGATGGTAAGGATCGAGGTAATGTTCTGGTGAGAATTTCTGTCACCCACTAGGCTAAAGGGGAAAAATACAAACATGGTTCCTGTTGATGAAATTGTATTCTTTAGTAATACAAACTGCATGAAATAAAAAGGTTGGTGTTAATTTAGTGGGACACAGTTTATAGCTAGTGGTCATCTTTATATGGTAAGAATAACTTGGCAAATATTCTGTGTATCGCTGACCTGGTTTAGGATGGATAAGCATCTGCTACAGGGTTTGTATTTGAGAGGCATAACTGGTATAAAGACTATTGAAAGGTAACACATACTGGTTGGCCCTCTATAAAGTATCACCAGGCTTGACCAAAAATAAATCTTAATTCTGTTGCAGGTTATTTACTTAGTAGATACCAAGCATTGCACATCGATGGTGGTTAAAGAAGAAATCTAGCTATTAATGCAATTGCTATCATATAGATACGCGGCATAGCATACTGCTAAGAGTATCACAACATCATTCTGTAAGAATGAGGTAAGTTAAAAATTGATACCAAGCATTGCACTAAGCTATGGGTATCTGTTGTCTGTAGCATTGCACATTGCTATTAGTATTTTTAACAAATATTAAAATACCCTATAGGGTATGGTGGTTGTCATTTTACCAGGTATACCGAGCAATGCACACTGCTCAGGATTTATTAACGTTAATTTGTTAAGAACTCAAGTCAGTACTGTCACAGATACCAAGCATTGCACTTTGCTTTGAGTATCATTAGTGATAATAATTTCTAGGATTCCTTGTCAGCTGTTTCATAAATGAGCACTCAGCGTTGCATTGCGCTGAAAGTTTGCCTTATATAATGATACTAGCATGACATGAGAGTACCATCTCACTGTATGGTAGATTCCCAGCATTGCACAAGGCTGTGAGTAATCTATCATGATATGTTACTAACTAATAAATCACTTCATTGGGTACTGCCTCATGGAGATGGTTTTCTGGTGACGTGGATACTTAGCGATGATCTAGGACACTCGCACTAGAGTTACAGGATCTCAACCAGGTATGTACTATAAAGGTATGTACTCCGTCGAAGCTGAAGAACAAAGGCAATTTGAGTAGCACTCCCAAACATTTACGAAGACGATATTAATTATCAAAAAGACTTGAAAAGAAAAGCTACTGAGATCTCAGGTGAATATATATTCAAATGGGACCAATTATTGTTGTATTAGGCCTTAAATGTCAACCAAACCTCTTCATTGTGTCTGATACCCTTGAAAAATGCATACCTTATCTTTTTCCAACCTTTACATGTTGTTTTGTCATAGGATCCATTTCCAGAAAACCCGGTTTTCCCATTGCAGAATAATGACTAAAATTGTACTTGAATTGTATTGTTTTGATATGACTTGCTGAATAAAAATATAAAATCGCACATTGGAGCTTGTTATTCTTTTATACCTCATAGATGATATGATACTTATACAAACATGTTAGAAATAAACATACATTTCCAAAATATTAGAAGGGATGAAGTTTGTTTCTAGAATTCTCAGAGTCCGGTAGATCTTATCAGAATATTCAAATTCAACAGGTAGGATTTTAGTTTGTACCATATATATCTCACTTGCAAGAACATCCTACCTAACTTTCCTGAAATTTTGCCTAAGAAAAAAACAGCACAGTGATCTCCAAAACAACTTAAAATCAAGGGATCATCAACTTAGTTTTTAGAGAGATTATCCTTCGGATAAGCTCTCTTTTCCTGTCCTAGATATCCCGTATTGCAAGATTTCTTTTGTTCTTTATTGGTTTTCAAGTGCTCTTGACTCTATTCATCGATCTCCATCTTTGTTTTGGTGTGTCACGTGATTTTTCTATTTGTCAACATCAGTCGTTTTTCTTGTGTTTCTATCCCTCTGTTTCATATTTAATTTCTACTATTTGAATTCTTGTACTTCGTCCTTTCTCTATTTTATTCTGTTACTATTTTTTTCTGCTTTCATCAGCGTTATTTATTAATTCCCAACGGCATAGTTCTACCTTGTCAATCTGAGTGGCCGTCTCGCAGCGGCCGCCATTTTGGTGTTTGTTTTATAAGTGCCTGTTCTTTTGTCATCATAAGAGATCATTTCTCGCTATTCCAATATTCAACATTATCGTAAAGCCGTCATGCAAACCTATATACATCCCCCGTTCTATAGTTTGTATTTTTACTCTGTCATTTCCTCTGGTTTATCTTAAAATCGTCAACTTAGTTCGCCAGTTCTACCTTGTCAATCTGAGTGGCCGTCTCGCAGCGGCCGCCATTTTGGTGTTTGTTTTTATAAGTGCCTGCTCTTTTGTCATCATAAGAGATCATTCCTCGCAATTCCAATATTCATCACTAACGTAAAGCCGGAATGCAAACCTATAAATATTCCCCCGATCTATATTTTGTATTGTTACTTTGTCATTTCCTCTTTT
>OZ012693.1:27209604-27334604 GCA_963942565.1 Maea johnstoni | reverse complement strand
TATAAGAGCCTTGAGAACTGTTCACATATTCCTAGCTTTTTATTCTAGTGCAACAGATTGCTCGCATATATGTATTACATGAACACATATTTATGATGGCAAATTAAGATATCAGTTATCCCAGCTCTCAAGGACTGTGGTAGAAACAGACTCCACCAGTAGCTGTTTTCCCCTTCTATTACTTTGAAACCCATGGCTGTGTGGGTGTGCAGAGGGCAAGTCTGTTCAACGTTGCTTGGGTTCTTTAACAGCAAGAAACAATGAGCTATTGTTTTGTAAGGACATTCTGTAGCATTCACCCCACCGCATACTTCACCACTTAGGGATTTTCATTTACTTTCCGCCTGCAATTATTTGAGCCACTAAGAACAATGAAGATTGCACAATATGGGAGCTGATAATGCCAACCAGCCCCTTTTTTCCTGTATACAGCAATCATGATGTAAAAAGATTTGTGCTACCTTAAAACTGGCATGATATCTACAGGTTACCTATTGTTCCTCTAGGTTGATTCGCAGAACCCTTTGGCACCGTGATAACAACGTCGCTTGGAGCATTTGTCTAGTAGTAACTTGTTCACCCATGAACCCAAAATGATGGATGTTTCTGTGGCAGTGTATTTCACCGGTCTTATGAATACGGCGGAAAGTAACGGCAGTGTTCCCATGGTAACCGCATCGTGGGATTGCCACTACAACTAAGCGTCCTAGCCCCACACAATATATATACCGTATATATATATATATATATATATATATATATATATATATATATATATATATATATATATATATATATATATATATATATATATATATATGTATATATATATATGTAACATAAATGTTTAGTAAGATTTTCCTCATGAGCTCTGTTTGATAGTTGATTTTATAGCTAAGGTCTCTTAATTGCTAGCACCGGTTGTTAGTCGCCAGTCGGCCCCAACCGGTGTTCTCACCAAAATGGCAGTGTTTATAAGGCAAATAAAAACTGGTGAGACACACACCGGAGGAAGCTTGTTTGTAGGACAACTGCTGAATCTTACACAGCCAGAGCTTTTCATAGAATAAACTGTACCACTGAGATGACACAAACCCATAAAACAAAAACCCTAGAGACTTGAAGGATGTTAGCATGCAGTTTACCGCTGTAAAACTGCAGACACTCTTGTTCTTGCTGGTGAGATATATAAGTTACATGATTAGGCTTATCAAAACTAGAAATCAATCCCCACAGCACAGCGAGAACAAGGAACAAGAGCTGCCAATCACAGTCAAGCCCCATAGTTTATGGTGACTTTTTCCATATATATATATATATATATATATATATATATATATATATATATACATATATATATATATATATATATATACATATATATATATATATATATACATATATATATATATATATATATATATATATATATATATATATATATATATATATATATATATATATATATATATATATATATATATATATATATATATATATATATATATATATATATATATATATATATATATATGCTGAGTGACAGATCACCTCACCCTTCATGGTGAAAGTCTGGACTGGGTTTTTGGTGTTTCATTTCTAGGAAGTCACCAATTGAATTGAATGCTTGAAATAACACAGTGATAAGGATCCACCTTAACTAAAGCCAACTGATAAGCATGTAAATGTGATGCAATATTCAAATCAAGTGCACCACATCAAAAATGCTTTGAAACAAAAGGCGACTCCTTATATTAAGGACTTGATAGAAACACCACACAGTTTATGGGCAATTACAGTATACATGCTTTGCCTTTCAAAAAGAAAACCTCATAACTCTAGCACAGTGTGGAAAATACTGGAAGTGGGATAGCTTTTTCTACATAGACTGTACGACGCGTTACAGCACACGAGAGATGAGCTATTGATAACAGTTGCTTGGAGTCTTAAGGCTCACATTTTTCGTCCACATAGAAAGGAGCCCCTGACTTGTATAATAGGACAGTAGTAGTAGTTGTAGTAGTAGTAGTAGTAGTAGTTCGTACCCCCTTGTTTCAGCCCACATGTACTTGTGCACAGTATCCCACCATCTTGTGTATATTATCTATAAAACATTTTTACAATGGCTGGGATGCTTTGAGCATTACCTAAAGGTGGGAGTCCGACTTGCTTGTACACTATGGACAGAATAAGTGTTGACTATAACAGTATCCTCTCTGCCTGTAGTTGAAAGTGTTGAAGAATCACTTTTCTCACTACACGAATATGACTTCCCTCATCCAACTTGACTCACTACATACAGAGCGAGTGAACGATCTAGACATGTACATTTATAACAAGCATTAATCTAGCTTCATTTGAATTTAACAATGAATAAATTTTCAAAGGAAAAAATAAGCGAATATAGGCTTAACATATCCATCCTTAAAGTGCCCCTGTGGTCTGAGAATAAAGTATTATAAAAGAATATAAATCTGTTCAACAAATTAGATGGGATTTCAACAAAATGACATGGTCATTTGCCTTTAATTATTTATTGAAATAAAAGTTCAGTTTGTGACATATTTACATATATTTCAAACCAAAAGGGCACTCAAAGGGAATCTTTAACTAAAACGAGGCACCAGGAAAAACGAGAAAGAAATATATGTGATGCTTTCCTTCCTTATAAACCTTTCCTTCAATTGTACGCGCCCCTGGTGACTTGAAAATACATACAGAATTTTTATGTAAGAAAAGATCTTGGATTAACCTATTGAGGATTTTAAAAAATAGTTTGCACTCAAAAATGATCAGATCTTCCACCTTTTTTTGTACTGTGTACAAGATATTTACATATATTTTAGCTTCAATTTGCTACGCTGAAGTGAAATGGACTAAAGACACTCCTCACCATTAAGTTATCATTCACAATTAAATAACAGGGGTTTTAAAAGTTTTTTTTGTGAAAATAGGCTATAACTGAGCACCCTTGTGGTCTGACAGACATACCAAGAGAGCACCCTTGTGGTCTGACAGACAGGCCAAGAGAGCACCCTTGTGGTCTGACAGACATGCCAAGAGAGCACCCTTGTGGTCTGACAGACAGGCCAAGAGAGCACCCTTGTGGTCTGACAGACAGGCCAAGAGAGCACCCTTGTGGTTTGACAGACAGGACAAGAGAGCAACCTTGTGGTCTGACAATCATGCCAAGAGAGCACCCTTGTGGTCTGACAGACATGCCAAGAGAGCACCCTTGTGATTTGACATACAGGCCAAGAGAGCACCCTTGTGGTCTGACAGACATACCAAGAGAGCACCCTTGTGGTCTGACAGACATGCCAAGAGAGCACCCTTGTGGTCTGACAGACATACTAAGAGAGCACCCTTGTGATCTGACATACAGGACAAGAGAGCACCCTTGTGGTCTGACAGACCAGCCAAGAGAGCACCCTTGTGGTCTGACCGACATGCCAAGACAGCACCCTTGTGGTCTGACAGACAGGCCAAGAGAGCACCCTTGTGGTCTGACAGACAGGACAAGAGAGCACGCTTGTGGTCTGACAGACATGCCAAGAGAGCACCCTTGTGGTCTGACAGACATGCCAAGAGAGCACCCTTGTGGTCTGACCGACATGCCAAGAGAGCACCCTTGTGGTCTGACAGACAGGCCAAGAGAGCACCCTTGTGGTCTGACAGACATGCCAAGAGAGCACCCTTGTGGTCTGACAGACATGCCAAGAGGGCACGCTTTTGGTCTGACAGACATGCCAAGAGGGCACCCTTGTGGTCTGACAGACAGGCCAAGAGAGCACCCTTGTGGTCTGACAGACATGCCAAGAGAGCACCCTTGTGATCTGACAGACAGGCCAAGAGAGCACCCTTATGGTCTGACAGACATGCCAAGAGAGCACCCTTGTGGTCTGACAGACATGCCAAGAGAGCACCCTTGTGATCTGACAGACATGCCAAGAGAGCACCCTTGTGGTCTGACAGACATGCCAAGAGGGCACGCTTTTGGTCTGACAGACATGCCAAGAGAGCACCCTTGTGGTCTGACAGACAGGCCAAGAGAGCACCCTTGTGGTCTGACAGACAGGCCAAGAGAGCACCCTTGTGGTCTGACAGACATGCCAAGAGAGCACCCTTGTGGTCTGACAGACATGCCAAGAGGGCACGCTTTTGGTCTGACAGACATGCCAAGAGAGCACCGTTATGGTCTGACAGACATGCCAAGAGAGCACCCTTGTGGTCTGACAGACATGCCAAAGGAGCACCCTTGTGATCTGACAGACATGCCAAGAGAGCACCCTTGTGGTCTGACAGACATGCCAAGAGGGCACGCTTTTGGTCTGACAGACATGCCAAGAGAGCACCCTTGTGGTCTGACAGACAGGCCAAGAGAGCACCCTTGTGGTCTGACAGACAGGCCAAGAGAGCACCCTTGTGGTCTGACAGACAGGCCAAGAGGGCACCCTTGTGGTCTGACATATAGGACAAGAGAGCACCCTTCTGGTTTGACAGACATGCCAAGACAGCACCCTTGTGGTCTGAAAGACATGCCAAGAGAGCACCCTTATGGTCTGACAGACATGTCAAGAGAGCACCCTTGTGGTCTGACAGACATGCCAAGAGAGCACCCTTGTGGTCTGACAGACATGTCAAGAGAGCACCCTTGTGGTCTGACAGACATGCCAAGAGAGCACCCTTGTGGTCTCACAGACATGCCAAGAGAGCACCCTTGTGGTCTGACAGACATGCCAAGAGGGCACGCTTTTGGTCTGAAAGACATGCCAAGAGAGCACCCTTGTGGTCTGACAGACATGCCAAGAGAGCACCCTTGTGGTCTGACAGACATGCCAAGAGAGCACCCTTGTGGTCTGACAGACATGCCAAGAGGGCACCCTTGTGGTCTGAAAGACATGCCAAGAGAGCACCCTTGTGGTCTGACAGACATGCCAAGAGAGCACCCTTGTGGTCTGACAGACCGGCCAAGAGCGCACCCTTGTGGTCTGACGGACAGTCAAAGAGCATCCTTGTGGTCTGACAGACCGGCCAAAAGAACACCCTTGTAGCCTAACAGACATGCCAAGAGAGCACCCTTGTGGTCTGACAGACATGCCAAGTGAGCACCCTGATGGTTTGACAGACATGCCAAGAGAGCACCCTGATGGTTTGACAGACATGCCAAGAGAGCACGCTTGTGGTCTGACAGACATGCCAAGAGAGCACCCTTGTGGTCTGACAGACATGCCAAGAGAGCACCCTTGTGATCTGACAGACCGGCCAGGAGATCACCCTTGTGATCTGACAGACATGCCAAGAGAGCACCCTTGTGGTCTGACAGACATGCTAAGAGAGCAACCTTGTGGTCTGACAGACAGGCCAAGAGAGCACCCTTGTGGTTTGACAGACAGGCCAAGAGAGCATCCTTGTGGTCTGACAGACATGCCAAGAGAGCACCCTTGTGGTTTGACAGACGTAGCAATAGAACACCCGTGCTGTCTGACAGACCTGCCAAGAGAGCACCCTTGCTGTCTGAAAGACATGCCAAGAGAGCACCCTTGTGGTCTGACTGACATGCCAAGAGAGCACCCTTGTGGTCTGACAGACAGGCCAAGAGAGCACCCTTGTGGTCTGACAGACATGCCAAGAGAGCACCCTTGTGGTCTGACAGACATGCCAAGAGGGCATGCTTTTGGTCTGACAGACATGCCAAGAGAGCACCCTTGTGGTCTGACAGACAGGCCAAGAGAGCACCCTTAAGGTCTGACAGACATGCCAAGAGAGCACCCTTGTGGTCTGACAGACATGCCAAGACAGCACCCTTGTGGTCTGAAAGACATGCCAAGAGAGCACCCTTATGGTCTGACAGACATGTCAAGAGAGCACCCTTGTGGTCTGACAGACATGCCAAGAGAGCACCCTTGTGGTCTGACAGACATGTCAAGAGAGCACCCTTGTGGTCTGACAGACATGCCAAGAGAGCACCCTTGTGGTCTGACAGACATGCCAAGAGAGCACCCTTGTGGTCTGACAGACATGCCAAGAGGGCACGCTTTTGGTCTGAAAGACATGCCAAGAGAGCACCCTTGTGGTCTGACAGACATGCCAAGAGAGCACCCTTGTGGTCTGACAGACATGCCAAGAGAGCACCCTTGTCGTCTGACAGACATGCCAAGAGAGCACCCTTGTGGTCTGACCGACATGCCAAGAGAGCACCCTTGTGGTCTGACAGACCGGCCAAGAGAGCACCCTTGTGGTCTGACAGACATGCAAAGAGAGCACCCTCGTGGTCTGACAGACATGCCAAAGGAGCACCCTTGTGATCTGACAGACAATCAAAAGCACCCTGACATAGACCATAGACCATCAGGGTATATATGGTATAGTTCACCAATTAAACCATTATGCATACAACTCATTTTTATATTACTGCATTCCCATTGCTCAAACTTTTGAAGCCCCTGCTGATAGTAATCACAATGTATAAATTATCTATTTTATATCTGTTCATTTAATACCTATTCATTTGTGGTAAAAATAAACAAAGCAGCCTGCTGCGTGTATCAAGTTGCTTGGAGGAAGTAGAATAATCTGGTACACACTGTCATGTCATACCTAACCGTACCAATCTCAGTCCCACATCAGCCATGCCCTCCCCCAGGGGGAGCCACCTGTAGCAGACGGGAGACAACGATATTCAGGTCTTCGGGGTCGATCAGTGGCCCACGCTTCTTCAACCACCACATATCAGAGTTTGAAATTACCTGGAGCCAGCAGGCCTCAGCGCATAACTTAAGTAATTTCTTATACATGTAGGTGTTTTATAGGAATTAAAGTAAATTACTTTAAGTTCCTAAAACCACAGTTTAGGTTCTCCAGCTATCGTTTGGAACCTATTTGAATGAACTGGTGCCATTTTGCTCCAAAATCCTGTAATGGGTAATTTCAAACCTTAGATGAGTTGTGGATTGCCGGTGGGTCTACTACCGATAGGGCTGAGCAGGGGTGGTGCCCTTTACCACACCCGCCCCACATGGAAAGATCAGCTAAGGATAAATAATAAAATCTATTTGGCTATACAGTGGAAAAGCCTCTTTCCATCTTAAAGTTGTTCTAGTAATCACAGATGTTTTGATACTGCAAATTGTTCCCTCTCTCTCTCACTCTCCCCGGTAGTATCTAGTGCTCCCATACTACTGCATGGAAATCACAACGCTGCTCCTTATAATTGTACAGGTGGCTCCACCTAGGGGCCGCCAGGATCTCAAATAGCCTAGTCAGAAGAGTAACACAGACAATGCATTTACAATAGAGTCTGTATGATATATAATAATTTGCACAACAAAGTTGAGAACAACGCTTTGTGATAGTATCAGTTCCTTTAGATACTGTCTTCCACCTCTAAACACTAGGTACAAAAATACAGCTTAGGGGCAAACAAGCTGTTAACTTACAGCCATTGCAGTGGTATTTAAAACCCCATAAGTGATGATATAAGTCCAGGTAACCAAAAAAAAAAAAAAAAAAAAAAAAGAAACCAAAAAAATAATAATAAACAGAACAAAAACACTTCTGACTAACTGCAGTGATCTTGTTTTCCTAAAGCAAACATAGGAACCAATTAATAACACCATAATAAGGCCTTACTTGATTGTAACAGTGGTTCTGATTGGCTACCACGTGGGAGCTTGTACATCGTAAAATAAGATTTTTTGCACATCATAAAAAATACAACAAACATGTAAAATAATTACATAACAAAAGACGAAAAACAACTGATTTATACCTAATTATGTCCTAAGTAACAGTATAGAGTACTCTTCTTCTTTGTGATGGTCTGGGACATTGTCTGTGTCGTCTGTAAGTCAGTCGGTGCATACCAGATATCAAGTTGTCCTAGTCAGTGCATGGACTATCGTACATACTTGACCGCGCTGAAGTAAACAGACTTTCCATACCTTCAGTTATTATTGAATACAGACCGTCATCAGTCAAGAGTATGTAAACCTTACACAGTCAAATTACACTAGCTTTACTAAGTCTGCAGTTGCTGACAAGGCATATGCCCACTACGCACAGGGACCCTCTACATCATCGAGTAGGAGTCTTCTGCGAGCCCGTAGCTAACTAATAGCCAACTTCTTCTTACTTCTTCTGGATATAAATATCAAACTGCACAATATTAAACAAAACATACTTAAAATATATCAAAGTTAAAATTTCAAGTAACCATAATTTCAATTCGAGTGGAGGGATGTTTCGCTATGAATCCTATGTCACACATATTACTTTTAAAGAGGTGTTTCCGGAGAACCAGGACAAGCACCAATGATTTTACAAAAGAGGTGCCAAAAATTGAAACGGCTTCCTGCTATAAGGGACTACCTGCTAAAATGTGACTTCTAGGCCATATAAAAGTACTTTATGCTACCACATCTTAAAAATATGTGCACCTAATCAAAGTTATGACATATCCATACTCAAGCTGCAAAAACCATACATAGAGAAACAGAAAAACCTCAAACCAATTGGCTGTATTGTTAAATGAAGAGAGAGGCAGTAACTTCAAATACGGACTTGAAATGTAACTTAGTATCTCAATGAATTACTCGCTAAGTATAGAAAACTCTATAAATGATATCCTTCACATTCTGGTGGTATAACACCAATAAACACCAACACCACAAAGTTGTCGACCAACCAGAACAATTTCTTTGTCGAGTGACAAGTGAATCAGCCAATCACAAGAAAGAGTTTGAAACACAACACACAACAAGTCAAGGTTTAACTAGACTTGGAGCTGCGCACTCGCCTGGGACAGGCTGCGCCCACGGTCACGACCATATGAAAAAACACTTTCCATATATGGATAATGGAGATTGAGGAGATGCCGCATCATGCATTCTTAGTCACATGACCATGAGCCACAGGCCCGCAGCAAATGGCAGCTCCGCAGCCGTCGATGCAGCATGGCTTGGGTCGAAGATGGTTGTATGTTTATGAAAAAGCCTGCTAGGATGACGTTAAGCTTACAGTTCTCCCCTTCATGCTGACCATGCTACACACGTGAGAGCTGCCCCTCGATGACCCAAGGTCAACCGAGGTCGGAGCTCCACTGATATGAATAACACAACTTGGGCTTTTCTACTGTACAATTAGCAACCAAGCCTCCGCACTACATTAAACCTTGAGTTCTCATCACAAAACTATTGAATGAACCAACAGAAATCTACCCAGTCGGCCAACAGCTGAAACGATTATGGATAAAACTTTCCACGAAAAGTAGAGAACGTATTTATGGAAAATTTATCTATCAATGCTATAAATGGCCAAAGGAAATGTGCCGCACGACGAGTCAGTTTAAAGTGATCTTAAAATCTTCCAAAGAGTTGGGCTGAAAAAAATATGTAGTACATATCCAAAATGTCTCAATTTTATACATCTGTTTATCAGGAAAAAATTAAATTATTGTAATTTCAATAGACTGTGTACATGCAACCTAATTCCATTCTGTCCTTCAGGTTAATTCATTCTACTCCATCTTGAACTACTTCCAAAGACTGTTTCCACTGAACACCAAAGACATGCAAGACAAATGTTGATGACATCATCAATCTGTGCAGACAAGTTTTGGTGACATCATCAATCCGCCCAGACAAGTTTTGGTGACATCATCAAATGCCGCAGTCAAGTTTCAGTGACACCATCGGGAGGGGCTTCAGGATTCCTCTGGTCTGTTTTTTTTCATGCTTAATTTCACTGACATCATCAATCCATGAGCCCGCATTCTGCTGACATCACCGAGCACATTCCCTCGCCCCCAGCAGCCAGCAAGTTAATTGCCGCTTCCGCCGCTGCTTTTATCAGTTTTATCCACAAAGTCAGCCATGATATCTCGAAATCGTATCCAGGACCTTTCTGGAATGGTGATGGCAGTGCGAAAATTGCTCCTTACCTACAATGTGAAAGTAAATGAATGAGAGCTAAGTTTGGATTTTTAAAATACAATCAATAAGATGCAATAACTTTTTAAAGAATATACTGTGAACCCCTTTATAATTTGGCTTGTTTAATTCGTTTCATTCTCCAACTTCAAAAATCCATGTTCCAGACAACAGGGTCTTATCCAGGAATTAGTAGCTGGGTGCCTAAAATTGGCCATTGTAAAATTTTTGGGTGTCCAAATTTTTAAGGGGGACCACAACATACTTCGGTTTCAACCATAAACATGTTTATATTTATCAAAATAAGGCATGCTATCCTTACATAAGGTCATGAGGATTATATGACACTGAAATAATTCAATTATATGCTTGAGATTGACATTTCAAGAAATTCCTCACAAAAAATTGGGTGTCCTGATGGGTGCTTTTTAAGGGTTTGGGTGTCCAAAAAGACACCCAGACACCCTACTGGCTATGACCATGCCAGACAACACTTTCTGCACTCAAAAACATAAATAGGTTCATGCCTTCAGCAGGGATGGATCCAAGATCCAGTATGAAAGGGGTTTGTTTCGAAAAAATGTAGTTTTACCTCACTGACTTAAAGGAAAACTAAAGAAAAGTGCATGACAATTCTAAGCAAAGAATTCAAGTTTTTGAATTGTAAAGGATGGTTCATCAAACCCCTTGAACCCCTTCCATATAGGCACCTAAATAGCACAGACTATGCATTTAAGAAATATTTCACTAGTAAAAAAAAATTGTCTCATACTTTGTTTTTCCAATCTGAGCTGTGTTGAAAAAAATTACATCACAGATAATAATTTTGGTTAAATTTTGAATGCAACAATCTTTTAATGAAGTAGAAAATAATTCAAATTCAACCTAACCATCTCCACACTATAAAAGCTAGAAAATATAACTACTTACTTCTGATATGCGCATAAATACACCTCTGCGGTTAGAGCCGACATCAAAGTAAAACATTTTATTTTCTACCCTCATGGATCGAGCCTCTGGCAGTTCTCCTTGTCCTTCTGAAGAAGACAATTCAAACAACGGAATGAAACAAAGGAACATTTCTATAACAATGGACTGGAACATGAGGTAAGTGCAGTCTATCATATGAAAACACCTCTATGAAAACACCTTTAAAGAGAAATATTATGCTTAGTGAAAAGGTAGAGGATTCTCTTTCCTAACCCTTCCAACACTGAGGCTTATATCGAAAGCACAAGGACGCAAAGAATTTTGAAATCCATCTAAACCCTGTCATGTTGGTATTCATTGGATAGCTCGTGCTGAGTACTCTCAGATGAGTACCCATGTGCCAGGGGTTCAGTCATTTCTTAGGTTTTTTGCATTATTTTGTATTGGCCAAATTAGCCACCAGCAGTGTAAGGCCTAAGGAAGATGGCTTTTCAAAACAATGTGTGGCTGACCCTTGGAGCTCTGATACTACATACTTGAGGATGAAGTATTGCAATAAAAGTTATAAAAGATATATTTGACAAGTAGAACTTGTCTTGCTGTTCCTGATGATACTTTCATGCAGAATAAGCTTTGGCTGAGATTTCATGAGGGTTGAATAGGAGAGGATAAGTTTGACAGTATAGGCAGACAGGCCATAAGAAAGGCAGTACTTTGACAAGAAAAAAGGTACCTATCGATCTTATGCAATGAGCATGTCAAGAAAAAACTATTACAAACCGAAAACTATCTGGGTCCAACTGAAAGTAACCCAATAAAGAAATTCTGGGAGTTAAGTTAAATAAGCCTTTTGTTGTTGATTCACCCTTATCCTGCTGTGAAACCTATAAGCACTGCTGCACACCATAACAATTGTTGTGGTTAGCAGGATAAGGGTTCAAATTGTTTTCCCCCTAACCCCCACTGTCACACCAATAAGCTGATGAAATCTAGTTGCTGGTGCTGATTAAAGAAGGTGGACCCCTGCATGCAGGAGTCAGAAGTTATGGTAGTGAGGACGACAGGTAACAGTTCTCATCTTATGCAAGTCAACAGTTGCAATTTTAGAATAGACAGCTGTTAACCTATTTCACTAAATATAAAAATAGAAAAAAATTATTCTCATTCACTCAATTTGAGTGAAAAAGACAACTGGTATTGCAATTCTATTCCAATCTATAAGAGACGATAAGGTTGATAATTTGTATTGGTACTTTAAAATTCTCTATTCTATTCTAGTACGGAATATTCTAAAGCTCACATTTCATTTATACTGTTATAGGATACCAGTAACTGTAATGTGTCTTTCTGTGGCAGTATTTATTCCTGCAGCACTAGGCTGCTGAGCAGGGTATTGATCAGGGGAGTCTGCGAGAGGCCGCTGCCACCGCCGCCCAGGTGTGCAGCACTCATAGCAGCACTCAGCACTCAGCGGCATCAGCCACAGCAGCAGCAGCAGCAGCTGGGAGATACAGTGCACCCCACTGAGCTCAGCATGACACATGCATTCTATGTACATATATACATTCCAGTAGAGAATATTCATATACATATACAGAAATATATGTATATATATATATATATATATATATATATATACATAATTTATATATATATATATATATATATATATATATATATATATATGTGAGTGTGAGTGTGGGTCTCTCTCTTTCTCATATATATATATATATATATATATATATATATATATATATATATATATATATATATATATATATATATATATATATATATATATATATATATATATATATATATATACGTGTGTGTGTGTTTATGTGTGTCTCTCTCTCTCTCTCTCTCTCTCTCTCTCTCTCTCTCTCTCTCTCTCTCTCTCTCTCTCTCTCTCTCTCTCTCTCTCTCTCTCTCTCTCTCTCTCACACACACACAAAAACACACATATATAAATATATCATTCACTTATCTATATATATTTATGAGTGCATGTGTATATACACACACATAATTATATACAAAACCAGTCATATATATTACTGTGGCTACCTACTGAGAATTGCTCTATAATGAGCATAATTTACTGCAATTGCTTAACTTAAAAAATATCCAATTATAGATTGAACATAGTAAAAATCAATTGAATCAATCATAAATTCTTTTCAAGCACTCACTGATTTGTTTAAGTAAGAAGTAATTAAATACGCTAGTAAGGATACAGTTTATATTTCAAGGCTGAGCACAAAACATATGCTTGGAACAACAAAAGGTGATGTTGGATCTGCACATATCTCCAGCTATAACTGTCTAATCTAATCATATATTACCCCCAAAATCTAGCTTTAGTTTTGATTTGATTTACTACCAAAATTGGCACAGACACCTTGAAAGATTTTACACATCTTTATAACCATAGAACAAAACATAGTCACAAAAGATTTTTTAAAATAAGTGTTGCAACTGCATAAACATTGTTGCACAAAATATCCAGATATGTGTAAATTGAATAAGTTCTCAAGAAAAAATACCAGAATGGTCTGGACTGACAAAACCACTGACAAATAGCGCCAACAATTCAAAAGGACGGAAATAATTTCAGTGATACTAATTTCTATGATCATTTAATTGCAAATTCTGATAAACCTCAGATGTATAATATAATGCTTAAACAACTTACTAATAACCATATCTACATGTGATATACTGAAATATGTTTAAGCATACTATGGTTCTCTCTATTTCAGGAAATATTAATTGATTTTTAACAACATATTGGGCCATGCTTTAAACATGAGGAGTTCATTTGCATGTAGAGTTAATCTAAGTACTAGGAAACCTGTAGCCCTACAAGCCCTGTTTTTGTAATGTTTTATGGGCAAAAAGTTGCTAATTTGTGGATCACAATTCAGGCTCACAATTTGAGAAAGATAGTAAAATCTCTTGTTTGTGCTGCATGAGGAAACCCACTCATTGCTACACAAAGAAAATGTATTAACCCTTATGCTGCGGGTGGCTTATTTGGCCAATACAAAATGATGCAAAATTATGTGAAACCTTGGCACATTGGTACTCATCTGAGAGAACTCAGCGAGAGCAATCTTATGAATACCAACATGACAGGATTTAGATGGTTTTCGAAAATCTTTGCATCCTTGTGCTTTGGGCAAAAGTAGCCTTAGCATTGGAAGGGTAAACTATCCGTAAGATCTCAATTAAGTGATAAAAGAGGGATGGTGAGTATTAGATAAAAGATTAAACTCTAACTAATGAAGAAACGTGCATAAATTAAACAGTAGCCACAGTCAAAGGTGCGGAGAAATATAAGTGCAGTTCTTCCACAGATTTAAGTTTGTTAAAATACACTCAACTACTATTAGTTATACATGTAGTTATAACTATTTAATCTGCCAGAGAATGAATTTCCAAACTCCCTTCAAGCATTTTTGTCTTGACTCAAGTAGTATACCAAATCATGCAGTAGTAGAAAACCAAATACATTTAACACACATGCTGATGACGAATATTTAGAGTACTGTATAACTGGTATTTTTTAACAGCATTTAATTTTTGCTATTTTTGCGCTCTCCAAGATAGCACCAAAATAACAACCTTCAAAAGCAAAATTTTTAGCACTCCAAATTTTAAACTATATACAGTACTGCTCTAGAAGTCAAGGGAATCACACAAACTGGAGGCTGGTTAAATAGTGCATGTTTAAACATGATGATAATAATAATAATAATAATAATAATAATAATAATAATAATAATAATAATAATAATAATAATGATAATAATATTAGTAATAATAATAAAAATAATAATAATAATAATAATAATAATAATAATAATAACAATAATAATGATAAATTATATTAATAATAATAACAATCGGTAGCTATGTAATCATAGAGGCATCCATTTTCTCCTCGAACAGAAAATCAACACATGAAGATAAAAGAGTTGTCTTAACACCATTCAGTTTCCCCTCTACGTTCTGCTGTACGGTACAGGTGTGCTAATAAATAAGACTAATTGGAAAATTAGGGACAAGATAGCCACTTGTGTTGGTAATGGTCACTTGTGGTGGAGTGACCGCAGGAGTTAGTTATAACGATGCGTGTCCCCAGTGGAGGGACCGGAGACACACGAGAGCAGGGAGGAAGGGAAAAATCAAAATTTAGTATCATACCCAAAATGAAAACCCCCAAAACCCTTCTAGTTCAAATTTTAACCTGTACAAATTGCACAACCACCATTACAGCATACATTTTCACTGATTATTCATTGTCATACATTGATGATTGAATATCAAGAATTTCAAATGGAATTAGTAGCAACTGTAATACCACTATCATAAATTTTTCCATGATAATTTCATGCTTTTTATTGAGTCAATTTCTGAAATAAAATTTAAGAATTTAAATATACTACATAATTCCACTCAGACATAATGGAAACAAATGCAGTTTTACCAAAATTTGCTTAAGGCTTTTAACTTTACTGGAATTTACACCATTTAAGTTATTGTCAGTTACTTAGGAATAGCTAAATTTTAGTGATTTGAAATAGAAGGGTTTTGTGGGTATGGTATTTCCAAGGACTGATTTTTCAGTCTTGTTGCTGTTAATTTTCAATCAACTCACCGTAATCATCGGGGCCAGAGTCTCCCAGATCTGGAAGCAGGGGGAACGACCAACATATCAGTGCTCAGGGCTTAAAAATTCCCTGTAGACAGGCATACTACTACGTTCTTCCTTTAGACAGGAAGGAATTTCAACAATTTCGCAATAAAACTGCGTATGTATAATTGGCATTTACGAAGTATAATACTAGTATATGGCTTAAGGACATTTTCCTCTACCCTGCAAACAAATATTGAGGCAACAGATATATCTTATCATGTAACATTAGAAATTTCAATATCCAATTTATTTTGATGTTTTTGCAGGCCTATTAATACATAAGGCCAAAAAAGTTTTCTATTAACATTCAGTATTCTTCTTAATGGGCCAGTGGGTCTTACATAAAAACACTGGAACATTTTTAGGACAAAAACTCAAAGAAAAGCTTTGTATAAGGATTACCTAAAGACAAATCAGAAATATTTCTAATTGGCATGAAAATATTTTTCTGAAGATATAAATTCATTGGTAATATAAATAATTATATCTTTGTTCGGCCTCAATATTGTGGGTTCAGCAGCTTTGCAGGTTCCACCAATCATATCACTATGGTTAGTGTCTGGACTAAATCCAACATCTCTTGCATCTATCTTTAATACATACTTGTATTGGATTTTGTGCATCTAAGATGATTTTCTTTTTATCTTTAACATCTCAGAATTTGCCACATGTAATGTATGTAGGCAAATTATGAAAATTGGATTGTTTGATGCTTATATTTTCTGTGGGCAAATTTCTTGGTCTACATGATAAGTCAGAATCAATGGAGTTTAAACACACTCCATATCACAGGTAATATCCCAGAGAAAATTCCAACTATTTGGTAAATATCTAATAAACGAAAACATTGAAAATGCTAGAACCAGACCATTCTCAAAGTGACATATTAACCCATTAATGCTTACAGCGTCCATAAGCAGCCTCACAATTGTATTGATACTTTGCAGGCAAGAGCAAAGTCAGGAAAATATTTGATGGAGCAATGTCAATTAGAACATTACCTGCAACTCTCCTTCAAATATTTTTAAAAACCATTCCAAATTTCAAAGTTATTGTCAAAAGTATCTTAGATCCAGACGACAATTTCTGGAGGAATTAATGGGTTAAGATGAATGATTGATGGAACCACTGCTATCAGAGGAAATCCTGTCCCTGAACCATTCTCAGGTATAGAAAAACTCCTATAGGATCTAGAACCTGCAAGCACTCATCTCTCAACTGAATAAAGTACAGTGTCAGGTAGTAAAATAGTTTTAATCAGCACTCAAAATAAGCTGGAAATATATCAGAAAAAGTAACTTTCCAATACTAGAGAATTTTCAGCCCATCTAAGGAAACTAGTGACAATTGAGCACAGGAGGGGTGTTTCGTAGCGTAGCCCTGCGCACACTTGGATTCAATTGCACAAAATTACCTTCTGAATTTCCTCTAGACATCAATGGCATTTCAAATATGATGAACATTCACTTGCTTTGTATCAACTCAAATCATCTATCAAATAAACCTTAAAGTATTTCTTTTCATTTTGCAATACGTAGGGTTCTATTAACTGTATTTGAATTTCCAAAGTATGGCATTATTTGTTATGTTTTGTTTGATAACGGTTCAGGCCTCATTGATTCAGATCAGTTTCGTTTAATTCTTTCAGATGCCAAAATAACAATTGCAGTTACAAACATGAAATATTAGCCAACTGTGTACTATCTAAGTCCTGAAAAAGATGTGTTGCTCCAAGCCAAAGGGAATAATGAATACCTTTAACAAGATCGAAATATGATAATAGTCGTACCAAAATGTCAGGCGAAAATAAGACACAAATAAGAGTCAATGCCCTCTCTGTGTCATTGCCGGCTACTTTCCTTAAGCAGAGATGTTTCATACTGCCAACAAAGCAGACAAACACAGGCCGGGGAGGCAGTGGGCAAATGCTCCAATCAAATTGAATCCCTCCCTCCAATGACCCTTGGCCTTTGACCCCTGAGGGTCAATGCTCGCCTGACCAATCATCGTACTGAGCACAACATGCACTCCCCAAACAGAGGGTGTGATTGGTAAGAGTTAAATACCTTCTGATATAAATATACACACACTATTGTTAAGAATTCATGTTTTCAAATTTGATTTGTTTAAATTTTAATCTCAATGTCTTTTAAAACCTAAAGAAGTTTAAGAATGTTGTAATTTTGACTTTATATCAAAGAAAGCAAAATGTTGATTTCATAGAAAGTTTTTTGAATTTCATGCAAAAGTCAAATGAGAAATTGTTATTATTATACGTATCAACATTGTAACACAGGTTTCCCTTAAACACTAGGTGATGGTATGTTACACTCCGATTTGCCAACATCTTATTAAGGTGATGGGTACCATTGCAAGCCAGTTAAAAGCCCTGTCCCAAAACACACCTCAAAGCAGCATAATCCTATAAATAGGTGTATCTCCAGGTTCCTGGGTGTTATCAGGTAGATTAAAATTTTCAATGTTATGGCCTGTAAAAGTCTTCAGCAGTAAAAAATCAAAAAAATTCTTTTTATTGGGCATAGTCAAAGACATCCTTAAGGTATCTGTGAACCTACAGTAACCATCAACTGCGTAATTAATGAGAATATGTCATTCGAAAAAACTCAGGAACCTGGAGATACACCTATTTATAGGATTATGCTGCTTTGAGGTGTGTTTTGGGACAGGGCTTTTAACTGGCTTGCAATGGTATCCATCACCTTAAGTGCATTTTACATAATTCTTTCACTAAAAACACACTTATATTGTCTGTTTGGTTTCATTTTCACATTCCGTACCATTCACACCCGTTATGCTTTTAGTAATCAGCTTTGTTATTTGTGTTGTGAATCAAGCCACACCTTAAGAAAAAAGGTCTTAAAATACAAAAAAAAAATTGCTTGTGCTCTACTCTCACGCTAAATACTGGTGTTAGGACTCAAAAACTATGGGATAAATAATTCATAATGAGTCAAGAAAGATAAAGGGTATGAGGAAAGAGGAGGAGGAAGACTTATTCATTACCATTAATCATACTGATCAGGAACGACAGCGACTTAACCAATTAATGCCAGTTGTGCTCAAATCAAGAACGACTGACTTGGTAATATATTCCTTCTAACAAAAGCTTTTAAAGAAAATATCAGAAGACACTGTACAGAACCTAAACACCAATTGCCCTTTAAATATTTTCCTAGTTACCGGTTAATTATTTCCTAAGTTATTACATGAAGTCTCATCGCAACCTCAACTTCCAGGCATGAATAGGTTGACCCATTCTGCCTGGTAGTGTCATTAGGATCAATGGTACTTGTGAAAATAACTCTATGCAAACAAAGCATAAATTAAAATACTAAATTAAAAGGTGAGTTGTGGGTTGGGATATTATCTGAATTTCTCTCTCAATTAATTTCTGAAAATTATACTCTATAAAAGATATAAGAAAGATAGAATGGACCTGTTTTGGCAATACTGGCAGAAATGGGTCAATAGCACTGTTTGGAGTGACGGTTATACAAACATAACTAAGGTTAAGACAGTCCAAATATGAAGAAACTAAAGCACATACAGAAGATGCATTACTTGATGAGGCCATATATGATTACATCTTAATGTGTTATATCAGTATACTGAATAAGAAATCTTTTTTCATTCAAAATACATGCCTAAGTATTAAAGGACTAAAACCGTTCTTAGAAAAAATTCATTTTAAAAACTATGTACATTTCTATACATCAAATAATTTGAGAAAAAGTATGTAAGTTGTCTAGAGGTTTATAGAATAAAATTGGCATGAAATCAGGAAACTGGATAAGAAGACTGAGAAGGTGAATCTCGATTAATTGAGGCTGCATTGTCTTTTAATGTAGTGGAGACAATTATTTGGCCTACAAATTCAACCCTATTTTATTATTTTAGAATTTCTCATTTTTTATAATGCTTTTTATTCATATTGAATCATATAGATATGTGTTTAAGACACAGGCCCTTAGGTGATGATCAATTAGCATTGTTCTGCATCAAGAAATATGAACCAAGTATACACAGCACACAGACAGAACCACCACAAGGGAAGAGACAGGCACCAATTGTCTACTGAGGTGATAATACTACTATGTTGTGGAACCCGTATCTCTAGCATATTACAAACCCAGCATGGCTCACAACTCACCGTGGTCGTCCACACCAAATTCATCTAACAGATCTGTGAGACAGTCGCGAAATTCTATCATCCCTTGTGCTGGGATGGCAATTTGGGAGCGAAGCTGTGAGCGGGGAATGGTTTGTGATACCTGCAATCAATAGCAAACAGGTTAACATCATAATTGTTCAATGAAATATACAAAATCATGAACTCTTTTTTATATACCAACAATAACACTAAACAGGTTAACATCATAATTGTCCAATGAAACATTCAAAATCATGAACTCTTTTTTATATACCAACAATAACACTAAACAGGTAAATATCATAATTGGTCAATTAAATATTCAATATCCAGAATTCAATATCCAGAATTCTATTCTTCGCAATACACCTTATGTATAAAAATATAAACAACAGACCTGCATATTCAATAACAAATACAACCCTCATGGTTACTATCCATAGTTACATGCTTTACACTAATGGGGAAAATATTCTTATCTCATTAGCATAAATTATCCAAAATGAAATCTAGATCAAGAGACACCCCAGGGGTTGTCTCTCACATGTGAATCCAAATGTCAACAGTATGATAGCTAGGATAAGTGTGGGAGGCTATAACAGAATGAGTGTTGGAGGCTCTCATATATCACACAACGCAATAGGTAATAATAGATAAAATGCAAATGTTGGAGAAAACGCGTTTCATAGAAATGGTGTTCGTGACATTCTGTTCCCTCATAAAGATAGGTATTAGAGAACAGTTTAAATTTTCCACAAGGGAATGGATTACAAAAATTGCCAGTAATTTATTTTCCTAGTCATTATTGTAATGAGGCAGTGTTTGGTTAACAAATAAATGTCGCGACTCAATAAGTGTTGACAAATACCTAGCTTGACAAAAAGGCATGCCAAAAGATTCTGGACAGGTTAATGAGTATCATTTGGCAAGGCTAACATAAATATTTACTAGTTTGATAGACTAGTGATTTTTATTGAGCATCCGCAATGTCAGCAGCATTATCAATTTCATTACCTTTGAATTCTATGCTGTTTAGTTGTTGTTTTCTTTTTGGACAATTTGAAAATTAGTTTGGCCAACCAAATGAACATTTACACATAGAACAAAAAGTGGTGACTAGCCAGGAGTTAGAAATGGAGGAAACAGCAGTACCCAGCCAAAACCACCGCCTAACTCCAAGTCACTGGCAACTTTCTCATATGCCCTGGTGGAATTTGAACCCTGACAGTGGTGAGAGACAGCTAGCAGTCTGCGGCAATGCCTTAGACGACACAGCCATCTGGGCAGGCCTAGTGTATGTTTGAATGGTAACACAAACCTCTTAAGTTAACATATAGAAGTTTTCTACCTGACGTATGGTTAAATCAAGCCTACAAAATACTTAATGGAAACAATTTGATGATAACTGTTTTAGCCACAACCTTTTTCCATTGAAAAGAAAGAGTTCTAACATATCTTTTAAATGACTTATTTGGGATATGTACCTCAGAAGGCATATTTTGGAAAATGCATTAAGTTCTCCTCTTTTGAAAAACTAGCTCACCCATTATTTATTCACAAGTCATTTTAGAGTTCCAAAACATCCAGGCAGCACTTTTTTAAGAGAACGGGGCACAGAAACAGCAGATTACAGAATAAATGCATCAAAGCGCATTGGAATAATTAAGGCCATCCCAAGGACCTGACATATGTTGCTTTCTTGTGTCCCCATTAGCGTAGAAATGAAGTGGTTGAATTACCCCCTGTGGAATGCACATGTGCATTCCTATATGCTTAGGCCACTTCTCATCCCTTCATATCATATTCATATGCCTAGACCCTATGGCCCGATCCCATAGTAGGTCTAGAAGGTTCTGAT
The DNA here is from genome assembly GCA_963942565.1 of Maea johnstoni. Classification (NCBI taxonomy): domain Eukaryota; kingdom Metazoa; phylum Annelida; class Polychaeta; order Spionida; family Magelonidae; genus Maea; species Maea johnstoni. Next base: position 27,313,014 of record OZ012693.1, on the reverse strand, counting down.
ATATTGCATCATAAATTTGAGGACATTGAAATTGGGGAGGCTTGATCCCAACCCACTTAACTAAGCCAATTTCCTACACAAGCTTTCAAAGATTTTCCGTGGCTCTTCCGAGATATACCACACTCAGAGCAACAACCAGAGAGTAGAAACAAGCCTGACATCAAAGAATGTACCCTTTCAATATAGTAAGTGATCCCCATGTCACATTCTGACTCTTTATATGCACTAAACTATTCGTGCATCATAGACCTTTTGAAATCGTAATCTAGATCCATGATGCTTTTGGAAATAGATTTGGATTGAACCTTAAAATCACATACTATTTGAAAGATATTTGTGCATTGTGGCTTGATAATTTTTTTTCTAGCATATGATTTTAGATATATTTTATACCCATCCATACTTCTAGAAACTGTAATCTAGGATACTTGGACAACAATCTGGGAATTAAGAATGGTTTTGCCAAATGTTTGTAGGCAAGATGTTGGTAATGATCCTGTCTCCTTTATATATTTTTCTGACTTCGCTTTAACCTGAGACATTCTATTTAACCTGTCAGGTTGCTTTTGGCAGCATTGATGGATTGTTTTAGAAAGATATCATTCCCAGGATACACGGAACTGATTTAAACTTACCCTCAAGAATCTTCCACGCTGATTTTCTTTCAGATCAAGGTAGTACCGTTTTGTGTCTTTTACCATAACTTCACTCTTAAGCTTTCCATCTTCTGGAAGGTTATCAGGATTAGGAGGACCTGCAATACAAAGCACACACATATCGTAAATTGTAACCACACAATAACAAAAACAAAAATGATATAAGGTTTTGTCTGAAGTATAACCATCCTTTGTGCTTTGGACGAAAGTAGCTGTAGCATTGGAAAGGTAAACTACAGAGAATTTATATTGTTCTAACCATGGAGGGTTGGCCAACCATTCATGACTGTCATCAGCCAATCTGGCGCCAGTTTACAAATCTATCACATAGGTGATAAGCCAATCAGAAAGCCAGTTAGATTCAACTTGATTTACACCACGTTGGAATGGCAAGACAAAAATCAGAAGTAAACCTCAGCTGATAAATGTTGTCATGCATTGATAGTGAGAAAGCAATATGATGGTTCTTCAGGTATTCAAGGGAGATTTATAGACGGGGATCAAAACACAGCACAATATTTCATGTGTGTGCCATTATTACTGATCTAGGTAGACCTATAAAGTGCCTATCTAAAAGAAAGGCACATATTCTCAGTGACATAGCAGGAAGACACACTTCCCAAAGACTGCAGAGGTCAATAAAAGTAATAGATAATCTGTAAACCCTTGGTGTTCCATTTTGTGCCATTTACAAGAGATATTAGTGACAAAAATATTTTTTTTAGAATAACTGGAACAGTTTCATAGCTTTTCAAATCACACTCACCAATTTGGTAGTCAATTAACTGTCTACGCTTGCAGTATGAATAGATCAATGACCTCAGAAGAGCAAATAGATTTTTATTACTATGAGAGCAGATCAGTTTTATAGCTTTTTAAATCAAACATGTCATTCTGGTAGTGAATGGGTTAAGCCCGCAGCATGAATACGTCAATGGCCTTAGAGTGTCCAAATACTTTAACACGTTCATATTCGTAATACACACATTGGTCTGACAAATTGGAACAAAAATTATCAAATACAGCTGTATTGAATAAATATTTGAAGGACATTGGAAATCTTACAACCTGCTGCAGCCGTTCCACGTTTCAAAGCAAATATTTGAAGAAGAATTGTTGAACCTAACAACAATGACAACTTTCATTTAAATGTACAACTCAAACTACTCTTTCTTCATTGAGATAGTTCTATATATGAATAAATTGATGAGTGATAGCAGAATAATATCATAGCTTTTTAAGTCACCAAGTTCTAGTCCGGTAGAGGGATAAAATCACCTTTTATCACCTTTTGATAAAAGTGCCAAATCTGGTAGAGTGGCAGTCAATGGCATAGTAACTATTTTAAGGATTGGAGGCACTCTGAATTTGTCTGCGCAATGAGAAGGCTGATGACCTTAGAATTGTTGAACACTTTTAGGGCTGAATGACCCAACCCTTCCAGTGCTAAGGCTGATTTCGTCCAACACAAAAGAATGCTTTCTGAAAACCATCTAAAAGCCTGTCATGTTGGTATTCACTGGATAGCTCTCATGGAGTATTCTCAGATGAGAACCATATGCCAGGGTTTACATACATTTTCAGTCTTTTTTACTCATTTTCCATTGGGCAAATTAGCCACAAGCAGCATAAGGGTTAACACTTTGATGAATTATACTGCAGCAATTGCAAACCCTTTTCCCTTATTCAAAACCAATGTCTTATCTGGTAGCCAGCTATATGAATAGACAATGCCCTCAGAATTGCCAAACACTTAATGACTCATTAGAGTAAATTCCTTATAAGCAGTTCTCCTTCAAATAGTATGCGAAATCATTATCTATTCCAAAGTAATTGTCATATAAAGTATCATAGATCCACAAGGTATATTGTAGAGGAACTCTTGAGCGTGAGTTGGTTAGGATAAGACATCAATACACCTTTGTGTTGAGTGAGGAGATGTGGGAGGTGCCATCACAGATCCCAATACACCAACTAGATCAATAGTTTCCACTAGATTAAGTCTAGGCATGAATTTCATCAGTTATGAATACCCCCTACCATGGTCTTAGCCAGGATTTAGAAACTGGGTGCCTAAAATTGGCAATTGTAAAATTTTTGGGCGTCCAAATTTTTAAGGGGGGCCACAATATACTCAGATTACAACCATAAACAAGTACAAATTCATCAAAACAAGGCATGATATCCTTATACAATGTAATGTGAATTATATGGAGATGAGAAAAATCAATTATAAGCTTGAGATTGACATTTTAAGAAATTTCTCACAAATTCTTTTGGGTGTCCTGAGGGGTGCTTTTTCATGGTTTGGGTGTCCAAAAAGACACCCAGACGCCCTGCTGGCTAAGACCATGCCCCCTACTGGAAAATACAATCTCGTGCATACACATAGCACAAGCAACTGTTGTAAGTATTCAACTATCATTTCTATGGGGAAGAATGATATCCTTTTAGGCACATTTAAATCTTTTATGACACAATATGATATTGATATTTTCTTGACAATACAAAACCTTGGTATCATTTTTAACAGTAGTGTCTCCATCCCAGAAACTTAATTTCATCGACATAGGACAGACAACGGCCGTATACCATTTTCATATCAAGGATAACAAATTTATCATCTGAGCTCCCCCCACATTAATTTTGAATTATGATAAGCACAGAAAACTCTTAGTCAGACCCGACTTAGTTGGACTAAATAACCAACTTGCAAAATCATGGAGGCAGCAAGGGACAAAACAAATGAAAGAGAAAGTATTTAGTGTTTTCAGCGGAAGCAACTGCTAGACTTAGAACCAGTCTGGGTAGCAGTTACAATCGCATTTTTTTTTTCAACTCAAAAGCAGCCCTCAATATACACTCGGCTGAATACGGCAGATCGACCCGCAAGGATTTCTCACTTGCAGTCGCTAGCTATATACCCAAAACCCAATTTAATTACTTCCTGCTATCTCATCTTCCAGATATACACCAAGTTTAGAATGTGCAAAATAGTGTTTTAACACCTAGAAACAATTTCTAGCAATTTGTGATTCAGCAATCGCAGCCATTTTGTTGCTATGGCACTACCGAACGTAAGAAAAATATTGGGCTCCTAACAATGAACGCTGTGAAAAGCATTGATAGGATTCCAATGCAGGATATATATTGGGCTCTTTACATTGAACATTGTAAAAAGCATTGTAAGGATCTCAATATATAAAGTCCAGTACAACAAACAAATTGACCATTCAGCAGTGGGATTCAGACAAGAGTGGATGAGATATATATATATATATATATATATTATATATACATATATATATATATATATATATATATATATATATATATATATATATATATATATATATATATATATATATATATATATATATATATATATATATATATATATATAATATATATATTTATATATGTGTGTGTGTATGTGTATGTATGTATGTGTGTGTGTTTGGCAATTTGTACCTACCCCTCATAGCTATTTATCTTTATAGCACCAGTTATCACATTCATTACCTGTACCTCAGTACTAGCACTACCACTACCACTCCCACCACTGGTGCTGCTGCTGCTGCATCTCTGGCTGCTATTACTACTAGTGGAGCAGCTCAGAGCAGCTACCATTGCTGCTGCCAAGCAAATCAATAGCTCTGCTAACACATACATTATGCTAACTACCACTCCAAGGGCACCGTTAACCATTGCGCTACCACATGCCATCGAAACCAAACACACAGCTCGAATGATAACCATATCACTCTTTTATGACTAAGAGACAAAGCAGTTTCTATCAAAAACCTCAAATAAATTACTTGGCGAGACCTATATCTGTTGCAGGACCATGGTATGAGGCAGTGAAATATGATATTGACTTTTCAAGTCAGATGGTGATGTTACATGCCCTTGCATTTTAATCTGCTGCTTTCAGGGACAGGAGAATACAATACAGAGGAGGAGAGGAGGCAGAGTTGGAATAAACAGGGTGGCAGAGCAAAACATCATTGGGCACAGCATAACTAGCTGAGCTAGCAACTAGAACCAGTATAGGTGACAAGACAAAAGGATATGGATATAAGTGACTAGGGCATGGGTAGGTATTGCAATATATATATATATATATATATATATATATATATATATATATATATATATATATATATATATATATATATATATATATATATATATATATATATATATATTATATGTATATATACCAATCACTAGGGCATAAATAAACTTGAGTATAGGTAAATAGGGTATGGGGGTTAGGCAATAAATACCAAGGGTAGGATAGAAGACAACAGCATTACACGGCTTGGGTATAGGTGACTGGGGCATGGGTAGGTATTGCAATAAATAGCAAGCCTTAGGGTAATGAAGGATGTGTGGGGTCTTCCTTGCCTGAGCTCTTAATATATTCCTGCCTGAAGATCTTTACATGTCTTCTGGATATATGATACTTACAAATTGGGCAATAATTCACAAGCTATTTGACGGGGAGTTGACAGTATGGTTCGTATCGCCATTTGTCTTCCAAATATTTTCAAGAAGAAATCACAAAAAATAGGCCACATCTTTGGGCCCTACTGGTACAAAGGTAACCTGGAAATTTTGGTGAAATCTTTTAGGCAAAAGAAGAGTAAGGAAAATATCTGAAGGAGGAATCTTAACTAGAACCTTTTCAAAAGATCTCCTCTAAATATGTTGTAAAACTATTCCTTATTCGTAAGTTACTATCAAAAATATCTTAGGTCAAGTTGGCAATTTCTTGAGGAGCTCCCAAAAATGAATAAATTAGGGTCTGCAGGTGCCTTACAAAGATAATGATAATAATACAATCCTATGTAGTATTACTATCTTTGTATTGGCATGATTTTGTACCTTTTAGTGCATACAGTCAATTAATATACAGTGGATACCCTGATTAGCCCTATAGCTCTTTGAAATAACCCCACAAAATAAATAAAGATTATAATATATTACAAACATACAAATACAAAAGGCTGTACCCACCAAGTGATGCATAGTGTTCACTAAATTCTGTCAGATGGTCTCTGAATTCTGCTGCTGTGGACATTGCTAGTAGGAGGCGACTCTTCTTTCCACCTGAGCCCACCTGAAATAGAAGACAATTACAAGGTAAGTCAATTAATCACAGGTAAGATGAACACTGTCTAGCTTGTGCTCCCAGCTGATGGCACCATGTTTTCAATTCTTTGCTCTGACAAAAGTCCAAGAGTTGACTAACATTTTTGAATTAGGAAATCTCAGGAGGCCAAGGAAGTATTCTAGGACCCAGGAATAATTCATATCCTTTTTCTATAATTGAAAATATGAAGAAAAAAAAACAGAAAGAAAATTAAGGGTTATTTTAACCGTTTTGCTGCTGGTGGCTAAAATTTGTACAAAACAGAATCATTTGAAAAAAGTTGAAAACTGACTTGAACCCTGGCACATTGGTACTCATCTGATAGTGCTCAGAGAGAGCTTTCAAATAAATTCCAACATGACAGGGTTTAGATGATCATCAAACCTTTTTGGAAATATTGTGCCTTGGACAAAATTAGACTCAGCATAGATTCTGTGGACAATACATGAACTGGTTGTAGAATGATAGATACTTCAGTGTGATCATACCAAGTTCATTGGTTTACTCATACATGCAAAGAATCATATGGAATTTGGGATCTTGATTATCAGAATATTTTCTGACCAAAAGCAGCCCGAGCATTATGGAATTTTCAATTATTTCGAAAAAAATATATATTCTTAATTCCAGAGTTCTTGTCAAAATTACCACAGATCATGCAAGAAAACAGTTTCAAATAAACTCTGAGCATGAATGGGTTAAATAGATGTCAGATCATTTCAGGGTACTATAGGCATGAAATGGTTATAACCACCCTGACCATGGTTATGTCATAAAACCAATGAAGACACAGACAATCACCATCATACTCCTGCGTAAGTACATGTCCTGAATAATCATATGCCACCTTGATACCCACAAACAACCCTCCATTCACTAGTACTATCAAGGCACTACTGGAGTAGATCACTAATCAGAGCTGCCACAAACACACCATATGAGTGTGAATGTGCCCCCCAAAAAAGGTCACACGTCATAGCAATGGATACTTGTGTCTTGTGTATATAAACCAGAACGAGTTCTACATTGCATTGCATATATATAAAATATAAAGAATTCTGCATCTTTAAACTTTATACTGAACTGGATATCTAGATATATCCCCTTCCAACACCATGTGCTGAATGTAAATGTCTCTCAAAAAGGAGGCCATGCACAGCAATTGATATCTGTGTTTTGTGCATATAAACCAGAAAGAGTTCTGCACTATTGTGCATATATAAAGTATAAACAATCCTGCATCTTTAAGCCTTACACTGAACTGGTTGATTATCATATAGATATAGTCCCTTTATTTCAACACCATGTGCGGAATGAAAATGTCTCTGAAAAAGGAGGCCATGCACAGCAATTGATATGTGTTTTGTGCATATAAACCAGAAAGAGTTCTGCACTATTGTGCATATATAAAGTATAAACAATCCTGCATCTTTAAGCCTTACACTGAATTGGTGGATTATCATAGAGATATATCCCCTTTATTTCAACACTATGTGCTGAATGTAAATGTCTCTGAAATAGAGGTCACACACAGCAATGGATACTTGTTTTGTGTATGTAAACCAAAAAGATTCTATACTGTTGTGCATATATAAATTATAAACAATCCTGCATCTTTAACCCTTATGCTGTTGGTGGCTAATTTGGCCAATGAAAAATTATGCAAAACCTGAAAAATGACTGAAAATCTGGCACAAAGGTACTCATCTGAGAGTAGTCAGTGAGAGCTATCCAATGAATACCACAATGTCAGGTTTAGATGGCTTTCAAAAGTATTTACGTCCTTGTCCTTTGGATGAAAGTAGCCTCATCATTTGAAGGGTTAAGCTTTACACTGAACTGGAGGATCATTATATAGAGATATCCTCTTTATTCCAACACCATGTGCTGAATGTAAATGTCTCTCAAAAAGGGCCACACACAGCTAGCTAGCAATGGATATTCATGTTTTGCTTATATAAACCAGAGAGAGTTCTATACTGTTATAGATATATAAAGTATAAACAAGCCTGCATCTTGAAGCTTCACACTGAAATGGAGGATTATTATGATATAAATCCCCTTTATTACAACACCATGTGCTGAATGTGAATACATGTCTCTCAAAGAGAAGTCACACACAGGAATGGTATTTTTCTACACAATCATAAAGATTTTTCTAAAGTGTTATGTATGAAGTTACAATTTTACAAGCAAATATGAGATTCAAGCTATAAATATCCTTAACTAGATAGTCTTAGTTAAATAATAATTACTGACATGAAATGGGTCAGTGTTTTGTATAAGTGTGCCATGTGAATTATGATGCAACTCAACTCTATCACATACCTATCAATTAATGTGGGCGTAGAAACCAAATAACCAGGCACACTACCTCAATTTCTCTTCCAATCTTACCTGGATTTGACACAAGACAAATTATAGCCCAGCAAGTTATATTTTTTCATTTAAATTACTTTTTATAAAAGCTAGCTAATAGGTTGAAACTAGCCCATAAGAAATATAAATGTAGAAGTTGAAACATAAAGAACCATTGTAATAAGATAGGAAAGACTTAGGACTCTGGAAGTCAAATTTCTATGTTTGATGAGCATCCATAATACATTCCTGTGGTCCACCTCTATAGTTCTAGTGGCGAGTTGCTAATAATGAATTTGTGCTGTCATAATACTCCTAAACATGTGTCACTTTAGATTATATATAAGTCAAATTATTGAGATTTCTAACTTCAAAGAAAGTCTCTCAATTTCTATTGAATAACCGAAGCAAAATTGAATCAAGTCCCACTCTTATCATTCCTAATTGAGGAGCTACCTTGAACTCCACTGGACACTTATTTCTTAATTCAGCAGCAGAAGTACTGATACTGTACCAGATCAGTCATAATATTCCTACATGCCAGGAGAAGGCATCTTGGATTCTGCCAAAGGGAAGAATCAAGATGACATCAGTTCTGTCATTTCCTAAGGAGCCACCTTAACTCCTATAAAAGCCTCTTAATTCAGCCACAGAAATGCTGACGCTGTACTAGATCAGTCATGATATTCCTACTAACCGGGAGAAGGCATCTTGGATTCTCCCGAAGGAATGAATCCAGATGCAGTATAGTCATTCCTAAGGAGCCACCTTAACTCCTATAAAAGCCTCTTAATTCAGCCGCAGAACTGTGGCACTGTACTAGATCAGTCATAATATTCCTTCTCACCGGGCGAAGGCATCTTGGATTCTGCTGAAGGAATGAATCCAGATGACGTCAAGGAGCCACCTTAACTCCTATAAAAGCCTCTTAATTCAGCCGCAGAACTGTGGCACTGTACTAGATCAGTCATAATATTCCTCCTCACCGGGCGAAGGCATCTTGGATTCTGCTGAAGGAATGAATCCAGATGACGTCAAGGAGCCACCTTAACTCCTATAAGAGCCTCTTAATTCAGCCGCAGAACTGTGGCACTGTACTAGATCAGTCATAATATTCCTTCTCACCGGGCGAAGGCATCTTGGATTCTGCTGAAGGAATGAATCCAGATGACGTCAAGGAGCCACCTTAACTCTTATAAAAACCTCTTAATTCAGCCGCAGAACTGTGGCACTGTACTAGATCAGTCATAATATTCCTTCTCACCGGGCGAAGGCATCTTGGATTCTGCTGAAGGAATGAATCAAGGTCACACTAGCGCAGTTCTGCCTGACAAGCCATCTTTCTTGGTGGTAGTAGGGAGTGCATGGGTCAGTAGCACAGGCGCCCCACTCACACATGTACATAGAGTATGTGTGTACAGTGCACTGACTGGGACGTGGTAGGAAGCTTGGGAAAGCCTGGCAATGCTCACCACACTAACCCCCACTAACTGAATAACCCCAAGACTTACTTACACTATCTGGGTCAACCAGTGGAGGATCGAAGAACTCTCCCAATATTGCACAGACGGAAGAAGTGCTCCACTACAATAAGTACGCTGCACATCTAACACAGATGTACATTCAATAGTTCAATAGGGTCCCTACAGCCCTACAGCGTTTATTCAGAAGGCTAGAAATGACTTCTAGGACAATGAGGCAGTCGAACCACTAATTGTCTTTACCTGTGGTTAATAAATTATTCCAGGTAACTGGAATAGAATTGCAATTGCCAGCATGCAAAATTGGCAAATGACAGTGTCCCCTTTTGCCTTCCTCTTCAAAGATAAAATGTCTATTTGTGTCAATGTATAGATTTGTATCAATGTATATCCAAATAATATATAGACCAACCGTAATATTTATTAACTAATGATCAATTATTTCTACCAGGAAGAAGTACCAGGATGTTGTGAAAATGGCAGGAAGTGAACCTTTTGAATTGACAACAGGGATAGATACATGCCTTCCAGGATTTGGATTTGCACAGCATTTTTTGAAAAGGTCCTTTCTGAGGTTAAACTAGGTTTGAAGTGGAGTCCTTGTTTAATGAGCAATTGTTTAATACTAGTATTGCAACAATGATATTACAAATTAAAATATTATGCACATATGTGGGTGTATACATATATATAAAGGGCTCGAAATTCAATTTCTAATTTCGAGCCCTAATATATATATATATATATATATATATATATATATATATATATATATATATATATATATATATATATATATATATATATATACATATGTTCATATATATATATATATAAATAGTGCTGACCGCACTTTAATCCATGCATTGTTACCAAAGGAGTGAGGCCGCTTTCATTGTGTTGACATTTTTTAGGCATAAAATGAAATTTCACGGTTACTTTCTATGCACATATCTGTCAAAACATAGGGGTTCTGCAATATAGGTTTGCATTACACTTACTAAGACACTCTGAGCTAGACAGGGTTAAGAGGGGCAATCCGGTAGCCCCCATGGGCCCTCACATTTGGCTTATGTTCTTAAAGTTGGCATTTGAGGGTATAGGATATCCCTTGGACCGATGCTCAAGTAGGTGTTTTTATCCACTTCTAATTTGCAGCATGATGATTTATCTCCTCTATCAAGATAAACACATCTGCTGTCAGACAGCAGGTTTAACGTTTCCCTGCTCTGGCTGCCTGGGTTCCCCACACCAGGAGTGTATGTACGAGAACCTGAGCTGAGCAGGGGAGAAGGTAGGTACGAGAACCTGAGCTGAGCAGGGGAGAAGGTAGGTACGAGAACCCGAGCTGAGCAGCGGAGAAGGTAGGTACGAGAACCTGAGCTGAGCAGGGGAGAAGGTAGGTACGAGAACCCGAGCTGAGCAGAGGAGAAGGTAGGTACGAGAACCTGAGCTGAGCAGAGGAGAAGGTAGGTACGAGAACCCGAGCTGAGCAGGGGAGAAGGTAGGTACGAGAACCTGAGCTGAGCAGGGGAGAAGGTAGGTACGAGAACCTGAGCTGAGCAGCGGAGAAGGTAGGTACGAGAACCTGAGCTGAGCAGAGGAGAAGGTAGGTACGAGAACCCGAGCTGAGCAGAAGAGAAGGTAGGTACGAGAACCTGAGCTGAGCAGGGGAGAAGGTAGGTACGAGAACCCGAGCTGAGCAGCGGAGAAGGTAGGTACGAGAACCTGAGCTGAGCAGCGGAGAAGGTAGGTACGAGAACCTGAGCTGAGCAGCGGAGAAGGTAGGTACGAGAACCTGAGCTGAGCAGGGGAGAAGGTAGGTACGAGAACCCGAGCTGAGCAGGGGAGAAGGTAGGTGCGAGAACCTGAGCTGAGCAGGGGAGAAGGTAGGTACGAGAACCGGAGCTGAGCAGCGGAGAAGGTAGGTACGAGAACCCGAGCTGAGCAGGGGAGAAGGTAGGTACGAGAACCCGAGCTGAGCAGCGGAGAAGGTAGGTACGAGAACCCGAGCTGAGCAGCGAAGAAGGTATGTACGATAACCTGAGCTGAGCAGGGGAGAAGGTAGGTACGAGAACCCGAGCTGAGCAGGGGAGAAGGTAGGTACGAGAACCTGAGCTGAGCAGGGGAGAAGGTAGGTACGAGAACCCGAGCTGAGCAGCGGAGAAGGTAGGTACGAGAACCTGAGCTGAGCAGCGGAGAAGGTAGGTACGAGAACCCGTGCTGAGCAGCGGAGAAGGTAGGTACGAGAACCCGTGCTGAGCAGCGGAGAAGGTAGGTACATTATTTACACACAAATTGCTTGCTCAGCTACCTCTACTCATGACTGGGGAACAATTGTTTTAACCCATTCATGTCTGCAACACCAAATAATATCATGAGTATCTTGTAACCAACTTTACTTTATGATTTGGGAACAATTTTTTTAACCCATTTATGTATGCAACACCAAAAACTATCCTGAGTATCTTGTAACCATATCCTGAGTATCTTGTAACCAGCACATTAAAAACAACTGTAGGCTCTAGTACTATATGGATCATAAATGGCAGCACTTGGTACTTAGGCCTAAAAAAAAAAATTGTTTGTTTCCTGTAACGGTTCCAAAAAAAATAGGGTAGGTAGGTAGGTAAATCTTTTTTTTTTTTTTTTTTTTTTGTATTTAGCAGTAGGTGTCCTGGAAAAATGCTGAAAAAACACATTTCATTCACCTATTACATTGTGTATTTGTAATTAACATTGTCACATGCTTCTTGTCAGTTATGTTACCTGTCACTTATGTTTCCTGTCACTTGTTTCTTATGTTTCTTTTCTTCTTCTGTAGGGGATGACACACAACCTAGCCCTAGACATGCCTGCTTTGGTGTGCTGCATGTGCTTTGTGCAACTGTAAACCTGCCCTGCTTTCCTTTCCGTGTAGTTTAGGTTGGTCGGGTTACAGGAAACAAACAATTTTTTTTTTTTAGGCCTTAGGATCATGAAATATGATGCAGATAGTATATAACAATGCTGTGTGAAGCGCCTACTAAGTGCAGTCCTGGTATTGTTCAGCATTTCTATTTAAATTGTATGATAAATCCTGATCAGCACCAAATCCACACCTCTCCCTCTACTATTTTGTGAATTATTGCTGGATTCCAAAGATATTTTCAAAAAATCGCAAAAACACTTGCCAAAATGCACCCCAGGCATGAATGGGTTAAACCATTTTTCCATGAAGAGCCCTCAAAAGGCTTGGTTATTTTGGGAATATTGTTCCAATCTCATCAAGCAGTAGTGTCTTGGCCAGCAAACACTCAAGCCTCTAGGCCGCTCTGTAGACAATATATGTACATTCAGGGAATTTCAAAGCCTCAGAACTACAGCAAAGTAAGATTGAATGCCTTGCCATTTCTCCTAATAACACCCAACATGACCGGTTGACAAATAGCAAGAACACAGTCGTTGATGATGTTGATGAATTGAATGCAGCCTTTCCTACCTTGACTGGAAGAAAATAGGAAACTCTGCAATAAAGAAGCAATTTCCATGCTATTGCTCTTTAATTGGCCATTGTGAGTTGAGGGGCGTAGTTGACAAGGGGAAATGGTGCAAGGGAAGGGAGTCCAATTAAAGGCACAGTTGCCTATTATTGATCGTTGAGCACTGCGGAGCTGCTGCAGCAAAGGTAAGGTGTGGTGCTGGCAGCATCCTTAACCCATATGTGCCTGGACATCCCTATGACAAGTGTCGTCTGGACCGATGATGATTATGAAAATAACTTTGTGATTCAGTATCGATTCAAAAGATATTTGAAGAAGAGTTGTAGATTGAGTTCTAACGAACATTTCCTCTTCATATCGTTACCAAAATGTGCCTTCATTTGAGAAGTATCTCCAAAATTGTCAGGCAGTTTTTGGTCGCTATGGCATGGAATTGAGACATATCTCCAAAATTGCCAGAGCTTTATAATGTGGGCAAGAGATATTACAGATGCTTTCATTTGAGACATTTATTCAAAATTGCCAGACTGTTTGTGGTTGCTCTAGGCATGAATGGGTTAACTCAATCCACAACAATGCAATCTTGGAAGCTATGACAGCGAAACGACAAAGCTGACGGCAAACGGAGGTAGGTATATACCAGCACTGGCAGCAGCACAGCCACTGAGTCCAATTACAAGGCATTTTTGGTCACTCCAGGCATGAATGGGTTAACTCCATCTACAAGAATCCTGGAAGCTATGACAGCCAAACGACAAAGCTGATGGGAGACGAAGGTAGGTATATACCAGCACTGGCAGCAGCACAGCCACAGCAGCAGCAGCAGCAGCAGTAGTGGCAGTGGCAGCAGCAGCGCCAACAACAGCCTGCTGTGTCTCTAGATCAATATAGCCTAAAACACACACACAGCACACATTAGCACAGTATTAGACCTTACCTCCCTCCACACACAGCCACAGAAATCATCCCTAATGCGCTCCTCGCAGCAGCTGACTACAGAGCACTGCATTTCTCACAAATGCCATATTACTACCCCATTGAAACCACCACCAACACTATCACAGCCATGTACTTCGCATGCTTAGAAATACTAACACTACTAAAGCCTCAAATCAGGATTCACTTGAAACTTCCACCATCATTCTAGTCATCAAGTTGTGATTTGTTAAGCACTTTTTTGTTTGCTGATAGAAAATTCAGTTTTACCTTCTAAGTTTCAAGATAAATCATGATACTTTAACTACTAATTGCTATTTCTTTCATTATCATTAGACGAAATAATTTATCTATTTGCTTTTTCTGTGTCATATAGAATCTACCTATGAGAAATAATGGGTTAATATGTCACATGGCAAACAAGTCATTTCTACCTTATCTTCTTCCTTCTACCTCCTTGCTAAGGAAATCATAAATTAAAGTTATGTGTCAAGCAAATCAATTCTACCTTAAGTTGCATCCCTTTCTACACTTCACCCTATGTTAGGATGTATCAGAAAAGTAGTGCCATGCGTCAAGCAAGTCAATTCTACCTTCCTTTTTAGATCTTGTCTCCTGTCATCATATATCATAAAAGTAGTGCCATGCGTCAAGCAAGTCAATTCTACCTTCCTTTTTAGATCTTGTCTCCTGTCATCATATATCATAAAAGTAGTGCCATGCGTCAAGCAAGTCAATTCTACCTTCCTTTTTAGATCTTGTCTCCTATGTCATCATATATCATAAAAGTAGTGCCATGCATCAAGCAAGTCAAATCTACCTTCCTTTTTAGATCTTGTCTCCTATGTCAGGATATATCATTAAAGTAGTGCCATGCATCAAGCAAGTCAAATCTACCTTCCTTTTAAGTTCTCGCCCTCCTATGCTAGGATATATCATAATAGTGTTGGGTGTTCGCAGCAGGCTTTATCTATTGTCCTTATTGCATCCTATGTGAGTGTATAGATTGGCTAAATGATTTCCCATACAGCAGAGTTCCTGCGCTTGATGAGATTGGCCGCGAGGACTGGTGTCCGTTTCCCTCTTGGCGGGAGATGAAGGAGCAGCGAGTAGGGTGTCAACAGGCTGGGCGCGCCGAGTCCCGCCACCGCTCCCGGAAACCATACACTGAGGGGGCGGAGGCTACTACTGCGCTCGCAGCAGACCGGTGGATCACGTCGCTAATAAATGCAATCTTCAAGCGCCATTTTGGCTGTCTATCATACATAACCAGAATGTCATGGTATCATTCCCCATAGGATGATGGGGGGGGGGGGGGGGGGGGGGGTGTAGGCCACATGTAATGCTAATCAATAATAACCATGACTGCCTAACAATAATAACAACAACACATTCATGCTCTTCATCACATTCATGTGACAATTCTAATCATAATCCCACCTACTAAGTTTCCAATATACACAGCTCATCAAGACTTGCGATACACTATTGTCAAATGTCAATGCATGTGGTTAGGGACTAATTCAGGTACTAGAAAAAGCGAGTAATCACACAGGGCTAACCCTCTAGGGTGTTGAAGCATTTTGTAGATATCCTAATCCTTTAAAATGTCTAATCAGAATGAGACACAAGGTGGCCTTTCACCTTACAGAGCTTTATCATGTGGGCCTGAGATACACCACTTTCATGGCATCTGGTTAAATACCAATAGAGGTATAAGAATAAACAGGCAATCACTAAGGGCTATTGCCTACATGGCATTATAAGCATTATCTATAAACCAAACCCTTAAAGATTTCTAATCAGCATAGAACGCAAGACAAACATTCACCCTCAAGAGCTCATGAGTGCCTGGAAGAACATTATTTTCAAGGCATCTGGTCAGGCGCCGTCAGGGACTAGAATATAGAGACAATCACACAGAGCTAGACTAGGGGGATGTTGAAGGATCATTAAGATACCTAAACCTACCTAACCCTTATATGCTGCTGGTGGATAATTTGACCAATACAAAATGATGCAAAAAAAACAACTGAAAAATGGCTGAAACCCTGGCACATGGGTACTCATATAAAAGAACTCTCCAAGAGCTATCTAATGAATACCAACATGACAGGGTGTAGATGGTTTTCAAGAATCTTTGGGTTCTTGTGCTCTGGACAAAAGTAGCCTTAGCATTGGAAAGGTTAAAGTTATGAATGTGTGATTATGTGTACAGCATTTGTGAAAATCAGTGGGAGGGATGGCCAAAGCTGAGACGGGAAAAGTTCTTCATGCCAGACTTCCACCTAAATATCAGACGAAGAATATGAACCTATAATATGTACTGATACTAAAATAAGGGGTATGTGATTACTATGTGTACTGCATTCATCATCCCATTTATGCTTAACAGTTACTCTTGAAGGTGCCGTCTGGATCTTTGGCACTTTTGACAATAACTTGGAAATGAAAAATGATTTTTCAAAACATTTGAGGGAGAGTTGTTGGTTATGTTTTGATTGACATAATTACGTTGAATATTTTCCTAGAAATGATTTTACCAGCAAGATTTCATCAAAATTGCCAGGTTGCTTTTGGCCTCTGTGAGCATTAATGAGTTAATATCAAGGCTACAGAACAGCATTGAAACAAACAGGAAGTACTGGCACATGCAACATTAGCAATTTAAAATCAGACATGGAAATTAACCCATTTTATAATACAATACTTAAACAAGTGGGGCGTGGTTATACATTGTATATCATGGAGAAGGGCGGATCCAGACCTTCTCTGTAGGGGATTTGTTTTGGTTGGGGGGGGGGGGGGGGGGGTGGGGGTGGGGGGGCTTGTTCCAACAAAGGTGGTAAGTGTACCTCATTGATTGTAGACAAACTAAGCAAAAGTGACAATACTTAATAGCTAGGACTTGAAAGCCCAAAACGGTCTCCATTTTTAAGTGAATTTTAGCATCAACTTCCTATAAGGCCTAAAAAAAGAGATAGTTTGTTTCCTGTAACGGTCCGAAAAAAAATAGGATAGGAAGTTCGGTAAAATCTTTTTTTTGCATTATTTTTTTGGTCAAAAATGTGTGTTTTATGCATGTTTTACGTTGATTGGGAGTTGGGAGGGCGGAAAAAACTTTTTTTGAATAAAAACTTGTTAGGGCAGGGTTACAGGAAACAAACAACTTTTTTTAGGCCTTATGAATTGCTCACCACAGGTACTTTCCTTTCCATGAGTGTCACAAATGTTCTGGTAAATACTGCATTAAAACTTCCAATGCTAGGGTTACTTTTTAACCAAAGCACACAGATGTAAAATATTTTTGAAAACCATCAAAACCATGTCATGTTGGTATTCATTGGATAGCTCTCACTGAGTGCCCTCAGATGAGTAACCAATTGTGCCAAGATTTGAATCATTTTTCAGGGTTTTTTGCATTATTTTGTATTGGTCAAATTGGCCAGCAGCAGCTGCATAAGGGTTAAAATAAATAATTTGCTTTTAAATAATTATTTTCATTCAAAAACAAACAATAATCATAACTTGGCAGGTTGATGATAATTTTTACATTTCAAGGGTAGTGCTCCAACTGTGCATTTTAGCATGTTAGTAAACATTCAGATGGACCTGTATTGGAGAAGTTTTGTTTTTCAAACAAACTTAATCTTTGAAAAGCACATTGATAATAGATAACATGCAAGATATGTAAAAGAATTAAGAGTGATATGCATTTATTTTTGAGTTGCCCCATTATATGGTAATGCAAAAGTATAATATATTGCTGAGAAATTGAATATTGAATTTTTCTTTCATTTTAAATGTATTCAAATGCCTGTCATGCCATTGATACTTTGTTGATTAACTTCAGGGCTCAACATTTCCAAAAAATTGCAGTAGCCAATGTAGGACTACAGAGTATTGCCCAAGATTCAGTAGTCTTACCACATGTTTCCATAAGAATTAGTAGCCCATGTAAGGGTTTACCATGTGTAGGGCTGGAATCAATGAGGAAAATGTCGAACCGAACCGATTCTGAAATTATACCAATTCCGATTCCGATTCTTAGCGTTGTTTTGGTCTCTCAGAGGAATATCATGATATATATAATAAAACATAGAATTATCTAAACTGATTTGGGGGTAGCTAGAGTAGGGATGACCCCAACTTCAGAGATTATTTTTCAAAGTTGAACTCATTTTTCTATACAACTTTTCTTTTCACAAGTACTAACAAAGTAACAATAAGTGACTCAAAAAGTGAGAGTTTGTTTTAGAAACTTTTCTTAAGCTGGTTGAGGTATATGAACAGGCTGGCCTGATATCATCAAAAGCAAAATATCCAGTAAAATTTACATTAACCAAATTCATGGTAGCTAGCATTTTATAAAAACAGAAAATTAATTTGTTACATGGGCCAAAAAGTGACAAGGAAAAATAAATCCACCCTGAAGCATCTTGCGGTGATGCAATATAAATACTAATTCCAGGGGAGGACAAAGGTTATTTTATTCATGGCATGGCAAAAACAAAAATTGTCAGAACTTGACTAATGACTGCTAAGAGAAGAAACCAAGGAGTGATAAGTTAGCAGTTATCTAACAGTGAATGACCATGGATTTATCTGATGAGAGGGGCCTGTATTTTCCAGCTGGCCAGCAATTATTTGATTAAATAAATACTGTTTCTGTGTTTCATCTAGAAAGGATTTTAACTTTAAAATTTCTTTTACTAAAAAGATCTAATACAGATCAATAAATTTCTTTTGCAACTTGAAACATGAACAACCTTCCAGTGTTTCCGGTTGACATGTTTCCACATGTTTGTAGTGCATGTATTGTATGACAAGGCACAGTCACATATCTTACAATATACATGACCTTCCTCTCTAGTGCCTGAGGGATTAACTTTAAAATGAAAATAATTCCAGATGCCAGATTTCTTTCCCTTCTGGGGCGTGAAATCTTCGTAGATATTTTGTTCTGACATGTGTGCTCTGTTGTTGGAAGCGCATGCAATTCATAGCCCCCATCCAAACCGGTTCATGATATAGCACTGGCACATATTGTCAGCTGTATGATGCGGTGCACCGGTTATTTGAAACAAATGCATCCATCTAGGTCACGGGTCATGGCTTGCCGGGAAGCTGTCATTAGGATGTCATTAACAGGCAGTAAACCGCCTGGAGAGCATCTTGAAAGGTAATAAAGCAATTAAGAATGCCCATTCCTATTCTGGCTTCTCATAAATGTGTATCGATACATAGCGACTCTTTGATATGTCAGTTCTGATCAGCAGCTAAGTACCGATGCGGCCAGTCGATCCTCAGTGATTCCAGCCCTAACCATGTGTACTACAATGAGTTCCCTAAAAATTCAGTGGCCAATGGGGCTACTGCTACCTTATTTTTAGAAGCCTTATCACACAATTTTCAAAAATTGGGCAGCTAGGGGCTTCAGCACTTAACCTTGTATATCAGTCCCCGAAGGTGTTATTGATACAGGGCCAGATCCCTGCATGTTTTACAGCATCAGAGATAAATATACTCTCGATAGGAATGGATACCTCTAAAAACAAACCGGTTCGTACAGTATCAGAACCAATTATACATATTTTTTTGATGGTACGGTTAATGGTTCTTTATTGCATTATTACCGTATAAATTTTGTGAATAGTCATGTTTAGGGTCCTGGACAATCCCTTTAATGGTACTTTATTGCATTATTACCATATCAATTTTGTGAATAGTCATGTTTAGGATCCTGGACAATCTCTAATAAATGATAACTTTAAAGTGGTTAGTATTTTAAGAGTAACTACAATGAAACGGTACGTACAATACAGAACTTTTTTAAACCAGTGATTAAATCTCATCTCCAGGGTGAAGTCCCTTCATTTTCTTAATTCGTTGTTATTTGCGACTTTGAGAGTTTGAATCTGTGCTATGCAGTGATTGGTTAGTTTAAGCATCATTCCAATGTTATTTTCTCAAGTATCTTCGCACTGACTCGCCACTCTTGAGGGGAAACTCAATGCAAGATTGGTTTAATCATCCTGCTGGCATCGTTGGAGCTGCAGTCTTCAGCTCTAATTCCTCCAACAAACAAGCCAATCTACTACCTTTAACCCATTCATGTCTGGCCCACCCAAAACCGCCCAGAATACCCTGGTTATATGCATCTTTTCAAAAAGAACACCTTTTAACAATTTTTTTAAATGACATATCAACCAGAACTGACGAATAACTTTCATTCAAATTAGAACTATTTCTTTGTTACTTCAGTAACATATTGATCACAATGATACTTTTTAACAGGAACTCTAGGCATGAATGGGTTAAAAAATAACGCTCTTGTGAGCACTGAAAGTAGTAGATCGAAACCCAGCCAGGCAGCCAGTGCAAGATGGAGACAAGGATGATGAGGAGGTGGAGGAGGATGAGGAGGAGGAGAGGAAGGGAGAGTATTGATTTGTGGCTTGCAGCAGCAGCAGCAGGAGACAGTGCTGGTGGTAGGTAGGAGCTGGCGTGGTATAGTGTGGGGGATGTGAGGGAGGAGGGATATCCCTTGAGGCAGCATGTCACCTGAGAACATCAGGCACTGCTACATAGGTACATGCAAAGTACATTTACCTATCACAGTCTGAGAGATCACCCAAACATACAACATGCTTCACATTTGTGTAGGATGTACATCCTGCTTTCCTACGTGAATCATTCTACCAAGGTATTCGGTTTAGAGCCCTGTATCCACCCAAATGTTCACACAACGTTCCAAGGTACTTGACTTAATGGTAGTAGTATATTTATTTGCATAATCTTTCCTAGGTGAATCATTTTCCATGTTACTTGACTTAATAGTAGTAGTATATTTATTTGCATTATCTTCCCAGGTGAATTATTTTCCAAGGTACTTGACTTAATAGTAGTAGTATATCTATTTGCATAATCTTTCCTGGTGAATCAGTTTTCCAAGTTACCTGACTTTCTTGCCTCCAAGTAACTCAAATTTGGTAATTTTAGCACTTCCAAAATTTCACTTATAAATACTAGTAGCGAACTGCCTTCATTTGGAATATGCATTATATAATTAGCAGTTAAGTCAATCTTATATCGTTAAACAGTATCGATATAACAGATCTTAAATGATACGATACTATTTCCAATTCAATATCAATATTTTGTATTGTATCGAGGACCGGTACCAATACAGATAGGCATTAGTATTTATGCTTGTATCCAACTATGTAATCTGGACCCTCGTCTTGAGAGCAGGGAACACACCTTACACGGCCTAATCCAATAAATTGAGCTGATATTTCAACAATATATGACCTTCCCTCAGTCCCTTTGATCTTTCGCTCTCTTGGCATACATTGCCATGACAACCGTTGCTACTAGTAACAAGCAGGGATGGACTAGTTACTTGATATGAAAATCAGGAATGAAGTGGACAGGGAATTTCATCCTAGCAAGACGAATCCAATTAAACGACCTCTGCTAGTTCATTAAGTGACTTACCTTCATTAATTTGTTGTTTTTATCATTCGTAATAAGGTTTATAGACATGAGTTTGAAAAGATGGAGATATGCTTGCAATCTCACTCTCTGGGACAAATTAGCTTAATCATGACTTCACAAAATTATGCCAATAAAAGGAATTTACTTTTGTCCATGTAATTATGAAGAATATGAGAAAATGTAACTGTCCAAAATAAATAAGAATAATGACTATGTAGTATTAAAAGACCGATTTATGCTTACAGTGGTGAAAAGCAGCCTGACAATTCTTATGAAATCTTGCAAGCGAACAAATAGTTGGAAAAATATTAAAAGAAGAAAATTTCATAATAACACTACCAGCAACTCTCCTTCAAATATTCAGGAAAGTCATTTTCAATTCCAAAACTATTGCCAGTATTAGAGATCAGCAATTTATAAAGTTCGCTTAAGCTTTAATGGCTTAAGCAGTTCGACAATGAGTAATTACTAGCTTACTTGATCCACAAGAGGAGTCATGGTAGCCTTTTGGCCTCAGCTTGTAAAACATTAAGATTGAATCCAGGCATGTATGCCTCAAACTGTTGATGAATGCCTGTTCTCCAATTTAACCCTTCTAACCGCCACATACATATATATATATATTATTTTATATATATATATATATATATATATATATATATATATATATATATATATATATATATATATATATATATATATATATATATATATATGTGTGTGTGTAAGAACACTAACCTAGTTAGCCATGCCTGTATATGTGCATGCAACATGATCAAATTCATTTCTAAGAGAAGGCTTAAAGCAATCAGGTGCCTTCTAAAATTGTGAGGCAGCTTTCGGCAGCTGTAGGCTTTAATCGGTAACCATAAACCCAGGGTGCTTGATGCAATTAGGTGCCTTCTAAAAATTGTCAGGCCAATTTTGGCCGCTGTAGGCTTTCATGGGTTGAGGTTTCCATATATGTGAGGTGCTCAGTGCAATAAGATGCCTTCTTAAATTGTTAGGCCAATTTTGGCCTCTGTAGGCTTTCATGGGTTAAATTATCCATACATGTGAGGTGCCAAGTTCAATCAGGTGCCTTCTTGAAATTGTCAGGCCGCCTTTGGCTGACGCAGGCCTTGAAGGGTTGAGGGAACTTATGATTATGAAGTTCAGGTGCTTAATGCAATCAGGGGCCATTTAAAAATGTCTCACTGCTTTTAGCTCCTGTGGGTAATAATGGGTTAAGGTATACATGAATTTAAGGTGCTTAATGCAAAAATCAGTAGCTTTCAAAAATGGTCAGGCTGCCTTTGGCTGATGTATAGGCATTAAAGGTAGAGGAATCCATACATACAAGATGCGTATTGCAATCAGCTGCATTCTAAAATGGTCAGGCTGCTTTTGGCCGCTGTAGGCATTAAAGGTAAAGGTATCCATAAATACAAGGTGCTTAATGCAATCAGCTGCATTCTAAAATGGTCAGGTTGCTTTTGGTTGCTGTAGGCATTAAAGGTAGAGGTATCCATACATACAAGATGCTTAATGCAATCAGCTGCATTCTAAAATGGTCAGGTTGCTTTTGGTCGCTGTAGGCATTAAAGGTAAAGGTATCCATAAATACAAGATGCTTAATGCAATCAGCTGCATTCTAAAATGGTCAGGCTGCTTTTGGTTGCTGTGGGCATTAAAGGTAAAGGTATGCATAAGTACAAGGTGCTTAATGCAATCAGTTGCATTCTAAAACAGGGATCAATCTCAAAGATTAGCTTAGCAAAGAAGAATCTAGGCGCCCAGAAGAAATATTAGGAGCCGTGTCTTGCAATCAGCTGTCCCAAAGGCTTATGAGACAATGTCTCATAAGCCTTTGGCTGTCCTGACTGACATCCTCCTGGAAACCACGCATATGATAACTCGGACTTATTTTCTTATTTCCTAGAGTCTAGGATACAATTCGGGCGCCTAGGCTCACATATTCTTGGTGCAGAATTGAAAATCTAGGCGCATTAGCGCTTATTGCGCCTGTTAAAGGTTAACCCTGTAAAATGGTCAGGCTGCTTTTGGTCGCTCTAGGCATTATAGGTGAAGGTAACCATAAATGGTGCTTAATGCAATCAGGTGTCTTCTAAAATTGTCAGGCCACTTTAGGTCAATGTAGGCTTTGATAGGTTACGG
The DNA here is from genome assembly GCA_963942565.1 of Maea johnstoni. Lineage (NCBI taxonomy): Eukaryota > Metazoa > Annelida > Polychaeta > Spionida > Magelonidae > Maea > Maea johnstoni. The sequence goes on along the minus strand of OZ012693.1, from coordinate 27,289,286 downwards.
TAACCATAAATTCAAGGTGCTTAATGCAATCCTAAGCCTTCCTTCTTTGCTGCTGCTGCTGCTGCTGCTACTTCTCAAGCAGTGTGAGAGAGGAAATCAGCGAGGAGCGAATGCTGTGGATAGCTCTCACCGCACACTGTGTGTGCTACACACATCCTGGCTACTACTACCAGCTGATAACTAGGTCATCCATTCCTCGCCAGCAGCAGCAGCAGCCTGGATCAAGGTGCACTCTGACATATGATTGCCATGCACAAACCTTAGCCACTGACCTTGAAAATCAAGTCACTCCGCCACACACAACTAACAGTGCAGATAACATGACAACACAACCACAAATCTCAATCATGGGGCCAGTTTAATTTCAGCTGCCTTAATTCAGCTGCAGGGGTGGAAATATCCAGGGAAACCAACGTTTGATACACTCTGATTACTCGGTGTGTTAGATACAACTATTAAAGCTAAGTGCGTAAGCAGGGATGTGGATATAATATTTCTCTGGTGTAAGATATCATGTTTAGTGCTTTTTATATAATTCATAAGTGAGCACCATATATGCCTACATGTGGGTTTAAGTTTGGGTGAGATGTCTCTGTGTGGAAACAACCAGAAAAATATAAAAGCATAACCCCCCCCTTAGTATATGAGATTCCCAGCATGAAGTTTATACTCAGTTTATGGTTTGATAGAGACCATAGCCTTAGCCAGCAGAGCATCTGTGTCAAACCCTCAACATTCATACCTCAAGACATTTGAGAAATTTCTTAAAAGGTCATTTTCAGAAAAAAAGATCCTTTTTTCATCCCAATATAAATAAAATGACATTCCAAAAGAATACGATGCCTTATTTCAATAAGTAAATACATGCTTATGGTTGTAATCTGTGTATATTGTGATCTCCCTTGAAAAATAGGACCCTTAGAATTTTCCTATTGGCAATTCTGGGCACCCTGTTTTTAAAGCCTGGCTAAGACACTGCTAGAGAGTATATCCCAACATATGACAATAAAGGTTATATAGGGATTCAGGTTTGGCAGATGGCTTTGTGCTGATGATTTATATGGAGACCTGCAGAATGTTCTTTGGCTCGACATGATCTGCCTTCTTTCTCTAGTTTTGCTTTAAATCAATATGGTAGAACTACCTCTCTACAAGACAACCCCCCCCCCCCCCCCTTATACAGAATAACCCCCTAAACAGAAATCCTGGATACACCCCTGAGTTAGGTTCTGATTTCTTATACTAACTGCATTTAACCTTACCAATGCTAATTAGGCTATTTTCATCCAAAGCACAGGGATGCAAAGGTTTTTGAAAACCATCTAAACCCTGTCATGTTGGTATTCATTAGATAGCTCTCACTGAGTACTCTCAGATGAGTACCTAAATGCCATGGTTTCAGTCATTTTTCAAGTTTTTTGCATCATTTTGTGTTGGCCATATAAGCCACCAGCAGCATAAGGGTTAAGGATGTAGCAAACAGCACCATTCACTTATTACCCAAATTTGTGAACCTACAGACCACTTATCTCTAATGCCCACAGTCAGTTACAGGAAATTCTGGTCACACGATTATTAGAGCAACAAAGAACATCAAGGCATATAAGTAGCAGGTTGGGAGCAGTGTAGGACCTATACAGTACACAGTAACACTGCATAAGCAGCCCTTCAGGATTGCATTCACCATACACTAACCCTACAAACCTACTTTGACCCGGTTTATGCAAATGACCAAAGTTGCATGGTCCTGTAAGGTCACTTGGACCTGTGTAAGACCTCACAATTAATCTCTATATGCGATACAGCACACACTAATACTACAAACCAATTTTGATCTAGTGTATGCAAATCGTCAATGCCATTGCATAAGGAGAATTACAAGGTAGCCCAGGTGAGCATGTGCATTAAACCTATATAGCTTTACTGAGTATATAATCCTACAAGCTTACCCATACAATAACCCTACAACCCTATAAATGGATATGGTATATATAGTGTCTACAAAATACCGAAGCAGGACCTATTAAAGGGGCTTGAGCTTGGGCCTGTATAAAACCTATACAGTTGTACTCAAAGCTATATTCCCAACACTAACCCTACAGCCTTGTAAAATACCAATGCTGGTCCTAATTAAAGTCCCCATACCATGCAGTGGTTGGGACCTGTATGGGACGTATACAGTTACACCAATAAGAAAGTCCTCAGGGATCCCTGGATCGCCATACACAATGCCTACAAACCAACTCTGATCCTGTATCAGTAAAATACCAATGCTCGCTCTATGAAGTCCCCAATGGGTTCACTGCGTTGGGACCTGTATAGGACCTACACAGTCATGCTGAATATTTGGTCTTCAGGGACACCACTCAATACTCTATAATCCCATTAATTGTTAATTGGCAAATGAATATAACAGTACTGCTTGCACTGGAATAATTAATCATGATAGATTAATAAGGGAGAGCAAGAGGGATCAAGAGAGGTCTATGATATACAAACAGCACAATTGAATATATGTGTTTGGTTGCTCAGTGTAAATAGTCCCTCCCTGTAAAAAGACTTCCATCCATCCATCCAGAGAGCAAGAGCGAGACAGCAAAACAGTGAGGAGAGAGAGAGAGAGAGAGAGAGAGAGAGAGAGAGAGAGAGGAGAGAGAGAGAGAGAGAGAGAGAGAGAGAGAGAGAGAGAGAGAGAGAGAGAGAGAGAGAGAGAGAGAGAGAGAGAGAGAGAGAGAGAGAGAGAGAGAGAGAGAGAGAGAGAGTGAGAGAGAGAGAGTGAGAGAAAGAGAGAGAGAGAGTGAGAGAGAGAGAAAGAGAGAGTGTGTGAGAGTGTGAGATAGTGAGTGAGAGAGAGAGAGAGAAAGAGAGAGTGAGTGAGTAAAGAGAGAGTGAGAGTGAGAGTGTGAGAGAGAGTGAAAGAGTGAGAGAGAGAGAGAGAGAGAGAGAGAGAGAGAGAGAGAGAGAGAGAGAGAGAGAGAGAGAGAGAGAGAGAGAGAGAGAGAGAGAGAGAGAGAGAGAGAGAGGGGGAGGGTAAATGTTTGGCTGTGCAGTAGATCATCACATGTAAATAGCCACTTGCTCTAACAGCAATACATCACTAGAGAGAAAGGAGGAGCATGACAGCTCTGCTGTGGACATACATATGGGGCAGGCACAATATGACAATATTGGGTGGCCTACAATTAATAGGACTACACAGAACAAATCACTTATCATGTACAACCATACCTAATGGATGCCATCCTTAACCCATTCATGTCTGTATCGCCCAAAACTTTCTGACTAGTCTGGTGGTATCTTTGCAACCGGGAGTATTGTGGTTAATATAAGAAGAAATGTTGACCAAAAACCAAACAAAAATATTATCTCCTTACAATCTGTATTGCAAAATTTTTGTATAAAATCCACAATTCACAGTTCATAAAATGTATATTTGTTCTAGTTTGAAATTTAGCATCATCTAGCTGCCTCCCTTGATGTAAAAAAAAAACATGTGCAAGTCCTGAATCTACATTTGTTTGATACATTTAATTATCATAAGAAAAAAGTATTTTGGGGGGAATAATTTCCACTGCATATTTCAAACCTAAAACATAATCCAACATTGTACACTAAGACATCTTATCATCTCAATATATCTAAAAATGTGTTCAAGATCAGCAAATTCCTGGTTGTGCCATTTGGTTTAACAGGGTCATGCTCCAGTAACACTAAGCCAACTGCAGTGAACCCCATGAACAGATGGCATTGCATATAGCTTGTTTATTTGTGAATAGGTGCGACCTAACACAGCTGTTCAATTTCATTATCCCCAGCAAATGTTTAAAAAATTCAAATAGATATTCATAGGTATGCACTGTAGTGTACGTGTGTGGAATATGTTGGGTCTTGGTCATATATAATAGTCACACATATCCTTCATTCTAACGCTATTCCTATGCCAGCTTCAGTGCGTTAGACAGGCTAATAGGAGAGCATAAAGGGCATTTCCGACTAATACAATTGTTTTTAATGAAAATTTTATTTAATTCAAATCTATTTTAATTCAATTGTACTCCTACAAGGAAAGTATAGTATATTCATCATGTATACATATAGTTCATCATCAATCCCATTTCTTAGTCCTTCGGATAGAAACTCCATTGACCTCACATGGTCCAACACATACCAAAGAGGTAGGACTGTCATTGACATCCATTTTTTTTTCGATTCGATCATTGACATTTTATTTTTCGATTCCGATTATTTCGATTCGATTATGAAGAACTGCAGTAATAGAATATTTTCACATGTTCCACACTATTTTTGTGGCTTAGGATCCTAAGATTCCCACAATGCAAAGACAATAAAGGTTTTCTCAACACTTTCTGATTAGATACTTGAGTTTCTCTTCAAAATTCTTAACAGCGTTGGCTAAAAAATTGCGTAAAAGGCTGAAAAAATGTGTTTCGATTAATTCGATTGGATTAACATAATTGATTCGATTCGATTAATTGGAAAAATTATTTCGATCGATCGATACTTGTCATATCAATGACAGTCCTACAAAGAGGTATAATTGCCTGGCATTGATGCTCGCCCTAGGAATCTTCTAGCCTTACCTAATTTTGTTAAAATTAGAATTTTTAACTCCAGGAATTTTGCTGATAAGTAGCAAACTGCCTTCATGCAGAGATGTCCTATTAGCAAATAAGTCAATTTTATACATATATATTTTTATCTTAAATGATACAATACGATACTCAACCTTTTGGACGCAATACTTTTTTCCTTTTTTTAATATCAGTATTTAGTATTGTATCCAGCACCAGTACCTATCCCTACAAATTTCAGTCGGTGCATGGCAAATTTTAAATAGAACTTCCTTGTTCCGTAAATGTAGAATGCAGGTCTACCATGTCCACAAATGCAGACAATTCAGGTCTACAATATTGAAAATGTTTATGTTGAGCCTGCCTTGTAAATGTACAACCAACAGAAAATTCAAAACTTCAACTGGGACAGAGTGGAATGTAGAGTAAATTGCATACATTTATGCTGATCCTGGCTTTAAGTGTAAAACCAACAAAGACAATTGAACTAAAATGGAATTTATGCAATGTGGTCGATTGCAAAAGGTTTATGTCGAGCCTCACTTGTGGGCTCAAACCAACCAAGAAAATTCAATTGCGCTGGAATGCAATGTGGACTTGAAGCAAAGCTCAAGTTTCCTGAAGATAACATTGTAAACCTACCTCTGCAATCTTGATAAACCTTCCTCGTCTGTTTTGTTTCACATCCAGATAGAACCTCTTTGACTGAATCTGCAGGGTTTTTGTAGCAAGTTCCTGTTCACTAGAACCTGAAATAGGACAATACACATGTTTTTAAGCAAGGCGTTGAGCAAACATATTTGACATTACCTTGGACAGGAATTCTTCAAGTGGAATGTGATATATCCCTCTTTCAAATTCAATCAGTTTCTTTGAAACTTTGTTAATCATCACTTTTTCAGTCATTCTATCCAAACTTATGACTTGTAAGATGTTAAATTCCCGCAATAAATGTGTGGGTAGATAAGGAATTTTACATGACCGCACAGCTGATTGCCAGCCGGATGCCTGGGCACAGATATATGCCTGTGATGTCACAACTAAAGATAGCTTTACTGTATTACTGGTATTTTTACAGGCATTTAATTTTTGCTATTTTCACGCTCCCCATGATGGTGCCAAAATAACATCCTTCAAGTAAACATCCTACTTCGCATCCCATTTGTATCTCTGCTACAGTGCGCAAATTTAAAGTAGCACAAATACCCTCCAACAGGGCTGTAATGCGAAATTATTAGCACTCTACCCATATGCCAGGGTTTCAGCCATTTTTTGGGTTTTTTGCATGATGTTATATTGGCAAAAATAGCCCCCAGCAGCACAAGAGTTGAGGCTAATAATAGCTTCCCCACAAATCAGATCCATACCTAGTTTATACCTTTTTCAGAGGCGAAACAAAGCTAGCAGGCAAGGCACAATGCAATAAACCACCTGGCCATTGAGGCCACACCTCAAATATGGCAGATTGTAACTAACGCGTATGCCTTGGTAATTGTAAGCAATCTCATTGGAGTATAGTTTATGGACACAGGTAATAAATGGGTGATAATGAAATTCAATAAATATTCATGCTTAATTTCCATCCATAGATTTAATTACATTGAGAATACATGTAGAGCCACAGAATCAGGGACTTAGCCAGGGCCCGTCCTACCTGTCTTTTGGACAGGTAGTTTCCTAAAAACCTCCTGTTTGGACAGGCAAAATTTTCTATGATGATTTTTCAATTTTGACTTTCTGGGTGTAATAACAAAATCTTTTCCTAACAAACCATCTCCTAGGACATAGTTGAAGTGTGAATTGCCCTTTTTGACACACTAGGCTATTAATAGTAGCTGGTATAAGGATTTGAAGTAGATTAGTAGCTAAATCTGGACGGGCAGAAATTTTAAAATTGCTTTTTTGGACAGGCATTTTTGAAATCCTGGCTAAGACCCTGCACAGAATGTTTAACAATCTATGTGCTAATAGGTTTGACCAATCAGATTTATAGGTCTACCACACTGGTATTCACAGTAACCAGACAAGCCTTTGAGATAAAAATCATGATTATGATACCATTAAGGAGTCTAAACCAAAAGCATGACGAAAACATTAAATAAAACAAGCTAGGTACCATTCATTGCGATTGCAACTATACCAATGGATAGTTGTATAAACGAAGTTTGACTGAAGTAAGATCAGGGAGACCTATTGCATCTTCAAAATCTACCTATATGTGTTGTGTATAGAAACCAGTACATCTTTGGGCTCCCTGCAGAAATTTCAGGCCCTGATGACATTTGGAATATATATCACATTACTTTTATAGCATTAATATAACAAAGGCCTCCAAGCAAAAATGATACATTTGAGAAAGGTGGGGATATTCAAAACAACATATCATACATTTCAAATAAACCCCTATTTTTGTACAAATTAATTCAAATTATAAGTAAGTTCTTAGTCCTAACCCAAAGTTTATCATAAAATTACCATTTTGCTTAATATAAATATCAACTTCTTTCAACTGTGCATTTGCCGAGAGTGAAGCATGATTTACATAGTAAAAAATGAATATTTCATCAAATTCCCAATATATAACAAATACATTTAAAACAATGTTAATATCAGGGTTGAAATAGTTCAGTATGACAATTATGCATTTGAGTAGTGTATTTTCTAGAAATGCTCCCAGAAACTAAGAACAGTATGACCTTTGAATGTATATTTCAAACAGAACCTGCATGCAGCCTCATATATCGAAGTGAGATTTTTTTAAGCGAAACTGATCTCTTTGCAGAGGTGTCGTTTTGATTGAAGTGAGATATGATGAATCCATTCTGCTGACTGTCTATGTATGATCTGTGCATTAGGGAATCAGAGAGAACCACTCTACATAGAGATCGCGTCAGCTTCCATTTTAATGGCTGCTGGGAAGATTACTATGATATAACCGCTTGTGACACCATGACATTTTCCTGCGTCGACAGATACATAGGTAAATGACCGCAGTTTCTAGCGCTGTAGATGTTTTTTCGTATGAGAGTTGGATGAAAGTCTACCTGGTCCAGGTCAATGCCCTTTAGTTAATGCATGTAGTCAACACACCTTTGGGACTCTTATCTCAGTGAAATACATACTCAATGATATCCAAACATTTAGCTCTACCAGATCACCATGATTTATGATTGGTTATCATTCAACTATTATAATAGATAACTTAAGTTTACCCGGGTACATTGTCTTAGCCAGCATGGTCTGGCTGTCATTTTGGACATCCAAACCCTTAAAAACCACCCTTCAGGACACCCAATTTTTTTGTGAGGAATTTCTTGAAATGTCCATTTTAAGCATATAATAGAATTATTTTCACCTCAATACAATTCCCATGGCATTGTATATTGATATTACACCTTATTTGAATAACTAAATACATGTACATGTTTATGGTTGTAATCTGTTTATATTATGATTTCCCTTGAAAATTTGGATGCCCAAATCCTGGCTAAGACCCTGCCCAGGTAAGTAAATATTTACTTAAGTCAAAGAAAGGGGTAGAGATTTGAATGATATTTACTTTTTTCAATGCAATGCTTATTCAATGAAATTGTCTGATCACCTTCAATAATTAACAAATCACAAGTACCAGGTTAAGTTTCCTCATGATAAATACACAATTCTTAGAAACAGAAATAATGAACATTATCTTTAAATATCAGCAAAGTTTATACAAATGCCTTCTATATGGGTCTTACTGTTAGCACATTTTCTAGATATCTAAATAAATCACTTCTTTCATTATACACTAAAATAAAAACACACAAGTACCCAGTAGTGAAAGCTATTCAATGGCAACTCGCATCAAGTACCCTTTAGCTATCATTCAAATTTGAGTGCTCATCTTTGTTTGTCATATGAAAGTATAAAAGTGAACAAGTGGTACAAATTGGTATCAGCAGTCACCCCTTGCTCATATACAACCCTTCCTTTAACCCATTAATGCTCACAGCGACCAAAAACAGCCTGACAATTTTGATGAACTCTTGTAGGGAAAAGTAGAGTTAGGAAAATATTTTGATAGAGAAATGCTAATCAGAATATTATCAACAACCCTCCTTCAAATATTTTGTAAAATCATTGTCGATTCAAAAGATATTGCCAAAAGAATCATAGATCCAGACAACAATTGCTGGAGGAACTCTTGAGCATTAACGGGTTAAATCTTTTCACCCATGCAACACCCCAGTAATTCCCAAATACTCTAGCTCGCACCGGAAGAAAGAGATGTCCCATAGTATATGCTGCAAAGAAGAACCATGTTGGTATCAAGTGTCCTTGATTATTTATTAGAGCTGATTGTATTCCGCAAATGTTGTATGAATAAATAATGGCCTGCAGTGAATCACCCACCAAGGGCTGGGTAACCTGGTCGTGGGATAAACAAAACCAAGCACTCTTCATGTCCTCCCATTTCTACCTCCGGCTTAACTCTTACAATGCTGAGGCTACTTTCGTCAAAAGTGCACACAGGGATGCAAAGATTTTTGAAAACCATCTGAACCCTGTTGTGTTGGTAATCATTGGATAACTATTGCTAAGTACTCTCAGATGAGCAGCCATATGCCATGGTTTCCGTCATTTTTTAATTTTTGGGCATAATTTTGTATTGGCCTAATTAGTCACCAGCAGCATAAAGGTTAAAAGAATATATCGACTAAATTTAATAGCCCTTTGTGTCAAAAAGGGCAATTAACAGTTTAACACAATAGCCATGCCTTTAACGATGGTTTGTAAGGGAAAACTTTGGTTATTACCCTAAAAAGTCAACATTCAAAATTCTTTAAGGAATTATTTGCCTGTCTGAAAAGGACTTTTTCAGGAAATTACCTGTATAAAAGTCAGGCTGCACAGGTTCTGGCTAAGTCCTTAGTCTCCGCGGTAACCCTACCCTAGCAACCTTTGAATGAAGCCACTATCCATTCTTGTTATCATATTGAACAGTGAAAACATCCCTTGATCACTTGTCGATAGATATGTAATTGAAAATTGATACACTATATATTCTAGCATTAAGTATTTCACCTTGTAAATCTATTAATACCAGAAGCAAAATAGTTTTGGATACTCACACGTGTTCAGCATCTAAACAAATAATGCTAGATGGTGTTCTGATAAATAGTAGTAAAGTCAATTGTTTTGCCATCATCAATGGGGTAATGGCTTACACCAAAAATAACTGTTAAAAAAAATTATTATTGCTCAAAAAACAAAGAGTCTACTTTTAACAAGGTTTCTATCCTGTATTTACCAATACATATCACAGAATTCCAATGAAACCATGTTCTTGCTATAAAGGTTGTTATTCATACATCCTTACTTCCTGACATTTTAGCACCGTCTCCATACTAGGAAAAATCAATCATTATTGATTAATTCATTCAAAGGTCTGACTCATCAATTGAGTTGAAAAATGGATAATTCCTATCATAATCGCTAGATCTTCCAATAGTGGAAATAAGCTGAGAATAATTCATGAAATAATGAGATCCTTCATACCCTATAACACTCTGTAGCCAATGTCACAGAAAAAAATTCCCAGCCTAAGCTGCATCAATGATTCAGATTTAAATTGTTTCTAAAAAGGAAAATAGATCAACTACAACTACAACTACAATTCAAGCATAAATCAATGCCTCACCACTATATACTAAAACAGTGGAAAACATCAAATAATCCTTTCATAAATCTGCACTTGAGTTTCCACCTTTTTATCATAAGCATGTAGGGCTTATCTGACTTACTAGGTACTATACTGTGGCTAATTAGGTACATATATAGATGATACCCATTATTCTAGCTAGGCAGGAACATAATGAGGACAAATTGTTTATGCAATTGAATTAAAGAAGTTCTATGTATGGGTTAACATCCTGCTACAATAATAATAGTGATAATAATTGAAATGAAAATAATGATAACAATAATAATAATAATAATAGTAATAATAATAACAATAATAATGATAATAATAATAATAATAATAATAATAAAAAAAAATAATAATAATAATAATAATAATAATAATAATAATAATGATAATAATAATAACAATAATTCATCTAATGAGGGTATCACAGTCAAATGCAAGATATGATTGTCAGCATAATGACCGTCAGATATGCTTGTACCATGACAGGCAAGACTGTAATGATACTTTTCTCCATCAAAAATAGAAAGTTGTTAAACATAATACAAATCATGAACCATATTCTCATATATATGAAAAATATTAATACCAATAAGTGCAGCTATACACTGATTCTTTAAGGTAAATGACAAGTGGCCGAGTAGCCATATGCATTGTCACTGACTGTCTTAAGTCTCTCACCACTGACTGGGGTTCTAATTCAGCTTGAGGCATGTGAGAAAGTTACCAGTGACTTGGGGTTAGACAACTGTTTTTTGCCGGGTACTCCACTACATATTTGGTTTATCGCAGCCTGGCCTCAATAATGGTGGAGGAAAAGCTGACTATTATAAACAAAACTCTTCTTGAGTAAGTGGCCATGCATGATGGCGACACATGGGATTCACACCTGTGGCTGTGATTGGTGAGAGACGGCCACAGTGAATGATGTGCGCACACTTCTCTCCACACCCTAGAGGACTTCCTCCTCTTTCACCACTCCTGGAAAGGAGGGAACGACATGATGATGACGTACAGAAGATAATGACAAGTTTAGGGAGCATGGGGAAATAAATAGAGTATCTACCTCGTTGAATCAATCCTACTCTACAAGTACAAGGACAGGCAGTGACACATATATTTCTCAATGACCATAGGTAGTTCCGGTCCCCTCCACATAGCTTAGCGGTCTATTGCTGTGTAGACTGGGTCTAATGCATTGCGCATTGACTGTTCACTGTCTTACTTTTGCTGAAGGTATTAAAAGTAATAACAACTAGTCAGTATTTGCCTGCAAATACAAATTTCTAGGCTGTCATATATATTTTTCTGTCTTTAAGTTTTTTGTTACACTTCACCAAGTGGTCAAGGTGGTTTTAGTGGCTAGATTAGTTCACATTTACCTCACCAGGTGAATAGAGGACAGACAGTTTATGACAGACAGTGTTACTGCACATATTGTAAAGCCACAGAAGGGCTTCAAATTTAAATTTTCAATAGCAGCATGTCAAATACGGCCTACAAGAATGGTGAATAATATGTTCTCACTTCACTTCCCAACCCATGCTGCTGTGTAACCTGGCCCCTTTACAAACATACACATGGTTTATTTGACATTAATGAATACAGTTACTCACAAACAAGCTTTCTTTAAAGGTTTACTACCGAATCAGAAAAACTGAAGAAATATATGTGGCAGTAGGCCAAGTCTATTAACCCATTCAATGCTGAGGCGACTTTCTTCCAAAGCACAAGAACATAAAAAACTTAGAAAACCCTGCCATGTTGGTATCCATTAGATAGTTCTCCCCAAGTACTCTCAGATGAGTAGCCATGTGCCAGGATTTCAACCATTCTTCAGTTTTTGCATCATTTTGTAGTGATCATAGTAGCCACTAGCTTAAGACGAATAAAGGACTAAGGTGAACACCTCTGAGATGTGAAAAAGACCTATTGTGTCCCACTTGTTCATAATACATTGAGAACACCTCAGAGATGTGAACGCCTCCTATTGTGAACACAATTTCAAGTCCTACTTGTTCATAATACATTGAGAACACTTCAGAGATGTGAACGCCTCTTATTATGAACACAATTTCAAGTCCCACTTGTTCATAATACATTGAGAACACTTCAGAGATGTGAACGCCTCTTATTATGAACACAATTTCAAGTCCCACTTCTTCACAATACATTGAGAACACCTCAGAGATGTGAACGCCTCTTATTATGAACACAATTTCAAGTCCCAATTGTTCATAATACATTGAGAACATCTCTGAGATGTGAACGCCTCTTATTGTGAACACAATGTTCAAGTCCCACTTGTTCATAATACATTGAGAACACCTCTGAGATGTGAACGCCTCTTATTGTGAACACAATTTCAAGTCCCACTTGTTCATAATACATTGAGAACTCCTCAGAGATGAGAACATCTCTTATTGTGAACACAATTTCAAGTCCCACTTGTTCATAATACATTGAGAACACCTCAGAGATGAGAACGCCTCTTATTGTGAACTCAATTTCAAGTCCCACTTGTTCATAATACATTGAGAACACCTCATAGATGTGAACGCCTCTTATTGTGAACACAATTTCAAGTCCCACTTGTTCATAATACATTGAGAACTCCTCAGAGATGAGAACGCCTCTTATTGTGAACACAATTTCAAGTCCCACTTGTTCATAATACATTGAGAACACCTCAGAGATGTGAACGCCTATTATTGTGAACACAATTTCAAGTCCCACTTGTTCATAATACATTGAGAACACCTCAGAGATTTGAACGCCTCTTATTGTGAACACAATTTCAAGTCCCACTTGTTCCTAATACATTGAGAACACCTCAGAGATGTGAACGCCTCTTATTGTGAACACAATTTTTGAGTCCCTATTGTTCACCATGAGGGAGGATCCTGTCCACAAAATAAGTTTTTCAGGAAACTGCCAATCCAAAAGACAGGCTGGACTGGTCCTGGCTTAAAGTCCCTGGACAAGCAACAAAGAGATGATGATCTTGATATAATTTCAATATGCTTTATTGTTAAAATCTATTGTAACCATGGTGATACACACCTATTATTTTAAACCCATGCAACAGCAAGATCAAAACCACTGGTGTGGTTACCTAATGTACATGGCAACAAATCTTCATTGCTGATGACATGACGCTACTTACCTAATGTCAAGGTGCAAGATAATATGGTTGCTGATGTAGTACCAGATGAGATTAGCCATGTGCAAGGATGGGTCTTCCATGCTGTTTTTTACTACAATCTGGAGCTCCTGGGAGTGTGGACTGAGAAGTAGCAAAGTGTCAGGGATTTTCTTTTTACGTTGCTTTCAACCTATTAGGTCATATTGCAACAAGAAAGAAACCCTGGAACCTGCTGCTGGTGGCTAATTTGGCCAATACATATTGATGCAAAAAAACTGAAAAATGACTTTTCAAAACTCTAGTAGATGGGTTCTCATCTGAGAATACTCAGCGAGGGATATCCAATGACTACCAACATGACAGGGTTTAGATGCTTTTCAAAAATCTTTGCATCCTTGTACATTGGACAAAGGTAGCCTAAGCATTGGAAGGGATATATCTCTACTAGCCCTAAGAACCTACACGCCCTAGTCAAGTATCTACTAGCCCTTATAACCTACTAGCCCTACGCAATTCCCTAGTAGCCATAATATCCTGCAAGCCCTTAACTCATGGTAGGCCTGTGACAGACCTGTGTATAAAATGAGGCCTTTTTGTTTTGAAGGAAGATATTTCTAACCACAACTGCGAGGTATGCACTATGCATGTAAAGCTTCATACTTAGGGCCCCTGGCCTTGGTTAGAATGGCTACCACTCAAGTTGAACCCTGCATATGTGAGTTCAGCGTGCCATCCCTACAATGCAGGAGTGAAGTCACAGCATGACACTGTTCATTATTAATGTTATGTACTCCTAACACCACACACAATTGCCATATGAATGGTCATGATTGCTGCGTGATTGGCAGATTTAGAACCTGTCATTTACAATCCCATTAAAATCAAAGATGCAAATATTAAATTAATGTCTTCAATTTCGAATACACCAAAAGAGATAAATATTGAAATATCTTGACTATACTCTATTGCATTTCATTTTCAAGAATTTAATATCATTTGATTAGATTATCAAACCACAATGGGATGTTGCCATATTATCAGTTTATCCCGGGCAGTTTCTGTTAAATACTTGCGAGTTAAACTTGAGCTGGCCTTATGAGTTACCTGTTCAGGTAAATACTTTGATGAGCATCCGACAAACTCGTTAAAACCTGTACTCATTAACACCTGTCACTCAACAACATGGTCAGCAAACTGCTTCCTCACTTGTTGATGTAACCATGGCGATTGGTCAACAGCTACGTGCATAGTTGAGATTCATGACTTTGCATATATTATACACTGCTAGTTTATAAAATCAATTATACAAGCATTCGTGAAATACAAACAAGCTGTAAATCATGTATTTACTAAATGCATCTTGTTACGATAATGTTTTTTTAAATCTGAAAGGTCACATCAGATGATGTCCAAGCTTATTACAAACATATGTATATATATACATATATATGTATACATGGTCTTAGCCAGCAGGGCGTCTGGGTACCTTTTTGGACACCCAAACCCTTAAAAAGAACCCCTCAGGACACCCAAAGAAAATTGTGTGGAATTTCTAAAAATCTCAATCTCAAGCTTATAATCGAATTTTTTCATCTCTTTATAATTCCCATGACATTGTTTAATGATATCATGCTTTATTTTGATGAATTTAAGACCCTTATAATTTTAGACGCCCAAAAATTTTACAACTGCCAATTTTAGGCACCCAGTTTCTAAATCCTGGCTAAGACACTGCATATATATATACATATATATATATATATATATATATATATATATATATATATATATATATATATATATATATATATATATATATATATATTATATATATATATATATATATATATATATATATATACATATATATATTTATATATATATATATATATATGAATATATATATATATATATATATATGTGACAATACATAGCTGTATACCAGGCATATACATAAAGTGTGTTCCAAACCTTTCTGCATTACTCATTTTTATTTCCTAGGTATTGTTTTGAAGCACATGGAATGGTTACAATCCATAATCCCCTCTAGTCAACCTGGTACTGTAACCAATTAACATAAAGCCTGGCATGTACTTACTAATGGTGTATGGTACCTGGATGCCTGTATAATGAGTATTATACAATATGTAATCTATGATATAATTCACATTCTATTCATCCTATTCATCTCACGTTGAGCTCTGACTCATAAGATTGGATTGCATGATGGGCTTGCATCAGAGAGCAATCAGTATTTGCGGATCTCATTATGTTAAGGATAATGGGATCTACGCACCACCCCCCCCCCCCCCCCCCCACACACCCTGGGAAGAAATTCCCAACCCTCCACCTGAAAACTAACCAGGAAATATACCAACAAACTAAACTCTTCAAAAGGAGAAATTTCCCTAGAATCTTTGCCCCACCAAGTTAAACCATTTTGAGTAATAGTGTGCAGTTTAATAAATGCGGGTAATAAACTCTAAGGGTGCGCAAAGTACACATTAATTAAACTGCCTCCATATTAACACGGTATACAGTATACATGTATGTACATGGGAGGAGGTCCAACTGTGGCATTGTTGCACCTGTGTGTAACTAAGGCTTCCTGTTGAGCGACCGGACGAATCCAATTAGTGCTAGTTATCAAACTCTGCAAATCTTTGGACAGCATGAGCAGTAGGGCCTTTATTCACATACTTCCTATATTGATCTCATTTCATACAGATTTAATTAAGTAAATGTACATGTGAGTAAACTCACTTGAATTTAGTCCATTCATCATTTTATTGTTGACAAGTTCGAAGGGTTATATATACCACTCAATGACAATTTTTTTAACCAATTGCTGCGTGAATTCAGTCCATTTATTATTTTATTGTTGACAAGAAAGCTTATATAATGCCACCCAATGAGAGTTCTTTTAAGCAATTGCTGCATGCTGGCAACTATAAATGCTGCGCTCCAGGAGTGATCATCTGTGCTCCAGGTTGTGTATACTGTGGTAACCCTGACATGTAGAAGTTCTCTCCTAATCTCTGGCTAGACATCATCCTGTTTGCATAGCAGTTGCATTTCTACTTGATCCAACCTAGAAGAGCAACCTTTTACTGCCATTAATGACAAGCACTGGTATTGAGCGCTTGTCCACTTGCCATGGCAAGTTAAAATGACTGCCATGCATAGCCTTAGCCAGCAGGGCATCTCGGTGTAATTTGGACACCCAAAATCCTCAGAAATTACCCCTCAGGACACTCAAATATTTTTGTGAGGAATGACTTAAAAAGTTTATTTCAACCATGTGTTTGAAAATTTACCTTTGCTTAATTCCCATCACATAGTATAAAGATATACTGTCATATTTCTACAAGTTAATATCTGTTAATGGTTGTAATCTGAGTATTATGTGGTCTCCCTTGAAAAAAAGAACCTGCCAAAATTTTTACAATTGCAAATTTTGGACAGGTTGTTTCTAAATCCAAGCTAAGAACCTGCGTGCCATGAAAGAAATAATACTTACCCCACATGACAAGTTAATAACCTGATCCTTCCTATTTCAAGATTTACTTAATTAGTTCGCAAAAACTGACTAGATTTATACCTAAACAGTGCCTTAGCCCATTGTTAAATCAATAGGTGGATACTCAAGCTTTCACTGTTTTGACAATCATGTCCAAATAGCTGAGCTATTAGAAACTGACACCAAATTGCCCAACAGAGCAATATGCTCCATATATGTCTGTTAGCCCCCAAATAATAATTGCTAAATCACTAGAGAAAAGTTTGAAAACAAAAGCGAAATGCAAACAAGTTAGATGTGCACAAGCAATTCAATATAAAGTTGAAAATAGTTAGTAATAGTAACTAAATCCAGCGACCGACAGTATTAGTAAATACAGTAAAATACCCGATAGATAGAGAGCGAACTCCAGCAGACAGCTTCTAAATGTTAAAAGGTAGGATGCGAAATAGCAGCTAGATCTGATCAGGCAAAGCATATTGGGTGTGAATAATAACTGCCTAGAGTAGACGAGCCTCAGATTTCAACTTACCTGGATCTATGTCTATGGATCTGGCATCCGATTGGCTGGAGGAAGCTGTCGGAGCTGTATCAAAGAAATGATACTAGATATAACAATTTGTCACTGGAAACCAGCTCCACATTCAATCAATAGGTATTTCCTAACAGAGGTATATTTTTCGAGAAAAAAAAGTACTGAATTGTCACTGGAAAGCAACTCCATATTTAAAGCAATAGGTATTTCCTAACAAAGGTATATTTTTTGAAAAAAGAATACTGAATTGTCACTGGAAACCGACTCCATATTTTAAGCAATAGGAATTTGCTAACAAAGATGTATCCTTTGGAAAAAATATGTGTCACTGGAAATCAGCTGCACAATTAAAAATTAGGTACTTGCTAATTGAGATGGGTATTTTGAAAAAGGTTGAAATTTATATCTCAGGATGCATTGGTTTCAACAGTACTAATTTACATTGCAAATGGTCTGCCCAAAAAGATATCCAGGGAAAGTGGCTAAAATGATTTTAAATATCTAATTTTGATCCCTGGATAACACAGTCTTGCTGAGTGATAAGGAAAATTCTCCAACGCCATATCTGTGCTCGATCCTGATTCAAAATAAAAAGGCACATTGGTGCAGAAATAAAGATTCTTAAAACAACAAATGAAACAGCAAGGCATTTCAAGAGGCGGTGCCTATTTGTTTAGCTGCCATCTTTAAATTACATGGTGAAAACTAATAATGCCAAGGTGATATCAAAATATATTGCTAACAGAGTTCTCTACAGACTATGTAAGATATTTCAAACTTGAATCCATCTATCCTGTCATTTGTTCAAAAACAATTCCAAATATAATAACTTATTGGTTGTAGGTCTAGACCAGACAGAAGGCTGTAAACTCTCTATGGAAAGGAAGCTCAGATTGGCATTTTATTTATAATGTAAGTGTATCCCAGGAAGTATTAAAAAATGGCAATCATGTCAAGCCTTTTATCTCAGCAAATCTTTGCTTCCAATAGCCAAAATAGAATTCCTTCACTTATTGACTACTTATGTGAAGATTGTCCAAGTCATGGTCTTAGCCAGCAGGGCGTCTGGGTGTCTTTTTGGACACCCCAACCCCTGAAAAGCACCCCTCAGGACACCCACTTTTCTTGGTGAAGAATTTCTTAAAATGTCAATCTCAAGCATATAATTGAATTTTATCGTCTCCATATAATACCCTTGTCATTCTATAAGGATACCATGCCTTAGTTTGATAAATTTATACATGTTTATGGTTGAAATTTGAGTATTATGTTGCCCCCTTAAAAATTTGGATGCCCAAAAGTTTTACAATTGCCAATTTTAGGCACCCACTTTCTAAATGCTGGCTAAGACCCTGGTCCAAGTGCTACCAAGGTTAAACCCCTAGTGATAGTGTTTTAAAACCATACAGGGAGAGTCTACCCAAATCATCTCTAGGTATTTGGCCACTATATAGCATTGGTAGTTGAAAGGTTATCGACACTATTTGACAAAGAGATTTAGGCTGAAATGTCAGCAGTTCAATAGCTAGGCCAGATTAGTTCTCACTAGACTCACAAGATTGAGCCAGGAGGGTGGGTAAAAATCAGAGTGTGCCTGCCCTACATGGCAGGTAAGATTTCATCATCTAAGTTCAGAGATACCATAACACAAGGGAAATCCAATATCTTTTCAACAGATATGCAGTTCAGATCAGGGACTTAGCCAGGACCCGTCCTGCCTGTCTTTTGGACATGTAGTTTCCTAAAAACCTCCTGTTTGGACAGGCAAAAGTTTCTATGAAGATTTTTCAATTTTTACTTTTGGAATGTAATAACTAGGGTTGGGAATCGGTTGCAATTTCATGATCGATAATCAGTTACAGCCAACCGATCGATTATCGATCATAATCAGTTCATCGCACTTTTGCAGTAATTGGGTACTAGAGGTCTAGAGCCTAATAATAAGTGATAGTCTATGACAATTACTTGCTATTAGCACCTACCTTAACTTCGTTTTGAAGTGTTTTTGGGGCTTAGTTTCATAGCAAGAAAGCTGACAACATGTCTGTCATTTAGTTCTTTATTTTGCCACTAGTTGTCACCTTTTCCGATTAAAATTTGATTGCTAGTTTTGTAATCGATTAATCATAATCAGAGAGGTAAACGATTGATTATCGATTATAATCGATGATCGTCCCAACACTAGTAATAACCAAATATTTTCCTAACAAACCATCTTCTAAGACATATCTGAAGTGTAAATTGCCCTTTATGACACACTAGGCTATTAATTGTAGGATTTGAAGTAAATTAGTAGCTAAATCTGGACGGGCAGAAATTTTGAAATTGCTGTTTTGGACAGTCATTTTTGAAATCCTGGCTAAGACCCTGGTTCAGATAAAAAAATATATATATAGCAGGAAAACAGTTAATTGGTAAAAGTCACTTTCATGTTCATTCCTTCACACCCTTTGCAGGGCAGGTCAAAATGGTGTTCAGCAGTTAGAAATTAAAGTCTACCTGCCCTCCTTGACAAGTGCCCACAAAAGCTAATGTTGAGCCCTGTAAAGTGAGGCAACATCAGCATTAGCAACAGCTCTACATCACACACTATTCCTACCCGACCGTGTATCTCTATAAATGCATATATGTTCAACAATATATCATATTTATTTGAAAGCTGCCAGCTGTTGAATAGAATGAATATCATAGTTAATGCTTGATTAGTTCCTAGTCTATGGCGTTATGAAATTCAGTTCCATATTATACTGACCTACTGCATTTAACTTCATGTTCCCAATTTTCAGTAGATTATAGCCATGGGTGGCCAATCACTTTATTTCATAAATACAATTCACAAGTTATTGTGTAGACCTCATGTTGCCACCTTGTGAGTAATACTTGAACTACAGGAGGGTTGCCTTACTTGGTATATACACCTATCATAAATAAAAGATTACTGCTGAACATAAAATTAGGAGGGTGACCTGCAGAGACATATCCAGGACCCGTCCAGCCTGTCTTATCAATTTGGACAGGCAGTTACCCAAAAAATAATAACAGTTCCATAGACTAGGAGCTAGGAGTTAAATAAATTGAAAAATCTGCTACCCCCAATCACAATCACAACAAAATAAATAGTCCTGCTCTGTCCTTCTATCTGCTCTGCTGAATAAATAACATGCCGTTTTGGCCCCTTGTAAAGTCTAAAAGAGATTTAACTTGCCCCTCGGTGATTTTACTAGTCAGAGTAGACATTAGATTTGAACAGTTATGCACACTGATTCAGTTGTGTAACCACCACAATACGTGAGACATAATTTAGCAAATTTATATAAACTTAGTTATGCAATGTAAACTAACCTTCAATGAATACCTTTAGTAGTAAATTAGTTATCTAATACGAAAAGGATATAACAACTATCTTTATTTCTAACAATAAGCAAGAAAAGCTTTTAGTGCACATTAACCCATTTATCTTTGAAGTGAAGTACAGACTACTGTTTGTGATTTCTCCCAGGTTATATAAGCCTATCAAAGTGCACCTGTCAATCAGAAACCAACCAACTAGCTCCCCATCAAATATTTAATGAATGTTTGCCTTATTCCAATTTCATTTTACTAAATAAGTATCCAGGCATTTCTTCTATCCATTTCATTTCTTTCAAGTAAATATTGGACAAGAATATGTACAACTTTTAAGTTGCATTTAAATTCATATTCAAAATAATTTTCCATAATTGTCGCCGAGGCCTCTGCGCAAAGCAATTGTTGATTCAGATTTCCTGATCAAAGAGAGGGTTTGCAAACCCCATGATCATCATTACAATTGCAATTAGCCCATTAACACACTTAATTGAACCCCTGGATGGTCTGTAATCCTTATCACTAATGTGTAAATATTAACTAACTGCTATTGTAAATGATAGATTTGCAAAACCCTCCTATTATCTTGTATTGTCACAAACAAATAAAGTCGTCAATTGATATGAATTAAGTCATAAACATTCAATAACAGACCAGAATCCATGGCTAGACAAAGACATTTTAAGATCAAAAAGATCCATTGATGATAGGACTGGAAGACCACCAGTTTCAACAGCATTTTTCACTGTAGAGCAAACACATGTTGAGTATGGCAAGGTGAAACATTAACTCTTGATTCCCTAATATCATAACATCTAGATGTGTTAAATCATATTTGAAATGTAAACATATTGAAGTAAAAGATTATTGATTTATCCTTACCATAATAGCCTCCATTTGACAAACTCGGAAAACTTATATAGCTGTCGGTATATCCACTAGACTGGTCAGTCAACAAGGGTGGACATGTTGATATAGCCTACAAGGCTATAAATACTATCTTCCCGATATGAGCAAGTTGAGTGTTCAGAGGTATTGTCCAAGCCTGTGTTTATTTTGTTAATCAAAATGTTCACTAATCCAAGTCCCCACAGCTTCACAGTCGGGCACATTCATTACTCTCACCACCCTACAGCAATGATGCAGTAATTAAACTTGTTACACTAATCCAACCTGCATTTAAATTGTCATCTTAATTAGCATGGTGCTGAATTCTCATTGTCCTACCCTATCCAAGTGACTAATTGATGATGATGAGTGACCTCTCTGCGACATAAAACAATCAATTAGCCCAATTAAGGACATCTGAGTGAGAGTTAAAAAGTTTTTTATGTCCACCCTGGGAATTATGATTGCCAGTCGCCATGGACAGTAACCGAGGCTTAGATCATGGGTGCAGATAGGTGAATCTTTGGCATTCGATTTCCACATTCTACCCATAAATGAATGACCCTGAATATTCAAAAAAGCAATACCATTTAATAATAAATATAGCACAATTTAATGCAAATAGAATACAACAAATGTGATTTAGGAGGGTAGACTTGCTGCTAAGCAAGTTAATATTTCAAAAATATGTAAACTAACTGATTGATATTCATTGGGTTAAAGTTAGGAATAAATAATGGAAATTTTTCATCAGAATGAGTTCCTAAACATTCTACTTCAGTCATTAAGTTAAACCAAGTTTTTACAGTCTTTGATGATCTATCTTGCAAAAATCCTAAATACCTATTTAGCCAGTGTCTCTAAAAACATCTCCCGACTCAAATAATCAAACTCAGCTTCAATATCGAAGTTTCATCTTCATTTATTAAGTCAGTATCAGGAAGTCCTAAATTTGTACAAATCTGCATTATAATTATAATCTCTGTAATCTACCGAGCTTTCATCTTCCTTGCAGTAATTTTATCTAACAAGGACAGGCATTGGTGGATAGCCCTATGCTGGCACAATCAGTACTTTACCTTAGGTACCAGTATCTTAAAGAGGATATTAAGATAACAATGTCTATACTTAACCAAACAACCCCAGAATCATGTCAGTTTAAAATACTAAAACAAACCCATTCAATTATTGGTATATGTATACACAAGATAGGCGATCTGATTTTATCTTGGATTATTCCCTGACACTATGTGATCTACATCCCATTTTTCAGACCATTTTCTAAAATCCCTTAGCATCAGCATTATTTATAAGCTCCAAAAATCAAAACAAGAAGTAGCACAAGTTGGCATTGAATAAAGAAAGATTAATTGCATTACTATTGCTTATAACCAACACAGTTTTGGCTACTGACTAAAAAATAGAAGGCTGGTACCAATAGATGCATGCTACACAGTGCTGGGTTGATTAATCAATATAATCAATCGTTTTGCCAATGATTTCTGATTGATCAACCATTAACACAAAAGATTACTCATTCTTGACTTTTGATTATGTTTTCTGCTAACAAGGTCAAAATTTCCATTCAAACGGGTGTTTATTTACCATGAAAACCATGCATAAAAGTAAAAGATTGTAATAAACATGAACTATGAGTTCCTGACTATTTATCATTAAAATTTAGGGTAATCCGCCATCTGTGGGACACTGGTAAGTGGGCATATTAACATTAATAATAATCAATTACTATTGATCAATAATTCGGACGATCAATCAAGCTGAAATTTTCCAATGATTCCCAGCACTAATGCTATATGCCCCTATGTGCCCCTAGAGAAGGTCTCAATAACTGTCATATAAACCACAGCACACTGATTCTTAGACCCCCCCATATATTATCCATAGTTATGGCCAACCACAACATAACAACTGTTGCACTGAAGGTATGTTTGGGCTGCCTGTGGTTAGATGTAATAAGCTAGCTGTAGGGGTGATTCACCTGAGTTTACATGCGTGCGTATGCCCCAAATACACTAAACTGACCTAGATGCTCAACAACCTACTTCCAGCATCCAAAAATAAATGTGTACATAAATAGGGACACACCAAGAATGCGAAAAATATCTTACAATACAAACAGACAGTAGGGAGTGAATGTGTCTAGCCGCTATCTGGGTGGGTAGGGAAGCATTCACTCATCTGGAGATAACCTCACCTACTAGCACAATTATATCCACATGCCTCTAGCACTTTATCTCAAGAATACCTACATTCAATGCTTGAGCTAAAAATACATACATGTACAGCCAAGTGTATGAGACTTCATACTAAGCTTGCACACCTACATATTTATTCCCTACACTAAATATTGCAAGCACCACACAAACAGTGTGGTTCTACTCAAGAAGAATTTCAAGTAAGACATGAAGCATCTTCTATTCGTCTTAGATTTGCCTGGACCGATTCCTCATTTCACTTCACTCTACTATATACATATCCTTCAGTTAGGTAATACATGTACCTGAGTTGTCAGTTAATGATAAGTAGATAGTATCATCTGTTATGGGACCGCACTAGAAAAGCAGCTTATAATCATTCATTCTTCATTTGGTTTGCATGATCATACTTAATATCAATTATGATATCCAAACCTATACTCATCCCACTCAGCACTCATATTGCACTAGTTACAGAATGCCTGCATTTATATCACCAAGATAAATTTTATGGTAGTAGTAAACTAGTAATGCAAAAGATATCTGTGCAAGTTCCTGAATAAGAATCCACACAGCCAGCTGACTTTCTGATTAATGACTTCCTTTTTTTAAAGTCAGCAATGATCTATGTGTAAATCAGGCTGCCGGTATAGAATATTGGACACCACTTCTACAAGAATCACTCTTCAAAGCATTACTGTCCATACTGGTACATACAAAGAAAAACACCTTTCCCGATATGCCCTAATACTTTCCATTTCTTCATATATGTAAATCATGACCTCAAGTTTCAAAACCACAATGATCTTTCTATTGTATCACAGTCCTTAATTACGCTGAGAGGTAGCATAAGTCCATGCAACATCTAGGCAAAGCAAATGAAGGAGGGGGAGGAATATGTATACCTCATTTAGTATGAATACCCATTAGTTTTAATTGGAACACATATTCACTCTTAACGCAATGAAAGAGTAGATAAGAACTGATAAGACAAATAAGAATCTAAGTCCATATATTGGCTGTATAATAAATTATGTATGAAGACATTCACATATGGAGATGCATTGCATACCCTACATTTATCTGTAACACAAGTTACACAACCATAGACAGTAAATTTACTACCTTACACATACCAAGGTAAAATATAAATCACCCCATAGACATATATATGTATATATCTCTATGGGCTGTTGGTCCTGAGCAGAGCATACACAGGTGTAGTTAATCACCATACGTAAATAAAATCGGAAAGGATACACCCCCCCCCCCCCCCCCCCCAGAGACTTAGCTGGGACCTGTCTTGCCTGTCTATTGGACAGATAGTTTCCTAAAAACCAACTATTTGGATATGCAAAAATTTCTAAGGAGATGTTACAATTATGGGAGAGATTAATTTGGGGAGATAATCCCCAAATATTTCCCTAACAAACCACCTTCTAGGACATATATAGCCTAAGTGTAAATTGCCCTTTTTGACACTAGGCTATCAAATGTAGCTGGTATAAGGATTTGAGAAGATTATCAACTAAATCTGGACGGGCAGAAATATTGAAATTGCTGTTTTGAGATCCTGGCTAAGCCTCAGCCACCCCCCCCCCCCCCCCCCGAAGAAAATGTCATAATGCACCAGCCTTCCTGTGGTAAGTGCACTTGGCGAAGTCCATCTATATATTCAATTGTGTAGATGAGATGTGTAGATGCATAAATAAGCTCACAAATATGTACCCTTGGTCAAAACACTGACCCAGAAGGTAACTTATAGCCCTAAAATGACGAGTGCATTTGATGCAGTCCAACAAGAGGTTCATTCTAAAAATGAGAATATAGATCTATATCTAGACGAGCTCACAAATATGTACCCTTAATCAAAGTATTGACAACAAGTCATACAACTATGTTCAATTTCAATTCATGGGAATTTCAACTGCGCTAGAGTGAATTATCAAATAGAAATTACTTGCACAGCTGAGGTATATTGAGTTATGTGGCATGGTCTGCAGCATGTAGCACTGCAATAACACCAAATCATTGAAAGAAGATAGGTTGAAGAAAAATAAAACTTAGAAATTTGTGGATATTACAGTCATGAAAATCAAATTGTGTATTTATGTATCACATTTAAAATACATCTAAACATACATACTTTAGACATTCTTTTTGTGTGCTCTAATAAGCATTTAATTAGTGAGGCTCGCAACTGTGCCTCAATTATTTAAGATATGTTTTCTCTACAAATTCTATGCTAACCTTTCATGAGTACATTATCAAGAACCAGACAAGTATCTTCAACAATTGGAAGTTGGAAACAAGTGAAAGAAGCCTGCACTAACATGTAACATGCATGGCTGCCCCTGGAAATATTGATTTTTTCCATCTACAACCAAATGCCTCTGCACACTATTTAACAATCAAGGGTTCAGTTTTATTAAGAGGATGTGGTGATTGAAGCACCCACCTTACCCTGGAAATCAAACATCCAATGCAACAAGATACTTTAAGGCCACATGATGTAGAATTGTGAAGGGTACGTGTGATATATATATCATTTTCCAGATGCCAGTAGGTTCTCAGAGCAAGATTCGCTATAACAAGAAAAATATTCAGTGATATAATACTTCTTGCTGGGACAGGGCCAAACCAGTAGCTAAATCAACAGGACAACAAACACACACTACTATTTACTCCAGTATTGGAGAAAAATGAGAGCACATACTCCTTCATTTGAATATTCCTGGATAGACTCTCTCAAGCTATACCAACATGCTACATAGCTGGCTGAAGAGGACCTGTCACTGTACCAACCTGCCTTTACCTCTTGAGATGAAAGATGGGCGTGGAACCCAATGGTTTATTAAGACGTTGGACTTGCTGTTATAAACTAACCAGGAGGGTGTTCAACTGTATAGAAACTAAATGTTTCTTTGCAGTTGCAGTTAACCGGGTCAGGCTATGCTGGTTATCATACCTCACAGTCAATATCGACTGTAGGAGGCGTTCCAAAACATATTCCACCATAATTACAAAATGGCTGCCTACCCACAGTAGCCTCGACTCCACTTCATAACTTGGGGCCGTCTTTCTGGAATTAATATTCCTCTATCATCTAAAAACTACTCCATGAGCATAGGGCCACGAGTATAGAATCCTACGTTATAATCATTTCTCCTTCTCTAAACAAATTGATCGCCATTTTGAAATTCAGGTCGTCACATCTATATCCCCATATCGCACCATATTTCCATTGAAGTTTCCGAGTGACATTCCGTAATCCATATGCGGATGGCTGTCCGGAACACAGTGCTAGCTACTCGGACCCTCACCACGAAGATAAAATCCAGGTTTTTCATAGTATGTGGATTTTCTTGATGGTTTCCAATACACCAGAATCGCTGGTGACCTCTATCGCTGGACACACATAGGATAGGACACCTCCTCTCATACCGCGTAGAACTCCCAAACTACGGGTGCCACCGGTGAATAAATTGACATAGGGGTAGGACAGATGTCCACCTTCCATTTGCGATAAAGAATTAAAGAAATAGTAACCTCTGCCAAGCGCCTGCTGCTGCTCATCACCGCTCTCTCGGTCCGACATGATGCTGGCCTTCCTCGAAAGCAATCTCGAGCCTCCTTCTGACCAACATGAATAATTAATCAGGCAATGCATCTCATTATCACGTTATTGACGCTAAACTCGCATTTACCATCAGTAAAATACATTCAAAATAAACAAAATAATAATAAATCATTTATTTCAGTCGAGTTCTTGGATGATAGTTACATTGTCACTGTAATATTTGGGTATTTCCAGAGCCCGAGGCTCGGAGGTCAAGAAAAGGTCAAATAAGCCTAGCGATTCTGATTGGTCGAATGATTTACTACGTCATAAATGTGCGCCCACTTTTGAAATGCAGCACATGGAGGTTTCAAGAAACAGGTAAATAATCATTTTATTTTCTTCTAAAATGAACTTGATTATCAAAATTTAGTCAAATAGTATTTAAAAGATATAAAGGGTTATGGAGGAACAGTTTTTGTCGCCGACGCATTCCTGCTTTTCTCAAATTACATTTGTTTTGTTTTTGTTATGGACCACACCCCCTTTTAGGTGTCGTCTGCTCCAGTTCCACGATCGCCTGCGATGCAGTGGGAAGAGGGTTAAGGGTATGGTCACTTAGTAAAGAAAGTGTATAGAGTAAAGAATTTCACATACATAGCACCTGAGTAGAAAATTATAAACTTATTTCGCATTTTTTTAATAATTTGAAAAGCTAGTTTTTTTGCCACTGTCAATGTCGAGAATGCGATGGACCATATAATAATAATAATAATAATAATTGATATTTGATATAGCGCCCTTTCCACCTATAATGTTCAAAAGCGCTTTAGAGTCATTGGACAGTTGTCATGGTCCATATAGTCAATTAAACTCCTTTCGAAATAGCAATGTTTTCAGCTGTTTCTTGAAGTTTTGCACACTATCAGCAGCCTTGATGTTGTCAGGGAGCTCATTCCAAAGGCGTGGTGCATAGGCACAGAATGCTCTGTCACCAAACCTTTTCAGATTAGTGAGTGGTATCTGTAATAAGTTCTTAGTGTTTGATCTTAGAGTCCTTGTATTAGCTTGTTTGACTAACAGTTCCCTCAAGTATAGAGGGGCACATCCTTGCATGCATTTGAAAGTCAAAAGCAGAATCTTGAACTCAATCCTTTTCCTGATGGGCAGCCAGTGAAGATCTTTTAGAACTGGTGTAATGTGATCATACTTTTTGGAGCCACTAACCACTCTAGCAGCATTGTTTTGGACTTTCTGGAGCCTGCATAGCAGCTCATCAGTAATTCCACAGAGAAGTCCATTACAATAGTCAAGGCGTGATGTCACCAGTGAGACGATGGCACTCTTGGTTGTATCAGTATTGAGAAATTTCCTTATTTTCCCAATGTTCCTAAGGTGGTAATTTGCAGACTTGATACCTTTTGATACATGTGCAGACATATTCATGTTCGGATCAAAAACAGCGCCCAGATTACCGACGGGTTCATTTAGAACTGGTACTATTACACCATTTACGGTAATACTAGGAATGGAGATTTTTGCCCGCATCTGTGGGGTACCCATGACCAGCACCTCTGTCTTGTCTGCATTCAATTTCAGTTTATTTTGAGACATCCATGTGTAGATGTCAGTGAGGCAGTTTTCCAACTTAGCTACACCTTCGTCCACTACACGCTGATTGATAGGTTTGATAGAGATGTAGAGTTGCGTATCATCCGCATAAGCATGGAGTTCTAGACCATGCTTTCGTATCAGTATTCCTAAGGGTAGGAGGTAAATCAGGAAGAGCAGAGGGCCCAACACTGATCCTTGTGGTACAGACCATAGGATTTCCTGTGATGCGGAGAATGAATCATCTATCTGAACTCGAAGAGTACGGTCACCAAGATATGAACGGAACCATTCAAGGGCTGGCCCTGTTATACCCAGAGTGCTTTCCATTCTAGAAAACAGCACATCATGGTCGATGGTATCAAATGCTGCACTTAGGTCAAGAAGGATCAGTATAACAATTCCATGCTGGTCAATGCTTGTAAGTGTTCTTTTGTCATTACTCACATGAGATTTCGGTAAATTGGGGTAGTGCTGACATTATTGCAAATGAGTTTACTCAAAAAAAACTCAATATCATCAGCGATTCCTCGAAAGCAACATATGTACCATATTTGTCATCACACGTGTAATCCCAGTCTGCGCAATGTTTAAAGAAATATAGTAATAGTGCGAATAATTTGTGTGACACTTCAATGTGTGTATAAAGTTGAGCATATTCTAATGGGATATATATATTCCCTCCAGCTTGTAAAAAAGGAATATTAACCTGTTAACCCTGGTGAGTTGCCTCAGTTGAGGCGTTACACTGAAATCATGACGTGTCTATTTTTAATTTTGAAATCTAAACTCGGTCCGTTGGGATGCGCCAGTCAATGACAGAACCAAACAAAAAATAGATTCCAGTTATAGGACCGCTGATGGTTGCACTGCAAGACGTGATTAATAGATGCGTTTATTTTTTTTTTAATATGTTTTGATGGAAAATGCCTTGTTATTGTTTGACACTTTCCCCCTCAATATCTCACGAAGTACTTTTTTTAATTCCTCGTAAAACATATTTTTTATTTTCCCGTTGGTTCACTCAGTATCACCATATATTCATGCAATGGCAATCTTGTACAGATAACGTGTCGTGATGTATACAGGTGAACTGGCTCAATCCGGATGGATGTGGACCATACATTTCTGTCCGGATTAGGCAAAATCCGGATTATGCATAAAGGCATAAAATAAAATTTAGCAACCACGCACGGCAAGGCCTGTGAATTTCAAAGATCAAGACGGAATCGTGACCCATCGACTATATACTTACAACCCCCTATAACTCCCCTCTTTCCCTGACGCTTCCATCACATCCCCCTGTCTATTTAATTGTCTGTCCTCTTCGTTTTTTGTTGGAGAGGACATTATTTCTGTTTTCTGTGGCAATGACTTTAAGCATGCTCTTAAATCTTAAATGGTAAAGAGCGTGCCTCGAAAATCGTCCGGTTTAGGCGAGGTACGAATTGAATTGTCCGTAATAAGCACTGGAATTTGCATGTAAATTTATTTGGAGTGACCGGGCCCATGAAATCTGTACGGTAAATCAGAAAATCCGGATAAAACACGTCCGTATTAAGCCAGTCCACCTTTACAAGCAGTTTCTTGGAATACTGGTATATATGTGATGGAACAAATTACCATGAAAGCAATTGTGTATAAAATAAAAATGTTGACCAATTTGTATCATAAATCATTTGCAGTTTTTTCCATTTGGCTAAAAATGCGCTTTTTGAATTGTTTAAGGATTAGTGGTCCAACAGTGTTACGCTTGATATAAATTATTGAAATTGAATAACCTGTTTTGCAGCTAAAATGACCGTATTGACACGTATATCACCTTTATTTATCCCACACAATTATCAATTTCGGATATTTTTACATGTTGATTTAATGTATCTCTCAACCACAGTTCTATACTTGTCCATAAATTGGTCACATTTTCGCATTCTAGAAGGACATGAATAAGAGATTCTTCACTTCCACAGTACATACACTGGGTCATCTACTAATTTTCATTATATGTAAGATTTTATTAGGCATTGCCCTATTGTGAATAACCTATTGTGTTTGTACACAGTACTATGTTAAATCAGAGACATCAAGATATCTCTCCATGTCTCTGGTTAAATCCAATTGCCAGTGTGTTTAGATACTATTGACAAATGGACGTTTTAAATGCCATACTAGTCTACTGCTTAAGTCACGACAGCTTAAGACTATAGATCTACTTTCATGAGCTGGAACTTGGGCTCTGAGATAAACTTTTGTGCGCATCCATTGGGTCAGTTCTAATTTCATCGCCTGCAATATATATATATATATATATATATATATATATATATATATATATATATATATATATATATATATATATATATATATATATATATATATATATATATATATATATATATATATATATATATATATATATAGTAAGTTCCTCAGTAAGCCGCCGAATTACAGTACTCGTACCCTGTTAGACTCGGTTCTAAAGATTAGAACGCTCTGTCGCTTTATAAAGGTGAAATACCATGAAAAAATAGAAGTGAGCGCTAGGAATCTCTATGATAGTCGGATCCTCAAAATCGTAAATATGAGCAAAGAATTTTGTATATTTGTGAAAACTGCATTGAAATGATTAGTGGTGGGTGCCATCACAAGTTATTTGAGAGATTGCCAGTGCTTGGAATTTAGAAAATGAAGAATATTAGAACAACCAGATCAGTACATTTTCCAATTTAAAGTGATCGGAAAGTCATATCGCTTGCTTGGTTGGTTCTATCAGATGTTGAGACTGGTATGTTGGGAGAATGTAAAATAATGGCCCAACTAACATGCACAACTAGTCAGCTAAAAGGTAGTGACTATAGGTTAAAAAGATTGTCGTATACCTAGTTACAAGATATGTACCTAGTAACAAGATATGTAACAGCTGTGATTTACTAGTTAGTAATAATAGAAGATGCACTTTACCTAGTCATGCAGTGCTCCAAGAACGACGATAAATTAGAACAAGCATGTGTATTTTGATTGAAGATGAAGATGTGCAAGAAGTTTTGTCAAACACACAGGACATGTTTTATGTATTAATGGGAAAACATGTAAAAGAGATATCTTTCGAAACATATTCCAAATGTGTATAGGCGTGTCCTGTGGAGACGGACACTATTAAAACTTCTGAAGATTAATGTGAAATAGGAAGTGCCACACACTAGTGATAGCAGGAGTGAGGTTGTGAAATTGTAATTGAGCAAACTCTTTACTTTAATGTGATTGACATTTGCTAACGAACATTATACTGACAGCAAAGGATGAATACCGTGATGCTAGAGCACACACTAAGTAGGCTGCGTATTTGCAGACACGTGGTCAGTCAAATGACACTAGTCTGGTCTGTGAGTTAAGCCAATACCGATGTTTATGTTATTTCTAATTATACGTTCACCTATTTCACATGGAAATGATATGCATTGTAACTAGTATGAGATTGTACTATACGTGTATTGCTAATCTTATCTGGTGACGTATGCGTTTGTCATCCCGATAGAGTTGTGGTCCAAGCAAATGTGATACAATAAGATATGAATTAAGTGAAAAGCCGTTGCCTACATCTATCAGTCGCCAACAAAGCCAGTTTCATGACTTTGCAGATGCCGCCGGCGCTAATGTATGTGATTAACCGATGTGGTTGAGTTGAGAGATGAAACGATAAAATGAGGATTACGTTGACTTAATAAACGGAGCTTCATTTTTAGGAAATTACATTTCCTCATCTTGGCCATTTAATTCAAAATTTAAGATGAATCTTACAAAAATAACTTTTTTCGATAAGTCGAGTAGCACTTTGTGTTACCGAATTTTGAGATCCGTATATGTAGTCTCAGCCGAACCATATGCAAAACATGTCACCTCGTTGTAATATTGGACTGTTATCGTAGTAACATATGATTATCTATAAGAAATTGTTCGATGATTAGAATGAATTTCTTGTTCAAAAAGACGATAAACATTTAAAAACATGTTTTCAATTGGTCTGCATACGAGTTATCAGTTTTGGTATGATTGCGATTTCAGACAATATTTAGCTATTCGATAATAGTACTTTTAATTCTTACACAAAGCAACTACATTCATCTACCAACTTCAGAATGTGAACCGTGTTTTTGTATTTACTATTAATCGACATTTATTTCCAAATCGTAAAACTGATCCTTACGCCGTTTTAGGACATTGCTTGGAAAATCATTTTAAATCTGGGTTTCCTATTCGTTCCTATTTTTTGTTTCCAGCATAGAAGTTATTCTCAAGAAAAATGAGATTAAAAAGTTCACAGAAGCAGTGCCCTTTTCCGGTTTCCATTTGTGTTGATTCCATATGGCACACTGCCATACGCCGTTGACCCGCCGCTCACACATAGGCGGGTCAAATGTTTATATATAATGCTTCATTCTGAGGCTAGCCATTAGTCAATACATTTGTTTGCAAATACACCTATTAAAGTCATTCACTGATCATTTTGAAATTTATCCATTCTTACAAATCCTTATGAATGCCAAGTATTTTCATCAGCATACACAGTGGGGTGCTCATGTTAATGGGCTATGTAGACTGAGACTGATGTAATCGTCATGTGAGATGAAGACAGGCGGCCTTGCATTGTCAAAACTCTTGATATGTGACGCCCTCTATACACCATAGGGAGTACTACTCGGTTCGAAGACAAGCATAAGACAATTCTGTATGGTGACGCCCTCTATAATTTAGCTTAACATCACATCCTCTTTCGCTTGGAATATACCATGATTCTCAGTTTGGTTTTTAGTTGTCGATAAACGGAAGTGTGGTCAGACCTTCCATCTTTTATAGCCTGTGTTGTGCCGTTTGAATTACGACATGATTCCATATACTAGTACGTCCATGCTGTTGCCTTGACAGACGTCCCATACCAATATTTCTTTGTTGATGCTTTATGGATCGCAATAGCCATTTGCTGAAATGAAGGATACTTATTCGTAAAAAAGTACTAGTAGCCATTTCCCCTAACTACCGGTAATTGGTTTAAACTGCATGTAGCGCAATCTCGATGAGCAACTGGAGGTTTATTATTGGTGGAAGTGGTCACCTAGTATTCAAGTTTGACCTGTGATTAGGATCCATCCTGTTGGTTTGACCGACTTATATTAGATTTGCAATAATATAACTACATGTTGTCTCGATCGCTGTACCCTCAAGTTTGTATTAAATTAATATACTTAGTAATCAAATCCACAATACATGAACATTTAGAAATGCATTTCACATAAATAATGTATTTTAGAAAGAAGCAATTGTTTACAGTAACATTTACCACGGTAAACATGAAAAAACTACATTATCCATAACATCGTTCATTATACGATTGATCATCCTGACTTATTTAGTGTGAGCAATTGAGCAATTCCTCTTTGCGGGTGTTAAAAAATGCTTTTCCTGCAGAGGGTCGACGGCTTTTGCCCTAGGAACAAAACTGCAGGGACTTCCAAAACTCTGGAAACTGGTATACTTAGTTTATATTCTGTCTATGAACTAAAGTGCTCTCCCGTGCTTGGACCTTAATCAAACACAACTCACAGACCTATTGCCATATGGTCCATTCATTTGATCTGATTGGCAGATGGTCTGAAAACTGAGACGTCAGTTTGAATATTGTTAAAAACACGTGATCTGGATTACCAAGGCGATATATTATTGTGACGTCACTGTGTTCAAGTTCAAGTTATTGGCAACTATTTCACATGCCCAAACTAGATGGCAAATGTTATATTTTGAAGTATCAGTGACGGGTCACTTTTAGCAGATGCTCATGTGCCCCAATGCATTATGACGTCCTTTATAATGTCACTGATTGTAGCCTGTTCCATAATGGAAGTCTTCTAATGTGTGAGGTTCGGTACTCAATGCACTAATGTGTAGGAAATACAACACCGTACCGGCATATGAATTGGATATTGATATTGAATTGTTCATAAAGTTACTATCATTTTGTCAAAGATAACCAACACACCTTAGCATATTACATTGTATATCTTCAATGCATCGTCAGGCAAAATAGTTGTGATGTCACTTTTAGAAGTGTGACTACAGCTACTTCTAGGTCATTATAGAAACCTGTATGTTAGGTCACTTTGGTTACTAGTTTCTTCCATGTGATCTACACCATCATGAAGAATTTTTTTTTGTCTCAACTGCTATTCACATGCTCCTGCCTACCAACTGTACCAAGTGTATGTTGTGCCAATACATTTCGATCATGAAACAACTACACTGATTGAATATTGGCTAGCTTGTCATCTACGTCACTGACATTGGTATATTTATATGACGTCACTGACTGTAGCTTATTTCCTGATAAAGACGTTCATACGAGTGAAAAGGTATGATGGCTCGTTAATTCTTAGTTTCTATGCCTGCACTTATCAGTCTCTAGTTGACAAAATAAAATGTGGAGCTATCATTGCATCTAGATGATAGATCAACACCGCTACTCATGACTTACAATGAATGTGGGTCATTTTGAAGACATTGTTGTGACGTCACTATGGTTGCTTATAACTACCACGTGATCTTGACTTCCATGACGACATGACCATGGCGTCACTTTGGTTATTTATGACTGGAATCTGGAATTTAGAATTTCGATTATCGAAACTTCCTTCCATGTATAAGATAAAGGGCCAGCCAGTTGTAATGGGTGGAGAAAACTGTGGTATCCAGCAAAATTCACCGCCTACCAGGCTAGCACTTAGTCACTGGCATACCAACTTGCTAACATGCCCCGGACGTGATTCGATCCCAGGCAGAGGTGAGAGATAACGAACAGTCAGTGGCAACGCCTTAGACCACTAGGCCAGTTGACCGCCGTCTAGCCCAGTGTGATATAAAGTTAAATAGTTGTAATGTTAAGTACTGGAACTACCACTAAATACAGGCATTCATGGCAACCACTTTATTATGCCACTTTGGTACGTTGTGCGTCATGGCGGAATAATTGTGACGTCACAATTTCTATTAACATTCTTATGGGTACTAATGTGGTAGGCGCTAAGACATGTGTGTGACGTCACTGCTTTGCCTAATTCTCTACTACCACATAATCAGATAATGTTCGTCACTAACGGTACATTATCTATGACGTCACTGATTGTAGCTCGACGCATGAAAGATAGTTTGCGTCTAGGTATACATCTGCTTTATATATCATTGTTAAAGGTTTTGTTAAACTTTTACCAAGAATCTTGTTGTACAAGTATATGTTCACAATCTTATTCACAATAATGACATTTAATACAAAATGCTTGGCTCCTTAATTCTTAGTTTCTAAGCCGGCTCATTCTCTAGTTGACAAAGTGAAATGTGGGGCTATCATTGCATCTTGACCACCACCGTTATTCATGACTACCATTGAATGTAGGTCCTCTTGACGACATTGTTTCTGACGTCTTAGACCACTTTGCCAGTTATTTGTGACCGTTGTAGCTCTAACAATAATGAAATAACAACAAAGACACCTCCTACTGCCCTACTTTGATATCCGTAGCACACCTATCACTTCCTCTAAAATGATAAACTGAGATTTTAGCATATTTCATTGTGAATTGCCACGGGGGAATAGTTGTGACGTCACAATTTCTGTTAACGTGCTCATGGATACTGTTGCGTTTTGCGCCAAGACATTTTGATAGTTTCGTCGCCATATGGTCTGCATCACTAATGGTCCATTATCTATGACATCACTGATTTTAGCTCAATGCATGAAAGAGGATTTACGGCTAAGGAGAGTCACTCGAGATATCTGCTTTATCAATCATTGTTAAATGTTTTGTTAATTTTTTTTACCAAGAATCGTGTTGAACATATATATGTAAGTCAATTTTATTCACAAAAATGAAACCCAAGACGTTATTTGGCTTTTTTATACTTAGCCAGCACTCATCATTGTCTAGTGGACAAAATGAATTGTTGGCCATATCATTGCATCTAGATTACTACCGTTACGCAGGGCTACCATTGAATCTAAGTCACCTTGACGACATTGCTCCTTGGCGATATTGTTTCTGACGTCACTATGGTTGCTTGTGACTACCATGTGGTCTTGACTCCTATGACGACACGACCGTGCATACACTATGGTTATACTTGGGACTTGAATCTGGAATTTGGAATTTCGATCATCATCAATTTTTTCCTGTCACATATTAGCTAAATTGTGGCTAGCCCGGTGTAATGGTTGGAGAAAACTGGAGCACCCGGCGAAAATCACCGCCTAACCCAGAGTCACTGGCAACTTTCTTACATGACCTAGACATTATTCGAACCTGGGCATTGATGAGAGATCAGTGGCGAGCAGTCGGTGGCAACGCCTTAGACCACTAGGCCAGTTCTTTGTCGCCATTGCTGCTCAACCAATAATGGAATTACTACAAGGATACCTCCTTCTGCCCTAATTGGATAACCGTAGCACATCTATTACTTTCTGTCAAGACGATAAACTGAGATTTTAGCATATATTATTGCATATTTTGAATTTTGACTTACTGTGCCTGATTACTCTATGATCCAGGTCTACATGACATAAGGATTGTGACATAATGGAATACTATACAAGCAATGCGTATCATATTTGTGATCGAGCAAAGCAACAATGGAACGTTGATTATGACGTCACTGATTATACATGTTTGTCTTTGTATCTCGCTCTATAGGAATATCCATGTGACTCTCGTCATTTTGTCAAAGCAGCTCCAAGTAAATAGATGTGTCTCGATTTTTGCTTAATCCGTTAATGCTCACAGCTGCTGAAAGCAGACTGAAAATTTTGATACTTTCCAGGCAAAAGAATTGTCGAAAAATATTTGACAGAATTGTTAATCAGAACGTAATTACCAAAAGCTCCCATTCAAATAATTTGTACAATACTGTTCAATTCACAAGTTATCATCAAAAGTATGATAAATCCAGACGGCACTTTCCGGAAGAACTCTTAGCATAAATGGGTTAAACACAGCACTATCTCGATCAGACACGCCTTTACTACCAGAGTCACTTGAAGCTGGTTATTGACTTTGTGACGACATAAAAATAACGTCACCATGGTTGCTTGTAACTACCATGTGATCTTGCCTGCCATGATGATGTGGCTGTCACTAGATCATTGTAGCTCAATCATAATAATGTGCCATAATTGATATTTATTGATAGTCATATCACTCATATGACACCTATCATTTTGTCAAAGATGATAAACTTAAGCGTAAAGTATACTTCCATTGTATATTTTGAAAGCGTTATCTTACTAATACCTTAATATAGTTGAGTGCATCATTATGCTAAAGTACTATGATGTGACTATTAGGGTTGTGGCGACCACTAGATGTAGGTTATCATGGCAACCTGGATGTAATGTCCCTTTTGTTGTTAGTCTCTGTCATGTGTTCCCATACGCTCAGAAAATATTATCATATCAACACTGGTGTCAATGACGTACATGATGTATTGGACAGTTGTTAGACTACACTATTCAAGCCCCTACTGAAGCACCTTAAATGTTTTGTCGTCACATAGTGAAATGTGGGACTAGCTTTCCATGTCTGGTCACAAACGACCATAGTGACGTCACATTCATATCGTCAGGGCGGTCAAGATCACGTGGTTAACAAAAGCATTAATAGTGACGTCACTGCATTGTCCAAGATGATCTACATCCAAAAGCAAACCTGAGCAACAGCGATGACCTAGATGAAAGGTATTTTGGATATTTAGGACTTTTACTCCCATTGGATAAAGGTCATTTTAAGAACATAGTTGTGACGTCACTTACTGCTTGTGACTACCAATGCCACGTTATCCCGACTGCCATGACAACATGACTGTGACGTCATTATGGTCGTTCTTCTTCTTGTAGGATAGTTCCTTTTCGTAACCTTTTCAGCTCAATCGATGATAGCATAGAGACATACATGTGTTTATATGTGAATATGGATATTCAAGCATATGACATCTATCTGTTTGTCAAAGATAATTAACTAGAATTTAAGCATAAGTCACTGTATATTTTGAAAAAGGGCAACAATATACTAAATAGCTGACTACCACTTAATCATGGCAAACTGAATGTTGTCATTTATTGCTTATCTACTATGATGTGATCAACAATGACTAGACCGTGTACTCCCATGTAAAATGCATTTCTGTTTTGTTTTGTTTCATGAGGGTTCGTATAAAGATATCCTGGTGAGGAAAATTAAATATTCAACTTCAAATACTAGTACTACATGGTAATTTTCGTAAAATAACTTAATGTCATCCATATAATTGCTTTGCCGTTCAGATGGCACTGACCGAATATTTTACTCATCCAAGCATGCCAGCAGTTCTTCTATACCTCTCGTTAGAAAAGGTAATACATTCGTAGCCACCGATATTATTATCATTATATGAGATTCAAGGTTGATTGTGATGATTATTCATGAATGTTAATGTAGGGCCGTTTAGAATTTTTTCCAATCTATAAAAGTTCATTGTGCCGTTTGCTTTTTCCAAGGAAGATACAGAGAACCTCTCCTTATAATTCAGTATAAGAGCCAAGTCCCTCTTCGTCTCCTTCCAAACCCAGCCCCGAAATCTAAATCGCCGGTGACATCATAGATAATGCATCCCTACAGTCAATAAACTATATATATATTATTGGTGGGGTAGTTTATTAGATTGGTATGGCATATCAACATATCTGTTATGAGACGTGGACTGAAAATCATACACAACAATGAAGCTTAACTACTCACGGTTAGATGAATCGCACGTTATGGTGGGTTGGGATCAATATTGATACAGTACTTCAGGCGCTTATGTACACACCCTCAAAATTCAAGATTATAATTGTAGATGTGTTAGAAATTTTTCCAACCATTTCGTTGTATTTCTATCTTTGTAATCATGCTATCTAGTTGTGTTAAGCTATTGTTAAAAGTAGTTATTGCTTCGATATTATGTCGTTACATAATCAAATTCTGGGCTTTCATTCCATCTAGGTCACCATTGTTGCTCATGTTTGCTTTTGGATGTAGATGACAATGCAGTGACGTCACTATTTTGTGACCGTGATGTTGATCAGACATTGAGATTGCGATGTAACTGCCTTTAAATAATCTTCACCACTTTCTTTTCTGCGCCATTAACAATGGTAGATTATTCATGACATCACCGATTGTAGCAAATTACATGATAGAGGTATTCGTCTTCTAACAATTGAGGAGGAGCATGCGAAAAGTTAGTTTTAGAAACAT
Source organism: Maea johnstoni (assembly GCA_963942565.1). NCBI lineage: Eukaryota > Metazoa > Annelida > Polychaeta > Spionida > Magelonidae > Maea > Maea johnstoni. The sequence continues at coordinate 27,248,877 of OZ012693.1, read as the reverse complement.
GTGTGGAAGTGATATAACACCACGTCTTGGTCAGGCATTTCCACGGCTGTATCTAAAGGGCAACGACGAAAAACCCTACCCTCACAGTGAAATATATATACTCACCGTTGTATGAATCGCATTTGATTCATACAACGGTGAGTATATATGTAAGAATGAGTTTGGATCATACCTTTCTGTAGTCAAAATGTTAACGCTCACAGAGTCCACTATAATGACATCCGCAAAAAAATAGTTAGCTCAGTAATTCATTATTTCTATGCCTGTATCCATGAGTGACTGGTATCGTGGCGTTGGAATTTTGTCGTGACATACTGAAATTTGTGGCTTCCTTTTTATCTTGGTCGCCTCTGTTGTTAAGGACTGCTATTGGATCCAGGTTATATTGAGGACATTACTGTGACGTCACATTTGCTGATAATCACACGCTATTGATTACCATGACTGTGACGTCACTGTGGTCGATTGTGACCATTGGCATTACTATAATCATACCAGTAACCTCCTACTACAGGTGAACTTGGATATGACGGACCACTGTATGACGGATCTTTGCATATGACGGACGATATGCTTGGTCCCAGTCCGATGCATATCAAGTATTCGTCATATGTATACGACGGATTTTGCTTATGACGGACTAATTTTCCTGGTCCCATTGAGTCCATCATATCCAAGTTCACCTGTACTCTAAATGGATAGTAAACGGATACTCATATGACACCTATCATTTTGTCAAAGACACGAAACCGTAAAGTTAGTATATTTCACTGCATATTTTGAATGCGAGTTGAATAGAGTATTATGCTTAAAGGCTGTGGTGGTATTTTTGATATTACGACAACCACTAATTTTTTGTCATAATATCAACCTGGATGTCATGTCACCTGTTTCATCACAACGAAATTTTGTTTAAGATTGTATATTTTGAAAGCGTTTATCAATCTTACTTAGTCCTAACTACATGTATTTGAGTGCAGTATCCTGCTAAACGTCTGTGACGTCATTTTAGTATTATGACTACTATTAAAATACGTCAATATTGCAACCTGGATGAAATTCATATCAATTGGTTATTAGCCCCTATCTAGATCAAAAAGTAAATTATTTGTGACGTCACAACTGGCGTCCACGTGCTCATGGGTACCATCATTGTGGCTTGTCCCAGGACAACGCAAATTTGACGCCACAGCCTAGTTTGTAATCTTGGTTACCTTATGCTTTATGGTACCTCATTTATGACGTCACTGATTGTGCCTTACATCAAGTTGGTAGGCGTCACATGACAAAACTCAAAATTATGATGAAATGATTTTGTTTAGAAACTTTTCGATTTATCTGTCTGATCTGGTCACAAACACTGACACCTATGACAAAGCTATTGGCACTTTCATTCTTCATTTTCATGCCTGAAACCTAGACCAGCTACTTCTAGCGGTGGAACTCTTGCTGTTGCTAATGACGTCTATTGGATGTAGGTCATCCCATTGCAATTGTTGTAAAGTCACTTTTGTCTTTTTGGCCGTTGTAGGCCATTCAAAGAAAGAATAGTAACTTACATAACATTCACTGCTCTTTCACTACTCTAAGTGGATATCCATGAATTCTATCATTTTGGCAAAGCTAATATAAAAAACAACACTTAAAATACCAGTTTATTTCATTTTGAAAGCATTATGAATTATACTTTGTTGGCAACATTATTTTGTATAACAGTATGCCAAAAGACTGTGATGCAATTTTTTGTTGTTTTGCGATTACCGCTAAATCTAGGTCTTGAATCCCTGTTTTTGCACCTTTAACAATGGTAGATTAGTCATGGCATTACTGATTGTGGCTTATTTCATAATAGAGATCTTCGTCTTACAACCATTCATCAGGAGCATTCGCACTGTTTTATGAATGATTGTAAGTAATATAACACCAAATCGCATCTTGTATAACAGACATTTCCTCGGCTGTCTTAAAAAATGCTTGTATGAAGAAACCTACCTACACAGTGAAATCTATACACTAACAGTTGTATCATTCGTATGTAATAATGAGTTTTGACCATAGCTCAGTAATTCATTGTTTCCATGCCTGTATCCTGGTCTGGTTGCCATAGCGATTGGTATTGTTGCGTTGATATTTAGTAGTGACATAATGAAATGTGTGGCTACCTTTTTATCTATATCACCGCTGTTGCTACGGACTGCTATTGGATGAAGATTACTTTGAGGAAGTTGCTGTGGCGTCACTCTTGCTGATTGTGACTACCACGTGATCTTGTCAACCATGACTGTGACGTCACTATCGGAATGTGTTGCCATGTGTAGCTCAGTCAACGATGGCATTGCTACATGCATACCTCCCACTACTCTAAATAGATGCTAGTATTCAGATGGACAAAGGCAGGAAACAGAAATTTTTGTTTATATAATTGTATATTTCGAATGAGAAAAAAATCTTACTTTAACCACTATCCAGATAGGGCCCCGTTGAAAGAGGTACTGGGAGGACAGTATAATTACAGAGAAGGGGGAATGCAAGTGTTGCGGCAAGGCGCTAAAGGCCGCAGGAGGAATAGAAAGTGGCAGTGTAGTAAGGATCCGTGCGCCCAAAAAGTGAGTGGCGGGCGCACGGATCCAAGACCAAAGTACAGGTGGAAGGTGCATGGATAGGGCACTGATGATCACGTGGGGACGTGTGAAAGGGCAGATAGAAGGTAGATGGGTGGGAGTTGCATAAAGTAATGCCTTATAGTTAAGTGCTGGACTCATGTCAGGAGTACCACATAAGCCATCAGCGCGGGCTCACGTGGGAACAAGGACCAATCAGGGCTCTCGCATCGATTACATTACTGAGACACCTTATCTCCACCACCAGCTGGGGGTGCCCAAAGCACCAATTTCTGGCCTATTAGCGGCTATTAGTTGACATTAGTTGAGGCTTGCATGTTCATGTTGACCGGCTGGTTTCGAATCCACTTGTGTTTGGTGATCTAAGGTAAAGTCATGTGCAGCAAGTGTGCATGCAAGTGTCCTTCATCAACAAATATAAATTAATACTTACACCCATTAAACTTCACAGATCTCAATTTTTATATGAAGGCTAGGCATTACTTGCATCCATTAAACTATATATTTTCTCGAAGAAATTCCTAACTTCACAACTGTGGAAATGTTTATTATAATAAATCAAAGATAAAAGATTGTTTTTAGTCTAAGCCCAACATAAAGTCATCGGCCCTTATAGCGAACGGCAATTCAGGCAGACGTCTTTTCTGTGATCAACGGTTTTGACCAACAATTCATTTTAGCAAAGTTAAGTAAAAAAAATAATAGAAATAAAGCCACCGTTATTTTGAGTATGAAATATTTCTAAGTACCACACGAAGCACTGGGCTGGTGGAAAAAAAATTGCACGATCGAGAGATGGAATCGAACCAGCGACCCTAGGATCGGGAGTCGACTGGGCTATCAATCAGGCTATTCCTTCTATTGTGTGAGACGGAGTGAAAAGAGAACCATATTGATGAAATCCCGTAACTCTATTTGGGATCGTTCCTAGTATTCCGAGTCATTCTTGTCATTTACGTGACTGACAACCGTAGTAGATCTTTGTTAGGTACATGTACCACTAAGCCACTTTTATCAATGACCCCACACATTTACATACGGCCCGAAACTGATTATGACCTACCTTCGTCACCTTTGGTAAATAACCAAATCAAATATGGCGCCTGTTGTCTAACTACTGCCAGACGGCTCGCCATCACCCGAATGTCGTTAGAACCCAATAAGGAGCGCCAAAATAGCTGAAAAATTGTTTTTGATCTTTTAATCTAATGCCTTTTCAAATAAATAAACAATAATAACTATATCAATACGCCTTTACATGTCGTTAACTTTGTGGCATCGCCAGTTTCGCAATCCAATTTTCCTAGTGCTATGAACTTGCTATTCTGAGGTTCAATTAGTTACATCTGCTGCCGTTTCACTTTTGGGGGCGCTTCGCGCTGCATGAACATTTGCGTCTAGTTAAGTGTTATAAAATGCATAAAGGCTGAGATGTCATTTTTTTTGTTTTGCGACTAGCGCTCAATCTATTTCGTTATGTCAACCACGACGCAATGCCACCTTGCGTGTTAGTAACTACCATATGGTTTAAATCGTCATGGCGAAATGGCGTATCAACTATTGTCCCTTTGCTATTATAAATTCTATCATGTTTGTTAAAGATTGTGTATTTTAAAAACGTCAATTTATTTTACTATTACCAAACTATTTGAGTGTAAGGTTCTGGTAAATGCCTGGGATGTCATTTCAGTAGTGTGACTACTATAAAAAAAATTGTCATTATTACAACCTAGTTGTGATTCACTTTCAATCGGTTGTTTGTCCCTACCATGTGATCTAGAGCATAACGGATAATTATTTGTGACGTAACAACTGCTGTTTCCTTGCTCATGGGTCAGTTGATTGTTGTTTGCATCAAGACACTACAATTGTGACGTCACAGCCTTGTTTATGTTGTACAATTATGACATCCCGGTGGGGTTGCTAACATAATTTCCAAACCTTCGTGTAAACTTTGACTACTAATAAGCAGTAATCAATGGTTGGTTCATAGATGGTTGAAGTCCAGTAACAATGCACAACAACGTCTTATTTGCAATGTTCTGGTCCCACTAACTAAATATCATTGACGTATTAACGTCCGTTTGCGAATTGGGACTTCTGTGTGGTTTCAGTTCCATGACGTCAACGTGTGTAGTTGTGGTGTCACTTTTTTGTTCATTCTCTTTGTCATCATGGTAATTTTTTGTGACGTCATGATTGCTCCTCCTCACGACAATCATTTGAAATTGGCCACCATGACGACATAACTGTGATGTCACTTTTGATGTTTGTGACTACCGCTCATCTAGATAATTAACAATGTTTCCAACATGGCAACATGCATCTCAAGTCATAAATTCCCCATTTTTGACTATCATGTGATCTACTAGTAGGTCCCCACCAATGCTACTTTGTTTTTGTCATAACTGATGAAGATGAATGTATCTTTCAAAGCCCCCAATCTAAAAACTATCAGTATGCCTCTTAGAATCTAATAAAAAATCATATGTCCGCCATATTTCATTGAATATTTTGAAAACGCGAATTGCCTTACTATTTCACCGTAATCTAGTTAAGTAGAACGTTACACTAAACAACTGTGATGTTATAATTTTTTATAATGTGACTTCCTCCAAATCTAGATCTTCGTTGCAATTAGGATGTACTGTTACTTTGATTGTCACTGCCTTTGGCTGCAGGTCATCTTGACAACAATGTTGTGACGTCACTATGGTTGCTTATGACTACAACGTGATATATACTGTGACGATGCTGGGATAGTGTGTGACCATTGTAGTTTTAATCAATCATGTATTCCCTACATACATAGCCCCTAGTACCCCACTAAATGGATTTTCTTATGTCAAAGATAGAAAACTGAATACTAGTTTTTCGTTGTATATTTTGAAAACGTTAGGTTATATTACTTTGACCGCTTGAGTGCAATGATCTACTAAATGTCTGTGATGTCATTTCAGTATTGTGACTACTACAGATTAATCGAAGTCATTTTTGCAACCTGGATGTAATGGTTAATTGATTGTTGGTCCATACAAGGTGATGTAGATCATCACTGTGAGTTATTGTAACGTCCTAATAACTCTTGTTTACTTGTTCATTGCGGTTTGCACCAAGACACTAAGGATCTTAGTGAACTGTTTGTCTTCAACAAACAAAACGACATCAACAATCACAACAATGGCAATTAAGAACGTTTTTTGACATACGATTTCTCTGGCAAATGGCCCCTGGCCACCTTATAACCGGCGCAACTAACAAGGATACATCATTTATGACGTCATTGATTGTAGCACATTTCATAAAAGAGGTCTTCTGACGTGTGTCGAGAGGTACTCAACTGAGACCTATGTTTTATAAACTAGTGAACAGTAAATGCAACATCATATCTTCAATTTCGTCATTCATTCAGCAGTGACGCCATATACTGCCAAAGAAGTGTATATTTTTATCAGTCGAATAAAAATTCCATCAGTTTTTTCACGTGTCGCAACAGCAACGCTTTATCTTTATTAACCCAGTGGTAATAACTTATTTGGGGCTATTGACGCAATAAGCAAAATTGTCATTCTTTTATCTTAGAAAAAGGCCCATGTGAATAAACCTGTATGTTAGAGAGTATGAGGTAGTTATGTCTACACAAAAATATCATTTTATTGTGAGGACGTCAATTATCATAGCTCACTTTTTATGGACCTCCATCACTACATGACTCATAATGGTCGCAAACAACTATAGCATAGTGACGTCACAGTCATGTCGTCATGGATCACCAGGTAGTCACGTGCAACCATAGTGACGTCGTTTTTCGTTATGACGTATGTGTAATGGTAGTCACAGCCATGTCGTCATGGATCGCATGGTTATCACAATGTTTTTATGGTGAGGTTTATCTAATGGAAGCCAGGATCAACAATAGTGACATTAATGAAAAGGTATTTAGTGGCGTTATAATATTGCAAGCAACCGTGGCGAGCATTTAGGGTATTGATACGAATAGAAGCTAGGTAAGGAGATAAAGAGTCAACGTGATCGTCATTATGTAATCGATGTCATCTATTTGTGAACACGATCAAAACTCTTCAGTAAATCACATAATCATGGCAATCGATTTTGTGATTGTACATGTATTCATGTTCCCCAAAACCCTTTTGGTGTGTATTAAATGTGATTGGTTGGTATCGTATGATACCAACCAGTTTGCTGTATTCGTTTTGTCTTTGATCAAAACACCCGATGGAAATGATGTTGTCGCATTGATCCATTGTTCCTTTGCACGGATCTAGCATTTTCCCATTAAAGGTAAGCCTCGTGCTTCAAAATATTCGGTCGTAAATGTGTGCCATTTCATATGGGGTTACATGATGACATAATGCAAAGCCAATATGGTTGTTCGTGACCGCTATTACGATATGGCTGCTGTGTCGTCACTGATTGTTCATTACAACTATTAGGTCCTGGCCACCAACAATGGTTTGAACGTGACAACGGGATCGTGAAATCACAATCATTTGTTATCTCTATTATATTTCTTTGTTTCTTTCTTGTTTCCCTTCTCCAATCTCTGGAGGCTCAATGATTAGGCAGGAGCTGGGCACGTATCTGCATACGTTCCCTGAGTCGCTTTGTGTATATTCACTGTCTCACTGCTAAATAGGTCATTTATACATGGGCTATTCTTTATTGGAACATAGGCTTGGTCACCAACAATGACGTGCTGTGCATGACGTCACTGATAAGCCGTCATCGTATTAAGCCGCCCATGTCAACATGTGTTGCACTATTGAGCCACTTACGCTACCAGAGTACCAGGAAACCTTCTCATAACTTTCTGCCATGGGTCAGATTCGAACTCGGCACCTATTGAAGGTAGGAAGTCAAACAAAATCAGTAAAGCTTAGAGTCATTAAACAATGCGTTGGACCTTTTAACTATCAAAGCATCCACTTGCCTATAAATGCGCTCAAAGTCTCCTTCTTTAGAAAATAGTTAAGAAAATAATTGACGAGGCTTGTATATAGGGAAAACAGGCTCGGATACGAATCAGACTGGCCAAACTATCAGACAATATTTCGACCAGTTTTCTAGTTGGTCAATATATACAGTAACACACTGGTTCCCATGGATGAAAGGCCTCATATAGTGGACATACACATTAATCAAGCCATCCAACCCTGCGTAATTCCTTTATCATAAGAAAGTCACCTTACACGTTAGCTGACGTATGTTGCGTTTTGACTGATAGAGAGATAATAGGAATCATACAAATGTATTTTCACTGCACTGGGTCTATGTATGTCGCTATGGCAATATGTTTTTGATATCAGTTGATTGGTAGTAACTACCATGTTATCTAGATCATAGTGGAAGAATTATGACGTCACTTTACTTGTTCTGGATTTTGATATTATGATTCACAATCAAGCGCAGTAGAATGATAAATAACACGCTCAAACAAGCCCAAAACGAAAAAGGCTCCAGGTGTGAATACACGTTTTTCTTATAATTTTCATCAATCCATAAAGCATATATCGGCACAAACAATCATATTGATATACTTCTATGTAACAGTTTGTTTTCAAAATGTTTCAGGTGCTGGTTTATATATGTCTGACTCAAGTTTGGCAATCACTTTTGCCACCTTTTTGTGACAAAACGTTCGAGTTTGCCATCCAAACTTGGCAAACCTCTTTGGAGCACTACTACGTGTTTGTGCAATCATACTTTTTGTCTCAACTCCGCAAAATGTTGAATTTGCTCATTAGGTACCACTGTAAAATTTGACCATTGCAAACAATGCGATCTCGCGTGTTTGTATTGTCGGCAATTGTTGGCAATGGTCAAATCTTACAACTGGAACTTTGTCCCAAAAAAGCAGAAAAATTGGTTGCCAAACTTGAGTCAGACAGACTATAGTAGTTACAAAATTATCTCATAGAGTCTGTTGTCGTACTAATTTACCCTTCGACCCTCGTATGATATGTGATCTTTCTTTTTATGTCGTTCCGTACCATTTTTGACGTAAATATTTTTACATCTGTGTATTGCATCGTTGGTTAAGAATATGATAAAATTTACAGATTTAGTATATTTGGGGTTTCCTAGTATTACATATGTCTTGTTTCAGCATATTCCATACAACTACATGTATATGTATCTGTAGCCAACATTTTATGTTATTCCATAAATCATGCGTTATTTCACTCTCATAGAGTCAGTGTCGTGGAGTATTGTTCCAAGAGCATCACATTTATGTCAATTTCATGACAAAAGCCTTATCTGCAATACAGTATAGTCACATTGGCTATATACCTGTAACCTTCCTTGCGGTGTCACTTTTGTTGCTCGTAATCGTGGTCGTCATGGCGATATTGTTGTGATGTCACTATACCCATTATCACGACTACCCTTTGACGTCGATCGCTATGACGACAGTTATGATGTCACTTTTGATGTCACTTTTGATCATATCATCAATCGTAATCTTGGTCATCAAGGCGATATTGTTGTGACGTCACTATAGCGCTCACGACTACCATTTGAACTTGATCACTATGATGACATAGTCGTGATGTCACTTTTAAATATTGGTGGCTACTCTGTGATCATGTCATCAAGCGTAATCTTGTGTCTTCATGGTGATATTGTTGTGACGTCACTATGACCGCTCCTCACGACTACCATTTGAACTTGATTGCTTTGATGACATAGTCGTGATGTCACTTTTGAATATTGGTAGCTATCCTGTGATCATGTCATCAAGCATAATCTTGGTCTTCATGGTGATTTTGTTGTGACGTCACTATGACCGCTCCTCACGACTACCATTTGAACTTGATCGCTATGACGACAGTTGTGATGTCATTTTGAATATTGGTGGCTACCCTGTGATCATGTCATCAAGCGTAATCTTGGTCTTCATGGTGATATTGTTGTGACGTCACTATGACCGCTCCTCACGACTACCATCTGAACTTGACCACCATGACGGCATAGTTGTGATATCACTTTAAATGTTTTTGCTACTATGTGACCACTTTAACATCAGTTTTCCACCATGACAGCATGCAGAATTTCTGACGTCACGATTTCATCGTTTTCGACTATCGTATGTTTTTATGTTTATTGACGAAACATACTAAATGTGAGATCATTGTAAGGCCCCTACTCAATAAATATATGTATGTATGAAATATGTATATGACACACGTGTATGTCCCCCATAATTCCCCATGAAACAGCCAGTTTCATTAACTTGCACGCGGGCAGTAAATATATCTCTAATGATTTAAGTTGTATTGAGAACCCTACAAAGCCTATACCAAGAATAACAGATTAACAGTTAAAGCCGATAATTTTGATTGTGCGGACTAACGTATGTTGATGACTTTTGCAGTATATGTCATTGGTAGTAGTTTATTTACAGATTACCTGCCATGTATTTGCATGGGCGGAAATTACCAGTCACGTAGAAAGGCACCTGCGTTGTTCAGAAAGCCATTCTGGGAATGGCAGCTGTTTCCTTGGATGCGTCACCGCCATCACCACGATACTCAGAAGACCTCAAAAAGATGTTTGAGAAGATCAATCCTTACAACCTCTCCTGCCTCTACAAAACTGCATTTGAAGAACATGCTACCGATGCTCTCAGGGATATAGATGAGGGCATAGCTGATTGCAAGCCACGACGACAGGGCACAGAGGACGATCTGCGTGTTCAGGACCATCTCTGTCCAATGCTGGATTACAATGTTCTTGAGGAGAACCATCAGCTAGAAAGAGCATCCCATTCATCAAGTGCCATCTCTATGTCAGAAATATTTGACGCCCTATCTCTTCATGGAGATCCGGACCACAAACCCTATGCAACGGTGAGTCAGTATGCTAACCTACGTTTGCGTATTAATATATTTTAAAACTACTTTTAACACTTTTTTAAATATTTTGATCAATTTAAGTACAACAGGAAGATTAAATTGCTGGTGTTGATTCTATATCCAAAACCATTTATTTTACTTTTCGATAATAAGCAATCCTGATGTTTGGATGTGCTCAATCTCAATTTTAACTCTAATGGAAAACGGTAACATATTTCATGTGCTAGTATTCCAATAAACACATTCTGGTATTAAAGTGATCTTCAGTATAAATGCAAACCTTATCAAAGCATGTGTCAAGCAATGCTGCATGTGCAAGTATTGATAATGCCAGTATTCACATTCAAGGGTATACCAGCGTATGCTTTATATTACTACGTTTTGTTAGTGGTTCATGTTGGGGTGCATATGAAACTTCTCATACTACATCCTTCTTATTGTTCCATTGTAAATTACGTTTTTAACCCTTGTGAGTCCAAATTTTACGTTTCCCCACAAATGTCTGATGTAAAATTGTAACGGGGGTTATTGGCCAAAATCCAATGCCAAGTTGTCTATTTCTGACGATCTTATAAAACTTTGGTTCATCATAGTCACGTGACATATCAAAATGATCCTTGAATTGACCACAGCATTCTGATAGCCAATTCCCTAATTTTCTAGCAATATATGGAGTCTTTTAGGTAGGTAAGCCAAGCTCTTCTTTATATGCGTACATATGTGCGTATGTTAAGTTGCCACAAACACATATATGCTTGTAAGGCATTGGAAGGGCTAAGTGTGAATATGTGCATATTGTGCTATTTTCAGGAACCAGAGTACCAGCCATGGAAAACCTGTACCAAGGTCCATATTGATGGCGTCAATCCATTCCTCATCAAACCCGAAGTCTTCCGCTCCCGAAACTACAGACCCCCGCCGCGGTCAGCAAAAAACGGCGAAAGCAGACTCGCTGTGAAGCGGGTCTGCAAAAGCGCTACGCCTCGAGACCAGCCGCCAGAGGGCAAGGACTGCCCAGTGAGTACGAGAGCTTCCAACCCCAGCCTCTCAGCTCCTACCACCAAAGACGCGGGCAAGAAATTGGAGGACGCTTTGGAGGTCAGAGCCCTCTCGCCACCGATTCCGATTAAGTTCAAGTTTGAGCATAACATGAAGTCTTCCCAGTACATCTCCCAGTACAGGTGAGATTGCACTTATGTATTTTATAGTAATACTAATATTGTCATTTGATATTGCGCCCTTTTCATATAAACATGCTCAAAGGCGCATTACATTCTATGTCAAAGGATAGATGTTGATATCCACATAGTCAATTGATATATACATCTTTGAACAGATGTGTTTTCAGTTGTCGTTTGAAGATTGCCACACTCCCAGCTGCCCGAATATCATCTGGGAGCTGATTCCATAGTTTTGGGGCACAGGCACTAAACAATCTGTCACCGTAGGTTTTCATGTTGTTTCTCGGCTCGCAGAGTAAGTTCTTGGATGTTGATCTCAGTGTCCGTGGTGGGACATACTCTTTCAGCAATTCCCTCAGATAAGAGGATGCAGTTCCATGCAAACACTTGTACGCAAGTAGCAGAATCTTGAATTCAATTCTCTTCCTGACTGGTAGCCATTGCAGCTCCTTAAGTACTGGAGTGATATGGTCATGCTTCTTTGTGAGAGTGATCACCCTGGCAGCGTTGTTTTGTACTCTCTGGAGCTTACGTATTAGCTCTTCGGGTATTCCACAGAGAAGTCCATTGCAGTAGTCGAATATTGAGGTTACCAGGGATATGACAGCACTTTTACTTGATTCTGCAGTCAAGTATTTTCTGATCCTTCCGATGTTTCGAAGGTAATAGTTTGCAGATGCGACTGCCTTTGACACATGTGCTGCCATATTCATGCTTGGATCAAAAACAGAGCCCAGATTGCTGATAGGTATCTTGTGAATCTTGACAATCTCACCATTTATGGAAATGCTAGGCACAGATATTTTGGTTCGCTGCTTAGGGGTGCCTATCACTCCGACTTCTGTTTTGTCTGCAATACTCTGCATTCAGTTTCAGCTTGTTCTGTGACATCCATGTATATATGTCAGTGAGACAGCTCTCCAGCCTAGCAACTACTATATCGACTGCTTGTTGAGTGATGGGTTTTATTGACAGATAGAGCTGTGTGTCATCTGCATATATGTGAAGCTCTAAACCATGCTTTCTGATGAGTTTCCCAAGAGGTAGGAGGTAGATCAGGAACAGTACTTTTTTATATTCTTTTTATTTTTCATTTATTGTATATCGTATTTTTGTATTTTGGGATTTCTTATTTATTGTACTTCGTATTTTTGTACTTGAAAGTTTATCGTATTGTGGGTTATCAACTTCTCGTAGTATCTTATATTGTATATCAACTTTTATTATCTTAAGTTGTACATGTAGATATCTTTCATCGTAAGAGCCTTGAAATAGTGAATATATACTTATCTTGCTAACCAGTTAATAATGACCTATGTGCCCTTCTGCTTTAAATACCTTTGATAAAGAATAAATGTCGATTGCATAATAAAGGCTTTTAATTACCACGCACATACTAAAAGTTTTAGTGACACATTTCATATGATACAATGATACTACTGCAATGTATTAAATGGACGGGCTATGGGTTATATCACTTTATCTGCCATTACTTAAGGTGATGAATACCATTGTAAGCTAGATAAAAGACCCGTCCAAAAACACACCTCATGGGAGCATTATCATAGAACAAGGTGTACCTCCAGGTTCCTGAGTGTTATCAGGTATATACATGTAATATCATAGCCAACAGTCCTTATTCAACCCATATTCTATTTCATTTCAATATTTACAACTTTTCACTCAAATGATGGTGCTAAGATTTCTCAATAAAATGTTCGATGTTATGGCCTATAAAAGTCTTCAGCAGTAAAAAATCAAAAAAATACTTGGGCATAGTCACTCAATGATATCCCTAAAGTAACTCTGAATCTGCAGTTACCATCACCTGCGTAAGTAATGAGATTATGTCATTTGAAAGAAAAGTTGTAAATTTTGAAAGAAAACAGAATATGGATTGAATAATGACATTTGGCGATGATATTATCTACCTGATAACACTCAGGAACCTGGAGATACACCTTGTTACATGATTATGCTGCTGTGCGGTGTGTTTTGGGATGAGGCTTTAACTAGCATGCAATGCTACTCATCACCTTAATTGATTAAGATAAGCCAAAGATATTGGTGAGTTCTCAGTAAAATTACCTTTGTTCATTTTACATAATTCGATCTACAAATAAATATGTGGCTATATTCTTTTATTTCCTTCCACATCTACTAGGATCCTCTACACAGAAGAGCTTATGAGACAAAGACATAGTGGCGCCCTAAAGTTGCAACCATCAAGAGTTGAGCAGCCAGTGGCCATCTCGCGAGTTCAGTGCAATGATCTCCGCCAGGGGGCGTGTCTCAGGCCCCATGTCATGACTTGTAGCACGCCATCGTCCATGGTGTATAAAGTCACCAGGCCCCCGAGACAGGTGAGCGTTTCTGTAGTAACGGCCGACTGGAGTGATTTCAATAGTGACAATTGTATGGGTTATGACTGCTATAACTGCGAAGTGTGTGGAAATGCCATTGAAAATACCACGGTGAACAGCCCATCTCGAGGAGGAGGAGGAGGAGGAAGTTCTGACTCTAAACTATCTCTAAGACTTGGAAAACAAAGCCTTAAAACGAAAGACAAATCAAACGAACCAAAGAAAAATGGACTTTTGCCGAAATTGGTTTTGAAGACGCCAAGATTAAGTTACAGACCCGTCACAAATTCTGCTATCGAGTGTTCTTTGGAACCTACAGAACCAACGTCGCAGCAGCAATCTAGCTTATTGCAAACTACTGCACAACAGGAGGACATGAGGAAGGAGGTCAAACTGACCACTGTGGTACCACGCTTTCCTTCCATGGAGGAATACAACGGCAACAAGAGAATGGACAAGCTATCGCGTCTTCTTGAACTGGAGATGGCATTAACATCGTCTACTGATCGTACTGAACAGAAAAACTATGAAAAGAACACAACCTGCACTTCAGCATATCCCACAAGGAGAGGGAAGCATAGCAGCTTGGCCACTGACGACACCAAAAAGGGCACCAAGGCGCCAAAGTCGCCAATGCGCAATACGTGCAAATGCTTCTGGTGTACAGGGAAATACAAGCGTATGAAGTATGATCACTATAAGCATTTAGTGGGAAAGAGAGAAAGCCCGAAGAAGAAAGTGTGATATTACAATTTCAACGAAGTGCAAATTGACCAACTTTACATACGAAATCGCCAGGAATCAAGAGAGAAATTGAAATATCCACAACACATACCTTTTTCAAAAAATAAAATGATATTGACGTGTTACTGATTACGAAAACTAATATTTCGGCTAACAATAACTTGTATGGATTTCAACAAAAATCAATGTTGCTGAGTATTCATTAACTGATACAATGTTGTTGAAACTGAAGATAGTTATAACCGACGTTTTGAAGATTTGTCATTCCTCAATTATTTCAGAACGGTCATTTTAGTCACAACACAATATGAAGTGATCAGCAGTGACACATTAAATTGAGGGTTAGCATAACTGTACTTTGAACTGTTAATGCCGTTGTCATTTGTGTGACTGAAATAGAAATGATGTTACAAATAGATTTGAACTTTTGGAAGTCCTTGAATAGATAATTGCTTTTTCTATCTATAGGAAGAACGTGTGTTGAATCAGTTTAAGGACCTAAAGACATGTAGGATGTAATTACTGCATTTATGAAATGCTAATGAACTTATGCACCTTTTAAAAATAGGGTGGCAATTCTTTTGAATGGAACTAGTTCTGAATATTCATACATGAATATAGATGGTCATTCTGTGTTTAATAAATTCGTGTTGAATAGTGCAAAAGCTCTCTTTTTATTTGATTTTGAGTTTGCTTATTACTATTTTGAACCATCTGTTTTAATTTGTGATGCTTAACTAAGTACACGTACCCATACAATCGTTTAGGAAATCTCAAGTCGACCAGAAGATGGCACAAATATGGTCATCACGTTTTACAAAATATGTCACAAAGAATTAAAAATGACACAACTGCCTCCAACCTTTGCAGTACATGTATAAATAGAATGGACAGAAGTTATCAAATACATGTGTCCATAAACATGATCCAATGTATTCATTGTAAAATGATTCAACAAATTTGAATTGTTGAAGGGTCTATTTCAGGGTTTTATGCTATGTTATCTTTTATGTCATACGCTAGGGCACTAGATGGATCTTTCAATTGAAAACTTTAAAAATCACACTTCCACCCGCTTTCCGGAGAGCTATCATAACTAGGAGTTTTATTATTATCATTACGTTTAATTGATTCTCAATGATTCAAAATAAGAGATACTTGATTGAAATACTAAAACTAAACGCCTTTTTTCTTAATAACACGTTTCTAATAAGTTGTCCTTTTCTCTTTCTTCTTTCATCTACGTGCCCCAATAGCGCATGACATCAGAGATAGTGGCAGAGGCAAAACCCAAGCTTACCATTGTGAATACGTCGTCATCACACCAAGGTAAAGAGAGCGGTGAAAAGATTGAGAGGGTCGTTCAGAAACGAGGCAAATCCAAGTCCGCTTCACCTCCGAGCTCAAAGACTAGCGTTTCCTTGTCGTTGTCTTTGTGCCAACCTAAAGAGCGGCCTCCTGATCGAGAGAAGAGCTTAGAAGCGTGGAAGATCACCTCCTCCCCTTTCAAGTGTGCGAATCCTCCTCCGCCTCCACAGTTGCCCATCCGACCATTTGCTGATCCCAAAAAGAGTCCCGTCATATGCAGAAGTAGGCCGTCCATACCTAGCAATGCACACGGGCAAATATGTGCTACTGCTTTAGAGACTCCTAAATACCTCATCAGCTACACAAAAGGTAAGTGTATAAAAAGCATGTCACAAATGCTTTCTGCATGCTAACGTCCTGTGGCGATCGCACTAGAGCTATCCTTACATTTGTTAGTGATATTTGGTTCTCGTCTTGTTGAATTTAGCTGTCCTCTCTGCTTTATTTGTTCACAATTTATATGATTCTTTGATTTATATATATTTTGATTTATAAGTATATGTATGATTTTGTACCATAATAGGAACAGTCAATAAACATACATTACAATACAATACTGCTATCATCGCGTTGTTTCCCGGCAATCATGATGAGTAAAGTTTTAGGTAGTGAGATCATGGTGTATGATATCCCAGTGTAAGTAAGAGCTTCGCATAATAAGGGAAATTTCCCTCAGTGTAGTAAACTAGAGATGACAAATGTAATTATGATACTAGTAATATACTTATGGTAAATGATATATATCCAATAATATTAGCAATATAAGATGAACAAGTGGAAATTAATGACACACTTGAGTAAATAACATAGCATAGTGATCGTCAAAAAAGTTTCAATTCATGGCGGTATCGACTTAGTTTTTTTGAAAAAATAATGCAATTTGTGTCATAAACATCTCATTTTCCAAAATTGGTTTCTTTCTTTGATAAATTTATCCTGTCAGAGATACTGACACTGCCCAAAATACTGTTCTGCCATGTTGAAATATTTTTTCTGGTGTTGTATGGGAATTACGCGGCATAATCAAGTAATTCAAGTAACAAGTTATAAAACCACTATGGTTAATTCAGAGTTTGATTTTTACCAAACTTTGTCTTAACTATCTACACAATGCTCTTAGCAAGAAGACAAATAAAATGACAGGCCATCAGTTTAGTTTTCGAACCGCAGATGGTTAAAGTTTGTGAAGTAGGACCTTTTGGGCAGATTTTCATGACATTGGTACAAATGAGTTACCCAATTGGTACCATATTTGCCCTTCCTTATACAAGGTATTATTTAGCAAGGGCACCCCATATTATACAAAAGAGAATGATTATACATATATTTTTTGAAAATATGTTGAATCATCAATTTGAATAAGTATGATAATCACTATAGCCAAAACATTCAGTATTAAAAAAAATCTTCGGATATTATTTAGAATATACAGGTATACTCATAATGGTAATTTCTTATCAATAAGGCAGTGAGGCAAGAAATTTGTAGTTAATCATTTTAGTTTGTTCACTACTCAATAGGTGTCACCGGTGTAGAGTATCGCAAGACCTTAATTGGGTTTCATTTTATAATGTGAGATTCACTCAATAGATTCATTCACTCATTCATTCATTCAAAATGAGGATAATGATGGTATTTGCATTGAGATCGATATCAAGAATCAAATTATCTACAGTATACATGTACAGACAGGATATATTCATGTCGTTCTGTATCATATATTAAGCAAAAATGACCTGTTATGTGAGCTGTTAATTCATTGACATAAAGAAATTTAATTTAGTTCATACCCTAACCACCAGATGGCGAGTATGTTGAGTTGTTTGTTGTCGGATACTTGTACATGTAGTTCCACTACAACCCGGCCATGAGGACTTTCAATACATTCATCTGAAATTCCTGCAATGCTTATCCTAGCTTATCGCTAACTTCTGATCATAAAACCAATGGGCATATTAAATGTATGCAAATTGACTAGACGTGAGGGAAGTTCAGTATTGTTTAAAGTCTGAGGATTCTTCGTGTTAGATACATTCCCCCAGTCGGAGCTGTACAAATAATTGAAGTTAATAAGTGGGACATTTGTTTCTTACTCCAATACCAACATTGAGTATGGTTTTATTACAGGTAACAACTAAACAAGGTGCAGCATAGGCTTCAATCAGTATCTGTGCTAGGACAATTTTGCAGAAGCATGCGAAAAAGCTGCTAGTGACTTGTGGTTCGGCGGTGGTTTTCGCCGGGTACGTCGGTTTCCTCCAACCATTTACAACTGACTAGTCATGACTTAGTTGCAATATGACAGAAAAGGTGACGAGAATCGAAATTATCGGAATTACAAATTGTGCAGAAACCCCATGGAAGTTGATCTTTGCATTTTGATACTATGTCTTTTCATTATCTGTGTTCTTTTCATTATCTGTGTTTGTTTGTTTTCAGGTAGTTCCAAACATACTTGTATGGCAATCACCAAGGAGGTGAAAACAGTTCGCAGTGCCAGCCTCCAAACTCGACCATCCTCAGCTGGCGTGTCATAGACTGCCAAACATACATAGACCTGATGATTTCCAGTCAAATAAGATTTATTGATTTGATAGCATTGAATCTTTACTCTCCAAAGATCCGGACAGCCAAATCGCTCGCTTCGTCTTAGACGGTTGCTATTAGACAGCAGTTTGTGAATGTATGAAGCAGAGCCATATCAGGCTGCGTCCGTTACGACGACTTTAGATGTCAAGAGTAAGTTACTATCACAAATGGCAATTATGAAAAATGATAGTAGAATCGCTTTACCCTGATACCTTGTGTTGGCTGAGAGGAATAACTACTCTCAGTTATGACAGGAACATGAAGCGAGTGTCCCTAGTTGTGACAAGTACTTAGACTTGAGACTATGAATTCCTCTAACAATAGGAGTATGTCCTTCAGGAGTTAAAAAACAACAATCGAAGTATTCACAAATCCGCTAGGTCGAACACAGTCCAGCACCCATTCGCACAAAGTGACCTCTCCATTCGCTCACATGTGCGAAAATGCGATGGATTGAAAACCCCTGTAGTAGAACTGTCTGCTTTGTATGTTTAAGGAAGCTATGAAATAAAATCAGATCGGACCAGAGGCTCCACTTAAGTGGATGCTCGTAAGTAAGGAGTGTTGAAAGTTTAACTGGTTTGTTTCTTAGAGTAAACTTTCTTTTACCTTTGTATATGTGTATAAATTGTATATATCTATTGAAATTGTTTTAGTATTATTTGTTTTAAAGATGGAATGAAAAATGATTTGTCATAGTAGTATGCTGTTATGTAACAGAATGCCAAACGTTTAAATAAATAGATTGAACAATAGATTATCATTTGAGTCGTTTTTGCTCCTTCATGTGTTGTTTAATTATGTGTATTCTTTCTCATATGTAGTGTTAATCCTTATGTTGCTGGTGGCTAATTTGGCAAATACAAAATGATGTAAAAAACTGAAGAATGACTGAAACCCTGGCGGCACATGGGTACTCATCTGAGAGTACTCAGCGAGAGCTATTCAATGAACACCAACATGACATTGTTAATGTGAATTTCAAAAATCTTTGCTATGGACGAAAGTAGCCTCAGCATTGGGAGGGTTATGGTAGATAGGTTATCAAATTAAGCCTCATGTCGGACGTTTTACCGACACTTCATAAGTCTGCTATTGTGTAAATAAAAAGAAAACATGTATCTATATGTCAATCAGTTTTTATTAAATAATCATCTTTATTTTATACAGTCAAATTAAGCATATCAACACTATTTACAGTTATTTACAGACTGTCATGATTTGTCTCTCAACAAAAATACCTGAAGCATCTGACTACTTGTCTTCATTAAATATTGATTCTAATTGTTGACGTTAGATGGCGCATGGGGTTTGTATCACCGGTTGTACATTGTCACCCATGCAAAAAATGACACGCATGTGCGAAGGCATTTTCCTATTGATACACAAACTTCGTTCATGGTAAATATGAGATGAGATGTTTGCTGATATCGCAACCATGTAGAAAATTATTTCAGTTTGATAATAAATATTCTTGAACTATTGGTAGATGTTAACAGCACAGCTGTATTGTAACACTAGATGCAGAGTAGACATTTTCAACATTTAGGATCAGGTTTATGTACAATAATATCTCAGTCGTGTACGTTTATACAAAACTTATTTGGAAAAGTTCCTTACAATTTTCAAGATATTTCTATTTACCTGATTGGCAGAATTGCAAAACGGTTGGAATATGAAAAATGGAACATGTCTGTCTGATATTTTGATAGAGACGTTTATCAAAGGAAATACTAGAAGAGGCACACCGGACTCAAATTTTCAAATGGAAATTTAAAGTTGGTTGAACTGATAAAAACACTTCATGCGGACTATGAAAGAAGCAAAACTAAGTGTAGTCTGCGTTTATATTTGACGAGCGTTGACATATATACCTTACCCATTTGAAACCGGAGTGCCACTTTTAGGAAAACCTCTAGTATGCATGGTGTATTTGACCAATCCCCTACGTGACATCCAATATAGACTAAGGCATTGAGTGTTGCACCCTACAATGTCAATAATATCCACCACAGCCTTTGCTTTTATCAATAAGATAAGTTCAATGTGTATTCAATATCATAACTATAGCCTTCCCAATAATTCACTTGTGTAGAGCATAATTTGATTATGTCTGTTTTCTGGTATAATCAAATGTTACATCTTTCCATGTGCAAGGCACGTCAGTGAGGCAGCAATGCTACACGAAAGCACATGTGTGATTATATAAAAGTCAACCACTGGACTAGCTGGGTTTCTCTGTTAACCAGTATTGGTCTGACGTGCATGCAAATATTCCATATCTTTAAGACTATTTAGGAAAGCTGTTCGTGGAACTTTCTTCATTTAAAAATAAAGAATACCTCTCCTTATTTTCATCGCTAGGGAATATTTCCAAATTGTCAGATCAACCGAGTGTTCTGGGCGTGAGATGGTTGATATAGTTAATATTCAGGCACTGCGTATACTCCACTGTCCTCACTTCTTTCCGAGTGATCACTCGAACAGTATACTCCTTCCATCGTCCTTTCATGGTGGATACTTCCACCTAGATATATACCACTATCTGATAGTGTCCGTACAGAATACAGGCTAGTCACAGCATAGATTCCGTTCTCAGTAAGTGCTTCCCTTGGCGGTGGGAGCTCTGGCCCTTGCGACTGAACCGCCGCCTGCTGAGGGCTAGAGTACTGGACCGGGCGACCAGGGAAGGGAAATTCGCCAATAATGGTCGCCCAGGGTTTATCGTAGACGACGTCAGCCTCTCGGCTTGGTGCTGACTTTGTACACCCTGCAAAAGAAAGGGGAAACGTTAGAATTGCCTGGGTTGTAAGAAAATGCCAAATGAGGACATGTATTGTGGTGTACTCATTAAAGTTGGGTTTTACTCACAGATATAAAACTATTGTTGGTTACTAACTAGTAATTAAACTACGGTCGTTTATTTTTGTCTATAACTGTGAGATCAATGCTGATATGACACCGATTCCGGTGACAAGAAAGGACTTTCAGTTATTCTTGACTATGTCTTTAAGTTACTACACCGACATTAGACAGACTGGTGAGTGATTAGGATTTGCTTTTATTCTTAAATATGAGGGAGACAATGGTGACCAGTAGAGTTTTAGGACTTACGTTTATTATTTTCTATAGCTCAAATTATTAGGCTATGGTGCCTAATTTGGTCAAGGAGTTACGTTTATTCTAGATTATGCCTTTAAGTTACAATACCGATATAAGAGAGACACTTATGATCAGTTAGATCAAATACTTACGTTTATTCTTGACTATGACGAGGATGAAGATGACGACTATCAGGAGACAGATGGCTATAGAGACACACGCGCCCACCACTATATGCATAGTGGTCTCATCCCGCACGAGCTGTTGAGATCTATTCCCCCTATTATCAACTCCTGTTGTATTTGTGTGGTTCTTGGGCACGACTGTTGTAGTACTTGTGGGTGTTGATGCTGTTGGTATTGTTGTTGTTGTTTTTGTTGTTGATGATGTTGATGATGATGGTCTTGTTCGTCCGTTCGCTGTTGTGCTGCTGAGTGTCGTTTCTGAAACTGGATAATTTGACATGGATGTTAATACAAGTTCCCGGTACAAACAAACTATAGTGGTATTGGTGCCATGGTGTCAGAGAGAATGATAAATGCATAACTAGGGTCTAATCACAAGGCATAAGGTAGAAACCAATGTGGAATGGAACCTAACGTCACGAACTGACCAGTCTTATATTACATAGGGCTCAAAGTTTGGAAACAGGTACTATTATATTTTAATGAAAACCCCGCATAACTTAAGTTGCCCCTGTAAAACGGAAAGCATAAATATGCCATCAAATAAGAGGAAACTGGTCCCCGCTTATATATTTACGTTATTACACATAGTTGAAAATAGCCTTTGTTGTTGTATGTGTGTAGAAGATGTATGATTCTATCTCGGTGTATTGACTGTGCTACTACAAAGATGCAAGATCATAGGTTTAACTAATTTAATTTTCATTTGATGAAAGCAACTTAACCCATTCATGCCTTTAGCGGCCAAAACCCACCTGACTATTTTGGTGATAACTCTCTCCAAAGGCAATATTTAGAAAAATATTTGAAAGAAAGATGTTCAATAAAACTCTATCTACTACTCTCCTTCAAATAATTTGCGAATTAATGCGTCATTCAGAAGTCATTTTTAAAATAGGACAGGTCCAGACACTTGTCAAGTTGATCTCCAGACAAAAATGAGTTAACCCTTATGCTGCTAGTGGCTAATTTTGCCAATACAAAATGATGCAACGAAGCTGAAAAATGACAGAAACCCTGGCACATGGGTACTCATCTGAGAGTACTCAGCGCAGCGAAATAAACTTATGAATACCAACATGACAGGTTTTAGATGTTTATCAAAAATCGTTGTATCCTTGTGCTTTGGACGAAAGTAGCCTTAGCATTGGAAGGGTTAAAAAGTGAAGCAGTTCTTACCTCTTGGTTCACACCTGACGAACATGCTGAGGCGGACCTGGTGCGAGCGGCATAGTCGTGTTCCATCAGTCCTTGCAATAAAGTAATAATGGTTTCCACACTTAAAATCCATGGCTCCGGGAATTGCACTGAATTCGGCTATATCCAGAGTGTAGCGCCTCGACCTCGTGGGACTGTTACAGCTAAAGATGTGTTGACCAAGACTAGTGTCGTATGCCTTGTAACCACCCTCTGTCACCTGAAGTGGAATAGTACATATTAATTATAACTTTAATCAATTAGGTTATTACAAATAATGGAATATTACACAAAAGTTACAATCACACCTTCAATTGGGTTACTCCAAAGAGCCATTGGGACAATGAAGGCAACCATTCTAGCAAATAAAAATTGTATAAAGCGAAAAACAAAACGTATTTGATCAAATTCAGCATAAGGGCATTGATAAAAGAGTACATGAACTCGATTTGACATGAAATTGTATGAAAGACAACGTGAATAGCGTGTTTTCAGGAAATTGTAACAGAACAAACGTAGCATTTTGAATCATTGCTTACTCTAATGAAACGGTGAACAGTAACATATATGAATTGAGTATTATCAGAATGCAAAGTTCACAAATTGGCATTAGGTTTTGGTAGCCGTCTTATGTCGAAGCATTACTTTAAATACTAGTAAACCATGGGGCTTTCTTAAAAGTGCAGATGGAAAAGAAGCCAAAAACGGAATGCCATTTAGCTTTGAAATAATAAATACCTTCAAGTATGTTTATGAACCAGATTACTTATTTTTTCATCAAATTTACATAACTCTTACCAAAATTTCCATATACAACATTGCAGTAAAATATGGGAAAATATGTCGATATTGAAAAGAATTTCTTTCAGGGCAAACTTACACATACCTAAAAGGTGTTGTTTGCTATAATTAGGCAGTTTGTGCTGAATACATGCCACATGTTGGCTGTGGTGACAAGGGGGAACCAGATAGTCTAATTACCACCTACTAACTCTCAATTGGCACTCGTGGTATTGAAACGGTGCCCCACACGACTTCATCATACGTTATATTCAAATTTAATATTACAGGACTCAATTCAGGCATTCGCGTCGATTGTCGATTTCTGATTGCCTCAAACTAAGCGTGCATTCATTTCATGTCATTTCCCCTAGAAATGATTGTGCTGGCATGCCGTCTTAAACACAGCGTAAAGGAGGGAGTGTCCGGGGTCATTATAACTTGAATTTTTCTGCCTGCCTTACCCCATGGTGCAACTCCTAGCCCTTTATCGACGAGAATAATGCTGTGCACTTACCTTGTAAATTTTGAAATAATAGCGGTGCGCGGCGCTGGAGGGGTCAACGATGTCGGGCTTTGTGGGACACACAAAATCCACCTGATCGTGCAAATAAACCGTGAGAGGCGCCTTTGTCGTATTTCCGAATCTGCAAAGATAACAGGGGAAGTTGTACATGTGTGCTTATATTCATTAGATTTTCAAAAATGCTATAATCTAATACATAATCATATTCACATTAAGCGTTTACGGTTCCTTAAAGCACGATCACTATCAGATTATTGGACTGACAAGCATGTCAGATTTGTAAAAACATATACACACAAATAGAGATTTACATACCAATAGACGAATGAATACACATAAACATGTAGTATACACATAAACATAAACATGGGATGGCTTCTGTGTTTCCCCTAGGGGAGAGGTACATTTCACACGAATTCCTCCACCATGTGAATTGCACACATATGAGCCTAATCCCCAAGCAATGTACATATCCTTGCTACCCTTCCCTTCATATCTACAATCCAGACTTCATCCATAGTCAGACAATTGTGATAAAAACATCTTATGTCAGTTTCATAGCGATATTTAGCTTTAACTACAAACGGTTTTAAATACTAAGTGATGACATCAATGAATCTAAATATGTGTAAGATATGCGATGTATATGATGATAATTGAACATATCACGTGAACTGAATGGTAGTACTCCTGTTTGTATAGGCGACCTTGTCTCAGTTATGTGAACCCAGGGTAAGGAATGATAAAAGTGTGATTTTTTATGTCATAAAACTATATAAGTAGTTTTGGACTTTATTTGCCTTTTTTCACTGACTAGGCTTGGCACATTTCTAAGTCCAATGACAACTCTGTAAACCCATGCTCTGGAGTATCGATCACTTGTGTAAGATTCAAAATAGTATCGTTTGGACGTATTTGATTTATACAAAGGCCTTGTGACCCTGCAAATTTTCTGAGTGGTGAAGTCCATAAACTTGATACATAACCTAACATAAATTTCAACAACTGCACGGTATGAGGAATGCTCATTATTTATATATTTTTGGAAACCTAGGGGGAACAGGACGGTGTTGAAGCAATACGAATCTTGATACCACAAAGTGGACCTGCATAAAGTATACATGTACCTCCTAAGTGATATCACATATCTGTGCAAGTATTCTGACATCTTCAATTACTAGTATGTTACATAGAGGCTGATTGAAATGGGGGTATGTAATAAAAAAAACCTATACGGGTGACATGCTGAAACACAAATGCCCATTTTTCCAACTGTATTTGCGAAAGGGCAAGTGTCAGATCTGGTGATAGAGGTATAGTGTGATTTCCATCGCCCCGTGGGCACTTGTCTTGAGATCTCGAGAGGAGATTTCCGGATAAGCAAGCCGTCTCGACGACAGTATGGCTTGACTTGCGGTTTTCAATTTCAACTCAAACACAACCAGACCGGAGCGTGTGGATTAGACCTTTCAGGCATTCTTCCGCCTTGAACTTATCCCGCGCTCAAGGGGCCCTGGATGTTTGATAACAAATACTCTCCACCCTTTGCACAAATCCCTTTTTATTAGATAATATCATCCCCGGAGTAACGACCACCCAGAGGCATACAGATGTCCTATAGGGTTTTAATCATTTATACATCCAATATAATCCTCTAATTCTAGGCATCAACATTTGTATGGTATCTGATGGGAATGTGGTTCTTTGAGGTGTGTCTAGAGACGGTTCGCTATGCATTGAATTACACGCCTTGAATATGTCAACATATAGTATAATACTAGTATATATTTTTGGATATCTACATCAAGTCAGTTAGGTATACTTCTGTTCCGTAAACACATGTGCGAGGTGATGATGTGGTAAGCTTTAAATATTCATGATGTAGTTGGTAGAGCTGGATATACATCACTTTTCTCTATAGGGACAGATAAAAGCACTGCCCTGAATACCTTTAGTGGTCTCCTTTGGAAGTTTGAGATTTGATTGCCGTAGTTCATGTTCTGATATCAGTATACGTACGGTGCACCTTTTGGTTCAATAAACATGAAAGATTTATTCATATAATTAAATCTAAATAATAAATTGACCAGTTGTATCGCCCCCCCCCCCCCTCTCTCTCTCTCTCTCTCTCTCTCTCTCTCTCTCTCTCTCTCTCTCTCTCTCTCTCTCTCTCTCTCTCTCTCGTGGAGCAAATTGGATAAGTACGGCATATTACACTTTTGACCATTTCGGGAACCTTAGATATCCCACCAAAATATCCCTCCCTGAAATTACATATCCCGTCCTGCACCCATACGTACAGTAAGCAGTCAGAGCTTCAGACAGAGCGGACGATACAAACACCGGTTGTTTGTTCACTTTCTTCGTGCGTCAGACCTTTCAGTCTCCACTGAAGAGCTTAAACATTCCCAGCCCTGCTATTTTCAGCTCCTCTCAGGATTGTCATGTATAGAACAGGGGGCCCAGACGCCCTGGGTCACGGCGAAACTCACAGTGATGGGGACCACGCCTGGCTGGACACAGTAATAAAGCACCGGTAAGAGGATAGAAAGAAATGTCAACAAGGTAGAAATAATAAATACCCTAATACTTGTAATATAGAACAATTCAAACTTTGTGCAGCAATGTTGACGCAAAAGATTTGGCCGTAGGGTCAGGGAACGCCAGCCGGACAAAGGCGGGGACGTATCAAATGAAAGGGGGGATGATCCAGGTGAGTGCATAAAGAAGTGGGGGCTATGTTGTAACATTCTACCTGGACAGATGCGGAGAAAGGGGGATTACCTTGAATTTAAACATTGGCTTGACGATAACTGAAGTCGTGGTAAGGAGAATTAAACCCAATAACGGTGCACCATGAGGATCAGCAACATTAGATTAAAACTGAATTTCGTTATGCTTATGTATGTAATAAAACAAGCAATCTCTATCCCTAAATAAATATATAGCCGAACCTGGAGCCAATTCCATATAAAACAAAGATTACACCTACAGTGATATGTGTTATGCTGGTTGGGCATTTGCTTTATATGGTTGCCACGCGATAGGGTTCAACGTCCAGATTCTCAACTACTAGTACCCAGAGACTAGACTCCTAGTCTCTGATAAGTTTCAATTCCCTTCTGAGTCGACCAACCAGTGTGGTGTAGCACTAGAAATGGTAGATAGATGGCACCATTCGGTTCTTTTATTTCTAGTGTTTTAGGTCATACTCAAACAGTCCTCAGTTCACCTGGTGAGATAAATGTAAACTAATTTGACCACTCCGGCCACCTTGACTACTTGGCGTCTGGTAACAGAAAAACTTGAAAGCAGAAAAATGCATATGACAGCCTAGAAACCTAGGCTAAACTACCCACTCTATGACATCACAGCGCTATCTCTATCCACAAGGGTTGGCACCTGAAGGCTAGATATTGCCATAATATAGATCATAATCACTAACTTCAGTACATCCATTTACTGGTCAATTTGGCTAAATGAAACCCTAAAGGTCATTGAATCTAAAGAGCATAGACGAAACAATGCATCTTATTCCATGTTTATGAAATGTAAAGAAATATTTCTGCTCATCAATGATAAGAAATACATGCCACAATGCCATCTGTATTTACCATTTGGCACGAATGATCCATTTTGATAGCTGGCAGATCGACTAATCATGTATCGAATGACCCTATGCACTTAAGCTTCATATTATCAGATAGATACAAAGATACGGCACGGATTGAATGATTATCAATGTGTGTACAAGGTCTATTCTGCTCAGGTAGATAGGCGATTCATCATTCATCGACAAATGAAACGACAAAACCCATTCGTATGCTTATACCTTTAGCAATCGTGTTGTATCTTTATGTTCATTTTTTTCCTCATACAATACACGAGTAATTTTCTAAAGGAAGTACATTATATCTGTTCATGTAGATATTTGATTATTACTATGTTTGAAAAGTATATGCATTTTAACATGATACTTGTAAAAATGTGTAGGTTTCCATAAAAGGTGAAATCTCAAATATCTGATAATATTAAGACCAGGGCAGAGGTGTCCACATAAAGAGGGGCTCACTTCTCTGATTTCCTACAATACATTACGAGAAGACGGATACCAGGAAAAAAGGTTCCTGATATTAGATGCTACATGTTGGAGTGTTCATAAATGGAGGTTTCATTATAATTGCATCTCCCTGGGATACAGCGCAAGAACGCATCATCTTCTTCGCCACACGAACCCTTAAGCACCAGTATTTAAAACAGCTTCATGTTTGTATAATTTTCAGATTATCGACGTAAAATAGTAATTAAAACTCAGAGCAGCTGCGCTCTACCTATCGTATTATTCATACCTGGATATTTCAACGGCAAGGTTACGCCATGGCCTTAACAAAAGGCAACCTGTTGCCTAAGGATCACCAATGGTTCTTCCTACCCCTACTGAGAGATAACACAGGGTTCTTTGATTTCTAGAGACCATCAAAAGTTCAGGTGTTCGAGTATAGTTAAGTGGTGTAGGTGATTAGTCAGGGTTGTAAAAAGGTTAAATAGAGCCGATCTCTGCGGCTCGCGATCAATTAGTGCGTAAACTTACACAAGATAAACAATAGGGGAACACAATGCACCAGGGGGGTAGACAAGCTATGAGATAAGACTGGCCATTGCCTATAGTGGCCTCCCTCAAGATTACACCTGAACGCAATAAAAGCGGCATCTTCTTTAGCCATAGAAAACGGGCGAACCCTAGCCTCCATATTGTTCTCTAACTAGGCTAGCTGCTAACTATGGGGTGTATATAGAACCCGAGTGACTAACACTACCACGAAGAAGGCCATAAACATTGCTGCTTGACCGCTAACAAGGGTCTTGGCCAGCAGGGTGTCAAGGCGTCATTCGGACACCCAAACCATTGTAAAACGCACACCTTGACGACCAAATGTTTTGTTACAGGAATTTGAAATATGTTAATTTCAAGCACACTGTATGACAATTTCCATCAATATGAATGGATTGCCACTATTACCATAACCTATATGCATTGCTTTCACAAGGAGATAATTTAATCCTTGATAAATGAACATCCCTCTGAAAATCATGACAGCTAAAATTTGATTATTTTGCATGTGAGACATCTGTTGCTTTATAATACTTGGTAAGGCGTAAAACCTGCTGCAGAGAGTCTATACTGCAAATGCTTCCCTCCCAGTTAAAGGCATTTTCTACTAGGAACCCAAAGACAATTGGCCGTATTTTGGTAACTCCAATGTTATAGCACTTAATCTTTAAAATAAAACGTTTGACCCAACTAACAGTTTTGGACTGTATTGCTGAAATAGCAGAGCCTAGATGCTTATAGCTTTGTCCTTACATATTCCTCGGATAGCTATTGAGGGAATTGTTTCACCAGTTCATCCTTGCAGCCAAAAAGGTCGAAATATGTTTGTGATCTCTCAGTTGGGGGAAATTGGGAATAATCCAATGAAAACGATTATTTAGTACCCAACCAACAAATCGCCTTTGAATATCTAGCAAATGAGAGTTCTTTTTCGAGGTGAACGAGACCACACTTCTCAGATCTCAAAGGAGGCTTTGAGAATGAATGGTTAAAGCGTGCTCGAGCGAGTGCTTATCCCACACAATCTCGAGCCGGTACGGCTATTCCTGCCGCAGTATGGCCACTGATTTAATAACCGGGTAGATTCAGTTACCAAGCCGGGCGATAAGGTCCAGTTTGAAAGCATGGCATTTGCCGTAGCAGTAATGGTCACCTTGGACGGGTTGATTGTAAGTGGGGGCGTATTTGATGACATCGTTAGCATCTGTTTTCACAAACGGCAGATGCTGTAAACCGGGATTGCGTTTCCATTGTGGCCCCTCGTTAGGCGGATTTCAGGCCGAATCACATGTACATAAGACATCTGGCCCCCTTTCTTGTACCCCCAATGGAGTTCCCCATCCGTAAAGGGGTAAAGGGGTCTCTTACTTGTGCTGATTAGGCCTGGGTAAGGGTAAGTCAGACCACCTGTACCGCGCCTCGCGTCTTACCATAGGAGGTACATGATACGCTGGTCAATACACAATACCGTGCAATTCCTTAAGACTGGAGAAACACCAATTACTTGAGCACTGGAAAATAAGCATGGAGGCCCCCTGCATCTACCATGCACTGCTTGTACAGTCCACACTGTGCGGAGGCATGCTTGCATGTTGTTCTTGTGCCAGACATTGTTTGTATAATAAATGTAAGAGGGTACAGCACATTAAGTGACTAGTTAACTGTAATAAGTCGTCAATGGTAGAAGGTTCAAGTGGTTAGTATGCATAGGTAATTGGGCCAGCCACAATGGATTGCCCAGGCAACGGCGAGGGGAGCCCACAGGAATTCTGACATATGTGCAAGCGTTCAGACGTTGTCAGATCCACGGAGTCATTTCATTTTAACAATTTATCAAAATCAACGTTCGCCTCGTCTATTTAACGTTTCATGCCATGCGGGCGATGCATTGTTCAGATAAATGCTTTGAGCACATGGGAGAATTGAGATTGACGGTAAAGTCTCTAAAAGTAAATGCTGAAAGTATGTAGACATGGATATGCTCCAGTTTTAGTCCAATATCACTATAAATATTCAACTTAAATTGAGTCATTGTTTGAGATTCAAAGAACACTATTTCAATCTCTACTCTATGTCAGTAAGAACTATCGGCGAGAACGCTATGTGCAAATGAAAACTTCAAGATTACCATTACTATTTAAGGAATGGGTAAAGAGAAAAGTGGCATACATATCAAATTTAATGCACAAGTAGTGAAACGTATTTTCTTGACTAAGGATACATCGAGAGGGATTATACAAATTGTACACACTTAATGACCGAATTCGGGAAGTAGTATCGACGAACTAAGTGGCAGTGTAAGTATACCTTCATACGAGTAACAAACATAATACTAGTATACATATTTGTATTCGGAAAAAGTTCTTGGTGTTTTGCCTTCAATTCTTATTACAAATTTAGATAGCTAATTTGGTGAAAGTGTTTATCGCTGTACACGAGTAAAATACATTTAATTGGGATTGATGCTGCAGGGCTTTGTATTGTTGAGCCAATAAACGCAGATGTCCATGATTCATTAAGATATTTTTCTCACACTCAACTCATCTTATTGAACATGGTGCCATTCTTTCTATTATAATGTAGTATATCATTCAAGAGACAAACCACATACTAGTATATTGCTAAAAGCGTTTCCCACGATATCATTTGAACGAATCAAAACATCTTTTAAACCATCCAATTGTCTTTAGCAAAAGGAAGGGTGAAGGGTTATGAAACGCTGGAGGAAGTATACCCACAAAACAACCCGAAACAATCAGAAGAGCAAGGGTATTGTCGAGACACCCTTTTCGGTATACCAAGCACGCTGAATCAGTAGCTATAGCCTGCTCCAGGATATACGCATAGATCACAATATGACGAGCAATGATATTGTAGATATTGTAGTAACATCCCTTTTGGTATACCAATTACCACCAATCAGTATCTATGACTTGCTGGAGGGAATAAAACTAAAAAGGCCGAAACAATATGAAGAGCGCCGACATTGTTGTAACACGCTTTTCGGTTTACCAAGAACTCTGATTCAAGAACTATTACTTGCCAGAGGGAATTTACCCCCCAACAACCCACAGACAATCTGAAGAGCAGGTGTATTGTTGAAACACGCTTTTCGGTTTACCAAGCACCCTGAATCAAGAGCTGTAGCTCGCTGGAGGGAATATACCCAAGACAACCTGAAGAGCAGGGGTTTTGTCATAACACCCTATTTGGTATATCGAGAACCCAAGTCAGTAATACAGTTCGCGTGATAAGAGGAATTTTAATGAGGATGATGTTGAATATAAAATGATCCCACCTGCTGAATGTCCTGAAGGGGACCATGTAAAGAAACACAAAAACATTGAATCTCTCACTTTGTTATCTTGTCTAGTTTATTGAAATGGCTGGGAAAGATCTTACCCAAAGAAATACCCGAATATGTACCTTTAAGAATGAAAAGGTCAACGTCTATCATTGGCTGCTCACGATATAAAACTTGGCCTATTCACTCTAAAAAGCCACATAATGCCATACAAATAGCGAACGATTTAATTATTTCCGCCTTATAAAGATTAATATTACTCACACGAACCCCCATTTTTCACATATTATCAACATCCTGGTGTTTTTCCAAAACATTTTCCTTTTTTGAGAACATCTGGGTGTTCTAGTTAGAGTGGCTTATGTCTATTGTGCGGTATGAGGGTAGATAGGATGCGGGTTGGGCTGGGGTATTCTGGGGTATTGTATAGTTAATACCCCTGGTAGAAAGGGTACCATCACGACATACAGGTACAATGGACCGCGGTCACGCAGGTGTCTATACAGCTTTGGGTGGGGACAGGATTCCTTGGATAATACTTGGAAATTCTAGCCGGAAATGAGAAATAAATATTACAGGGCCCTTCTACTTGGCTGGACATGCGCAAAGAATAGGAGAATCCGTATATGAAGGTGGGAGACTTCCAGACCCTCAGGCTATGAGATCAAGACTGAAGTTTTAAAACACATGTGAGAATTTCAAACTGGTTTGAGGACACATTAGTTGCTTGATTTTAAGGTGGACACGACCCTTAAGAGAACTGTTGATCAAGTTGAAACCATTTTGTTGACTCACTCGAATATGCTATGTACAATTATGAGCACAATTATTTAAAATTCTAGTACAATTATGAACTTCCATAAGTTAACAACCCGTATAAGTGGAACATTTCTCCTGGACAACATGTGCTCAGCTTAGACAGTCTACTCTCTCTCTCTCTCTCTCTCTCTCTCTCTCTCTCTCTCTCTCTCTCTCTCTCTCAGCTTTGGCACAGACAGAGAGATAGATGGACAGACAGCTTACATAGGTGCACGTTCTCGTCTGAGCAAAGTATACAACAGACTGTCACAGTTGAGAGGATTTTGAGCATGCGCTATTTTCTTAATAATAGGATGGCTTTGTGAAAATAGTCCCTGATTGCATAGTCCGTGTTTCCCCCCAATAGCTAGGTACAAAGTTAGAGCATGGTACATAAACTACCTATGTTAACTCTCCTATCTCAGAACCCCACATGTCACGATGAGTATGGAGCTGCTGAGGAGCTAAAAATCCTTATCAGGGTGGCAATATCCAATCAAGTCATACCATTCATGTCATGTGATTAACTGTCATGTGCTAAATTCAGTGCTGCCCGTGGGGGTGATCTACAAATTCATATCTCATCTCGACGATGCAATTTTTTACTTTGAAATCGAGATATATGCAGTTTTGACTTTTGCCAAAGTGTTGTGACATACTAGTATTCGAAACATCGAGGTCTTCAATATCCATTAAGACCTCCGCCAAGTCATGAGTCTTTAGCCAGGCTAGTCGTCTTCAAAATACATACTAGTATGACCCCATGGCAAACTCTCAATAAGCCTTCAATGCCATATTTTTTCAATAATGGCCACTTCCTATAGCATTTTGGTACTCTAAGCTGTACTAAGAGCTAAAGGAGTTCAAACAGATTTTCTACAAAAGGAGAGGAACTGAAACCAATCTCTTTAAAAAATATTTGGAAAATACGTTCGCTTATTCATTTCCAAGATTTTATTTTCTAGTTCGAACAATAGAAAGCAATTAGCATTTTTATGACAGTCATGGGTCTTAAGCCAAGCTAGCGGTCTTCAAAATACATATGACGCCATGGCAAACTCTCAATAAAACTTTATTACCCTATTTTTAAAAAAGGAATAATGGCTACTTCCTATAGCTTTTTTGTACACTAAGCTGTACTAAAAGTTTAACAAGTTCAAACGGATTTTCTACTGAAGGAGAGGAACTGAAACCAATCTCTTTAAAAATAATTGGAAAATACGTTCGCTTATTCATTTCAACAACTATATTTCCTATTTCGAACAATAGAAAGCAATTAGCAAATTTTCATTACATATTTCCAATAATAATACTTCCTCTTGTAAATAAAGTGAAAATATTCTTAACTTAATCCCATCCGGATTAAGTTGGATACAATTTCCACACCAGTCAATGTTGAAGCCAAATAGGAAATTATGCAATATTAGGCATTCGGCTTGTTATGCACCCAGTTAGAGTCCTTCCCACACAGCTTACACGGTAAACATCGCGTGTATTCTTGCCTTTGATACCAAGCTCATGCGTCAGTTTTACAAAACTTATTTAGGACCAGAACATGTCCAGAGCCCAATCAGTGAAAATGAATATTGTTAAAACCTTATGTACAGGGAAACCTTTGAGATGTGATCACCTTTGGACTAGGGCAAGAGTGTTCTCTTAAAGGTATTTTCATAATGTAAAATATGCAAATGGGGCCGGGAAATAGTGTTCAAATTAGGAGGTGTTCTCATCCCGGCCCGGGGTGTTCATAATGAGAGATTTCACTGTACGCCTTACTTTAAAAGTTACTTTTATAAGTATTTTTCATCGTCCTGTAGTCTGGTTAGTAAAAATTGGACAGGTTGAAGAGGGCATTGCTAGCATAGATATCAACCACCCACCTCAGTTCTAGTTCTATTGGCAAGGCTCAAAAATACATAAAGACCAAGAATAACGTGTGTCAGTTTCGAGCTAGCAAAGCTTCGTAAAAATGCCTCAAAACACTTGAGATTAAATGAAGAAGGTCGCAGTGTAATATTAAATGTAACTTTTTACATGTACCTTTCTAAAAGTATCTTTTATTTTCATTACTGACAGTGATATTCAAAGTGCCGTGGGATGGACAGGTATTCACCTAAAAGTCATCCTAAAATGCCGGTTAAAATGCATTTGATGGTAGACTGGCTATTTAATGAAAAGTCTGACAGTGATGAGAAAAAGATGGCTGTGACTTTGGACAGGTAGACATGGCTTCTTGAACAGACATGGTATAAATTCAGTTTAGTGGCCATTATGCCAAGGCATTATAGTGGTCGTTGTCATTAAACTAGTGTATCGTGACTGGCACGGACTGTTCGGTCATGCGCAGTGGCCTGTATCCGCTAGAAGCCCCACCTGCTCGTCCGCAATGGCCTCCATGTAAAATGCATGAGGCATTTCCATGGGTTAGACCAATTTACACAATGCTTTTGCTTTGCATTAGTGTTTGCCGACTTCCCCTGGGTCGTTATCGGGACTTTGGTTCGAGGGTGTGCGGCTAGTAATCGTTGTAATATGGACATTAGCGTGCTTTACCTGTAACATCAAAACAAACTTCAAAGCCTGCCTATGCTAATTGAGGGGTGATGGGTACTGCATTAAGGGAGCAGGCACAGGTAATGCACCCACAGGAAAAAGGAATAACAGATTCACACTAAGTGATTTGTGTAAATGGTAAGCGGACGGATGCGATTGATGCCCACATTCTTTTCTGGAATGAGGATGCTTACGTTATCTCCATTGTGGACGTTGCGGAATCGTAAAGGGCACCGCAGGTTAACCCATTCATGCTTAAGAGTTCCTGTTCCTCTTGATATTGCACTCTGGATCTATGCCATTTTTGACCGTTACTTTGGAGTTAGGAATGGTGTTACCCAATAGAATAATGAATATAATTTCCTTTGATTTTAGTTGAAAACGAACCATTTTGTTCAAAATCCTGCCTGTAGTTGTACCTAGTATGACCCTAAGAGTGCAAAAGTCTTGTCTAATTATACGCCGCACAATATGTTGAGGGTATGCGGTTTCCTGGCGAAGTTGGTCAGAGAACCGAGTACCGGAAGTATTAAAGGGCTAAGGTCGTACCTAATGGGTAAAGTGGACGCTTTCCGGCCCTAGTGAAAGGGGTGCAACCAGCAAGGGGTTATTAGGTGTACCCACATAACGTATAGGGTGGGGCATTGAAAAGAATGGGGACATTTCCTATACATGACAATTAACAACTTGTAATCTGTGGCAAAATAACAGTACAGAAAATGCAATCAACTTCTTTTCCAGCATGCCAGGACCTTTTAACACTTATGTTGCTGGTGGCTAATTTGGCCAATACAAAATGATGCAAAAGACCTGAAAAATTACAGGGTTTAGATGGTTTTCAAAATGAGTTGCGTCCTTGTGCTTTGGACGAAAGTAGCCTCAGCATTGGAAGGGTTAAAAGGACATCGGGTAATAGCTAAACCTCTTGTAACTACACCACCGTTCCAACTATTTCAGTAACCGTTAAACATCCTCAGCAACTTAGATGAACACAAGAATGGATATGTAGCGGGAGACCAATTACTATGTGCGCTATAGTGAAGGCCTGGCTATGCCAGGGGTCTCAAATCTGGCATAAGCGTGACTTAACTAGGAGACACAGACGTATGAGGGGTCTCGTAATTTTTACGCGCCAACTTGCACAGAACGCGACTTTTGGGCTATTCGCCGCAGCCAGCCTGTTCAGGTTGACCGGCTAGTTTCATATCCACTGTTTTCATTTATCTAAGGTAGCAAGAAGTACTCATTTTTGTAGCAACCCATACTCTATGTGTGATGTACGAAGAAAATAAACACGCATTGTTTATACATGACCGTAAACAAGTGTTCTTTAAGTTTCAAGAGCAATGGCTTATGCAAATGTACATATGTTTAAATGTACTGCATACTTGACGAGGGAATAGTTTACTTTTACTACCACTGTCTCTTACTACTGACGCTTCAGCTGTTCCTACTACTACTACTTCTACTACTACTACTGCTGCTATTACTACTGCAACTTCTATTGCTGCTGCTGCTACTACTACGACTACTATTATTACTACTACTACTACTACTACTACTACTACTACTACTACTACTACAGTGCTGACATAATCTGTAGTGGACAATAACGATTTATCAACAACAATAACTACTAATTTGAGTTACATTCCGAGAATAATCACAAATTAGTTAGGCTTATGGGGTATCCTGGCTTTGCACCTGCGCTGTAGAAGCCAGAGGGAAAGTCTACATGCAAAGCCGGATCTTACGATTACGTAGTTGTACGTATACAATTTCCGTCTGAAGTTTGCTTCATTAGCTGAATGCACATGCTTAGGATTGTTCTTTAAGCCTCCCAATCTATTGAAGAAACAATAGGCTAAGTACTTGGACATAATGCGATCCTTTCTGCGCAGATATGTCACCTGTGTCCCGGCGGTATTCAGTCTACTGGCCCATGCGCATTGTTACCCTAACTACAATCTTGTCCACACAGATTTCTTTTCTCAATCCGTCTGTTTTTCTATATGATTAGGGGCAGGTCAATTGGGTATTAAGCGCTCACAGTTGGAAAAGAAGTCGTTTTAAAACGTCCCACGCGGACTGGCTTGGCCACAATGGGTGATTGAAATCGTTTAGTTTTTTTAAGTGCACGCTTGCTTGGTCTGGTTGCTCTAAAGAGGTCTATTAGAGGAGCTTAAAGCAGGGTAGAAAAGAACCTTGCTTCTTATTACCTAACAGGGAAGAACATCATCCCGTGCTATCACCTCATGTCTATACTCATAATACTTATTGTATTGCATGTCCATTGGCTCTACCTGTCAAGCGTACACACAGTCACACTCGTACGATACAGCATTTTGCTTTAATGTGATATGAACCCATAACATATATAACACTATGGCAATGCAACCCCGTTTTTTTTCTACATTCCGTTTCTGTATAGAAGTTTCAAAAATAAAGAAAGCATTGCTTTGCATTCTCCTAGCAATGTATCTTTTCTAATACCTTACAAGGATGAACATCCCTTGACACATGCTGTTACCTAACTTCTTTACACGTGGTTGGTAGTTTTTACATTTATGTGCTTGTTGACTGTACTAGACGTGTACAAAATCATCTGATACGACATTTTGTTTACTAGCATGATAGATATAACAAATATAACAATGTGGAGCCCATGTTTTTTTGTATTTAGTTTCTGTATGAAACATAGCTACAAATATAGAAGTAATTGCTGTGTATTCTCCAACCATGTGACTTCTAATACATACGATTTGAATGGGATAAGACGATTTTACCCATTTTGCCATATTGGGGATGTTTGTATTGTGTCACGTTTTTTATGTAAAGGATACATTTTGTTAATCAGTAGTAACAATAAATGAAATCAGAGCAGAGTACCCTAGGAAAACCACCGATCAGCCTAAAATCATTTGAAATTTACATGGATGCTGCAGGTGGGCATCGATAAACGGACCCTGTGCAGTGCTGAGACACGGTCGTTGCACAGTGCGTGAGGGCACTTTGCTATGGGGCAGCACCTATACTTAAGCTTGATGGCTCTGCCAAGATAACCTGGTCGACTTTCGTCAAACCCCATCCAGCAAAAAAATCAAAACGCAATCCAAACAACGTCTGGCGGCCTCATATGAAACTTGAACACCTTTTCTTCGTAGGCCAGAGGTACCAAAGAAGAGCTGAATCGTAGACCCCCGGGCGCGGAGCCCCTATTTACCCAGCGTGGTCCTAATGAAAATACCTGATGATCAAAGTAAACAGTGCATTCTCGGCCAGTGTTGAATTATCTTTACATAAACAAGGAGCCCCACGACTCATCCGTCCGTCAATAGAATTGTAAGATAGCGCTAGCAGGGTGTTGCGACCATCTATTGGTGAGTTGAGATAGTGGATCTTGGTATACACACAAAGTCTGACTGGTATCCCACGGGTGGCCCGCTACATGGAGCCTAAAGGGGGATATAGCC
>OZ012693.1:27074604-27207104 GCA_963942565.1 Maea johnstoni | reverse complement strand
GGCACCAATAGCATTCACACGTGTGAAGAAAGGAAAAGCTAGCTACATTCGTGTAACCAGGTTCCTTTGGCCATTGTACAAGTGGGTTAAGTGTGGTCTTTGTATGCAGTTCATTAGATTCACTCGCACCACGTATACAAGAGGGTCAAGGGATTAGTTCACTTGAGACAATCCCCAACCAGCAGAGGTACTCGGTGTCACTGCTTGCCTACAATCCTTGACAAGCAGATCCATTCAGAGGTTAGGGGGTTTGGAGGCACTTGACTAGTAAGCGGACTTGGGAGGGAGGGAGTTGGCCTGTTGTCATAACTCCAAGAGGTCCTTGAGAGGGGTTAAGGCAACATTTGGACCTACAGGCCATACACGTAACCGAACGAAGGTAATCGAAGTGTCTGTGCCCGAAAACATATAGTTGATGATGTAGTATGCTATATATGCAATTTTGTGGTAACCTTTTGAAGCTATCTGCATGTTGGTTTGAAAGTAAAATAGGGTTAGATACAAAATTTGCTGTTTATCTGGGAGTAGGCTCAAGGGAGTGGAAACAAAGTCTGCGATAGCCTAGAGGTGGTCCACTTGCTGTCTTGTCGGTCGCCTTGACGACTGGGCATGCTCGGTCATCATCCCGTCAATCCCAGTGGAAGCATACTGTTTACTTGGTGGTATTTCTTCTTTTTTTAAAGCCGAAATGTGGATAGTGCATTATATGTGCAAAATTGAGGGTAAATTGTGAACCAAAACTTATGGAAGTTATATATGTCTACAATAAAGCAGAACAGAAGTGATGGAAAATAACCAAGTAAAACTTAATAAACGTAATATATGTCTATATCATACCAGAACAGTATTGATGGTAAATTGTCAACTAAAACTTATTGGATAAAGTTATCTAAATCTATTTCAGACCAGAAGAGAAAGATCGACCAAAAACCTTGTCCAACAAGTATTCAGACAACCTATATGAAATCCCTCTGTCATCGCCCTCCCTTCAGCTGTAGCGGCTGCTACAAACTCCCATTTGTTTTCTTTCCATTTATCCCTGGCAAGCGTGTGTTTATACATTGTTGACCCCCGAGACTTATCTGTCGCTCTAGCACCTGAACTATCCGATTCACGCCCAACACTTCAGAGGCACTGCCCTGCCTTTCAATCCCCCATTGTCTAGCTTAGAGATCACATTTGCAAGGACTGAAAGCGAAGATGGCAAAGGAAAATACAAAACACTCGCTTTGTGTGATCTTGAATCAATCTCTGTCTTCTTTTGGCAGCGAGCAATAGAGAGGATCAATGAGGGGTACATTCCTATTCCGTGGTATCCTACTGTTCTGCACAATCGGCGAGGTATTCATTCTTAAAAGGGTGGTCCACACTGAAAGCCATTTACTACAAGTGAAAGTCCAACCAATCATGCGGTTAGGCGGTGGTCTCCCACGAGTACTCCTATGTCCTATACTATTTAGGGCTAGTCACGAAGTAGTAGTAGTAGTAGTAGTAGTAGTAGTAGTAGTAGTAGTAGTAGTAGTAGTAGTAGTAGAAAAAGTGACGATAAATGAAAACTCTACGTGCGAATATCTGCATAGACCTGCATATTCAGGGCTCTGGTATCAACTAGTCATATATTTCCTGACGGATATAGAGATGAGGTACCTTTTAGTCCCCTTAGATAACAGTTAAGCACGCCGACATGAATATATTATTATCAGATTTTCCTATACCCGTTTTTATTATAGTAGACCGTCGTATCCGCAATACGCAGCTACAATATAATAGAGTCTAGAACAAAACTCTGCTACATACATATAGAAGGTTTAAAACAGCCTCTTGTATCTAGGTCGCTGGACAATACATGGAGGGTACCCACATGCATGGGAAGCAGGTGAAATGCGGGTATCCCTCAGAATACCCTGCTCCAAGGGTATGGCCATTAAAACCACGGGGTACTACCCGTCCCATTACCAGCCTTTGTGCAACTCTCACTGTCATCAATATCAGAAATGGGTGGTATAACTCCACCCTGAACATCCCCGTGATGCTAATTACAGAGATGGGCACATTCTCAATCTTGATGAAAGTGTGGGGTTCAGACTTGGCCTAAATTCCGGCCTCAATGCATGTACATGTACACACCTGGATGCGAATAGGTAAAGCAATTAAGTCTGTAGTTGGTGTACATGACCCTAGATGGGATTCAAGAGAGGTCCATTTACATCAGTCAGCCGCGGATAATGATAAGGGTTCCAGTTCACCACGACCTCGCAGTCATTTATAGATCTAGGACTTTTACAGTAAATATTCAACTTATAGATATTACAGAATGCAGATGAGTACGAATTCCTCTTTCGTGATTATCAGAACCTACTCTGAAATCCCAATTTTTGAATGTCATGCAATTCTGCCATGGTGCAAGTAACACAATAAACCCTTTATACGGGAATCCCTAATGCGAACAAAGTCGTTCCCAGTCCACCTTATCCAAATACATCGTGGAAACCTCAGAGATAGGAACACACCCTAATACCACTTCCCAATACGAGAAGACATTTAACACAAAGAATACACATCCAAATACATCGTGGAATCCTAAGAGATAGGAACACACCCTAATGCCATATCCTAATATGTGAAAACGTTTAACACAATGAATACACATATCAGGTGTGTCGCCGTTGAGTGGAAATTTAGTCTCAGTTGCACATAGTCAATTGATGCTTAAAGCAGCTCCTTTAAGGTTTTAAACCCGAGTCGCCCAGACCACCTTGGACTTAAAGCCGTGATCGATGCGCCCTTTCAGCTTTAAGGGAGACAGATGCCAGAATGTCTGAACCACCAAGCACAGACTTGTCTTTAACTACCACCTTCGGTTCCTAGGTCTACACTCACAGCCCGTTGATTTTTTCGGCCTCCCCGTCTTTCCGTTTTTATTCATGACAAGCACTTATTTTCGTACAATTCATCGCCGATTCTTTCATGTAATTGAGCGTTTTAACGAGATCTAATGACAGGTCTTGGGAATGTGCGCTTGAAAAGGCGATCACACAGGCCTCTCCACTCTGATTGCCGCTCGCAGGCAAAATAACACCCCAATTCAGTAACGCACCGTCATGGAGCTGGTTTTACATGCTGAGGCCATTGTTCACGTCGATTCCCCCAAATATACACACAGATGGTAAAAAATTGCCGACAATTTCCGTGGTCGCACTCCATAAACTTTTCCTGACCCATTAACAACTATTTCCCACCACAAACAGATATTAACGAATGCGCGAACAGCCCGACAAGGCTGGTACCGCAAGGCACAGCACGCGAACATCTAGGCTTTTCAACGTGCACGATTTAACACGAAAATGACAACCTATAACTCACCCAATGTATTCTCTCTGTAACACTTATGGTTCTGTTTCGGCCTTCGGGTAAGTAGGAAAAGGATAGTACACGTATACTATTAACGTTAAAGGTACCGAAAAATCTCTAAATGTGAACAACTTCTGGTTGTGAACTCTTCCTAATATGTACACAAATAACATGTTTCATTCAAATATGTGAACACCTTCCAATTTGAAAATGTTTCCCCCGTTCAGATAGTATTTTCAACCCAGATGCTTCACTCTACAACCAACATTTATGCTGCGATTCGTCAAATGGAAACACACCACAATGAACATCAATATACCAACTTACTAAACAAACATTATACAGATTGAATGTTTAAAACTTCCTGAGTGGGTACCTAAATGTTTTAATACTTTGAATACTTCGCTAC
The DNA here is from genome assembly GCA_963942565.1 of Maea johnstoni. Taxonomy (NCBI): domain Eukaryota; kingdom Metazoa; phylum Annelida; class Polychaeta; order Spionida; family Magelonidae; genus Maea; species Maea johnstoni. Next base: position 27,203,344 of record OZ012693.1, on the reverse strand, counting down.
ATCAATTCTTTCAAGAGGAGTGGTTTTATGTGTTTATAATTACACGTGTAAAAACCACGGGGATGTTATTACAAGTCAATTGGCCTGGAGGGTATTAGGGTAGTGGTATCAAGATACATCAGTATAGGGGCATCACTCGTGGGCATGCGGGTTCCCATTCCGCAAATACCACAGTTGTTTGCTAACAACCTGTGTACCCTCAATTATACTAAACAAAGTCTGCGGACTCAGATTACACATCCGCTCTTGGCTTGACAATGCAATTGAGAGTTGAGAATTTTATCAAGGTATTTCTTAACACACTCATCCCATAGGGGCCTAAAATCGCCTGCCAATGTAAGTGATATCTTCTAACAAAGACATCTTTTCAAAAGTATTTGAGGAGGAAATGTTAATCTGAACTCAGTCAATAATTCCTCTTTCAAAATTCTGGGAGTGTATGTTTTATTTACAGATTATTTGCATAAGTATTCGATAAAGCAGACGACAGTTCTCAGTTATGTTGCACTACCAACTTTTTGTGTTGAAATGAAGACATATCATCGTAGCCCACTTTTTTCAAACTAGTTACAATATAATTTTTTTTATCATAAATCACGTTCATAATTAACACATCTTTTTGACCACACCTTAGTTGTAGTATTGAAGTCATGTGAGTGCGTCAATTTCCCTCATATTAAAGCTAATCAATTATACATACATTGGAGTGTTAATAGCTCTCTGCTTGGCAGTTCTCTGTATAGATCTGCCAATGAAGCCATCGAGATAAAAACGCTAGTTATCTTTCCCTCCGTCCACTTCAGGTGCTGATTAACTAAATAAATACAGCACTCGAACCACGGGGAACTCTAAATAAACACTGATTACACACACAGTATGCATAGTGGCAATTACTTGCACCCTTATGACCACATGCACTTAACACGGGAGGCGCATCAGTTTGCTTTAACTGCACACCATTAGACTTCAAGAATCCGCTGTTTTTGAAACCATTATCTGGGCAAAATGGCATATAGACACACGTACGTTCACTCCAGTGAACCTCCCCTCCTACTTCAGTGTACTTCTGAAATTCAGTATTTAAACCGCAACTCCTCAGAGAACGGTTCGCTTAGGGTAAACAAAACCAATGCAGCTACAAACATTCTTAGAAATAAACAGTTTTTGGAGTGTAGTGTTTTTGAATTCTACCATACACACGAACGTATCTTTTTAATTCGGCACCAAGCGTGATTCATGAAACCCGAGACTATGTATTCGATATTCGATCAAGATACTTAGGACTTCACACACCACATGTCTGAGCTTAAATCCAAATCCAAATGCACACTTGAATCAATAGCAAATATACACTGAGAACAACACAATACATATACACAATAAACACACATGCATACACTGAGAAGTTGAAATACGTATACATTATACAGTTACATACATACTAGGGTTCCATTGTCAGACATCAAAACTTTAAACTTGAAATGACTAGTTTGAAAGTATATTCACTATGTACACACTACACACATATTCACAAACTGTATTTAAAGTGATTGTCTCACATAGGGTTTCTAATGGTTAATCTTTTTTATCAAATACCTTAAATTGATCTACTTTGAAGGGTTAATTGAAGTATATGTTTTATTACTTACCGACATGTACTTGGGCTCCATGTCACTTTATGCAGCATGTATTCTGCTGAGGAATTGTAGACACAGCAAAACCAGCATGCCAAAAACAGGAACAACTTCTCCTGAACACTTCCTCCCATCGTAGACATGGTCGCTATTGAGTTTATGATGTATGGGCTTCCACAAGGGCCCCCACTTGTCTCCTTCACTGAAAAGGTCACTCGGCCCTTTTGTGGCGATAAGATCCTTTGAAGGCCACAAAAAGCAGGTACGATGTCCACTGAGAGCAACCAATTTAGGTCAGCTGTCAGGATGAGGGATGGAGCTAATAGACTCTGCCTGCTGCTGTTGCTGCTATGGGTTCTACTGATAGTATGTATGTACCAACCTGGTACTTAACACGCAGGCACCCTGAAAAGCTACACTCCCAAAGAGCCACTCAGAAGCATACTGTGGTCCGTCCCCGTGTGTGTCTTCGCCGTTTTAAAAACCTGCCCAAAGGTCGTTAAAGTTAAATCCTGCTTAATAAGCGTGTGGGCACTGTGAAAGTCCGCAGCCTAGGAGACGAGCATGTGTTCCCAAAGCCCGCTTCTCCGGTTGTGCCTGCGCCACGGAGAGGCGCACACACAAAATCCCTTTACTCCCTTTGTTATTCAAATCCGGGCTACCCATTCAGGGTGGCTGTTCCGGCCTGCTAAGCTTATTAGATGCCATTAAAGGCCTGGGCTTGGGCCTGGCATTAATGATTTAGCCTGACATAGGTTTTAAGTGGGCAGTTGTAGAGATGTACAGCGATAGGGTCTTTTGAAGGTAGTTTAGAGGAACAAGTGGAGGTGATTTACAGAGTAGGTGGGACACACCTTCGCTCCCTATGAACTCTGCTAGCTAGCCGACTAATGGCTACCCCAATACACAGTGGGATACACGTTACATACATACATACATACAGAGAGAGAGAGAGAGAGAGAGAGAGAGAGAGAGAGAGAGAGAGAGAGAGAGAGAGAGAGACTAAATCTTCATAGTTTTCCTTGAAAAGAACTATTTTTTATACCATAGTCAAGTACTGTTGTTCTTGAAAACAACAGCGACAAAGCTCAAAGGTTGTTGTTGTAAATTATTGCACATCCCTATTGTTCCAAAATCATCTTTTGGGTGAACCTTTTTCGGGACAGTTTTAGGTCCAAGTGTACCATTCTGTGTATGTACATAATCAGCCACATCCAGATGACAGAGTGCGAAACAAGGCTAAAAATAATGTTTTCGTGGTTTCTTTTGAACGACAAATTACTTATTATCACATATGGCCCTAAATTTACAATCATTGCAAGACCTTCGCGTTTTTGCATGGTAGAGTTTGGTAAAACTGGTGAAACGTCCTAATAATAAACGTATGAAAAGTATATACCCAAATATTGGCAAGTGTTTATCGAAATGGTTAAAGCGACTAATGGTTGTTATAACAAGAGAATGTCTAATGGAAACCTCCAAACAGAAGCCCTATAAGAACAAGGATTTCCGAGTTGGTGCTTCGCTTAAAACGGGGCTTCATTTGAAAAATAATCGGAACTGGATGTGTACTTCGGAAATCCTCCGTCCAAATATAAATGTTACAGTACCAGCGTTAAATCCGTGAAAGGGTTGTATCGACCCGTAATGCCCTCCCCCTCTTGGATCCGCATCTAAGGAAAATATATTACTGAACTCATGCAGCACCTGAAACTAACCCCAATATATATGTTTATACATATATATCCGAGTTAAGCCTACGACCACCGTTCAAATATGTTATGAGGTGATCCCCTATTCCTTATTATTTTTTGATAACTTTCATAGTTTACAGACTACACTTTTCAAAGACATTCTGATCATGAATAGGGTAACCAACCCATATCTACAGTTCCGACGAAATTCAGGAAACATCGCTAATTTTATATTGTAGTAATGGAAATAAGAAACAACAGCAGAATTAATCTTTACTTGTCTGTAACGCTCAGAATTCTGGTAAATTTGACCCACCCATTTCTTAAGTCTCACATCTATGTGTTTAGTAGCAGAGAGGTCTGTCAGCAGTTGAGATGGAAATGACAAACAAATGCAGAGCTAAGAGGCTTTAATCCCGTGAAGCTTTGTTTTGCTATGATAACAGTGATAAGATGGAACATGTGTCAACAGGGGATTAGTCCCTTATCAGCAACCTAGTACCCATCATTGACATCGTTTCCCCTAGCCCAGGGGACAATACTTAGTTCCATGCTAAAGGCCGACATATATAGTTGTGTATTGTATTCTATCAGGAATATCTGTTATGTATTACCGGTTGAGTCTTTATCGTCATGATAATGCCGTTACACTTTCTAAAATTGTCAAAGACATGATGATAACGAGATATAAAGAGCATCTGCATGTTCTTCGTCGATTTTGTTTCTCCTTAAGAGTAGAATAGAATTGAATATATATATACATATATATATATATATATATATATATATATATATATATATATATATATATATATATATATATATATATATATATATATATATATATATATATATATATATATATATATATATATATATTTATATACATATATATATATATATATATATATATATATATATATATATATATATATATATATATATATATATATATATATATATTTATATATATATATATATATATATATATATATATATATATATATATATATATATATATATATATATATATATATATATATATATATATATATATATATATATATATATATATATATATATATATATATATATATATATATATATATATATATAATGCATCACCAGGCCAACCGCTAGTATGTATGCAGTGGAGACTCGAGTGTTACCATATATAATTAGGCGAGGGTTTGGGTTTAAAGTCAGTGTACCACAAGACTCTACTCTGGCCTGTATTACTTCATAGGATCATATGCTAACGACCAATTATCAGTTCAACGCGTAGGTTTTACTCTTTTGTATAAACTCGACATTGGACCATTGGACCAAGTTCCCCCCATAGATATGTTTTTTGAATGTTTTGTCTTGTATTGGCTCTACCAAATATGTGCTGTTGTACACCAAACGTCTGTTCATACGTGATCTACTCGCTAGATGGCGGCTCCGTCTAACTCTGTTCGGGCGTGGCAACGGTATGTAGCAAGGAATTAACCAATGCTAAATACGAAATGTTTTCGAAACCGTTAACGATGTTTTAAATATGCATCCAATGGCATCAATACAAAATAATATAAAAATCCAACAGAAACCCTATAAGAATACTCAATCCCTAAGTTGGTGTTTCGTTTCAGAGGGGGCTTCATCAGTTCATTTTCCAAATAATCGGAAGCTGTTACTATATTTGTGCTGGGGACCTACTCCATGTAGATGTAAATGCCATATTTCCAGATTAAAGAATTGAGCTAGTGGAAGGGCCGTGCTCTCCAGATATCACCTGTTATCAGAGACCACTCCCTTTAAAAACCTGTCACTTGCTTTCTCTATGTGGAAAACATTTTAAAAGACTTTACTTTGAGTCATCATTTCACATTTCTCCTACAAAGTTTTAGAAGTAACTTACAGAAAGTAAAACATTAGTGCAATGGTACATCTTCTACGCATGCTCTTGCAACAATAGAATTAGTAGCCATAGGATTATTGTAAATACCTTTTGAATGTAGTAACTAATGACTGTAACCACGATTAACTCGTATCTAACTAAACGTGGACTAGAGTGAGGGAAGTTGGAAGTTTGTTCATCGTCACCTTTTCTGCCAACCGATGGCTTAATCGTATTTTAAAATTTTTTGAACTATGTTTGTCTTTATTCCACATTGCAAATATAGTTTTGACGATACATAAGACTTCAATCTTGGTAGCTTTATAAACCTTGTTTTTAGATAAATATATCTGAATGTAGCCAGCGTCCATGGCATTAATCGTAATTAGCCATTTGTTAAAAATGAGGGAACTGGAGATCCGGAAACCGGCAAATCGCCCACACCCTGGTCACTGAAAACTTATTACATGCCTGAAGCCGGATAGCTGATGATAAATTCGTTACCCTCTTTGTAAAATAAAGGATACGGCCTGGTGTCTGGATAGTGGACCGCGTTTCATTTCGAAAGCTTTTTTATGTCTATATTTTCGGGGATCGACTCACATTTGACATTCATTCCTGTAGTGATGTCGTTATAAAAAGTCGAACGTGCTTTTAAACCATAGACGCATATGATAGGGGCATATATCTATGTCTAGAAAATATGTTAATGATACCATGGAAACATGAAGCCAGGACATTTAGTTATCGCAACTGAGAAAGGCTTTGCCCACACAACAATACCCTTTAAGAAGAAACTGCTGGCAATATGAGAAAAGTCGACTTTCTGCTCCAGTGACCATGTCGACCATTTCCTCCTCAACGTCTCTTGGCTCTGACAGGCTCATTATGTCCATTTCTATGTGGAACATTCCAAAAATACAAAGACCCGGGCGAGCTGGTCAACCGACCCTCTTATTTGCCTACCCGATGTTCGTAATAATCTCCTCTAATAGATATAACTGCGGCTTAGCAAAGAAAACTTGTCCGGATGTCTTTCACGATAAGCTTAATTTCCTATTTAACCCAGCTTACGCGGTCGTGGGACAGGTATTGTCGCAGTCAGAGGCAATCCATGGTATCCCGACACCTTTCTGGAGGAAGCTGGAAAACGCTGTCTGGACCCTGAGCGATAGAGCGTGGATGTTCACTAAATGCCCTCAACATTGTACAAACCACCCCATGCAGTGCCAAAATCCAAATTCGTCATGCAAAACAAAACATTTCCGCTTTTTTTGTCGATTTTGGTAAGACGGTATTTTTAATGATCGTTCCCTCATCAACTTCGAATGTTAAATCAAGCTACCCTCCCGCCGTGTTGTGGCTTTACTGAGAAGAAAAGTATACATGTACTTTTATACAAGAAGGTTGGGTTAGAGATAGAAGGATAGAGTCTAAATGTAGACCCTTCCTTCGAGTTTCTATTCCCCTACATGTACATGATCGTGGCAGTGACATATCTGATTGGCCTCAACTCACCGGAGATGGGCTAACGGGCAATGCTGGACAGACGTTGGGTTTCTAATGGCTATCTTCAGTGAGCAATTAGTGTAATCATACGGTGCAGTATGGCTTAGGGTGCCTGGTAGTTCAATGGGGATCGTGTGCTAATGGCCTGGCTGCCTCTGGCTAGATGAGGTGATACTCGCAAAAATGGCTTCAACGAAAGTAGGCATAGACACAAATAAAGGCAAAGGTCAGATGTGACTAGAACTGTATGTTCCTCAGTCCAACAGCAATAGTAAAATATAATAGCAATGATCTAACGATGCAAATTAACTAAGTAGAGTTTAGGATTATATTTGTGTATGTATGTATATATATATTTATAAACATATATGTGTGTATAATATATATATATGTGTGTATGATATATAAATATATATATATATATATATATATATATATATATATATATATATATATATATATATATATATATATATATATATATATATATATATATATATATATATATAAATGTGTGTGTGTGTGAGTGCGTGTATATATGTATATAGGTGTTTCGGTGTTTTATCACTTGACGTAGCTTGCATGGCAAATTCTGATCTTACAAGCCAATACTACAAGCAGTGATAGTATAACTTAGGAATTTGCATTTTCGTTTACCATCACCTTTTCTTACGTTTTCAGGCCACAACGCGGTTAGCCATTTACTTTTGGTTGGGGGAACCTTCGTAAGAGGGGAATCTACCAATTATTTCCGATTATTCTCAAATCACTGGCGACATATTCACTAGCCCCAAGTCGAATAGAACTCGCTACCCTGTTGAGAGACGGCGAGCAGATCAAGTGGATTGCTGTGCACGTGGCCACTCGGCCATCGGGGCAGCAAACACAGATCATTTGGCGCCATCTTTAGGTTGAAGGCAGTACTATATTCTTAAACAACACTGCGGAGATCCACTCATCAATGACAAGGAACCTGGTCCAGAGAGATTCCATTACGATGGTGGTCTCTGCCTGGTCTAACTATTTCAAAATAGTTCGTTAATTCTCAATTTATTTTCAAAGCATTTTCAAAATGCAACCAGGTGGTTGTCTTTGTAGGGAAAACCACACAAATAAGTCGAAAGAGCGGAATAAAAAATAGTGAAATGCATCCTACGACGTGCCAAAAGGCAAGGTAGCTAATAGGGTTAATTTGTGATTATAGTAAAGGGTCATTATACGATTTTTTTCATATTTAATACCTACGCCCGTATCCTTGTAGGCAGATCAAATTCGACTGCTTAGGCTATCACTGACCAGAATGAGAAACTAATTATCTAAGAACCTCATATAGGCTATTGGAAATCGTTTTGACTTTTTTCTCCATTTTAAGTTTCACCAAAACATAGTCGCTTCAAACGAGAATTTCGGGAATGAAATGCTCATTGAATTACTTGTAATTCAGTTTATAAATGGTTAATATATTTCAGAGGAACGACTATCTATTTTTTTTTCAATTTTGTTAAGTCTCAAAGGTATGCAATCTAGAAGATGAAAAATGCATTTTTTTCTATTTTCGACAAAAATACCAGAATATTATTGTGTTATTCTGTAAAGAAAAGTATGGCTGGTATTTCATAAAAGCAAGTGTTAATAAGACCAGGAAATATGATAGTAGCTGTGTTATTCCATGTTATTTTACCAGATCTCAAACTATTAGCTCAGCGTATAACTTCAATGAGTAAAGCTACAATAGCATGACGTTATTTTTATCATATTTGCAAACACAGATATCATGTTATCGATATCAATTCTTTTCGTCTGTACCTATCTACACATCTTTTCATTGGGAACACAATTTGTGCAAAAACATTTTACAAAAAAGGTAATTAAATACCGTCAGTGACTTAGGACTCTAAAATAGATTCTCCCTGGTACCGTTAACCACGAACAAAGCTTTGATACATATATCTATAATTGTCATGATGCAAAACGCGTCTCTGTTACAGCGTAAACTCTGTGGTATAGGACGAATGCATACCTGTCAACATTCACCCACCCAATATCAGGAGATTCCTCACATTGCTCTTTTTGGAGCCTTTTTAGTGGCATTTTCTTTTGTTTCTTTCTTGAGCACCAAGGGAATGGGGATGGGGATGCTATCTGATGGTGACAGGTTACAGTGTACCGGGACCAGGGACCTCCAATAGATTCGCTCTGACCGGGACCCTCTCCTTCTTTAAGCGCAGGGCATCAGTGGCTATCAAGCACAATGTTTGAGGCAGGATCTACCCCTCTTTCTCAAACCAATCAGTTCGTCGTTGCAACGCTTGCTGAGAGAGAGAGAGAGAGAGAGAGAGAGAGAGAGAGAGAGAGAGAGAGGAATAAGTACATTCAATTTCCTAAGCATGGGGCATATGTCCCGTCTGCACCCCAGAATATCCTATATGACAATACCTAGCTGGTCACCAGTAATAAGCAGACAAGGCTTTGGCTGTAAGAGGGGTTGAGGTGAATCAATCTGATTGGTACCAGGGAGCTTTTATCTTAGTTAGTATGGTGGTCTCTGTTGGTACACAGTAGTTTGGAAAAGTAGATAGCAGAAAGACCATTTCCCTGTGAAATGGTTAGTTGGGGATTTCCTTAAAACTGCATATCATGAGCTTATTTGGACATTATTTCAAATCAGGTGTCCCACCAGGAGAATTTTGGGGGTATGATATCATGAGAGTTAGGTAAGCGAATGCATGGGTATGACCAAAGAGTAACGCACATGTTGTGCTGCCCTCTATTGATGCAAGAGAGGACTACTATACATTTGCATGAGTCATCGGATTCTATAAATAAATGACCTATTTATTAGGACAACGCATGGGAAACCCCAACTTGGAGGCTGCAACTCAACTTCTGGAAAACGCTGCACACATCCCAAGAGAACTCCCCATATTATAAAGCATAGCGATTAACGTTTTTACTTCGTCATATGTAAGCTTACGAAGTAGTTTGTTGAGGCTAAGAGTAGGTTGTAGACACCCATCAGCATCTTTGTAGATGTGGTCAATGACTTACAACTCAAATAGATCCTGACCAGTCTCCCTGGTATTAGTGGTAATACTAATAGTGGTATGGTGAATTTCCACAATCATGATTGGAGCACAGGTGGTTCAAATTATGGGTGTTTGAAAACATATAACTTATATAGTGTAATAGGTGTAGTGGAATTGCCTATGTTACTGCAGAGAAATACATCCCCTTGATCCGCAACCCCATAGGCACAGCATGCTAGTACCTAGGTGATGTGCGCCTCAGGTTACGCGGTGTTGCCTGGGGAAGAAATGGTCACGTGATCTCTTATAGCAGGCAGCAGGCAGCCAATCCTGCGGTACACAGGTTATCTATGACTCATAGTCGGAGGCAGCGAAATTTGATGACGCATGCACAGTGCCCACTCCCTGTCTACTACTCCCAGGTTACTGCACTTAAATATACCTCAGGAACCTGCTCCAGCTGTCTGATCAGTAGTACTTTATACTTTAGGTGATAGCTGAGAGTAGTAGACATGGGATGTATTTCTCTGGTGATAGGTATGGTGGGGTCCCCCCAAATATGGAAAGGGATCACCATGGCATATCTACTGTAATACTGTTCAGCTGGAAGAAATTCCTGTGGGTAGACTATGGGTTGGTGAATAGGTCTCTGGTACATGTACTTAAAACAGTATGAATAAAGAATGAAAAAGAGTTAGATGAGTTGGATATGTGGGAGCTGAAACAGGGCAAATATCATAATCACATTATACCAGAGAAATACATCCCCTTGATCCGCAACCCCATAGGCACAGCATGCTAGTACCTAGGGTATGTGCGCCTCGGGTTACACGGTGTAGCCTGGGGAAGTATTGGTCATGTGATTGGTTTCGCAGCAATTTCAGTCTGACCCAGGGCCTGTGAAACCAGCAGGCAGCCAATCCTGGGGTACACAGGTTATCTATGACTCATAGTGGTGTGAGGCAGCGAAATTTGATGATGCATGCACAGTGCCCACTCCCTGTCTACTACTCCCAGCATTATGCCCAGTGTGCAGTGACAGTGATATGTCTGGTTGTTCAGTGCCCAGAGCCTAACTAGTGCTACATGCAGGTCATTAGGGAATGGACTTAAGAGAATAGAGCATACCTATTGACTGCAAGCAGGTTATATCTGTTGATCCACAGCTGTAAGCAGTAACAGAGAGAGAGAGATCTGCGGGCATCCTATCCATCTAGATCTTTGTCTTATTTGACTACTGAATCCAAGACCATTTTCAGACTGGCTAGTGGCTACAAAATTTGCTTTCGATACTAGCCATTGTTTTAAAAGATTCTAGCAGTCTCTGAAGCAATACATCTATGGTTTAGTGTAACACCTAAATAAACTATTTCTTTCTCTGTATGATGCGTTTTGTTCTTGGTTAAAGTCGAAGGACACTTGTTGAACTTAAACTGTCCCAATGTCCTGAATTTGTACCTGTTCTGGTAAGTTAATTTCTTGTGATTAGTCCCGTTTACCTTCTCTACATGACTTCTTGTTGAGGGAAAATTGACAGGTTTGAACTACAGCAGGAATATGTGAAAGAAAGCTAAAAGAAAGAAAAATTAAAACCTGCCATTTCTCCCATTGTAAATATTGATCGATTTCCCTCTATAGTTAAGATATTTATGATCTTTTTAAAAGAATGTTGCATGTGTTATTAATTTTTCACTAACTAGTGTAGGTCATAAGAGTAAAAGGAGACAATCTTTTCATAGTATACAGATCTGCACCTAAACAGTAGTCCCAAAATCATAGACTTAAACCTGAGTACAAATTATTTGTAATGATCATATGTATGATAAGATAATACTAACGGTTACCTATAATTCAATGATTTTATCCAATAGATATTTGATATTTGACAAATTTTTGTCTTCCTTTGTAGACGTCAGCGACTGGGGCTCCAGTAAATTGGATGCATGACATGCACATCAAACCTCGCAGAATTACTACAGTGATTATAAACACTGCAAGCCCACCTACTGTTTGAATGGAGAATAAGATTCTCCAAACGTCACAGGATTGTTAAAATGATTTTTGACACCACATGCCTACCTACTCTTTGAATGAAGAGTAAAACACTTTGTTATATTGGCATTTCTATTGGAAGGATCGCATCATCAAAGTTTCCCACAATGTATAGAAACCAGCTTCAAACTGCTCGGTAGCATACCCTTATTGGTGCATCCACTGAGGCTATAGAAGCCAGTTCTACTGTGTAATGAATTCTATAATTTTCATGACTAACTATAGCTACGCTTTGTGTAGAAACAGTACTCCAGACCCTTTTAGGAACATAAGAACATTTTGAGATCAATATGGATTGAATTTTGTACTACATGTAGGTTATCAAATTTGAGTGGGGTTTTAAAAGTCACATTGGGGTATACAGGAAGAATTTTGTTTTCCTTTATTGATGTTTATAACGCTCTCATTAGAGATGGATTCGACAGCAAGTGGTTACAGATGTGAGCATTGTTTCAAAGGTTTTCACCAGGAGTTGGAGTACAAACAGCACCTAGAAAAGCACACAGAGGAAGAGAGCCTCAATGGAACGGGAAAACATTACAAGTGCGAACTTTGTGATAAGACGTTTCGTAATGAGGCACTATGCAATATGCATCTCAGGACTCACACAGATATAAAACCTTTCGAATGTACTATATGTGATAAGAGATTTACCGCAAAAGGAGGGTTGAAAAAACACATTGCTGACCGCAGTGGAGAAAAACCGTGGCAGTGTGAAACTTGTGGAAAAAGATTTGCAAGGATAGGAAAACTTACAGTGCATAATAACACTCATAAGGATGAAAGACCCTATCACTGTACCCAGTGTGGAATGTCCTTCAAGTGGAAATATGGGTTGAAAGTACACATGGATAGACATACAGGCGAGAAAAATTATGCATGTAAAATTTGTGGCAAACAGTTTAATACCCATGCATCTAAGAGTAGGCACGAAAAAGCTCATTCTGGGAAAAAAGATTACGTCTGCTCAGTGTGTGGTAAGGCGTTCGGTGACAAGGTGGCGCTGAAATGCCATTTTCAGGTGCATACGGGTGAGACGCCTTTCATGTGTGAGTTCTGCGGGAAGAGCTTTCCTCGCAAGTATCACCTTCAGGTGCACGCCAGGACTCACACAGGAGAGAAGCCTTATAGCTGTGATATATGTGGCGTGTCGTACTCACAAACCTCCAGCCTCAATACTCATAAAAAACTAAAACATCCAGTGGAGACGACTGCTCAGGATTCAGGGACTTAGCCAGGACCAGTCCAGCATGTCACATAAACAGGCAGTTTCTTGAAAAACATCTTTTAGGCAGGCAAAAATTTTCAATTTTAGTTATTTAAAATCAATCTTTTCCGTAACAAACCATCTTCTAAGACGCGGCTGAAGTGTTAATTGCTCTTTATGACAAAATAGGCTAGCAAATTTAGTTGGTTTAAGGATTTGAAGAAAATGTGTCGCTAAATGTGGATCGGCAGAAATACTGCGGATGTTGTTTTGAACAGGCATTTTTGGAAATCCTGGTCAATACCCTGCTCAGGAATGCCCAAGATTTCATTCTCTCTATATATTTCTTTCTAGAATAAGAAGATTTTGGAACTGAGTTATGAACTTGATGATTTGGTACTGGATCTATGATACCTTTTACATCAATTTGGAAATCAAGAACTATTTTACAAAATATTTCGAAGAGAGTTGTTGTTGGTGGTTTTCATATTATCTTTTCTCCATCAAATATTTTCCTAAATATGTTTTCACCCGAAAGATTTCACTAAAATAGTCATGACATTTTTGGTGGCTATCTGGAAGTGTAATACTGTAATTGATGTGAGTATTAAGTATTTCATCCATTAAGTAAGGCAGTCATGATTTTTATGGAAAGATATATGCTTTGTATTCCTTTTAATTTGACATTTCCAAAATTCATATATTTATGAAATATCATTTCAAAAGTAAGCTATGGCCTTTTCCAAGCCAATATCTGAGACTTGAATGGTAGGCTTTAAGCTATCATAGCTGATACATTCCAAACAAGTGACTGTGATGGATGATAGATATGTATTTCAGACATGTTCCTTGGACATTTTTAGCAATTTTTGAAAAATCTAAGAAGTTGAAGTCTTTACCCAATTCAAGTACAAGAGCCGTTAACAACCTTTCACCTTGTTACACAACAGATGACAATGTCTTGTTTATAAGGCTTCATAAGATAAACTACTTTTCAGTTAAATAACAAGATTAATGACATATCATTACAAAGCATGTTACATATTGACCATCTTTGTTGTAGTAAGAAATAGTCTGATAGCATTGCCTATACACCAGGAACATAGATATATTATATTCACTTATGTTAAGCAACAAGTACATTACTAATCCTCTTCCTGTTCCTGTGAGAAAAAATATTGAAATATTCCCATGCTGATAGTTTAATGAATCTGAATATTTCACATGTTTGTGTAAAAACAAATTAGTATGAATTTGTTGATGTACAACTCATCACTGATTGATCACTTTGTAAGAAAACATTTGTTTAATAAAGGTATTATCTAAGCTTGTCTTTGTCATAGTTTCTTCATCAAAAAAGATTTTGTAGCATAATGATTAATTGGGCTGCATATCTTTAAGGGTGAAAAGATAAGATACCACTCATACCAGTACTCAAACCAGCAAAGCGCTAAAGTATTCAAGCACTTAACAATTCAACTATACTTTTAACCTTTATGCTGCTGGTGGCTAATTTAGCCGATACAAAATGATGCAAAAATCCTGAAAAATGACTGAAACCCTGGCAAATGGGAACTCATCTGAGAGTACTCAGCGAGAGCTTTCCAATGAATACCAACATAACAGGGTTTCGATGGTTTTCAGAAATCTTTGCGTCCTTGTGCTTTGGATGAAAGTAGCCTTAGCATTGGAAGGGTTAACAATACAATAGAGCATTCCTTTCTTGTTACATTATCTTACTTAGTGTCATGTTAAGGCTCCTTGACCACACCAAACAATGTCATATTTGGGCAAAAATATTTTCTCTGTGATATACTCTTCAAACTAGTCCAGAAAACCATAAAAATTATATTCATTGGTCTTTGTCTTCTAGTGACGTCACACTGACACTAGATTAGGTTTGTCCAGGGCTTTGTAATGGCTCCTATGGCTATTGCCCTGTGGTGACTAATCCATGTGTCTATTCATCTAAGGTGTGAGGCAGGTAGTTTCTTTCTTTCTCAAACCAAACAGTTCGTCATTGCATTCCTTGTAGCTGAGAGAAGTAGACAGGGAGTGGGCACTGGTCATGAATCATCAAATTTCGCTGCCTCTCACTATCTGACCTAGATAGGATGACATCCCCCAGTCAGCCAGTGCATGCTTACTGCACAGATCACTTGACCAATACAACCCCAGGCTGCAGCGCGTAACCCGAGGCGCAGATGCCGTAGAGGCTAGCATGCAGTACCTATGGGGTTGCGGATCAAGGGGATGTATTTCTCTGCTTGTAGGGAGAGTAATTAATGATTAAGTACATCCAATTGCAATTTCCTTCGCAGGCGCGGGGCATACGTCCCATTAGCCTGCCTCCCAGGCCATATTTAAATGTGGATAGATGGCAATGCGTTATACTAGAAGGTCAGTTAGAAATATTAACACTAATCTCCCTTGTGTGGCAATTGTGTGAACTAAATGGCCAACAGTAGGCCACAAGTCCCTATCTAGTATAGGTACAGGCTTTTATATATAATAAAGTAAAATCATAATAGAGCCTTGTAGCTAGGCTATTTTCCCGTCTGCACGCCAGAATCTATGCTATAGAACAATACCTGGCTGGTCAAATAATCACCAGTAATAAGGCTTTGCACAAAGCCTTTGGATGTAAGAGGGGCTGAGCTGAATCAATTTCTACACACAGTAATTTGGAAGAGTAGAGACTAGAGAGGAGAGTGACCTATTTCCTATGAAATTATATAAGTCAGGATTCCCCTTGATCTGTATATCATGAGCTTATCTAGACATTAATTCAAATCAGGTGTGCCATCAGGAGACAGCTAAGTTGGGCTCTGATATTATGACAATTGCTTAGAGTTGAATAGGATAACTAGAGAATAACACACAGGTGGTGCTGCCCTCTATTGATGAAAGAGAGGACTATTATGCATTTGCTCGAGTCGGCGTATTCTATAAATAAATGACTTATTTATTAGGTCAACGCATGGGCAACCCCAACATGGAGGTTGCAACTTAAATTCTCACACATTACAAAAGGACTTTCCATAAAAGCACAGCTGTTTCAGTTCGGTATTGTTTAAACACGCATATGTAAGCTTACAAAGTAGTTGGTTGAGGCTAAGAGTAGGTTGTAGACACCCATCAGCATCTTTGTGAATGGTGAATTTCCTCAATGATCAATCTAAATGAATCTTCATTAGGATCATGATTGGATTTGGAGCAAGGTTGTTTGAATGTTTGAAAATATATATCTTATGTAGTGTAATGGGGATTGCCTTCGTTATTGCACCTTTGAATGCACCACAGGAACCTACCCCAGCTGTGTGATCAGTAATACTTAATAATATACAGGTGTTAACAGGTATGGTATTCCCCTATTGTTGAACTAGGTATTTCCCCAAAACAGGGAAAGGGATCACCTCATGTACTTTACTCAAGCACTCAGTCTCAAGTACTACTGACCAGCTGGAACAAGTGTCTGTGATTTACCTATGGATTGGCGAATAGGTCTTTGATACTTTAACACACAGTATGGGTATAAACTGAAAAAAGCAGTTTTTAATATCCCTGTTTATGAATATAACAACAATCCGACTATATTTTACCATCATAGTTTAATACTGAATGTAAGTTTATACCTTTAACCTTTGATGAAATAAAAAACAAGTGGATATGAAACCAGCCGGGCAACCTAAAACTGGGTACGCGTTCTGCGCATATTTGGCGCCCAAGTTTCTCTGTAATGTAAACGATACAAGACTACAGCTGAACTTGGATATGACGGACCACTGTACGACGGATTTTTGCATATGACGGACGATATGCGTGGTCCCAGTCCGATGCATATCAAGTATTTGTCATATGTATAAGACGGATTTTGCATATGACGGACAAATTTTCCTGGTCCCATTAAGTCCGTCATATGCAAGTTCACCTGTATTACGAGAGCCTCATTGGTCTTGAACCCCTAGTGACAGACCATACGAGTGAAAGGAGATGCAATTTTTTTGATCATGTACAAATCTTCACCTAAACGGGAGTCCCAAATCATAGACTTAATTAAACTTGAGTAAAAATGTTTTGTAATGATCATATGTATGATAAGATAATACTAACTGGTAACCTATATAATTGAATGGTTTTACCCACTAAATATATGATATTGTACTGACTTTTGTCTTCCTTTGTAGACGTCAGCTGCTGAAGCTCCAACAGAATGGAAGTATGAAATGCACATCAAACCTCGCAGAAGTACTACAGTTGTTTTAAACACCACAAGCAAGCCCACCTACTCTTTGAAAGGAGAATAAGATTCCCCAAACTTCACATGAGTGATTCTTGACACCACAAGCTCACCTACTGGTGTATTCACTGAAGGTATAGAAGCCAGTTATACTCTCTAATGAATTATATCATTTTCATGACTGCAAGTAGCTCAAGCTTTGTGTAGAAACAGTACCCTTGAACCTTTTAGGAACATTTTGAGATCAATCTGAATTGAATTTTGCACAAGATTATCAAATTTAAGCGAGAGATTTAAAAGTAACATCTGACTATACACTAGTATGTACAGGAAAAAAATTGTTTTACTTTATTGATGTTAATAACACTCATTAGAGATGGATGCGACAGCAAGTGGTTACAGATGTGAGCATTGTTTCAAAGGTTTTCACCAGGAGTTGGAGTACAAACAGCACCTAGAAAAGCACACAGAGGAAGACAGCATCAATGGAACGGAAAAACGGTACAAGTGCGAACTTTGTGATAAGACGTTTCGTAATGAGGCACTATGCAATATACATCTCAGGACGCACACAGATATAAAACCTTTCGAATGTACTGTATGTGATAAGAGATTTACCGCAAAAGCAGGGTTGCAAAGACACATTACTTCTCGCACTGTAGGATACCCATGGCAGTGTGACACTTGTGGGAAAAGAGTTTCCAGCAAACGATTACTTAAAGAACATGTTAACGCTCACAAGGATCTAAGACCCTATCACTGTACCCAGTGTGGAATGTCCTTCAACTGGAGATGTGGGCTGAGAGCGCACATGAATACACATACAGGCGAGAAGAAATATGCTTGCAAAATTTGTGGTAAACAGTTCAATACCCATCGATCTACGGGTAGGCACGAAAAAGCTCATTCTGGCATAAAGGATTACGTATGCTCTGTGTGTGGTAAGGCGTTCGGTGACAAGGTGGCGCTGAAATGCCATTTCAGGGTGCATACAGGTGAGACACCTTTCATGTGTGAGTTCTGCGGGAAGAGCTTTCCTCGCAAGTATCACCTTCAAGTGCACGTAAGGACTCACACAGGAGAGAAGCCTTATAGCTGTGATATATGTGGCGTGTCATACTCACAAAGCTCCAGCCTCAATACTCATAAAAAACAAAAACATCCAGTGGAGACGCCTACTCAGGAACAGGGACTTGGCCAGGACCCATCAAGCCTGTCACTTGAACAGACAGTTCCTTGAAAATCTTCTATTTGACAGGCAAAAATTCAATTTTACTTATTTTAACTAATAACCATATCTTTCCTTAAACACATCATAATACACAAGAAATGGGGGTACTGGGAGTGGCCATTTTAGTCTTTTAATAGCATCTCAGGCTGTTTGATACCATTATGACATTAGCAGCTGTCTTAATGCTAATATACTAATATGACATCTTGGTGGGATGTACACCAGGAATAACTCACAGTCACCCAAGAGAGGATTGTCTCCATCATCAGGCGACAATACCCTCTCGGGGGAGTTATTCCTGTTGTACACCCCACAAGGATGTCATAATGTTCATATTTGTTTATTTTACCGAATAAAACACAAAAGGGGGTAATGGAGAAATAAGTCTGAATGGCTAGCTGTTTATGATAATGTGAAGACTGCATTAAATCCTTCAAAATTCATAATAAACTTCAGCGAAACATAACGCCAGGGCATTAACTGTAAAATCGAGAGGAGTACCTAAATGTTGGTAACAAAAATGATGGATTTATTCATTAAAAGTACCTACAAAGGCATTAAAAACAGACTTTCCAGCTGTTTCGGTAAACACAGACAATCTTTTGCTTCTCCAGTAGGAGAACCAACAGGCACGTGTGTACTTTGACAGCTCCACATAGAGGAACTGTCGTCAGTTTCCAAACAGACGGTGCGCATCACATCACGTGCAAATTATCATTGTTCTAGCTAGCGTGTGTTATTGCAACAACGCATACTGTTGCGTGTGTTATTTAATTCAATAACACACAGTGTTATGGACGGCAGCCTGTCGCTAAGGACTCTAGTAAGGACTCAGGAGTGAGTATAACATGACAATTAATATATGGCCCTTGACCAACCAGAATCAAGAATCTTATGTGAGGTATAATAATGTCATATGGGTACCAAACAGCCAGAGATAAGCTATTATTAGACTAAAATGGCCGCTCCCAGTACCTCCATTTCTTGTGTGTTAGGATGTGTTTAAGCTGCAATATACTTCTTGTATGAAGGTTGGCAATTAGAGAATACTCTAAGAAACTATTTGGGCCTATATTTTATTCATGGTGGAATTGTCCTTTAACACACCATCTTCTATGACATGGCTCAAGTGTGAACTGCCCTTTATGACAAAATAGGCTATGAAATGTAGTTGGTAAATGAATTTGAAGAAGATGAGTTGCTTAATCTAGATGGGCAGAAATTCTGTGAATGTCAATTTGCACAGGCATTTAAAAAATTCTGGCTATGACCCTGCTCAGGAATGACCAAGATAACCTACTCTAATAGATTTCTATCGAGAATGAGAAGATTCTGAAATTGAACATGACGATTTGTTACCGAATTTATGATACTTTATACACTTACTTGCAAATTAAGAATTGTTTTACAAACTATTTGAAAAAGAGTTGTTGGTTGTGATGTCATTGATATGAAATTTTATCGATTCGATTAATTGATATATATTTCGATTCAATACGATTCGATTCGATACACCGTAACGTGCTCGTCGGGCACAATTATTTATAGGGATGTCATTGAAATCCCTTTTTTTTCGATTTGATTGATTGCTATGGCCATATGCCTGAGTAAAGTACACCATTCCTTCCAATATCTCTTACAAAAGCCATAGAAAATGCTTCAATATTTAGTCAGAGTTTCACTTTGCGTTAGTTTAACAGGAAAATGTCTGGGAAAAAATGTTTTTTCTATTATTAATCATACGCCATTATTGGGGTACAGAATATCGATTATTTCGATTCGATACCCAACCATTCGATTCAATTTAATTGACAAAGTGAAAATGTTGATTTATCGACTATCGATGACATCCCAGGGCACGACGTTAACTTTTGCAGCGACTTGCCCCGTAGGGCAAGTGAGATTCAATTTTCACTTGCCCTACTCCAACTTTCACTTGCCCTTGAAAAATTGTATATAATAATTTTATAATATTTCACTTAAAACCAAGTAGAACATGGTTCTGGCATTGTGAAAGCATATTTTCTAGGACAAGCTTGGATGGCAGACCACAAAACTTGCACACATTCTCAAAAGTAAACCTGAAATATACAAAATGTTCTTTCCCAGTGGGGCAAGCAAGATGCAGTTTTCACTTGCCCCACAGCTATAATTTACAAATTCTACTTGCCCGGGGCAATGGGGCAAGCACCAATGTCGAGCCCTGCATCCCTAGTTGTTGGTAGTCTTCATATTATCTTTCCCCTTTTCAAGTATTTTCCTATGTATGCTTTCACTTGAAAGATTTTACCAAAATTGTCATGCCATTTTTGGTGGCTATGAGTTACTAGTAAATCTCATTCGAGCCATTTGGAAGTGTAATTGATATACATAAAGATGATTTATTGAGTATGAAGCATTTCATCCTTTGAGTATGGCAGCAATCATGATTTTTATGGAAAGATATGTGCTTTGGAGTCCTGTTATTGTGACCTTTCCAAAATTCATGTATTCATGAAATACCATTCAGGGCTCAACATTAAGAAAAAAAATTACAAGCCCAGCAGGGCTAGTTACCGTAATGTTTACTAGCCCTGAAATATTTTTGCTAGCCCTGATATTAATAATAAAAAAATTCAAATAGTGACCAACCCCATAGCCTCAGTTGATAACATGAAATGAATGCTGTGTAATGAGTGTATTGTGTTGAATTGAAGTTTTATTATCATCCAGGTATGCAGAGCCAAAGGAGGGCTTCATACATTTTTAAGCGCTGATATTCTATCTAGCCCCTTGGGGCTACTCACAGTTAGAATTTACTAGCCCTGACTCTCAACAACTAGCCCGGGGCTACAGGGCTAGCCTTAACGTCGAGCCCTGCCATTATAAAAGTTATGACCTTTTCCAAGCCAATATCTGATACTTGAATGGTAGGCCTTAAGTTATCATAGCTGATACATTCCAAACAAATGGTTGTGATAATGGATATGTATTTCAGACAACTTCCTTGGACAACTTTAGCAACCTTTCACCATGTTGCACAACAATGACAAGGCTTCTTTAGTAGCGCTCAACGCTAAGGGTGAACCTATGGCCCCAGGCCAGTAAAAATTCCCAAAAACAGCTTCGGGCCAGTAAAGAAAGACCTCAACTGGTCCTACAGGGCCAGTAAACAATTGGAGACATTCTTGTTAAAATGTTTCCCCCTGAGAATGTCCCCAATTGTTTTTGAAATAAATGAAGATAAAATTGATAAAGGTAAATGTTGTGGTGAATCTTATGCCATGTTCTTTCTTGTTATGTAAAAGAAAAATGTAGGACCAGTAAACATTTCGCAGGACCAGTAGGTGCTAGGTGTTACTGGTCCTACAGGGCCAGTATCATTTTGAGTTAGCGTCGAGGCCTGTTTAGATAAACTATTTTTCACTTATATAACAAGATTAACAACATATCATTACAAATCATGTAACATATTGCCTGTCATTGCAGTAGTTAATAATAGCCTAATAGCATTGCCTAAACGAAAGGAACATATATATGTTAAATTCAGTCATATGTAAAGCAAAGATTACGTTACTAATCTTGTTCCTGTTCCTGTGAGAAAAACTATTGGAATATTGCCCGTGCTGATATTTTAATCAGAATGCTTGACATGATTTTCTACAACGGGTTCCAAGTTGGTATGAATTTGTTGATGTTCATTTAAAAACTCATCAATGATTGATCACTTTGTAAGGAAAACATTTGTTCAATAAAAATATTTTCTAAGCTTGTCTATGTCATAGTTTCTGCATCAAAAAAGACTTTGTAGCATAATGATTAATAGAGTTGTATATCGTTAAGGGTGATAAGTTACAGTACCAGCACTTATACCAGCAAAACGCTACGGTATTGACAGTACTGTTTACAATACTTCAGAGAATTTCTCTTGTTAAATATTCATAAAGTGTCATGTTAAGGCTCCTAGATAACACCAAACAATGTCACATATTTTCTCCCTGCATTAATCTTCAAACTAGCCCAGAAAACCGTAAAAAATGATAAAATTAGGGCAGCATATCTAATTTAGATTAAGGAATGAAACTGTACGATACAGTAATTTTTGAAACAGTACTGGTACTGGTATGGTACAGTATTAACTGTATGTATCCTTTACGACTAATAACGTAATAAGTCTGTAGGAAGCTATTTCATGCCTACACCAGTTTGAAATGGCTTATTTAGCTAAATAAACCTATCATTTTGCAAAAGATTCATTGATCATAAGAACTATTTACAAAATGATAGTGATAAATATAGGAAGAATAGTGATTAAGTAGTCATGCCGGCTGAAGGAAAAGCAGGGCAATACTGAAAAAGGTGAGAGTCACATTTTGAGTAGATAATCAATAACCAAGTTAAAAATTATACAGAAAATAAATACAAGTGTATTACTGTACTGAATATTGTGGGCACACACCAAAGTTTGTGAAGACCTTTCTGACACCATAGTGGGACCTGAGGCACTCTGAGTTGACATATCCTGTCAAGGTATATACAGACAACCGACCACAAGAGCTCCAATAGGACATTACATCTTGTTCTCCACAGTGCTGATACCAGGCTAATGAGTGCTCATCTCAGTCTGATTGGCTTCTTGGTCGACATATATGAACAGCACAGGCTTCCATCTGAGGCCCCATTGATAGACTAGTGGGCAAAGGGTTTGCAGAAAAAGTGTTGAAAAACAAAATCAGATAACTTACTGCCTACCACTTGAATGGACCCTATGCTGAAGTTACTAGCCTATCCCAAGGGAAAGCATTTCACCTGCATTTAATCTAACCTAAAGATTATACCAACTCAACCCTAATTTAGTTCTAAACTTTCTCACCAGGTGTGGGACCTTGGTTCTAGCCAATCATGGGGACCACCCATGGCACCATCTGTGATTAGACTAGGAAACTAACCTAAACATAAGGTACATGGAAAACGTTAGAGATATCAGAACAGAGAATAGCATTCTTTTAATCATACCACTTAAAGGGCAAATGCACCATCATGATGATTTAGGTTCAAAATGTGCCTATACGTGTCTCCTTTCAAATAAGACCACCCGCAAGTCTGTCCTCCTCAGCACTCCTCAGA
This sequence comes from Maea johnstoni, assembly GCA_963942565.1. NCBI lineage: Eukaryota > Metazoa > Annelida > Polychaeta > Spionida > Magelonidae > Maea > Maea johnstoni. Next base: position 27,179,766 of record OZ012693.1, on the reverse strand, counting down.
TATGGCTTATGAAAGTGAGTAAAAAACTGGCCTGAGTCTGGGCATAGCGACTGACATTACAGGGCAGGGCACAAATTTAAGCCCAATCTTGATTGGTCGAGAGATATCAGTGGCAGGAAGTGACTGCCAGCCCTGCTTCTGATTGGTTGAGAGATATCAGTGGCTGGAAGTGACTGCCACTGATATCTCTTGACCAATCAAAATTGGACTTTAATTTGTGCCCTGCCCTTTAATGTCAGCCTCTATGCCCAGACTCAGGCCAGTTTTTTACTAACTTTCATAAGCCCTATCTGAGGAGGACAGATTTGCGGGTGGTCTTATTTGAAAGGTGACACGTATAGGCCAATTTTGAACCTAAATCATCATGATGATGCATTTACCCTTTAACTGTTATAGGGTAAGAGGCTAAGAGCAAGTCTATGAAGTTTCCTGTCCAGAATATATACAAAGGCTTATATTCTGGGGCAATTTTAATAACACAATTATACTCATTTTAGTATCATTGTACTTTTTCCTGGTTCCTTATGCTAGTCCATGCCTTCCAGAACCATGAGGATGTGGGTATTTCATGGAAATGAGCAATAGATAGAATTTCCAAAATCAGAAAGACTTCTGTACTATGTCTTTGGTATCAGAAAGCAAGATGAGTCTGGCTTCGTTTGGGGACAGCACAATACACCTATTTGATTAAATTCAGTGCTTGATAATTATTAATTAAAACTCTCTCTTTATCATTCATGGTAAAATCTCTTTCCATGAAAAACATCTTTCAAAGAAGCTACCACTTCCTGTTTATTATAGACGTTGTTTCAAAATGGAGAGTTAGCTCCCCGCAGACATGAATGGCCGGTTAGCTCAGTTGGTTAGAGCGTCGTGCTAATAACGCGAATGTCGCGGGTTCGATCCCCGTACTGGCCAAATCTTTTCATGCCAGTTCTTTTAACGTAAAATCGGTAGTATACAAAATTTTGTTAAAAAAATATATACATTATGACGGTGTGGATTTCATACCTTAATTCTTTAAAAAAAAAATTAATGATAATATTATTTGTTGGACTTTAAATCTCGATTTCCAGCCTCGTGGCCCTCCGGCGGGGAGGTCGAGAACTAATGTGTGTACAAGGTGTCTGAAAACGATGATTTTAGTGCGGCCTGGGGCTGGGAGTAGTAGCCAGTAGGTACCATGGTGCAGGTGTGACATACTCCACTCGCTTAAATCACTTCTTGACTAGCTAAAATCACTTCTTGACTAGCTTAAATCACTTCTTGACTAGCTGAAATCCCTTCTTGACTAGCTGAAATCCCTTCTTGACTAGCTGAATTCCCTTCTTGACTAGCTGAAATCCCTTCTTGACTAGCTACAATCCCTTCTTGACTAGCTGAAATCCCTTCTTGACTAGCTGAAATCCCTTCTTGACTAGCTACAATCCCTTCTTGACTAGCTGAAATCCCTTCTTGACTAGCTTAAATCACTTCTTGACTAGCTGAAATCACTTCTTATTCAAACGGGTTTGGATATATGAGATGTTAGTTGTATTTCCAAACTTCCAAACTTTCAAAATACTTTACACATTTATACTATTGCATGTTTAGAAAAGCCGCAGAGTGGCATACTTAATAAATCATAATTCCAAACCTTTCCTAGCGGTACGCAAGTAGTTCTGTTACAATGTTATGTTAATATATAATACATTGTATAATATCAACAATATCAAAATAATATCTAATGTCACTTTTCAAGGGAAATTGGCATTTATAGGAACAAAGGATAATTTTCGCAAGGCAGCAAGAATAGTGAATCGACCCACTTATCTAATCTATTATTAGAAAACGGCAGGTTCTAAAATGCGGAACTGGAATTTATGTAGAATTAGCGTCGATATGATGGACCAAGTGAGAAAGAGCAAATAAAGACCTTTAATTTCAAGACCGTCTTTTGGGGAGGGTAAATATAACTTTTTCTGTTCCCGACTTACCCGACCATCTAGTGAATAGGTATCTATCATTATATATCATCTATCTAACCTGTCTGTCTGTATTTCTGTCTATATATATATATATATATATATATATATATATATATATATATATATATATATATATATATATATATATATATATATATATATATATATATATATATATATATATATATATATATATATATATATATATATCTACTATCTATCAATCAATCTTTCTATCTATTCATGTGTGAGAGCCTTAGATAAATAAAATTCTTTTCTTCGTCTAATGTGAGAGCATCCAAACACACACACACACACACACACACACACACACACATATACATGTATGTAAGTGTGTGTGCGTATGTGTGCGTATATAGATAGGTAGATAGAGAAAAATGTGGAAAGACATGAAGATAATATGATGTAGTTTACTGATTGCATCATAACGTAGTTTATGAACCAAATAATCTTTCTGTCTATATGTGAACACGCCCATACGCGAACGCACACACACGCATGCATGCACGCCCGCGCACACATACCACCCTCCCCCACGCACATACGATCCAACTAATACGTTCCCGCATGTTATTTCTTCCAGACCACTCCAGAGGAAGGGTAAATAAAACATATACGCACGCACACACATACATACATACATATATGTGTATGTGTGTGTCTGTGTGTGTGTGTTTGGATGCTCTCACTTTAGATGAAGAACAACATTTTATTTATCTAAGACTCTCACACATGAATAGATAGAAAGATTGATTGATAGATAGTAGATAGATATATAGATAGACAGAAATATAGACAGACAGGCAGACAGACAGGTAGATATATGATATATATATATTGATAGATACCTATCCACTAGAGTGGTCGGGTAAGTCTGTAACAAATAACGTTAGTTATCCTCCCTATGGATTAGTCAGGAACAAATAAAGTTCTATTTACTCTCCCCAAAAGACGGTCTTGAAATTAAAATTCTTTATTTGCTTGTTCACACTTGGTCTATCATATCGACACGAGTTTTACGTAAATTCCAGTTCCGCATTTTCGAAGCTGCCGTTTCTAATAATAGATTAGACAAGTGGGTCGCACCACCATTCTTGCTGCCTTGCGAAAATTATCCATTGTTCTTATAATTAGCAATTTCCTTTGAAAAGTAACATTTTATTTTATTTTGTATACAATGTATTATATATATGAAAATAACACTGTAACAGAACCACTTTCGTACCGCTAGGAAAGGTTTGGATTATGATTTATCTTAGAAGACCTTAATCCAAGGATTTATTAAGTATGCCACTCTGCGGCTTTTCTAAACATGCAATAGTATAAATGTGTAAAGTATTTTGAAAGTTTGGAAGTTTGGAAATACAACTAACATCTCATATATCCAAACCCGTTTGAATAAGAAGTGATTTCAGCTAGTCAAGAAGTGATTTAAGCTAGTCAAGAAGTGATTTAAGCTAGTCAAGAAGGGATTTCAGCTAGTCAAGAAGGGATTTCAGCTAGCCAAGAAGGGATTGTAGCTAGTCAAGAAGGGATTTCAGCTAGTCAAGAAGGGATTTCAGCTAGTCAAGAAGGGATTGTAGCTAGTCAAGAAGGGATTTCAGCTAGTCAAGAAGGGAATTCAGCTAGTCAAGAAGGGATTTCAGCTAGTCAAGAAGGGATTTCAGCTAGTCAAGAAGTGATTTTAGCTAGTCAAGAAGTGATTTAAGCGAGTGGAGTATGTCACACCTGCACCATGGTAAGTAGGGATCCATCTCTCTGGTCCGGCGAAAGTAATGAGATCTGGAAAATATACTTCTTTGCCGTTGTTATGAAACACTCTAACAAACAAATGAAACATTGTATCTTATTACCGATAAAATGACACAATTTCGAAACAAATTTATGCTTAGACAGAAAATGTACTTCTTTGCCGTTGTTATGAGACACTTTAACAAACAAATAGAACATTGTAACTTAGGCATTGACCATTTGATATCGGGGGGGGGGGGGGGGGGGGGGGTTAGGTCTGAAAATCAGTGAAAGAAATTGTGCTCTGAATCTGGAAAAAAACTGGGCTCCGGTAGTTTTCATGTCAGTACTACATGTATTGGGGAAAGAACAAGGATGTGGTAGCACTTATGAAGAAAAATAAACTAATACTACAAGAATGATTGTTATTCTTTATTCACATATTACAAACCATTGGAGAGGAAATGCAGCCAATTTGTACTGTTTTAGGGAACCTTTTTTCCCCTGAAAGCAATGCGAGAGGGTGCTGGAAAAAAAATGAATGGCCCTACATCATTCAAGCTACCTTAAGTATCCAAAAAATGTGACAAGCTACTGGCGTAAACAGTAACCTACAACTTTGGTATTTGGTAATACATGAACAGCAACATGCACACACAAAAAAGGTTATTATATGAGGTCATAGTACATATTTTAATGTAAAGAAAGGTTAGAGTACTGCAGATAAGGCTGAGAATGCATCTAGAACCTCTCTGGCTTCTGGGGACCTTGAGCGCCCCCAGCCCCAATGGCAGTGTGTCACAGGCAGACGGCCCAGCACACCAAAAAAAGGGTAAAAAAAAAAGAAAATCGTTATCTCCAACAGAAATACTTTTCATCTGGAAATCACTCATTAGGTCTCAGATAAGGCTGAGAATGCATCTCAGAGCATCTCAAACCTCTCTGGCTTCTGGGGCCCTTCAGCCCCAGACCCCCTGCCGCAATGGCAGTGCGCCACCGCCCTGACGGCCCCATACGCCAGTGGCATAGAGATTTTGACACCTCACTTGCCTGAAATATACAATATTGTCTTCAATAAAAAATTCAAGTAAAGTCTATTTCTTGTCCTTTTTCGTACTTCCCTGCAGTTATGAAAAAAATTGAGCCCTCAATATGTGCGAAAAAAAAATTGAGCCCTAAAATGATAAAAAAAATAAAAATTGGGCCCTGAATCTAGAAGAAAAAAAAAATTAACTTCTATACAGATCAACAGCAGGGGGTCAACTGATATACCCTCATTCCAGGCTAGTAGGCTTGCTCTACATTTATCAGGGCGGTCCTCATTGATCTGAGTGTGGCACTTACTACTACTACTACTAATAATAATAATTGATATTTAACATAGCGCTCTTTTCACCTACAATGTTCAAACGCGCTTTATAAAGAATGGTCATTTGAAAGATGTTTATGGTCCATCTTGTCAGATAAACTGCTCTCGAAATAGTAATGGTTTCAGCTGTGTCTAAGTTATGCACACTATAAGCAGCCTTGAGTTATCAAGGCTGCTGATAGTGTGCAAAACTTCAAGAAACAGCTGAAAACATTGCTATTTCGAAAGGAGTTTAATTGACTATATGGACCATGACAACTGTCCAATGACTCAATAGCGCTTTTGAACATTATAGGTGGAAAGGGCGCTATATCAAATATAAATTATTATTATTATTATTATTATTAATGCCAAAGGCGTGCTGCATAGGCACAGAAGGCTCTGCCACTACACTACAAGCATGTTGGTTTTGATGACAAACCCTTTACCATTGATTGAGAACTGGGCCTTACGTGAAAGTTTGGTTAATTGGTCCCTGCTGCATATCCCTTAACCTAGCTCTCTGTTCATTTGAATCTAGGGCACAACTGTGACTTTCGAAAGTTGGAAGCAATTGAGAAAAGATAAATGAAAAATGATACATTTAGAACGGGTGCTAACATCCACCCAATACTGTAAGATGACAATTTATTTGAATCAATTCATTCTTATATGAAGGTAAAAAGTAAGTGACAACACAAGTATAATACATGGCTAATTACGGTTGACCCCAGAAAGACCAGACTTATTTATAAATATATATATATATATATATATATATATATATATATATATATATATATATATATATATATATATATATATATATATATATATATATATATGTTGCGTATGAATTATTTTACTTGGCATCCAAATAAGTTTTGTTAAGGATTGATGGAGTTAATACCACATATTCTAATTTACCCCAGAATGGTTGTCGTTTATAACAAATAAAATCAAATACACAAAACAAAATCAGCAAGTGGAAATTGTTCTCACCCAATCATGGCGGCTACAGAGACAGTGCCACAATATTTCATGATGTCATTGGGGAAGTCAATTCTGTGACTATTTGGGGAGCCAGAAAACTCCAATAATAGGCCAGCTAGGGAGGGTATAACTACACTTCCCTTGTGACATTGGGTACAAAAGTAGAATTTATATTGTGCTGCCGAGAGTAGTAGTATGGGGGTTCATTGTCCACAACACCCTCTACCGGAAATTGATAAAGTCACATTGACTGTGACGTGTTTCTCACACCAATATGTGACATGCCAGTGCTCAGATAAGTTTATCAAACTGGTCATTGTGTATAAGACCGATGAGGGTGTTTGCTTGCTCTAATCAGATTTAAATAAAATTTTGTTTAGTATAAGGCATATATTTGAGAAACACATTGGCTATTTCCACAGCAGCTGATATGGTAATAGCCTCTTTACTTCCACTGGGTACACAGCTGTTGTGAAAATATAAATCTTCTTCCACTGGGTACTCGGCTAGTGTAAGGCAAGATTAGAGCATCCATGCACAACCTAGTGTGGAACATGCCTATATGATGTACGGTATGTGCCCAACAATCTTAGCTGAGCTGAAAGGTTCGTCTTTATCCAATATCCAATGAGGATGACAATTTTATTTTAAGCCTTATGCTGCTAGTGGCTAGTTTAGCCAATACAAAATGATGCAAAAACCTGAAAAATGACTGAAACCCTGGCAAAGGGTTACTCATCTGACAGTACTCCGTGAGAGCTCTCTAATGAATACCAACATGCCAGGGTTTAGATGGTTTTCAAAATTCTCTGCAGCATTGGAAGGGTCTAAAGCCATAATTTTCCCTTGAGAGGATGAGAAGAGGAATAAGAAATCCAGGGTTGAGTATTGATATTATTTATTTATACAAAACACATACCACAATCTCCTACAATGAAAACAGTTTTTGAAATCAACAATCTTTACTATGATTAAAAAGGTAACTCCGATGGTACTCCAGGCCTAATGGAAACTGAGATATATTGAAATAAGGCCTTTGATCTAGTGGGATATCTTAACACCTCCAGTACCATCACATTTAAAAAACAAGTCGTACAAGTCAATATCAAACTGCAAGTCCCCATCACGTCAGACCATTCAGAATGATAGGAGAGGATATACATACATCTAAAGTGCAAGCTTTATCAAATTATGAAAAAAATAGGTGAGAGTAGACTACGCAAGTCCTTAAAAGTGAACTCTGAAATGCTGATGAAGATGGCTGGGTATTCGTATATATGTGTGTCTAGAGACAGTGTTCGATATCATCATGAATGGTTCCAGTAAAAGGAATTGTTTACATACTAAATGTTTTTATTGGTCATGTATGGGAAAACTTCCACTTTAAAGCAATGAGTAGGCAGTATGTACAATGACATTACAGTGCAGGTTTATGACAAAATGCTACTTCTTTTAACATTTACAATTATAGGAGGAATATTTGCGGGAATATATAAAATATGACATATGACTAAAATCTCTCCATTTCCTTTTTTCCCAGAGCAATAGAGGTGCTATCTCTCAGTAAGTGCTTGACCCTGGGGAAAATGAATTTATGGTGTCATTTCAGGCAATCAGCACAGAGCGTACCCAGAAAAAATGCCACCTAGACTGTCCTAACAATGTTCTTTTTGTTGAATAAAAACACAATCATCACTTCTTTGGAGGTCCCATCATCATTGGCGGTCGCATCATTGGTCCCATCATAGGACCCATGGGGCCCATATGTCCCATGTGTGGGCCCATCGGAGGCCTCATACCTGCAAAAACAGAGGGTGGAAGTTAGAGCAACATCATCCAGGTTTCCATGAATACATAACCCATCTTTATGTCACACTCCTGCCAGGAGATAGAAAACTAACTATAAGGTTTACATGAATGCATTTCCCAATCTCATACAGTTAGATTTACATTCTTAAAGGTCATTTAACATGTTTCAGTAGGGCCACTAAGAACTTAAAATTGATTATATATCAAATTTTCTTTTGATCGAACAGATAACATATGCCTTCATCACAGATTGAGCACAAATATCATGAACATAGGAAGTAATTGAACACTTATGACTTGGGTATGATATCTTAATTTTACTTAAAACAAGATTCAAAGATAAAGACAACAATATCTGGGTATATGGATGCAATAGCACACCTACTCTTTAACTTAGAAGTCTGTATTTTATGATATGTAACATGGTGTGACAACTTACAACATCCTAGTGCAATCCCTCACCAAAGACCTGATTGTAGCCACATTAGGAAATTTGTATTCATAGGTAAAATTCAAGAGAGAATATAGATAAAACCAATAAAAACCACGATAATGAAAGAGGTCAAACCAAATACACATAGATATAATAGGGTAAGCATGACAAAATATATCTTATATCCAGGTCTCCTCTTGTGTGATGTAGTACAGGGCTCAAAACTGACTTTAGAGCCTACCTGCCCTGCCCTACAGGGCAAGGAAACTCCAATCTATAACTTGTCCTAAAGATTTGTTACCTGCCTCCGGAGTATAAGACAGGATTTTGAACCTGAATGTGAAAATTTGGCAATCATAAAACATTTCAGTGTCATATCTTTCAAGGGAACTCGCAATATATTCAGAAAACGTTCAGAAACATGTACCTGCACTCACTTAATGAGAAAATGCCATAGCAGTACCACTGATCGGAAACTTTTAATTATTTGTTTGAAATTAATTTGACATTTTTAGAAATTTCTTACAGAAAATTTGGGTATCAAAATGACACTCAAAATGTCACATTCCATTTCAACTGCATTAGCAAATAGTCTTGAAATTTGTACCCGTCTACAAGGGTAGATAATATATTCATTTTAGCTTTCTTTGCCCGCCTTGCAATGGCTTATCATGTTAAGGGCAGGCATGGAAGCCTTAGTGATGAGCAGTTAAGTAGTACTCTGTATTCTGAAATGAAAGGCAGGGCTCGAAATTAGCTGCCAGAGCTGGGAGCCCAGGGCATCCTTGAAATCTCCTGCGGCTCCCACAAATTTCTGCAGAAAGCCCAAAGATGTACTGTTTAATATACACAACATCTAAAGTTATGAAGCTTATGAAGATTCAATTGGTCTCCCTGGAAAGATCTTAATTTCGAGCCCTGTAGGTCTGTTGAGAATGAGCGTGGCGGTGGATGCACCAAGTGGAATGGACCTGATGACATATCTGACTTGCATAAGCACAAGACTGACTGGCTGACATAGTGGAACTTTTGTGTTTTCTGGATGCCCGCTGTAGAAATTTCTGGTCAATTCACAGGCACCAACATTAGTGCTTGCCCACTTGCCATGGCGAGTGAAAATGATTACAGGGCAAGTAGAAACCATTACTTAGTTGCCCAACATGCCAAGTCATAATTCCAACTCTTTTAGGTTGAATGAATTAATGGATAAAATGCAATATTAAAATCAATTTAAACTACAAAGGCTTTAATAAAAAAAATCGATAGCGAAAATCTACCTTAGTAGGTGAATACATTATTCAATTTTAGAGATACTTGGACAAAATACAACTTTTTGCTTAGCGAATTCAATTTCATGCTGTGTCAGTAAAAACTAGTATCTACTTGCTATTTGAGGGGCAAGTTATTTTTTTTTGCTTGGCAAGTAAAAATAATACCTACTTGCCCATTATGGCAAGTGGATCTCAGCAAGTATGCGGGTCCCTGCTACTGTGCCAGCAAGAGGAGCTCCTAGATGTTTAATTCTACCATAGTTCACATGCAGATCCTAGGTAGACCAGGCCCTCAGAGAAAGCCGAATCAGCGGGTACTACTACCACAACAGTGATGGCGAGAGGACAGGGGTGTGATATTATAGCATGCAAGAAAAGAGACCCAAGCCAGAGAAAAAAAATAGCACAAAAAATCACAACGACTACTACCCATCTCCATCTAGAGCTAAATCAAAGATTTCGCAAACCATTGTTACTAAGTGGTGCGAGTGATAATATGCAAAGTAGCGTCGTCGTCTGTCATAGGGTTCCTTCGGTGATGCATCGCGTGAGGTGGGACGCTTACCTTGCATGACGACCAGCTTACCTGGCATCATAGGGCCCATAGGGCCGGGCGGGCCCATCATGGGCATGGGGCCGGGCATCCCTGGGCCTCCTCCTCCGGGCGGGCCTCCCATGGGCGGCATCTGCTGCTGGGGGTTGGGCGGGGGCTGTGAGGGCTGGGCCGCCGCCGCTGCTGCCGCTACCACCTCCGCGGCCTTGCTACTCGAGTTCCCTAAAAAATAGCCGACATATGAACACTGTCTTCACTACACACAGTCAAGTACACAACAATGGAATGGGAATGTGAAATCTCAAAACTATCTAACAAGAGCGACGCCTGTGGCCTCAAGGCAGCCTTATTTATCATACTAATTATCATATGAACATTGTCTTGACTCCACACAGCAAGTGCACAATAATGGAATGAGATTGAAATCACAAAAAGATCAAACAAAAGCTAAGCCTCAAGGCAGCCTTATTATATAATATTAATATTAATCTCCAATGACCTATTAAGGTGCTATTCCCCTGTTATTAATACCGGTAAAACCAATGCTTTACTACATAGGTCAGATTCTTAAGCCATCAGATACCATATGTGTACACAGTCTGTGACTTTCATCTAAATATCTGACTTCTTCTGCATTAGTCATATATATACTACTAATTGTAATAAACTATATAACCATATCTTTGGCTGCATCTGTGTTTTAAATGAATAATTGAATAACTTGAAAATTACTATTGATCTTGCATGAAAACATAGGCAATTTTCATAAAAAGATTCTTTTGGATTATATCTAAACCTCATTTTTAGATGTTAAGTAGGAATCTAAGAAAATAAAAAGAAAGGTTTCAAACTGTGTATACCGGAGGAGTCAATCCTCAATATTGAAATGTGTTTAATACCGATATTAAGTCAATAATGATATAACTTTTTGTAAACTGCAATATCTAAAACAGCGAGAACTCCATCATGCATGATTTATGTTCTTGAAATAGAATAAAGAATGTACAAAATGATTCTTTGGCAAGTCTTTTTCAGATTATCCACATGATATGCCGCAGTGCCCAGTAATCTTTAGATTCCCTTCATTTATATAGGAAAGTTAGCTTTAACCATATACTTCTCATGGTTTCCGTACCACTTACGTACATATACGTACAATTGTTATTTACATGTATAAGCAACAGTATGTATAACACTGATTTCTAAACAAAAAAAAAACAATTTGCAAAATAACTTAAGATAGGTTATGGAGTTACATATATGTACAACTGTTATTTACATGTATAAGCAACAGTATATGTATATACACTGATTTCTTAACAAAAAAAATCAGTTTACAAAATAACATAAGGTAGCTTATGTGGATATTTTGAGGATACCATCTTTGTAAGATTCTTACATATGTTAAAGCTAGCATTTGGAATGGGTCACAATTTTCAAGATCAATCATTGGTTTATCTGAGTGACCGATTATCAACAAAAATCGAAGCTGCGGGGGTGTTACTACCATTCATAAGGTACCGCTGTTAAACACCACTACATAGATCTATAGTGTGCAGCGGTACCCTATGAATTGAGGTAAACAGTGATGGCGGCGCAGCATGAGAGGTGGATCCGTTTTCATCCAACTCTCTACAGGTCAAATCAATTAAACATTAAATTTGAATTTAAGAAATGGAAGCAATTCAAATTTCTGTTACTATGTATTAACATATGTCTGTACTTAAAAACAACAGATTGATTAGCACCCAAGAACATCACAAATACAAGTCTCATCCTGAAACTTGTTGGATTGCTTTAATTAAACATTGTAAACATACACAGCTATAACATTTGATTTGGTATTCAATAAATAAATGACCATGAAATGTTGAAAATTTGACTTTTTCAAGTTAGTTATTCAAAACATGTTTAAAGAAGTTTTTGTTTATTTTCCTGCATGTCAGCTATGACATAAGTACATTATTCTGTACAATAAAGCACAAATGTACAAAGATAACAATTATTCCAAACATGGTGAAGTAATGATTCTATAAAAAACGGTATAGATCTAACTGGACAGCGACATTCAAGTGAACTTTGAGTTTGGATCAAATTCAAGGTTCCCTAAAATGTCACAATTAAAAATATATACTTGGTTCAAAGTATCAAACTATATATTTCAGATGCAAATTTGATATAAAAGGGTAAAAGCATTACCCTATATACCTCTTCCCAACATTAAACCATGTTTGTGATTAGTTAGTCTTAATCTAGTTTATAAGAGATAAATGAATATGAATACAAAACTTACTTCCTGGTCCTGTAAAACACAAAACAAAACAGGGTTTGAAACAAAGCAGTGATATCATCATTCCATCATTCAAACATAACAAAGGTATTTCAACAAATGCTATTATTTCAATTTATTTGTATCTATAAATCATTTGAAATTTAAAGTAAACTTTACAAAGATAGATAAGGAAGTTGGAGGAAAGTGTCATGAAATGTTTCAGCGTTTCCTGAAACTTTTACCCAATGAGGTCTTAGACAGAAAAATCAAATCACAGAAAAATCCCATTTTAGAATTTCACATGGACATTTCTCATCTCCAATTCAATAATCATCAATAATTTCATGATTACATTCTTTAACATGGCATGTTGATGCTAATTTAAAATGTTTCTCTTCATATCAAACAAACTTGATAAATGTTTGCATGGAACTGGTTATTGGTGCATTTTAATTCATGTTGGTTGATAATTTTAAACAAAATACTGTTGAGAATATATCCCTTTTTATACTATTACACTGTTACCATTTCCCTTGTTATCTGACATTAACTTACTATGTAGCCATAAAGAAGAGATAAATTGCTTTATGATAAACTACCCTTTTTCCTGCAAATTATGACACCGAAAAGTTATCATAGGTTCAATTAAATGGCTGGGAATGTCATAAAAAGACACTGCTGACCATTTGAAAAGCTAGCATGGCTTCTTGATATATCAAGCACAACTGGTTAACATGATAATGTCACTGGAGAACATCCATGAAAATTTCTAAGGATTTTTTTCCGCAGATCTTGAGAGATCTAGAACTCAAGGAATAGCTCTATGTGTAACCAATTCAAGTCCAAAAACATACCCAAATAACCTTGAAAATAATTTCAAGGTCACCAAGATTTGGTCATACACTGTTGACCGCGAGTATCCTTAAAGATTTGAAAATGTTCCCTGGAACATTTCTTGAGATATTTTGCTTACTAAGTCCATAGGCATTCACTCTTAATCAAAAATCCAAAGATGACCTTGAAAACACAATATTTAAAGGTGACTATAGATCTAATCATTTCATAGGAATGTCATTCAGAAGCATCAGTGAAATTTTGAAAAAATACTTCACTTAACTATTCTTGAGATATCTTCCATACAAGCTAATCCAGATGCAAACATTAGTGATATGACACATAACCAATATGCCCCCCCTTACACAACATAAAACATTTGTGATGAAAATTCTAACAGTTTCAAAATATCCACTTTTACTAAGTGTAAGTTTTAAAGACAAGACATTAAGGAACTTACCTGCTTTAAATGCAGCAGCTGAAAAATAAAAAGAACACACAATGAATTCTCCAACATACATTTCAACAAATTCAAAAACAAGTCTAAAGCTAGATTGAATATATATTAGGAGTCCTAAAATTAATCGAGTTCAATAAAGATCCAAACATCACAATTATAGAACAAAATACAGAAGTTTAAACGTTGAATAGATATGCATCAAAAATGTCTAAGTGTATTTCATATATCAAGGCTTAGTCCACACGACTGTAATAATAAATAACATTTTAAAACGGAACCTTATTTAGGGCCAGTTATCTTAATATTCTAAGAACCCAAGGATTACAACTTCATCAATCTACAATATCACACTTTAGGGATTGGTTACCACTAATCAATACAATATCGATATGGATACTTAATGGGGGAAAAGTATTGTACCGAAAAAAGTGAAGTATTGTGTAGTATAATTAAGATTTAAAATTGACTTAATTGCTACCTGGACCTGGAGGTATTTCGCTATTTATTGGAGAATTTCTTAAAGCCTTACGATGCTTAATTTAACAAAATTAGGTCCAGGCAGACAGTAGATATCTTAAAAATATTTTAAAGATATTGTATCATTTAGGAAATATCAATATTGTATTGTAATGTACCATGAAGATTTTAGAAGTGCCAATCCCTATCATTTCAAACTCGCCTTTTCTATGATTCAAAGTCTATGATGGCTTAAATGAAGTTGTTTACTTTTTAAGATAGATTTTGGTTTTAAGTATGACATTTTTCTGTAGGTAGAAATGGCTTATTGTACTTACTTGTGTCATCTACTAATTTCTGTACTTGCTCTTCGAGCCATTTTTGATAATATAATCGTACATTTTCCTTGTGTTTTCTACCATTACAATGTGTTTTCCGCACTGAGGGCTGGAAATAGAAAGAACCAAGTATGATGACAATCATTTGCCTGGATGATCACATTAGAAATATAGAAATAAAATAGCAATACATTCAATATAATAATTAGCAATATGATATGAAGACTTGTACTCTTCATTACAAGTAACATATTCTAAATATTTACAGGTGTTTAGCAACTGTACAGTGCAATATAATAAAGAAAACAAATAACACATTTAAAATGTTTATAAGTGTTTAGTAACTACTTTTGTAAATATTGCCTTTTTGACAGGAAAGTTTCGTAAAATATTCAAAGAGAAAATTATACCCAGAACCAGACCTGTAACTCTGCTTCAAATATTTTGTGAATTAATGCTTCATTCTAAAGTTATTTCTTTAAGTATCATATAATAGGTCCAGACATTTGTTTAGGTGTTCATCAGGCATGAATGGGTGAATTTGATACTTACCGAGTCGTGTGTGAGATATGTGTCGCAGTAATCACAATAGTACCTACAAGAAAATGATAGCAAAATAAGCAATTGTAGTTTAGTAGGGTACAATATGCAATGGTTAAGGTCCAGAACTGCATAGAGTATATTCTGTTCTGTATATAAACTCTTTGACTTTGAAACAGGGCCTTAGCAAGCATGGGGTTTTGGAAACTATCTGGAGCCCAAATGACTATAAAACATTTCATGACACCTAAAGACTTCGGCAAAGAATTTACAAATCTGAAAATCTCAAGCAAATAACCGAAAAGTTCACTTGAATGAAAATGTGAATGCTATTAAATTACTATTGGGGCATTTAGCTGTTTCCCTATTACAAAGAACACCCAGTTTCAAAATCCAAGCTAAATAAATTTGAGGTGGAAGCTACTATATATGTAAGCAAGGAATTCAGTGTAATAGTGCAATAGAAGGGAAATGCAACTGTGGTGTTATCATTTAGTCAGGATTAATTTCTCAATCAAACATAATCACTCTAGTCCAAGGGAGGAGAGAATCTACATTATCTTCTCCATCCATATCTGTTATTGAACACAGTGGAACAGAGACCACTCACATCTACTCTTCTGCAATACCAAAGCAGCCAAATCGCTGAAAAATGTAATTTGAATATAAATTACGAACTACGAAGTGAGTGAGCCACTAGTATTTTCTAATATTCTTTTCTGGTTAGGATGGCAGAGAACCACCTGAAAATTATTGTATTAGTTTTTAACAAGTATTCTCATCCATTCACTCAAAACAGATGTTAATTATTTTTCTCTTTAAAGAGACCACAGAGTGGAAATAAGCTGTTAACACCATCAACACAAAAATACACCATTGATACCATGAATGATACTTACGATCCTCTGTTCAAGAATAAGATACGGTACAAAATCAAACTTGAGGTTTTCATCTGATGCCTAAAAACCAGGTTTATTCTGCTTTGAGATTTTCCTTTCAGTGAGTCAAATTTGATTATTCAGGGCTCAACACTTGAACAGAACACTGCTGGCCCCAGGACAATACAAATTCCCAAAAATGGCTTCAGAGTTTGGGCCAGTAAAACAGAGTTCACCTGGTCCTACAGGGCCAGTAGACATTAGGGAACATTCTTGTTTACATAGTTTTCCCCCATATCAGGCACATCAAAAGCCTGATAATGTTATGTGAAAAAATTCAAGTGAAGATTTTGCAGGACCAGTAACTTTAAGTTAGCATCGAGGCCTGTTATTCTTTTTTTTGTTATTTGTGTACCGCTTTATAACCAAACGATCAATTATGGAAATTTGAAGCTTTAAAATTTTCACAATTCAATATTGATACTTCCTTAACGATACAGTATCTTAACAAAATTTTCTGCCTCCAGATTCACAACTTTGTCTAAATTTTCAATATTCTTACTTGCAAACACGTTATCAATACTCAGTACATAGGAATCATGCAGGCCAAACAGGAACATTATATAGGATTTCGACAGGACCTAGCGGTAGGCATGTTTTACATGGGGGATGTTATGAGGTTTTCATATCAACAAAATGATTTTACTGTGCTCTTTCATTATGGCCACAATAGAGATATATGATTATTCATTACTCAGTTCAAGCAATCACATGTACATTGGACATGCACGTTCCTGGATTTTGCTGCAAATATAATGCATCTACAAAACCTTAAAAGAGACAGCTCTAGTAGCTTGGTACAATGTTTGCACTAGAATATCCTTCAAGAGATGACTTGGTAATTATTATGGATGGTGCAGGTTTAAAAACTCTGGTAGGAAGTTAGTAACATCAGTTGGGGAATATTCTGACCTTTTGCAATAAGTAAGGGTTCTATGTGACTGGTGATTGAATGCAAGCTGTGTCTATGCTTGGATGAAGAAAAGAATGGATATGCAGCGAGAGACCAATAACTATATGCCCTATAGATAAGTGCTGGACTCATGCCAGGAGTACCAGATAAGGCATCAGCGCGAGGTCACATGGAAACAAGGACCAATCAGGGCTCTCGCATCGATTACATTACTGAGAAACCTTATCTCCACCACCAGCTGGGGGTGCCCAGACCACCAATTTAGGCCCATTAGCGGCTATTAGTTGACAGTGGTTGAGGATAGCATGTTCAGGTGGTAGATGGTCAAAATCGCCGATTCCCGAATCGCCGTTCACAAAAAGGCCGTTGCTTAAAAAGGCCTTATTTATTGGAAATCAATGAGGCTTAGTGTCGGTGTATACAAGTGTGGAAAGTGATGAAAAAAGTTTTGGATTGGTTTTAAGTGATGTCATTTATCATTAGACGGATTTTGGACTTAAAAAAGAATATTTCAAGAAGAAAAGTTGGCGTAGCTAGCCACTCTAACTTTAGGATGTCTTGGCTTTGTGGCATAATTACATCTAAAGTTAGCGTTCAGATTTAAACAAAAACATATATCGAAACACAGAATACTTAATAAGAATGTTTTTGACACTTGACATGTGGAGAATGTAAAGTTCAGTTACTGAATTAGTGGAATATGAAGGTTTATTTCAGGAGGGCCCAATGAGTCATCGGCCGTTTTTGCGATCAGCCATTCAGGTAGTCGGCGACTTTCGGATCGGCGATTTTGACCTATAATCGTTCAGGTTGACCAGCTGGTTTCAAATCCACTTGTGTCTGGTCATTTAAGGTCTATGTTAGGTGAACCTCAGGGACTCAACCAGGACCCGTCCAGCCTGTCTTTTGAATGGGCTGTTTCTTGAAACAATCCTTTTTAAACAGGCAATAACTAAACAGGCAATAACTTCCATGAAGGGTTTTCAATTTTTACTTTTTTTGGACACACTAGATCATATTGTTGGCAATGGGCAAATTTTACAATGGGACCTAATGAGCAAAATCAACATTTTGCAGAATTGAGACAAAAATTATGTTTATAAACACGCATATTCGGGCTACACAGAGGTTTGACAAGTTTGGATGGCAAACTCAAACATTTTGTCACAAAAAAGTGGAAAAAGCGGTCGCAAACTCGAGTCAGACTATAGAATTGGACAATTCTCCTGCATGCCAGAATTGAGGTTGCAAAGTACAAGATAACCCATTTGTGATAGTATAAACATTTCTGCTACGCACCCAAATTATGGTTGTAGAGTACAAGAATACAAACTTACAACACTACAAATGAGTCCAGGCAGTAAGAGTACATGTAACATCTCATGTAGTGGTTATTTTAATGTTAAAGCTAAATTAAAGGTATTTATTTGTTTTTTACATTGTTGGGTGTATGGTAATGGTTTTGGACTTGGAAAAAAGTTTGGGAAAAAACTGGTCAAAACTTCTCAAATTGGTCCTGACTCCTCTTTTAATGCAAACGGTGATGTGAGTTAAGTTGCCACACACGTAAATGTATACAAGTGGTAGTAAACTATTGCCAAGTGGTCGTCCATGAACATGACGATCACATAGCGTCACATTTACGCACAGGCAAAATATGGTTTAAAATGGTCCCTTTAAGAACCAAACTACACATCTCTGGAAAGGTGTGTGTACTCCGACGTAAAGTTATCTAACAGCTACTTACTAAATGCTTTAGAAGTAACATAAAAGCAGTATCTGGAGAGTCTATTTCACTTACTTCGGCATGATGATAGCTCCTTTCTTTCCACGATGGAGACGCACAGGCACCTAATGTGAAACTAGTGCAATCAAAGACTTCCTAGGGATGCAAAGCTGTATAACCTCCCTAGGATAGACATGACGGCAGGGTTACTTTCAAACGATTGATTTGATTTGATTTGATTTAATTCGGTCTAGTAAGATGTAGATTACACAGCATTTGGCACATACAAATCATATATAAAGGTGACTAGATGGAGAGTCGTTACCTGCAATGCAATATAATTCTAACCAGACACAGGATATATACACTAAAATTTAAAAACTTATTTCCATAGTGGTCCCAGTATGCCCAGAGTCCAATGGCATCACATGTAATGATCAAATTCACTGCTCAAGATTGACATAACAATAATATCATATAGTGTAGAGTGCAATACAAAGATTCGGACTAGAATTGATGAATTTCTTTTTTATGACTCAGAGAGGACTGATATGAAATGTTTTTGCATATCAGTTTAAAAAGAGATTTACTGAACGTAGTCTGGATCTCGTCTGGCAAAGAGTTCCAGATTTTGGGCACCTATGTAGTGGACGGACTTAATACCATATGAAACCCTGTGTCTGGTGTTATAGCGGTGGGATTCATTTACTCTAGTATGTTCATCCTCGGACATAAACAGTACTTTAAAATGGGATCTGCAATATTACTGCCATTGAAACATAAGTAACTTTTAGTGTAAGTTAAGTTCATTAAGTGCCTATGGCACTGAAGCATTCTAACTATGACCAGTAATGCCCACATCCCCTACTGTGGGGAGGGGGGGGGTGGTACTTTTCAGGTTAGCTAGATATAACGTTTTGAAAAAACTTACCTATTGTTAGGCTAAATGGCGTTGACATACTTGATACATCTACTCACATAAATGGCTGTGCCTTCTTTATAACATGCTAAAATGGTTTATTTGTGGGACAAAGGTGTTATTTATGTTTTCTCCTCTTCAAAAAATCATATTGTCTTCAAAGAGGTGCACAAAAACATGTAGTAGTTTTCCAAGAAGTGAAGTCATTGATGAAAATATATAAGAAATTGAACAGGTCCTTTAAAATGAATGTGGTATTTGCCTTTGGTGTGGATTTTTTTCTAGCAGGTATTTTTGAAGGCCTGCAATTAAAGTAAACCACAAGGTTGCCAGGGGAATGATTTGATTTGAAACACCCTTCTGATGGTACTATACTATACTATACACTTAATTACCGAAATCATGAAATGCGGCCTGAGATGTGCACCAAGCGATTGACATTAGCATGTGTCGAAAGGAGTAGGTATTTAATTGTATCGTGCATAAAATATTCTTTGAGAGTCTTAGAGATATGCACTTAATGTTTTTTTACAACCAGCCTGCGAAATAATTTCCGACTACAGACACTAGTCAGCAAATAAATGTTGCCACAATGAGTTGATGGAACATATCCCACGGAATTTCGGGGTGGCGTAGGATTTCCTTAGAAATGTTTTGAGCGTACTAATTTGCAATGCCGGTAACATACACTGCAAGGCATGGCACATGCCTACATTCCTTCGTCCACATTTTTCTACTTACAAATATTTTCCTGATTTTAATTTTGAGCTTATTTGATAGGCCATTTATGGATTTTAGTTGAATTCCGTAACGTTTTCAATGGTTCTTCATGGTTAGAGACTATAGGACAGTCAAGGGAATAGTTCCAAAATTTGCCGTTTGGTGGTAGCACTCTGCAGTGTGGAGTGAGAAGGGGGTGGAAGCTTCACATTACTTCAGCGCTTCTGTAGCTCCACAATTAGTGGATTATAAATGGGAAAATTGCTCATTTGGTAATTGTCGGTAATTATAATCAGTCGCCATGGATAATTCCCTAGTGTCCTTCATAAACAATACACGCATATTTTAAAAAAAAAAAAACCATCTTTCAAGATGATTTACATCACATACAACATTGTAGTTATCTGACCTGATTGAACAGGATATTTCTCTACTAGTGGATTATGGTCCTGGCACATCCCTTCCATTAATGCCTTTATTGTCAAATTAAGAAATGTTCATTATGACATTATTCACTGTATTACTAACAAGTTGTATTTGCAGGGCATTGCAACCATCAAGAAGTAGTAGATATCTTCAAGAAGGTTGACACACACCACAAATGATTGCTTTTTTCAGAAAAGAAAATTGATGATGCAATTTTCTTTGAACTCATTTTCAACAAAAAGAAATTGGATTGAAATATCCCGTGTTAGTCATCAATGTATCTACTGGCGTCTTACAGTTCTCAAATTTCACTCATTCTATTAAATACAAAATTAGAGCAAGAAACGGTGAATACTGTGGCTTTGATGCAATTCAAGCGAATATCAAATAAAAGCAAAACATGCTACATCTCTATCATGTGATTATTATAATTACTATAACTATAACCATGAATTTCGTAGGTTGAGTGGATCAACTCTATAGGGAATTAGAGCAGAGTAATATCTTAGGGGCGGACCATTTGATATTCCAGGGGGGGGGGGGGGGGGGGGGGGGCTATCCTTTTTTGACGTGGTCATATTATCAATTTTCAGGGCCCGAATATTTTTCTTACCTTCCAGGACCAGATTTTTTATGAATTAATTTTAGGGTCAGATTTTTTCATATTACAGGATAGGTATATATAGTCAGGTTTCTCCTTCGATAAATAAAAAAACTCTAAGGTTTCTCAAAACTCACCATGTACACATATTTACATCAATATAATCGTACACTGCATATTTACGTATGATCATTCTTTACATACTTAACTCAAAGTCACTGACATTCCATGCTTCGTAATATCCAAAATTGTTTGTGAGTAGTAGGATATACTGTTCGTGTCTGTCGATCCAACAGAAAAGTACTTAAATGGATATTCATGATTGTAATTGATTCATTATAACCTCTATGGCTAGTTAGATTTTAAAGCCGTATATTACATGCATGTACTACAGCCGTAATGTAATCTGGTTTGGACCATTAACTATTGACAGCTAAATACATTCTACCAATTTACCCATTTTAGGGTTGACTCTTCTGCTGCCTAAGAAAACTAGAATGCTAGCATCTGCATGCAAAATATAAATGCCTCAATTTTGGGTGGATACTGAAGAACTTATTTACTCAATAAGATCTTATTCACATAGATCCCTGTTTCGTCATTTACATGTATTTCATTTAAACTAAACACGTGCTGTGCATGGGAACCGGCAACTATCAACTTAAAGGGCAAATGCACCATCAGAATTAGTTCGGTTCAAAATGAGCTTATACGTGTCACCTTTGAAATAGGACCTCCCACAAACATGTCCTCTTCAGTACTTCTCAGTTATGTCTAACAGAAATGAGCAAGTGACAGCCATAAGGGGCATCCATATTCATGATATTGCCTAGGCGCATGCTGGCTCATGGCATAGTCTGGAGCACTTGCTGCGCTACCAATGCTCAAGAGGTGTTGCCTCTCATTCCTTGCTATATGATTTTCATTCTTGGCTTTTAATAATTGATCACAATTTCCAATGATTTTCTTTTGTATACTCCAATAAGCATTTGAAGTAACACTATGTGGCTTGTCTTTGTATTGTACTGTTGGGTAGAAACCATTTATTCCTAATCGCTATCAAAAATCAGGCTGTGAGTTGGCTAATCAGGAGATTGCAACACTTGAGTAATTTAGCAGATACTCTTTGGAACAATTTAGGACTTATTGGTATATGAATTCTATCACTTCCAGTTATCAAAATACTACTTTTGAGTAAGGCACATGACACATTGACTAGAAGATCGCTTGGGTCTGAGGGAAAAGTATTCTAGGTGAGTCAGAAATTTCCATTCCTCCAGATTCCTAATTTGCCCAAATTCCACCATACAATATATTTTTTACTTCTTGAAGACTAATGGGGTTCCAAAAAGTGTGATCAGGGATGAGCCAGGAACAAAAATTAGCAAGAAAAGGGAAAGCCAGCCTTTCCTGTTACTGCTACCTGTTGGTAACTGGTGGCACAGCAGGTGCTCAGAAGATGCCATTACCCTCCATGCACCTAGGCAAGATGGATGCCCATTGTGGCTATATCAGGCCTGTCACTTGCTCACTTCTGTAAGCCATAACTGATGAGTGCAGGTTTGGGGGAGGTCTTATTTGAAAGGTGACATGTATAAGCTCATTTTGAACCTGAATCATTCTGATGGTGCATTTGCCCTTTAATATCCAAAATTTAAACAATATTGATGGTTGTTTCATTCAACGTTCCGTAGATTTCACTCGTTTTCCGTCTTTGAAATTACAAAATAAATACTAGTATTGTTAAAAGCCGGTAGCCTATATTATTAAGTGAGCACCCTATTTAGGGTTCTGATCATGCATCCGTGTAGTGATAGCTTGTACCAATTGTGGATGTAATTTCATACCCGAACTAGTTAATAGGTCTTTGTTTAATACAGTAAGGCTTGTGTAACATAATTCAGGCAGCCGTCAGGCATTCAGGAATTCGGTCACAGGGATATGGGTATAGTGAGATGGGTGTACCCTGATGCAAGGTTACAAGCCAATACAATTCCCAATAGAAAGCGACAGCAAACATGAACGGTTCGTCTGCGTTAGGGAATACCAGCTCTGCTGCGTTGGATTCGGGGATTGCTGCCTCTGGATGGATGGTCATAATTGGAGCACCTATAATTTTCCTCTTTGGAACAGTGGGTAATATTCTCTCCATCGTAGTGCTTCGACAGGAGAAGCTATGGCGTATGCCGACAACCCCATACCTCATAGCGCTGGCAGTTGTGGATATACTTGTACTATGGATAGGGATACCAATTTGGTGGCTTGGATGGGTGACCAGTATAAATCTTCGGAACGCCGAGGGCAACTGTGATTTTCTTTGGGTCAATCGCTACATTCGCGCCTTTCTCTTTGACTTGTCCGCTTGGATCATAGCTGCTGTGACGGTGCAAAGATTGGTGAGCGTTTGTTTCCCACTCAGAGCGCGGTTCTGGACGTCAAAGAAAAACATTGGGATCGTACTAGCCGTTCTAGGAATTGCGTTGGCAATTCTAAACCTAAGCCCCCTGTACAGAGCAATTGCCAACCCTAATTGCAGGGTCAACGATGCATCAGCAATTGTGGCGGTCTGCGTGGATTTCCCCATCGGATTCTGCATACCCTTTCTCACCATTTTGATTTCCAATGTGATAATCATCATCAAGGTTCGCAGCAGTCGCACCTTTCGCGAAGCTAGCGCGCAGAGTGGTTCGTTCTTTCGACGGAAACGGGCTGAGAGAAGGCTAACTGTGATGCTTCTGCTCGTTAGTTTTGTATTTCTTGTCTGTGTGTCGCCAAGGAGGATAATCAAGGCCTACAACGTTGCGTCGAGATGGAACCGTTCCTTTAAGAAGGTTAACATGCCCATCGTACCGCTACTATTCTACGTCAACAATGGCATCAACTTTCTTCTGTATATGGTGTCCGGGCCGGACTTTCGCAAAGAATTTTTGAGACTTTTCCGAGGAGGGCAACGTCGGGAATCTAGCTCAAGTATGCAAATGAACACCCAAGAAAGCAATACTAGATCTAGAAACTCAGATTAAGTCCACTTATGAAAAAGATGATATTTGTTGCCTTGGCTCATCAGAAATTATAATACGCTTTAAAGTTTTTTTGTTTGTTTAACTCAAATATTTCATTTACGTTATAGTGGATAGGACATAGCACGGGTCAACGACAAAATAAATTAAATTACGCAATGTTCAATCTGTGTAGAGGATTCGTTGGGAGAACAGGTTTTTATGTCTTTTTTGCATGTGATGGTATATTCCACACAGCTTTTATTTATCAATGGTTTAACTATATTCCAATGTTCAAGTAGTTTTGTTAATGATTATATATCACATTATGATGGCGATTATGATAAGTCTAGTAATAAGCAGTAGTAGTAGTAGTAGTAGTAGTAGTAGTAGTAGTAGTAGTAGTAGTAGTAGTAGTAGTAGCAGCAGCAGCAGCAGCAGCAGCAGCAGTAGTAGTAGTAGTAGAAGTAGTAAACCAATTATGCAACCATATGCTAGTATATCAATAAATAATGCATATTCGTAGTAAGAACATATAGTGAGCTCGTTTGGTTCCAAATGAAAACTTAGTGGCGAAAGCTATATTTGAATGAAATATTTCGTTACGATGAGGAGTTAACAGTGATGTTTATGGCAGACCCCAGTCAAAATTTTCAAAATGATAATGTTGTTAACTACATTCAGCCTCGAACACCAAACAGTACCATTATTTCTTTGTCATAGATATTTAAAGGTCGCATCTAAAACTTGAAGCATATATGAATGTTCTTTTAAATTTCAGAAGATGAAAACGAGGACTCGGGCGCTGAGGATAAGAAAAACATTCCATGAAAATGAAAAAAAGTGTTTTCACGTCCATTCCGTTAGCGGCTCGAAAATAAAAAAAAAACGACTATTTTGTGAAAATAAGTTCGATTTAAGCATCTTAGTGTAAATATTGAAAAAGGAAATGTAAACTTGAACATACCTCAAACTTTACTTTAAATATAATGTGAAGGTTTGCTTTATCATGATGTTTTCCAAGAACTCAGTTTTTGACCGGAGCCTACAACGCAGTCTCCACAAAGTCCTGGGTCAGCTTCGCGTGAAAAGCGCGCGAAGAAGATAAGGTAATCAAGGGTATTGTTTTGCCAAAAAACAACAATAGTGAATTTAAATATTAAGTGCAAAGCTCAATCGCTTATTCTTTTCGTACAGACCGTATATATCACTGCATATACTAAAACTGCCAATAAAATATTGGTTATTGTTCACCTGTCCAATATAACAGTCAGGGCAGCTTAACAAGTAGTTTACAAGAAAAGTCAAATGGGTAAAGAATGTTCTACTCCTAAGGTTTGATATGCCATATTCAATTGATCAAATGAAGTAGACTATGATCATGATCAAATTCCGTATAAAGGAACACTCGCCCAAGTGCGGTTTGTTTACATATTTATCTTCAAAACATAATGAGCCAGTAACTGTTATTGTGAAGCAAGCAGGGCAGAGCACCAGAAAAGGGTCAACTCGATGAGAATTTTTACAAAGGAAAGCTGAAACAAGAAGCTTGGGTTGTTCCGTTATAAAAAGGTATGGGGGTACCTGAGGTAATTTTGCTCCCCCTTCCCCTTCCCCCAATTTTGAATAACCAGGATCCCCCTCCCCAAAATCCTTTTACGACCCACCTACCCTCGAAATTCTGATTACCCAGGACTCCCCTTCCTCCACTTCTGAATCGTCATCACCCCCTCTACCCCCCCCCCCCCCCCCCCAATTCTGAATTGTTCTTCGGTCTCCCCCACATAGAACAGCCTTTAGTCTACTAAGTATATAGTCTATCAATTGTCAATGATTAATCTCGAAATCCTAGAATAGATTATAACACTACATACACAAATATGTTTGCATGTATTCTATGTTTGTATAAAAAAGCTCATTTTCAAATAAAGGTCATTTGAAAATATGCGTTTTTTCTAGGTCTTATTATATTCTGTTTACGTGACTTGTCCCTTCAGGACATGCGTGAACATTTTGAGTGAGGGCAAATTAAAGGCATCAGAGCAATGAGCACTTTATGGTAAATCACATAAGCACCAACTATTGTTTTTGCTATTTGCGTGCTTAATAAACAAAATAATCAAAATTATGAAAACTTTAAAAGACATTTTTTAAAGAAGAACAACGATTCCGATGCCCTAATAGTGTATATTATAACAAATCATACTGGTATTTTGGGCGCTCATATCCGAAAAAAATGAGATGTTGACAAGAAACACAATAAAACAAGGTATTTTTTTCACGGTCCTTCGATTGGTCTGGTCTGGAATCACCGATATCTAATCCCTGTTTGTGCATCACCATTGCCCCACATTGTATACAAGTAATACGTTTTCCTTGTGTAAAATGTTTTGTTGATCGTACAGAAAGATCCAACTTTAATCCAATTTTCACGTTATCCAATTACACAATAACGTTTTACATTACAAGCTCTGTAAGGTGGTGAAAACAATCAAAACTGGACAGAAACTTCGAGCCACCGATCGTTTATTTTAAATGAACTAGGTAATATAAAGATGGAGATAAACATACTATTCAATACATTGAAGCAACAGGTAATAATATAACATATGGTCAAAGATTGCTTTAACATAAATATAATACTAGTAGTAGATCATGTTGCGAAAACGATTTTACTTTCATTTCGTTCTTGTGATAGTTTTGAAGCAGCATATGTCTATATCAACACTGTATAATGGACATTGTAATGCTGATACGATTTCCTATTACGTGCAACGACCTGGATTTTCACTCTCGTTTCCAGACTCGTGCCTGTCAATTACAAAGTTCGGTAACATAGCATATGCTACTGCATAATAGTAGTTACTGTAGCTCATTATAGATTAGGCAACTAGGTATTTATCGAAATTGTGTTTCACGTCAAATTTTGTCATATTAGGTTAACTCGTAACAAGCAACTGATCTCAGTAGGAGTTGAACGTACTATGGGCTCGATTGAGATGTGTCACGTCTGCGTATGCAGCCAAAAAAACCCTATTGTTATTGTTATGACTAAAAGCGGTTTTAGAGAAAAATGCTCGAAATAGAAATGTTTGTCAAATCTAATCCTATAACCCCCTTTAAGATATTTGCTTATACATATTTTATCAAAAGTTTAACTCATTAATGCTCACTGCAGCCAAAAGCAGCCTGACAATGTTGATGAGATATTGGAGGCAATTGCAATGTTGTTAAAATGTTGGAAGGAGAAATTGTATTCGGAATGTTGTCAACAAATTCCGTTCAAATATTTAACTTCAAAAGCAAGATTGGAAAAATATTGGAAGCAGAAAGTGTATTCGGAATATTTTCCACACCTTCACTCAAATATTTGACTTCTAATTTATTATCAAAAGTGTCATAGATCCAGACGACAAATTTCGAAGGATCTCTCGAGCATGAATGGGTTGAAGGATTTTAGTATCCAGATGGTACATTTCATTACGAGATCTAGAAATGACTGGGTTAGTAACGCTTGCTTTTTGTAGCATTTAATATGTGGAGTATTTTTGAGGCTGATTACGCAAGAGTACTTTCATATGGTAAGGCAAATGGCTGTCGTCACTGCATCTTGACATTCATAATTTCGTTGCACAAAAATGCATTTTATTAATGAGTTTTTAAAATTAAACGTGACAAAGTTTATTTGTCGCCCCCCTTGCGAGACTGTAGGAAACCACTGACTCTATGAAAAATCAAAAGAAATTATACAGCTTAGAACAGACGAGAGCATTCAAAAGAACTCAAGAACCATGGCGCGAAAATTACATGAACGTGCATGTGAAAAATATACCAGTATGGTCTGTTCCCGGGAAGAACATATCTTACAGTACTTAGTTTTTTTTCAAATCCCACAATTGAAGCATATTACCATTAAAATGACAGTGGTGTTAAGTAGGTCGTCCCTCAAAATAAGAAGAGCCTATATCATATTAACCCTTTAGATGCTGAGGCTAATTTCGTCCAAAGCACAGGGATGCAAAGATTTTAGAAAACTATCTTAACCTTGTCATGTTGGTATTCATTGGAAAGCTCTCACTGAGTACTTTCAGATGAGTAACCACGTGCCAGGGTTTCAGTCATTTTTCAGTTTTTTAACATCATTTTGTATTGGCCAACTTAGCCACGTGAAGCATAAGTGTTAATGAGCGTACTATGGTACTAGATCTAGTATATTAGTCAGACCAAATTAACAATTGCTTATTTTGTTACCAATAGAGCGCGATCGATCGAGTGCAATGTGAATGTTTTCATTTACTTAATCCACATTCCTCCTCACCCATATTTGTTTTTCTAGGACACCCACAAGGCCAAAAAGCTACAATATTTGCTGTGTCTATAATGTGTGCACTTCCTGCCCTGATCTGGTTATGCATCCTAGACTTTAATTACTGTAAATCCTATTAGTTAATTTGCCAAAAATGTTAATTTGCTGATATTTACTTGATCCATAAATTAAGATCTACTATACACTGAAATCCCTAGAAGTGAAAGCCCTCGCTAGATTCGACGTTTTTGTACCAAACAATTTCCCTTTATTCATCATATAATGCAGACCCCATTACGGAGGACAATCGCTCTATTGTGGACATTTTCTACGGTCCCAAACCCGCTTTCTAATCTCACTAAAGAGGACACCCACCTTCCTATGCAGTCTTCAGTTTCTTGGTTGTCAAAATGCTTCTCAACTATCAATTGAAGAGGTTGGCAGCAACAAAGCCTAGCAACTAGTCCTTACTGTGTTCTACTTATCATAATCATATTTGAGTCAATGCTCAAATATATATAACAACATGGGACGTGTTACATTTATTGGTATATAATCATTTAGCTCAGACAATGGCCACATGAAGGGGGTTAATTTACACAGTACTGTAGAATAGGAAATTAGTCCAAGTGGTTTATTCTGCCAAACTTTTCCGAGTGGTGTCAGTTCGGTGTAATGAAAGTCGGAAATATTATACCATACATTTAGAGTATTATTCCTGTCATGAGAATATTAACCTTCAATATTTGCTTTTCGGAATAAAAAAGGCACGGAAAAATCCTAAAACAAAAATTTGTTTAATTTGCACCTCAGATTGATTTCCTATTCTACAGTATACCACAGTACCACCAATCCATATCATGATATGGAATGACATTTCTGAATATGGCCTGGGAGGCAGGCTAGCAGCATTACTGAGGGGATTAAGATAATTATTGTTACATCTTTCTGCGCCAGTTGTTTCTATAATCACAATTAGATCTAATCAGAATTCAAGTATAGTCACAGTTTCAAATGTGCAGGATGATAATCAAATGAATGTGGTTTTTAATTGCATAGCGGTTCAGCCTTTGCCTCTGGCTATTTCAACCCTTTCAATGCTGAGGAAGGGTTAAAAGGGTGTAAAGCAAAAGGATGCAAAAACTTTTGAAATCCTAAACCCTGTCGTGTTGGTATTCATTAGATAGCTCCCACTGAGTACTCTTAGATGAGTACCCATGTGCCAGGGTTTCAGTCATTTTTCAGGTTTAATTTGCATTATGTTGTGTTGGCCAAATTTGCCACCAGCAGCATAAGGGGTGAGAATGCCAATCTGGTGGCATGCTAACCCCTGCCGAAACATGTGGCCTGTCACACAAATTTAAATGACAGTCAGCCTGGCCAAATAATTGCTGATTGAGAGTGTGAGTGATTATTGGCCAAGATCAAAAAAAAACTGCAAGTCAGCACTATTGCCAATGGGTCCTCTGCATAATAAAGGTAAAAGGTATTTGGTTTATAGTCTTGTATCCACCGAAATGTTCATACGACCTTCCTTCCCTAGCAGGCCTGTACACACAAAAACCATTTCAATCCCCTGAGGGATATTCCACAGCAGCTGGCAGCATATAGCACACAAACTCTAAGCACTGCCGTATTAATGCTAGGTACCCATTTTACAGCTGGGTAGACTGAGGCAATATGGAATAAACTGTCTTGCCCAAGAACAGACCAAAGTGCCCTGGCCGGGAATTGAACCAGCAACCAGCAGTCTTGTATCCATCGAAATGTTCATACAACCTTCCTTCCCTAGCAGGCCTGTACACACAGAAACCATTTCAATCCCCCGAGGGATATTCCACAGCAGCTGGCAGCATATAGCGCACAAACTCTAAGCACTGCCGTATTAATGCTAGGTACCCATTTTACAGCTGGGTAGACTGAGGCAATAGGGAATAAACTGTCTTGCCCAAGAACAGACCAAAGTGCCCTGGCCGGGAATTGAACTGGAGCAACCTACTGATTACTAGTCCGACACCTAACCAACTGAGCTATAATGCCAAAAAACTGACCAATACACTGCTTTATGAAGTGGCAGTGAAATGACCCAGCAAATAGCGCCACCAAAATGTACATCGTAGCTGCAATCAATGATAATGGACTACCAGAGAGCAAAAAATCAGTTGTGTACAGAAGGAAACAAAGCAGGTCGACAAAATTGCCAGCTGGTCACTCAATATTTTAATTTCCATATATGGAACTCACCAGAACAATATATCATTTTTACTCCAAAATGCAGGGATCACTAGACGAAGGATAAAGTGATCCTCATTCCATAAATATACGAATACCTACCCATACACCTCTACATTTGATCATTTTCTCTAGTCTTGACGTCACTGTGCTTAGGAACTGAACAGTACTAACCTTATTGGATGAAATTTCGCGGTCTAACCTGTTTTGACCTTCCATCTTTGTCTCGATACAATGGCTACTTGTGCATGCGCCCAAGTCGTACTGCGTTTGGTTAGCCCGAAATTCTGCCTATTTTTTCTTAAGTAACACCTTCAAGATGTTGGGGAGGCGGGACTTTGGGCCTGTAGAGGTGTATGGGTAGGTATTCGTATATTTATGGAATGAGGATTACTTTATCCTTCGTCTAGTGATCCCTGCATTCCATTACATATACTCTATACCTACCCATACACCTCTACATTTGATCAGATTACCAGAGCAATACCCTGGCAACATCTTGATAATGTATAAAAGATTTTTTGAGGCATATGGGTAGGTTATTGAGGTAAACATCATGTAAGAAGCCCTCTAAATACCAAACTCTCCTGAAGCATGGGTACCCTATATATATCACACTTCTCCTGCTCAAACCCCCTGCAAAACACAACTGTACAGTTCCAGCACACCCTCACTTTTTGGGAGTGGATGGGGGATGGCAGGGTGGGTCACTTTTCCTGCTTAGAAGAAATAGATACCAGGTACTCATTACTTCATTACACACCTCCACACTCTGATATGGACAGTCAGGAATCTGCAGATCCTTCCATCAGATGAGGCATCAGAACATCGGTTTTCTTGAGAACTTCGTCCTCCAGGTGGTTTATCTTCGGAGAGGTGACTCAAATTGGAACATCTACATCGTAGTGACCTGCTGCTGCAACTTCAAATTGGATATAACGGCAGGATATGCACATATAAAACAACACACTATTGACTCTCCTTCCTTAGTATGGATGCAGCAAAACTCTGCCCCTGCCCTTCTCCTGGCCTAAAGTAATGGTTAATAAAAGTTGTTGGTGAAGCCCAATCTGCCACCTGCAAAATATGTTCTATATTCACTCCTTTCAAAAGTGCGTATGTAGTGGCTGCCGACCTAACTGAATGTGCTTTAATTCTAGACACCCTCCTCTCTTCAGTGTTCGATTCAGTATAAGCAAACTGTATTGTCTGCACTATCCATCTTGCCAAAGTCTTTTTAGATGCACCT
This sequence comes from Maea johnstoni, assembly GCA_963942565.1. Taxonomy (NCBI): domain Eukaryota; kingdom Metazoa; phylum Annelida; class Polychaeta; order Spionida; family Magelonidae; genus Maea; species Maea johnstoni. Next base: position 27,147,711 of record OZ012693.1, on the reverse strand, counting down.
TTCCCTTGACTCTCTCCAGCTCCATAGGCCACAAACAACCTCTTCTCCTCTGTTTTCCTATATAATTCAGATCTTTTCCTATATACATTCACAGCCCTTCTCGGGCATAAAGACCTCTCTTCTTCACAAGAGGCCATATCGTCAAATCTGGGTATCACCACCGTTCTCCCAGCATAGTTTACACAAGCATTTTTAGGTATGAACCCTGGCACATACCCAATCTCGATTCCATGAGGCCTAACGACTAACTTGTCCTTTTCAGTGGATAGTGCTCCTATCTCACTGCACCTCCTCGCTGTTGTGCATGCAACTAAAAATACAGTTTTCCATGTTAGAAACTTGAGAGGTACACCCTCCAATGGTTCAAACGGTTCTCTTGTCAATCTCTGAAGCACCAGCGGAAGACTCTAGGAATTAAAATTCACTTGACTTAATGGTCGATTTATCAACGAAGCTTTCCTGAAACTGGCCACTTGCGGAACCTCGCACAAACTCTTTCCATGTACTCTATCATGCCATTTGCTAATCGCTGATATATAACCTCCAATTGTTCTAGCTGCTTTCCCCTTCTCATAAAGGCCATATAAAAAATTACACACCGACGCTACAGAGGAACCAACGGGATTTTTAACACCGTTCTCGTTACACCAACGTACATAGGCTTGCACCCTTGCACTATAACATGATGCTGTGGATTTTCTAATGTCCCCTGTTGCCATTTCCGCAGCTCCCCTTCGAAAGCCCTTCTGTCTAAGCTTTCTCCTCCTATCATCCAGGCAACTAAATGCAGGCTTTCTGGATCCGGATGGAACACGCTTGAGTTTGGCATCCTTAGTAACTTTTCCTTTGGAGGTAGAACTCTTGGAATGTCCAACAGTAGCTCTACGAGCACTGACATCCACGGTTTCCGACTTCTGTTCGAAGCCACTAGTATCATTCTTGTTGTGCTGAATTTCACTTTTTGAATCACTCTTTGGATCAGAGGTTCTGGGGGAAACGCATACGTTTCCAGGCCGTTCCAATCCAGACTCAATCCGTCTATCCTGTACGCCCCCTGATCGTTCTCCCTCGAGCAGTATGTGTCCAGCTTGTTGTTCAACCCGCTTGCGAACAGATCCACCTGAGGCCTCCCCCAGATCTGGAACAGACTCTGAACCACCCCCGGACAAAGGGACCACTCGTGAGGATCTCCCTTCCTGGAAAGAAGATCTGCCAGAACATTTTCCTGACCCTTGATGTAAACTGCTTTCAGATGAATCTGCCATTCCCTGCACCAATTTAGTACCTCCCACGTCAGATAGCACAACGAGGTCGACCTCGTTCCTCCCTGTTTGTTGAGATATGCCACCACCGTTTTGTTGTCGCACCTGATCTGAATCGTGGTTCTCCTGGACCACTGACTCCTGAAATAAATCAGGCTGTTGAAGACTGCCTTCATCTCCAGCCAATTTATGTGTCTCTGGCACTCCTCCTCGGACCATATCCCCTTGGTTTCTCCTCCATCCTCCAGGAACGCCCCCCCAACCCATCATACTGGCATCTGTCACCAGGGTGTGTTGAGGATCGGGTTGCTTCAGGGGTAAGCCTGATTGAAGATTTTCGGCCGACTTCCACCAATTCAAATGCTCCACCAGTCCCGGCCTTATTGGTATCATGTCCTTCAGATCTCCCGTACTCGGTTTCCACATCGCCTTTAGATATAACTGGATCGGTCTCAGAAACAGTCTCGCCGAATCTACCTGATATATACAGCTGTTGAGGAGACCCAACATTCTCAAGAAGTCTCTTGCTGAAACCTGATGTGCTCTCTGTATTGTTTCCACTAAATTTACCACTTTCAACACTCTTTCCTCTGGGAGCGTCCCCATTCCTACTGACGTTCTGAACCTGGCCCCTACATGAACCCAATCTTGAGACGGTACTATTTCCGACTTTTCCCAATTGATAACCAACCCTATGTCGAGCATGAAGTTGATCACTTCCTGAGACTTCGACACTAAAAACGATCTTTCTTTGTCCTTCATCAAGAAATCGTCTAGGTAAGGTGAATTGTACAACCCCATCTCCTTCCTGATGTATTCCGCCGCCGGTGCCATCATCTTGGTAAACACTCTTGGGGCCGTCGTTATACCGAACGGAATCACCATGAACTCGTACTTGTCATTGCCTACCGCAAACCGAAGATACTTCCAATGACTTAGATGGATTGGCACATGAAAGTAAGCGTCCTTGAGATCGATTGACACTAGCCAATCTCCCGCATTCACATCCTGTATGGTACTCTGCAGGGTTGCCATTTTGAATTTCTGCTTTTTGATAAACTGATTTAGGGGTTTGAGATTTATGACTGGTCTCCATTTCCCCCCTTTCTTGGGTGCTAGGAAAATCCTTGAATAAAATCCCTCGTGGGGATTCCCTTTCACTGGTCGAATCTTCCACCTCTTTTAACAAGATTGCACTTCTTGACTCTTCTCGGGGAACTTGAGATGACAACACCCCCCTGAACCTTGGTATTATTCTATCTTGTAGCCCACTTCTAACGTTTCTACCACCCATCTGTCCGGGCACCATCCCCTCCAACATTCTGCGAATTGCAGCAATCGCCCCCCTACTGGTATCTGCGGGAATGGGATTTGAAAAGTGTCACTTGTTGCTTCCTCTGCCTCTTCCTGCAGAGGGCCTGGACTGATTATTCCACCTATTGTTGGAGTTGTCATTCAGAAAAGAACTCTGCTGACCTCTGTTGGACTGTCTGCCCCTCATACTCCGGTTAGGAGCATGTTTCTGGTTGTAATTGTTGTAAGAATTGTTGAACCTATTATTGTTCTGCCTCGCATTCCCCTTGTCAAACCATGGTTTCTTGTTATCCCCTTTGTAATGCGTGTCAGCTGGCCTCTTTCTTGCCAACCTAGTAGCTTCCTCCTTCGCCTTCGCTGTCTGCGAATTTACATCCTGTACCCCCGAGCAACCAGGGATTCTGTTAGCAAACAAACTCTTAGACGGAAGACAGCTGACCCTTGCCAACGCCTCTTTATCGGATGACGACAATCCTTATGAATTCAGAACTTGCGCTCTTACCCTCCTAAGGCTCAAACCATGTAACCTGCCGGTTACTTTCCCTAGATCGTCCATAGCCATCTCTACCGTAGTAAAAATCACTGGCAACAACGAACCTTCCTCCTTTGCCTCTGGACGACCCTTTGCTACCTGTACCGCTGTTTTGATAAACGTCATAATTCTATATTGGAGTTTCGTCGCCTGTTGGGTCTTGAAGGCCAAAGACTGCTTGTCAATTTTTGGCTCGGCTCTATGCTGCTGAAGACAAAACTGCTTCACATAGGTATCCACCTCAGGTGTCATGGCTACTCTACGAAAATCCTTGTCAATAAACTGATAGTTCTTGTTGATCGATGCCACCGCTGTACTCGGTGCCTGACTAACTGACGATACCCCCAGAGTATCTTTGACATTTCTCTTCCACCCCTGGACATCCTTTTCCTCAATATGGATCCTAGGGAACCTCAGACAAGATTTCACCTGATCCTTCACCCCCGGCACTGTAGCTTTCTTATAAAGTTTCTCATCCGACATGACAATATGAGCCCACATGCCTTCCTCAAATAGATTCTTAGATAACAGTTTAGGTCTCAAACACGATTTCGCCCATTCGACTGCTGCCGCTGAAATCTCCGGCCCTGTCTCCTCCATATCCAGACATGCTGTGTCACACATACTTGGCACATAGGAATTCCTATCCAGACAAGATTTAACAATATCCCTTAAAGAAATACTAGATTGGTCGAATTCGTCCTCCTCATCATCATCATGAGTCTTCTTTTCCTTGCTCTTATCCTCATGACAGCAAACCACCTGTACGAACACAGGATCAGATTTCTTTTCCTTAACCGGCGATGATTTTTTACCACCATGAATACTCTCTAGCCTAGACGAAAAAACATCTAGCGGTTCATTGTCCTCCTCCCGGATAACAACTTCACCATCGGAAAACACTTCTTCCTGGTCAGAATACAACAATGTCTCTGTTCTGATGCTATCTTCATCATCATAAAAAGGACTAGACCTAAACCTAGTCTCCTGCTCTACTTTCTTGCTAGGAGATAACCCAGCGGAGGAGTGTTTATTCTTGTTGACTTCGTCACACCTGGGCATGACTGACATTTCAATTTCCTCAAAATCACCTTCACTGGACCTAGACCTAGTAGCATTGTCTCTTTTTGGCTGGCCCCCCTTCGAAAACCAATTAGAAAGAAGTGACTGTACCTTTTGGAAACTGCTAGTAATTTCCCCGTTGCACTCCTCCCTGAGCTCCTTAATCTCCTGCTGCTGCTGCGCACGGAACTCGGTATTCTGCTCCTCCAACGCCTGCAGTTTGTTGAACACCGTCAACGGTTCCACCAGAGAATTGCCATCCTCCACCAATCCGCCAAAAACAATGCCTGTCGTGTCCGTGGCCTCCCCGCCATCTTCAACCACGCTCGCACCGCCTCGACCGTCTTCACGACTTCCGGTTCGCGCTTCCTTCGCGTCCGGACCTTCTCCGTCCGTTTTCGTCGCTGTCGCAACGCTAGTCCTCTTTTCTCTCCTACTCTTGTCCCAACAGTTCGCCAAGAAGTGCTGGTAACTCTCAAACTCCGCGAACGGAGCGAGGTCGCGGCATTTCGAACATGTGTGCGTCACGCCGATGTGTTCCCAACACAACGAGTGTGGATCTTCCGGCCATAGTTTCGCACCACATCACTTACAAACGCACTTCTGCGAATCTCTTTTCTTGCCCCTCTCACTGGAAACCCTTTTCATTATGCACTAAAAGTGGCAGCTAATGAAAAAAGGGTGCACACTGTGACGATGCTTAGAAAAAATAGGCAGAATTTCGGGCTAACCAAACGCAGTACGACTTGGGCGCATGCGCAAGTAGCCATTGTATCGAGACAAAGATGGAAGGTCAAAACAGGTTAGACCGCGAAATTTCATCCAATAAGGTTAGTACTGTTCAGTTCCTAAGCACAGTGACGTCAAGACTAGAGAAAATGATCAAATGTAGAGGTGTATGGGTAGGTATAGAGTACAGTCAAACCTCTATTAAGCGACCGCTCAAGGGAAATTTCAAAAGTGGTCTTTTGAAGAGGTGGTCTCTTAAGAAGGGGTTGAGTGTCTGAGCGAGGTTATAAAAAGACAAAGAATTTCCAACAATGACCAGGTATTATTGAGGTTGTTATGTGTAGCTGCATTTGTTGAAAGTTCTTCATTAATATTTTAAGAATAAACAATTCAGAAAAATAAAAGTTGAACTAAATCATGAAATGAGGATCCTCAGAAATGATATATTTTCAATTTTACCGATTATTCCATTATTTTATTGTTCCCTTTCCAATATACAAGGCGTCTAGGCATTCAAGTGGCTGTTGAATGAAGGTCCATTTACTCTTAGGGATAAGATTCCATGGTCGTTGGTCGCGTCAAGCAAGTGGTCGTTTAATCAAGGTAAAATATACAGGGAATAGCCTTGGGGGGATTTGAAACGGTCGTTCAAGGCAAGTGGTCGTTTAAGAGAGGTGGTCGTTGAGGCAAGTTTGACTGTATATGTAATGGAATCAATAGTCGCCAGTGGATATTCTAGATTAGAGACTAACTAAAACATGTCACTGTAACTGGTGCCACCGTACATCAACCAGGTAAAGCAATTCATGTTAATGCATATAACAGCATATTGTAGGAGCCAAGCATAAGCCACTTACAACCAGAACTACGCTTCGATGACAAGGCTTGTATTTGCATGCTACTTGGCCTTTTTAAACGTCAATATCCACTCGAGACAAGAAAACAACAACGCATTTGTATAAATTATCCAAATTAATTTTATTTCTATTCACGTGTCATTGGAAATGGGATTAAAATAATTGGTGTTAAAATATATCCACAGCTCAGAATTCTTCATCAATTTGTTGTGCACTTGAGAGACTTGTCACATTTAACAAGAGCAGATGAAAGTGAGCTCAAACCTTTCAGCAAATGATTGAAGTGTATTGATACCTTATTTTCTATCTTATGATATACCCTAGTTATATTGAACAGCTTACATTAGTACTTTGCCTATAGAGAACCTTGCCCATGATTTGGCTAATGATAATAACCCATTAATGTTAATAGCCTACAAAAGCAGCTAGACAATTTTGATGAAGTCTTACAGGGAAAGTTAAGAATATATTTGAAGGAGTTATGTTATTCAGAACATAACCAACAATTCTCATTTAAATATTTTGGGAAATCATTCTTAACTCAGTTAGTGGCAACACCTCGGACCACTCAGACATTAGGGCAGCCCAATGCACTGAATCTCAGTAGAACAAGAGATAAAAGTAAAATATTTTCAAAATTCCTTCTAAAAAGATGCAGTCATAAATGTGTTGATCATACAACATGAACAGCCTGACAGTGAAAGGCTTGTGAAAATCTGTGTTAAATATAGTTTTTCACTATAAGAAATGAAATGCTTCACATTGCTTAAATCTTATATTGGTCATTCAATCATGTCTGCTTTTATCCCGTTCACTACATTCACTAAGAATTTCCACTTTGAATTTTTTGCAATAAAAGTTCCATTTGATTTTTCATGATTGGTTGACCTTTAAAGTTTTTCTTGCACATCTTCATATGTTTTTGCTTCTTTTTTGAGTGATATTTAGCCAGTGCTTGTTCCCTTTCCTGCTTCTGTTTAAGAATCTCCTACAAATAATAAAGAAAACACAGGAAGTTAAGTTATGAGTTATAATAGTATTAGTACACTTTTTGGTAAGTATATGGTCAAAACGGACATACATATTCAGAAAAATCAATCTCAGATGACACATTTACTAGATCAAAAGGTATCAGAATTCAGAAATTCAAGTTTGTTTTACAATGATTTGGATAAATATACTTTTCCAACTGAAATTTCTCTTCTAGTGGTTACTATGGATCACATTTTAAAGAAAACGAAACAACTTTATATGGTTTCAAATATTCAAATGATTAGTAGAAACAGTTTCTATAAATGCTAATACATGTATATAGAAGGTATGGGCTGTATGTATATTATGATGCTAGCATTATTGCGTCATCAGATATATAACAACCGTATCTCCCCAATGCATTTCAATCATCCCTAAGCAGTACATAGATTTCTTACACAAATGAATTAATCTAAAGATTTGAGATTTACTTCGCCTTTTGAAAATACATTAGGTAGTAACAGGCACATCTGGCTGTAGGTCAATCTATACAAATATTTACAAAAAAAGGATATTAAAAATAGTGAACAAACCTGCGTTTTTTCCTCCTCTACCTGCCGTCTTTCCTGAAACTCTCTTTGTGCTTTTTGTAACGTGGAAGTATCTCTCTTCTGATTTTTCCTAGAACAAAGAAAAGTTATGTGTCAAAAACTAATTAAAAACCTATGGCTAATAACTTATCAACTATAGACATATTGATGACATGAAGGGCCAGCCCTGATGGCCGTGTGGTGTAAGGCATTGCCACTGACTGCTAGTGCTAGCAGTCTCTCTAAAGTCCTGGCCGGGGCATGTAAAAAAGTTGCCAGTGACATGGTATTTCGGTTTCCTCCACCACTCACAACTGCCTAGCCACGACTTATCCGCAATATGGCGAAAAAGTGACGAAAATCAAAATTCCAAATTCAATAATAAATTCATGTCCTGAAACTACTACTGTGCTTACCTAAGGGCTAAGGGGTCACATGTTACTTATCGAACTAGGGACCAGCCATGCTTTTTGTGGTACTTTATATGTTGCTAGTTTTAATTATTTTTCTAGTACATGTTATATTTTGTATTTTATAGTCAATGAAAGCTGGCTAGTCACAACTAAGCCTCAATAATACAATATAGAAGAAAAAGAGACAATAGACAAAATTATAAATTCAATAAAATAAATACATACATATACGGTGCTAATAAGCTGAACAGTGACTTTCATAGGTAAAGCTTTACACAGTGATATTTGCCAAATACTTTGAAGTTTTCCTTTCAAATCAAATATTATTAAGGAATGCTTTTACAAAATATACCCACCATGGCTGTGTGTCACTGCTTTCTGCCTCATCTTCCTCATAAGAGATAGGTGGCTTAGCTTGCATGGATTTCCTCTCATTCTTGAGGATTTTTCTGTATTCGTTCATAACTTTTCTCTTTCTTTTGTCTGCAAAACCTTGCCCTATAAAAAGAAAAATCATAGACTGATTCAAGACTATTCAATAGCAAAGCAAGCCAAGGTTTTCATCCAGAAAAAATGTTCTGTCACATTCTCATATTCACATCATTAGCACTAATATACACAACTTAATGAAATATGTATGTGCTCATGCTCAACAACAGCAACAAAATATCTTGCCCCCAACCCTATAGTGGTAAAATCTTTAGGTTGTTGCCAAACCCTGAATATATAGATTTTTCTTCACAAAATCAACAAAATACAAGGATGCATATAATACTCAGTAAGAAAAACATGATTCAAAATTGGTGACTACGCTCTAAATGCATTTCAATGCTTTATTTCAGACACAGATGGTGCATATATACAAAGGTATTGATAAGACAAGAATATGTTAAGGGAAGTCCCCCTGTGTTTCCCCACACCACTAGTTATCAAAATAATATTCTCCCACTGTTCTTAGAATATTGAAAGTTGTGCAGATGGTTCAATATTACATGTATATAGATATTCTGTTCTCTGAAACTGATTTGCCTGCCGCCCTTGGAAGACACTTAATTATTAAAATAGAGAGGAATTATTTTCAGACTATGTGTATAATTGAATGATGAAACCTCAAGGGCTGTGTCCCAGTGTGTTAGGACTAAAAACCTTAAAAGAAGTATTTCTCTTTTGACAACTGTTTATACACACACTGTAATCAGATAGTCAATGCACAACAAAATTACCCAGGAGAAGGTTTTTGAGTAAACATCACATTCCTAAATAGAAATGTTTAAAGCATGTCAAAGTAACATCTAAATACTTATCGATAGATAAATCAGTGACTGTAATTGTTTTTCACGGCCAACTCCCTAAGGAGGACCTACCGGATACTTCCATCTCTCCCAGCCTAGGCCATCATCATCCCTAGGCCTTCTGTCTCTCCAAGACATCAGAGTAATGGCATTGTGACTGAGTAACTGCCCGGGAGACGACCACTAGCCAGGGGGCGGGGAGGGGAGTGCCACCTTTAGATCACAGGACATTTAGAGATCTGGGAAAGGGCATTGGTTACAATGGTTAGTAAGAACAATTAACAGTTACACAGAGAGAAACTTATATAGTCCATAGTACTCCATACCAGTGACCTGTAATACATCTCTGTCCATACTCTAGTTCGAGCAACTCTAACAGTGGCACCGGCCGATGTTTACTATATGCTATGTCTATAGGCCTACACCACCGTTAGAGTTCTAAGCATTTAAAAAAGTGAACTTGCGCCAAGAAAACTGGGCGCTCATATTTATAACCTGAAACACCCCCCAAAACCAGTCACGTTCGTATCCTACCTTATTTCTTTGTATAGTTACATCTTTATTTGATAAAAATCCGTTGCCTGGTGCCTCTATGGCACACTTGTAAAGTTAAGGCGGTCAGAATTGTGGAGTTCATGTCGGTATGGCTGACGTCAGGGACGTTTAATATGCACGCATGCGTAGAATCCCCAGCTTCTATACTAAGCGAGCAGTGGACGTGTGCGGATCAGATGCACAACGTGATTAATAAAATGCACAAAAGTGCAGAACTATAGTAAAGGATGGAAAATCTTTAAAAAAATGTTGTGCCAAACCTGAAATATGTTTTATTAATCACGTTGTGCATCTGATCCGCACACGTCCACTGCTCGCTTAGTATAGAAGTTGGGGATTCTACGCATGCGTGCATATTAAACGTCCCTGACGTCAGCCATACCGACATGAACTCCACAATTCTGACCGCCTTAACTTTACAAGTGTGCCATAGAGGCACCAGGCAACGGATTTTTATCAAATAAAGATGTAACTATACAAAGAAATAAGGTAGGATACGAACGTGACTGGTTTTGGGGGGTGTTTCAGGTTATAAATATGAGCGCCCAGTTTTCTTGGCGCAAGTTCACTTTTTTAAATGCTTAGAACTCTAACGGTGGTGTAGGCCTATAGACATAGCATATAGTAAACATCGGCCGGTGCCACTGTTAGAGTTGCTCGAACTATCCATACTCATGATACTTAACAGTACTCTCCTTCCCCTTCACCCATTATGATTATGCAGTGTAATTATGAGCTTTTTGTCCTTCCCTTTTAAACATTTTATTTGTCCTTATCCCACTACTCTAGCTAGCACTCCTGATGTCTCCCCTTAACCTTAGAGCATATAAAAACTATATGCCAATGCATATAACCATAATCATGACATAGTGCCCATCATCTGATCATCATCAATGATCATGCCATGAATTTGACTGAGAGACAGAGTCAGAAGACAGAAAATGCCATGCTGGATAGGATTTGACACTCTGATAAATGTTCATGATTACCTTCTGATTGATTTCCAACATATTTATTATACTTCTGTTTGAATTTATTCTTATCGCCCTTGACCCCTATTCGATTGGACGAAAAATCGCGTCGTTTATGAGACTTCTTGAGGGAAAGTTTGTCCTGCGATGACATGTTGTTGGATCTGGTATTATATCTGAATTATAGATGGCGCTTCCTAACTTCCAATTTTTTAAGTTTTTAATTTGAATGTTAAGTAATTTTCATACCCATTAGGTTTTGCTCCTCAAATGAGCCGAATTTAAAAAGTGTACACATAATAGTCCAAAAGATGTGAAAACTTTAGATCTCGAAATCACGAGAACGAAAGTGTGTGGGCGAACGAGATCATTACGGCGGCCATATTGGCGGAAGAAATGTCAAACATCTGAAAATCGAACACAAAATTCGTCATTTCTTTGTTTAGGAAACATCATTACTCTTCTGGTGGTGTTTTACTTGTACGTAAGGAAACACTTCATTTGATGACCCTATTTGATCTATATATTTAGTCGGATGAAGGGAAAACATTAGATGTAACGCGGGTGACGTCGCGGTTTGGCAGGTTTTATTTGATTTTTGTTCCGGAACGGCGGAAGTCGGGTGGTTTCTTATCATAAGTTGAACGTCATGGATATGCAATTAGGCGAATCAGCTGCAATTGCAATTAGATGTTTACCTTCTTATTATCCTTTTTTTATTTACCTTGTGATTAATGATCCCCCTTGAGAAAACGGTAGCTTAAGACTTGCGGAATGTGGGTGCAGGGACTTCCATTTCCTTGCTATGCTTGAGAATGAGAGTTGAGTGCAATTGACCAGATTGACGGTAATTACAAAATTGGAAAAAAAGTACTCGGCAGGTGCTTCCTATGGAATTGTTCCAAACAAATCGTCATCAATGTCACCTGGGCTGGGGCAGCACCCTTTATGAGTTGTTCTTTTGAATAGTTCAATAAGTGTTTTGGACTTCCCATCATTTGGGAATTGTGACAGCATGTTAGAAACTGGGCATCCATAATTAGCCATAGTAAAATTTTGGTGCGTCCAATTTTTCAAGGGATCTGATCTGAATCTATGATACTTATGAAAATAATGAATGAATCGTATATTCACAACTTGCAAAGCGGTTGCCGATCATTACCTACCTACCTACCTAGAGCAGATGAGCTACAACGTCCTTGACAATTTGCGATGGTTCAAAACCTTTATTGAATGCAGGAAAGGGTATCTATGTTTGTATGAAGGGAGGGGATGGACCTGATGCAGGGAGCATGATTGGTAGTGTGGGATGATAGGGAACACATTGGGAGACGAAAGGCCTGGACCCACCCACCCCCATAAAAAAGTACTGTTTAGAGTTCAGATTTCAGCTCCTGATTTCAAGAAACTCTGTTTACCCATGATGCCAAATTATTTTGGCATATGTCTATTGCTCTTCACAATAGACTCCCGTAGAGTGCGATGCATGGGCCTCCTAGTTCTACAGTATCCTAGAGTTATGATTTGCTTATATTGATTTACTTAAAATCAACTTGTTGATTTTTGCTTCTTCATTAATTTTGAAGAATGTAGGAATTATATATTTATTTGATAAATGACATTTCCCAGAATAGAATCCTCCTATTGATAATTTCTTATAACTTGTGTAAAACTTAATAAGTTGATACTGTTATGTAATGAACTCATGTAATGAAAATGAATTGTTAAATTTCTCTTCCCATCATTATCCTTTTCCAATTTTTTCTGTTGGAATGTGTTCATGACATAGTCAAAACGAATCTCACGTTGAAACCCTTTCTTTGTTACAATACAAGAACAGTATAATTTCCCTAATAAATGATTGGTGCCCATTTCAGAAAACAAAACAAAAAAAATAAATCATTGCTTAAAAAATATAAAAAAAATATATATATTGATGAAAATAAAAATGAAAAGCAAATGTTAATTTGAAAATTCAAGCTATGAAATGAACCGTCCTCTACTGTGCTGCGCCTTTCACCTGTCCATCTCTTAAGTTTGGCATAAGTGAATTGAATGACACCCATTTATGATAAAAAAAAATAGCTGCTCATGAATTTATGATGTATGAACTTCAAGTAACTATATTTTTTGCTGAAATTTTGGCAACTTTTGGTTTAGTGAGAAGTACTTTCTAAATTTTGAAATGCAAAAAAAGTTTTGAAAGCAGATATTACATCATGTCGCAGAGGACTTAAGAAAATCAAGCCTTAAAGAAAAAAAAATAAGGTAAGTTTTTCTTCCTTTCTCCTTTTTATGAATTGAAAAATTGAGTGTTATGCATAATGGTATATAACAGTACATGATTATAAGTCTAGTGTTGGAAAGGTTTTTTTCTTGATAATTAGATTTACTGGTGAAAACAATTTGAAATAGAAGACCTGCCATGTCTTATGTTTGTGATTAGAACCAAACTTCATGAGTGTATTTATTAATCCTGATTTGGAGAATATTCCCATATTAAGTGAAGGAACCTTAAAATGCTTTTGACAAAATGACCCAATTTTCCAGGGACCTATCTACTTATGGGGATTAACTTGCCATATTGGGAAAGTAGATAACAATTTTTTACTCACCCTTGGAACTTCAATTTAACTTGGCCAACATAAAATTACGTCTTTGTCAAACTTGTATCTTGAATATTGTAATAAGTATTAAAGGCATATTCAGATTCTCAGTCTTCGAAGGCTTTGGTAATTATGTCATTTTCATTTCTAAAGGCCTAAAGATGGTTCATGATATCCTGCTACCCTACCTACTTTGGTTTGGACTTTGGAATGGCATATTCTCAAAGTTTTTATAGGCTGTCCTTCCAAAATGTAAATATGTTGGATATTTGAGTTGAAAGGGAACATTATAAACTGTAAATAATGTTTTCACTTGACCGACAGCCATATGTTGGTGACTGTATTCATAGAAGAACAAACATGTATATTCATCAAATTTTTCTATTTTTTTTTTCAGAAGTTTAAGTAGAAGGTGATATGAATATGCGGAGAGAGAAGGAATGTTAACAGCTGTTGCTGTCCTGTAAGTCAACTCGACACAGACAAAAGACTGAAGTTGTGGTGTTTTGTCTGGCTCAGAGAGGAACAGCTGAAGACCTGCAAACAACTCCCTACATTGCAGTTTGATTTTATATTTGATCCAGGAACACAGCTTGGTACACAAAGAAATAACATAATGGCATCCCAGGGAGATGACTGTTATTTCTACTACTACTCAAGCTGTAGCAAGGTAGGAATTCATGATTTTCGTGCCATTGAAATTTAAATGTCCTAGCTATCTATCATGAAGCAGTGAAATGTTGATTTTATCATAATCACGGTAACTGGTTATTAGATGTTGGGGGGTTACTTCTACTTGAATTAATTTCAAGACCTCAATTTTGTCATTGCATATGTTATTTTCTATTGCATGCCATGCACTTGTGTAGGGAAATCTAAGTAATAGTTCACAATTTTTAGCACCTTCTAGAATTTGTAGTTTTGAAGGACAATAAAAAGTTAAAATGCAATTCGATAAGCCTGGACTGTACATTGCTTTATGATAACCTATGTTATAATTAGTGATGGAACAGTTGACTCTCTTGATAATTTTCTCTGCAATAATGTGTTAGAAAAAAGAACTCAGTTATAAATAGGGGTCCATACCGTTAAAATTATACGGTATGGTACGGTTCCGGTATCTTTTATACGGTTCCGGTATGCTAACGGTATCGATACTGGTTACTTTCTTTACTTTGTCAATGTTTTCGAAATTCTGTCGCGCGCGTTAGTGCCTGGGAAAGTGTGGTGGGGCTGGACTAGCACCATGTAAAATACATAGCGTGGCCCTCTCCAAACTTTTCCAAGTACTACTGCACGCGTTAGAATCTATCGTAGTGCAGTTTCAATGGCGGCCGGCACTGGATGACGCGATCGCGATGTATTTTCCCGCTGATCCCGCGTCTCTGCACTCTTTTCCGCCTTGCCTGCTATATCAGCAGCGAGGCGTTTTATTCATAGTACTGGTAAAAAAGTACCGGCTACTATTTATACGGTTTATCACCGGTATTTTCGGGCGGGGTATCGGTACCCTCACGATACGGGTATACAGGTGTGGACCCCTAGTTATAAACATACATATTGTAATGCCTGGAGATGTATAGAAAGCTTCATTCATGAATACGTTACTAGCTGTTCTAAAGCTCTATTAGTCAGACCTGATTTGTTCATGCAACAAAAATGGACCAGCAAAGATAACATATAGACATTTATTTAAATTCAAAAGGTACTCATCACTGTTATATCAATGGTGAGTGGTGTATCACTCATTCAAACAAGTGAACCAACCCATAGCTAACCATGCTTTTCCTTCCTTCAGGGGGACAGTTGCCCTTACCGTCACTGCGAAGCTGCGCTAGGGAATGAACTTGTTTGTGGTCTATGGAAAGAGGGAAGATGTTTTCGCCAAGTTTGCTCATACAGGCACATGGAAATTCAGGTAATTCACGTCTTATTGCTTTTAAAAGATGTATTTACCTGAAGGACAAACCATGAGCAAAAAGACAATTATGGATTTATACATGTAGTGGGTCTATGTTTCATTAAAATAAATGCAAATCATGATCTGCTAATGACCTGTTTGAAAAAAAAAGTTTTAATCATATCATAACATGCAGCATTTCTGTATTCTATCCTGAAATTTTAAAAAATGCTGTAGAACCTATGTGTGCATGATTTGGAATACCACCAGGAAATATAGAATAACCCGACTTCCCCTAAATTGTTATTATTGCTATCTATCTTTTATGAAGAATTGTAAGAAAATATACTTCTTGAAAGTATAAAAGTACATGTGGTTCAAGGCTTCAGGTTAAGTTTTGTTGGTGACAACTTGCATGATGAAAACCAGCTGAAGCCGGTTTAGAATTTTCCGTGCTTATTTGATCCTGATTTAAATGTGAAAGTTTTATTTTTGCAGAAGGATCGCACTTCTATGCCTTGTTACTGGGAGAGCCAACCAGGCGGGTGTCGCAAACCACATTGTGCCTTCATGCATATAGGAAGACAGAATAGTGCACCAGATCCAATTCTACCTGCAAGTGAGTGTACATGCGTCTAAACACACCCTCATATATCATGTACCTCTTATGGTATATAAAACATTCTTTAGAGATCCCCTGTAAAGTATTGTCTAAGATACTTACAAAATAACTTTGGAATGAATGAATTTATTTTTAAATATTCGGTTTAAGGTTATTGATTAGGTGCTGACTAAAAAAAAGATTTTCAAATATTTTGCAAAGAAGCGTTTAATTTAGTCAGGCCTTTATGGTATAAACCATGGTAAGCAATGAAAAAAGGGTAGTCAGTTTGAATAGTGTTCATTCTTGGAGACAAAAATGATAATACTGGGCCACTATTCTGAACTCAGGAATTCCAAATGACTTCACAGAATATTTGAAAATGAATAGTTGGTTGTATACTGATTAAACTATTCCTACAAGATTCCTATTGATAACCCTGTTCAATAAAGTATCGTGAAAATATTTAGGATGTTTTCAGGCACTACCAGGAAATGAATGGAATAACCCTTTAAGTGCTATGGCTACTTTCATCCATAGCACAAGGATGTAAATTTGCAAAGACTTTTGAAAACCATCTAAACCATCTAATGTTGGTATTCATTAGATAGCCCTTACAGTACTCTCAGCTGATTGCCCATATGCCAGGGTTTCAGTCATGCTTCAGCTTTTTTGCATTCTTTTGTATTGGCAAAGTTAGCCACCACCAGCATAAGGGTCAAGTACGCTTAATACTGTGTGACATTCAGTTAGCATTGTAATTTTAATCTTCCAGGACCTACTCCTGCACCAGTGGAGAAAGTTGAGGAGCCTCCTGCGCCGGCCCCTGATGCCCTCACTGCTAGGCTGGCACTGGAGACGGAAGTGGAGACCCACAGTCCCACAGTGGAACCAGTGGTTTTCAACCCCTTCGAAGAGGGTAAGGAAATATTCCTTGTCATAGTATTAGCCATCGGGGCACCCAAAACCCTCTAAAATCACCCCTCAGGACACCCAAAATGTTTTTGTGAGAAATTGCTCAAAATATCCCTTTCAAGCTTGTCATCTTTAATATTTTATAAGTTGATTGGCACCGCAATGCAAACATTCCACCCAATCAGTGCTGTAAAATTACTTACCATGCTAGCACACATTTACAATCTCCAAATTGATGTAAATTGGCAATTTTGACTGCCACTAAGTTTTCGAGGAGAATTTTTTCCTGCCAAACATAAGTGGTTCTTGCTCTGACTTTTGAGTAGGTCTTTAAGTTAATGATGAGCCCTGCATAGTTCATTTTTCTTGCTGTAATTGTATCCCAAATTTACTACTTTGTATTGTATTTCAGAGTCTGATCAGGAGAGCACATGCAGTACGCCACAAAAATATCCTCCTGCTTCTCACAAAGAATTCCGTGCTGAGCGACCCAAAGTAATCAAGACCAAGAAGTTTGAATCAGGTTTGGATAAAAGAAATAAATGTTACTTGATTTTGTTAGTGAAAGATCTCACTTTTAATTCCACTTCAGTCAAATATTTTTAAGCTGTATTAAATGTCCTATTACAAATGACCTTTATTCACAGCAGACTCCACCAAATATAGTAGTCTTTTGGCTTTTTAATGCACTTCCCTATTGCATCCTTCCTAGTGATTCTTTAGAAGATTTTTTAGTTAAATTGATACTTGTTTTATTTAATTAAGTGAACTATTAATTTAATACTGAATTTCTTTTGTAAATCCAACAAGCTGAGTTTCTTGACAAATTAAACAAAGCACTTTATTGCAGGCAGAAATGACGATAAAATCACTAAATATTTTATTATTTTGATTTATCATTCCACACAATCATATCATTTAGCCCATTGCCCTCACACTAATGTTAAATGTGGAACTCGTGAAGAGGTCTTTTTCAGGCATAATAAGGTGATTGATATATGAATACTTTACTTTGCAGAGCAAAGCATGGACATGAATTTAGGAATAAGAAGTCTTGAAGAGATCAGGAAGGAGAAAATAGCCAGGTCTCTGGAGCAGATGGAGTTCTCTGTGAAAGAGGAAGAAAATACAGGTATGTTAGTCACCTTTCTATTGATGCTTGGACAGTTATCGGTTTCACAACTGCATGGGAGAATCTTTATTGGGAGGAAATTACAGGTATATTAAATTATTAGTATATTATTTCAGTTGATGCATGTACAGTTGATGTAGATTATTGAATTAGAGTAAGTGCAGGTTAATGTTTACATTTTTGTTATTCACTCATTGTGGAACAAATGCTTTTGTTACTAGTTACCAGATACAAGGTTTTGGTTGATGTACATATCTCTCAGAGTTTTTTCCTTTGTAATGGGAAAATAGGGTCCCATCCTTGTCATACGAATGTGAATTTAGGCCTCCCACCGATTCTACATGTACATATGGTACCAATACCTTAGACATCCCAAAATACTGATAAAATTTGGTTTCCATACAATTTCATAGGGTATTTAAATAGTTGCATGCCTCTAAGTCCCTCCTAGACAATGAAAGTTTCTTTGAACTTTTCCTTCTCTATTGCAGAAGATAGTAGTCCTGTGGAGTCATTCAGTATCGCCAAATTGCGCCAGCGCAAGGCTGAGCGGGAGGCTCGGGAAGCTGCACAGAAAGCAGCTAGCATCGCAAGCAGGGGTGGGAGAGTTGCCAAACATGAACCAGGTACAGAATACTGAACATTTCTTTCATTTTGTCACAGAAAAGAAATTCTTTCTCATTTTTTTTCGTCGTTTTTGGTTTTTATTAAGCCATATAGACCTCTGCGCCTAAGATGCTCTCAAAAATATTGTTTTTTGACTTGTGCCAACACTGGTTACCTCTGTAGTATTACTTATTAGTGCAGATGGTTAACCAGATAACTAAGAGGGAAACGAGATCGAAAGACAGGCCTTTGCATGTTCTATTACTAAAAACTTTTGTGATATGAAATACCGTTGAGAATCATTGTTTTGTACCTACTCTACAGTTTTTGTTCTGTAACAGGTTCTTTTTCTGTTCTTCAGTCACTGCTGCACAAAGAGGAGGAAGAAGGTTCATCGTTACTGAAGATGGTAAGATATCTCAGTACTTGTGAAATGTTTACATTTAAGTGAGTGTTGTATGCTGATATAGGGTTATTTGCATAACATGTTTTTCTTGCACAATTGGAAAGGGCAAGCAGTTAGGAAATCTTTAACAATTTCTTTGATTGTTAACATTTGCTGAATAGGAAAAGTTTAGTAGTATTACACTTAAGGCCTCATATATCACATTTTAACTTGAGTGGTAATTGTCTGAATATTTGTAACGTTACACAACCTTTTGAATAAATGGTATAAAGGAATTAAGTGCACCATTATTTTGGACATGTGATGATAAATATTAAACTTAATGTGTTCTTCCGCAATACCCAATGACGGCCT
This sequence comes from Maea johnstoni, assembly GCA_963942565.1. Lineage (NCBI taxonomy): Eukaryota > Metazoa > Annelida > Polychaeta > Spionida > Magelonidae > Maea > Maea johnstoni. The sequence goes on along the minus strand of OZ012693.1, from coordinate 27,128,642 downwards.
ATATTGGTATTTGTTTAGGGCCATGCAATGTGGTTTTCATGCTCCGAGGCAAGAGAACTAGAAACCAATCGGCTCGAGGCCTGTCACGGTTAGCTCTCCTGAGAAAAACAGGTTTGTCTTGAACTCAGAAGAATTATCTCCTGAAAAATTCTAATCCCATCTATCCAGCTTTATCTTGAAACCCTGGATCCATACCTTTTGTGCATTTTGTCATCTTATTTCTACTGAATTATTTGCTATTCATTTGATATCATGCTTTGGTGGGTGGGATTTTGGCAATTGGATTGTCCTTGTTTTTTGCCTGTATCTTTATATCTTTAATTCATATAAGAACTAGTTCAATTGGAGAAATACGAGTACATGGTCAATTGATCTTAACATCCAATTTAATCTTGGGCTTTAGCTTTGCCAATGTGGAGGAAATTAAATTGAATCGTGAAGGTCTGTTAATGGCCCCTGAAATTTACTTACCTCATTCAGACCTCTACATGGAATTCTCAAAGCACCTGAGTGACTTTTGTAAAAATCATAATTGATATTTTTGTTGAATTTTTATAATTAATCTTCTGGTACTGGTTTGAGAACTTATTTTCTCCATTTCTGCTTGTCTGCTTTTAAGGCTACAGTTGTTAGTATTTCATTGGTCCAGCTTGCTTCTTTGCAATGCCTATATGACCCATTAACTGTGCATCTTGCAATAATAATATAAATTGAGCTTTTCATTTGCCATGCCATAATTTAGAGCTATTCAAATCGCTTTTATTGTGAATGATGTTATTGTGCAGAAGGCTTGCACTTTGAGTACATACCCAATAGACTACTTTTTTTGCAAAGACAAAGACCGCTGTTTTTCTGCTGAATCTGTAGGTTAATTGTCTCTATTTATGTCTTTGTAGAAGGAGTTAAGCAAAAGTATGTGAGGACTCCTGTTGCATTTGACACCAAAGACACATCCGCTATAGAGCAGGACTCAGGGTTAGATACTATCAGGCATAAGCTTGAAACGAGAATCAAACAAGAATCGGGGATAAGAGTTAAACAGGGGCCAGGTCTTAGAACTAAACAAGAACCTGACGCAGGAACTAAGCAAGAACACAGAAAGAGAATCAAACTAGAACGTGAGACAGAAATTGAACAGGAATCTGAGATGCAGATTGAACGGGAACTTGGGACAAGAATCAAAGCAGAACCTAGGCTGAGACTTAAACAGGAACCTTCTGTGGAATTTAATGTCATTGGCCTTTCCAAAATCAAACACGAACAAGGGATGGATGGTGTGGAGCAATCTGATGTGACAGATGTAAAGAAAGAGAATGAAGGTATGCATCAAAGTATGTAAGAATTAGCTGAACTGTTTGCTGTTCATGTTAGTATTTGCAGAATGTACACATAAGGCAAGATGAACATTTAAAGATCTTCATGACTACTTTCCAACTTGTCGGGGTTTACTCTCATCACAAGTGCTCTGGTCAAGATAAAATGGCAAAAATTGAGTTAGAGAAATTAAAATCCCAATCTTTAGAATTTAAATTTTGTGCTCGTCATTTTCATATTCAAACCATCCATTCTTAATGAAACAGGACTGGCTATTGTAGATGTATCTTTGCAATTAAAGCAAGGAGAGATTTCAAATAGGTATACCGTTTATAAAGAACAAAGTGTCCTAAAATAAGCCCCTAAAGGACTTAAATAGGCAGAATGAGACAAATAAACTATGATTGTTATAGCAATAAATCCATGCAATAACAGAGTCACACAGGCACTGTACTTTAACTCTTCAATCATTTCATGCAGAAAAGACTTGTAGTACTACCCATTTGCTTCAAAAGGGGAAGTTGTCTTTCTCAGTGTACATAGTAAATTGATGCATGAATTCTTTGCTGTTTTCAGGTTTGCGGGGAGGAGTCAAGGTGAAATCGTTAGAGGAGATTCGGCGGGAGAAGGCCCTGAGAAGCATGCAGAGAATGAGAGCAGCACAGAAAGCTGAGGACAGTAAGGAGCTAGAGCAGGCCATACCAGGTACAGCACAACTGGGACATCTTTAGATAGTAAACACTTCTTGTGGCCTGCAATATTATTGTATTAGCTACTATATCATAAAACCCATTCATGCCCGTAGCACCCAACCTGAAACAGGGCCGGCGGATAGTTTTTGTGTTAAATACCTGTTAGAAAATATTTTTGGAAAATATCTGAAGGAAAAATGTTCATCAGAATTCCCCACAACTATCCTTTTATTTTAGTCTATTAATAGCTTATCTGAAGCTGCTTGGTACTCACTTGTCATTAGCAGCTACCTTACTGCTAATAACAAGTATGTACCAAGCAGCTCAGATAAGCTAAAATGACCGCTGCCCATACCTGCATTTCTTGTGTGTTAGGATGTCTTTAAACAGCAATATAATTCTTGTGTGAAAGATGGCAGTGGTAAGAATGTTGGTTTAAGTAGAGAATATTCTGAGGAACTATTTGGGCCTTTGTTTTATTCATGGTGTAATTGTCCTTAACAAAGGCTGGCGATTTCATTTGGAATAGTTTGATTTCCTGATTTACCATTTTAATTACTGTTTCATCTGTTGTTCCTGTTTCAGCCAAGAAAGTCTCTGAAGCGCCTGTCTTAAGCCGATCGTCTATTCGTAAGATCCGCATCACGCCCTCTACTGGGCCACTGGAGAACTTCACCGTCAAGCCAATCACTGCCCCGAGTAAGGACCGCGAACCTCCTGCCTCTCCCCCAGACCGGTCCTCCCCTGAACTAAAGGTCAAGAGTCTCTCTGACCTTAAGAGGGAAAGGTCAAGGTTACTGAAGAAGCTGGCTGCTGAGGAGGAAGAAAAGGAAGATGAGGATCACAAGGTCAACAAGGTTGTGACCTTGAAAAGGAAACCCCGGCAGCAGCAACAGGTCTATCAGCCACCAGGCCTCAAGAGGCAGCTAGGTAGGGTCATATAACTGTAAAAGAATCTGTTTTTATGTTAAATCTAAGTTCACTAAAAGGAGGTACATGTATTCACATTGTAGGTAGGTTTTCGAAAAGAAAATTAATAGGGGCCGATAAATTATATTACCCAACTCTTCCAGGTTAGTCCCAGTAATGACTTTCTGAGTCCAAAGAGATTTTTCTCTGTTCGTTAGAAGAATATTGCTGCTCTGATTACAGTTTTGTTCCAGGGAAAAAGGAGTCACATTTGAATATATACATATCCAACAGGTGTTCTAAACGTTTTACAAATAAATGGAACTGGACAGGGAAACTTGAGTTTACATCTTGGAGATGTTCTCATCTTAGAGGTATTCATCTTTGCAGTTTCCTATGTAATTTTCAACTGCAGGTTTTAATTTAGAACTATTAGAGAATGTCTTCTTAAGAACACTTCAAAGGGGCCCAGCATCAACGAATTAGGACATACTGATAGTTAACTGTTTGCTATAATATTGTTTCAATTTTAGATAAAACTCGGGGGATCAGCATCCGTAATCGCCTTGGCTTCAACAAGTCGGAAGAAAAGCGGTCGTCACCTGTTCCTGATGTCTTTAGTCGGCTAGGAGGTGGCAAGCCTCAAGCAAAGGAAGAGGCACAGGAGGAAGAGGAGGTTGATAAGGAAGAGGAGGTAGAGAAGGAAGAAAAGCGGTCGTCCCCTGTCCCTGATATCTTTAGTCGTCTAGGTGGTGGCAGGCGTCAAGCAAAGAAGAAGGAAGAGGAGCTACAGAAGGAAGAAAAGGAGAAGGTAAAAGAGGAGAAAGCGGAGGAGAAAAGGGAAGAGAAGAAGGAAGAGAGGGCACCTCCGTCAAGGCCTCGCATAACAAGGAGAATCAACAATGTGTGGTCCAAAAGACGGGGAGAGGACAGTGCCAACGATAAAAAGGTAAGCTGATTCTACACAAAAACTAAAATTATAGTGGGGAGAAATTACTATAATCTTTTGCATATTCACCTTTCTAAATATATTGGAATGCACTTGAATTTGTTCAATGTAAATTTAATTGTGGTGTATTTAAATTCCTGACTGCTACAAAGAGGAGTATTATAGATACTAATGATTAATCATGTACGATAAATGATCCATTATATATTTGAGTTATTAATGACTTCATGTTAATTCAACTAGATATGTTTGTTTAGTTCATCTCGATTAAATGTCATCAATTTGCTATTAAGTCGTTACCATTATGCAAAACTTACATAGTTCTGCTATTATCTTTTCTAGGTCCCTGGTGCGGGTGAAATAAAGACCTACGCAGAAATGCTAAGGGACAAGAAACACCTTCAGGAAGCGGAGAATAACGAAAATTCAGCCTCATCATCATCAACAAAAATTACAAGTGACAATGCACCAAAAGCCAATCCGCCTAAAGCCAGGATTTCATCACCCATAACATTTGGTAGTAAACCTACCGCTGAGAGTCCTCCCAAGAAGAGGAAATTCACACCTGTGGTGTTTGATATAATTGATGAGGCCGAAAAAAGTGCTCAGGGGTCCGAGGAAAACTCAGGCAAGAGGAAATACGCACCTGTGGTGTTCGACATGGACAAGAGTAAAGCGGGGCTGAATGATAAGGAAGAACCTCCCAGCAAGAAGTTTGTTCCAGTTACATTTGAGACTAAAGAAAAGGAAGATAAAGGTGAGTAGTTGCACTTACAATGATACATATTAACACTTGTGCTGCTGGTGGCTTATGTGGTCGATACAAAATGTTGCGAGAAAAGCCAAAAAATTACTGAAACCCTCGCAAATGGGTGCTCATTTGATAGTACTGAGCGGGAGCTTTCCAATGATTACCAACAACACAGGGTTTAAAAGACTTTCTAAATGTTCTGCGTTCTTGTACATTAGTAGCCTCTGCACCAAAAGGGCTAGGATCTTCAATCTCTGTTTGCACTAAGCCTGCTGACCAGAGCAACAAGAGTGGCAGTATTTCATGTTACTTCTGCAGATAATTCTCTTCCTATCTGCATCCTGCACAGCTGTGTCAACCCTAAATGTGCAGTGATGAATATTTCAGGTGCTCTTTCAATTCTCTGTTAAGTCTAATTTAAAGCTTCAAACTATTTTATTAAGCACACACCTGTTAAGGAAGATAACTATTTCAACATTTTTTTTAGAAATTGTTAATCTTTTTATTCCTAAAAGGTGTTTGTAAAGAAGTATTGATACGTTGGTCTTATATACTTGGATATTTATACTCTTATAACTTGGAATTCTTTCTTTCTATGAGGTACTGAAGAGCGAATATGTCAAACTGCAAGGATTTCTCAAGACTACCCGATTGTAACAACAAAAATTATGGCAATTTTAACCAATTATTTCTTTTCTTGCAGGAATCTCTTCACAATCCTCGAAGCCCTCGTCAGTTACCATGCCTGTCATTCCAATGCGTAAAATCACGCTACCTCGAGCCTCTGCCCAGCAGAGTAAACCCAGTGCAGAGAGCGTTCCACAGAGAGACTCCGCAGCCACGCTGCCGGCCACCGGCAATGGTGGCGCCCAATTACCAGTGGAATCGGACACTCCTAGAGCTATAGTGTCACCACGCAAAATGGCGATATCTCCAAAACAAATATCTGTGACATCATCGCCCAAACAAACTTCTCAGTCTTCTCCTAAGACATCGCCTGTAAAGGTGACTCCTCAGAGTTCGTCATCGGAGAAATTATTAGCGAATGAAAATGAAACTACATCGACTTCTCAGCCACAGCATGAGGGGGCCACTGCCATCTCTAGAACTTTTGTCCCTAATTCGGAATCCATCATGGCTAACCCTATTGCGGAGAAGAAACCTGTGATAGCACGACGGTTGTCTATAAGACGACAGAGCTCGAAGAAATCAGACACAGATCTACCTAGTGTGGCACAAAGCTCTGACAACTGTAGCAGTATTCAGAAAGAGGAGACAGAGAAATTGTAAGTATTCCCTAGTAGGGTGTAACAATCTGTAAAAGGAACTGATTCCAAAATTAATATTTCAAAGAGGCCGATCAGAAAGTGTTTCAGAAAAAACTAACTTTTTGAAATCTTTCAAAGATAATGGATTTATGATTTCATATGGTTGTTCTTTTATATATTAAAGATTTGTAAACTTTGTGTTTACAGATGGATTTAAATGGTTCTTGAAATGATGATTATCTCAAGTTAGACTAAAGATCTCCCATGATTTCAACTCCTGAGTTATCAAGAACCAACATGTCGTGCTCAAATAAGATTCTTAATACCATGTGTACATGTCACATGTGTTTAATCATATATGATTGTTTTGATTATAACTTGTCTCCTCTGGAGAATGATATTTTGTGCTGCTGTTCTGTGTGTTGTAAACAGGCGAACTTGCATATGACGGACCACTGTGCGCCAGACTATTGGCTATGGCGGACGATATGCTTGGTCCCAGTCCCATGCATATCAAGTATGTGTCATATGTATATGACAGACTTTGCATGTGATGGACCAATTTTTCTGGTCCCCTTGATTCTGTCATACGCAAGTTTGCCTGCATGTCTGGTGACACTTCTGGTGAAAATACATATATTTCAATTATATACTTATTTCATGTCTTATTACAGGGAGCGACAGCCCAGTGACAACTTCGATGACGCTCTGGATCTCTTACTTGGTGATGACGATGAAGGGGACAATGCCTTATTAGAACTGAATGCCGATCCTGCAGATGACGATGATCTACTCTTGGAAATGGAAGAACTTCTAGCATAATTAATACCCGGAGCGCTTGCTGATATCCATTAGAAACTATCTACTTCAGATATTCATTAGATTGATCTACTTCTGATATTCATTTGAGAGGATCTACTTCTGATATTCATTAGATTGATCTACTTCTGACGATATTCATTGGAAATAATCTACTTCCGATATTCATTAGATTGATCTACTTCTGATATTCATTTGAGAGGATCTACTTCTGATATTCATTTGAAAGGATCTACTTCTGCCATATACTGGAGAGTATGCTATGCTAAGGACACATTTGCTGCTTATGGTTCATCACCTAGATATTCTAGACTTGCAGCTTGGATTACATGCCATATAGGTATCAATGACCCCATAGGTCGTGTTCAGTGACAATATAATTCATAATTCTATCCAAGGACTCACACAGACTTCATGTATTTGGAGAGCTGACAATGAGAAAATTCTCTTTTTACTTATTGACACATCAGTATCATGTAGCTGGAATTTGACTATGGCTGTTTTCGCTACATGTGTTTAATGCTTCTTTCACATGGTGTTTCACAAGACATACCATTATTGTACTAGGAGTGATACAATTGAAGCCAGATAATGGCAAGAATTGTGTTATAGCAATTCTAAGTTCGCCACGTAATATATCAGGATTGATTCAACAGAAGGTATATGGCTATGTCAAGACTGCTATGATAGTGTTACTGAATTCATCCTCGTTTTATGCATATTGATACAACAGAAGATACATGGCTACGTCAAGAAGATTATGGTAGCATTTTGAAATTCACCAAACATTGTTCTAGGATTATTACAACAAGATATATGGCTATGTCAAGAAGTGTGTGATAGCATTACAAAATTCATCTCTAACTTGTACTGATTGATAGAACAGAAGATACATGGTTATGCCAAGCAGGATATGATAACATTACCAAATTAACCAAACATTGTTCTATGAGTGATACAACAAGATACATGGCTTTGTCAATTATGAGGAATTGAAGTTTCAAATTCACCAAGTATGTGTCAAGGATTGATTCAACAGAAGATTCATGGCCACAACAAGATATGTGTGATAGCCGTTCTAGGTCCATCCATGCGTTGTGCTTAATTTGATGATATAAAATGATGATGCCAAGAGCTATATTATAATAATGGCCCAGCTAAAAAAAAAGTAACAATATTACTACCAGGAGTATCTTCTTAGTGCCCTGTTTGCAAGTTAAAGAGGCCTGACTTGGATCGTTTGAAAGCAAGGAAAACGATTTTAACAAGTAACAACATACCTCAGGATATTTGACTTAAAGGTATATATGACTTAGTGTACAGTTGTTGAAAATGGACCATGATTAATGTGATGCATTTTATTTCTCATGATTATGGCTAAGTTACTTCCTCTTTTTCAACGCAAATTAATGTTGCTTCTCCGTTTTGACATATTGAAAAAAAAAATGACCAATTCCAATATCTTATGTAAGCACGGAACTTTCAAGTGGATTACAAACCTGTTTTCCTTAACTTGGCCATAGGTTTAGAAAACCAATTAAAATATGTCCTGTATTAAAATTATGCATTGCTTCTACCATGCAATTGCTACTGCTATTGAGACAGTTGTACTTAAATTTCATATTTCTTTTCCTGAGAGTAAAAAAATAAAATAAAAATAGTTATATGTTTGTGCGTATCAAAAGATAATATTAATTAAAGGTCCAAGGCCAATCATTTCTCTCTAAGTTTGAGATTGCCAGCTACTCAAAATTTTCCAGAATTGAAATAATTCTTGGCTCATCTCACATGTACATGATTATCCAAAGACACTTAGTGGTATTTGGGAACTCGGGTAATTAAGCTTATTCATATAGTATATTTGGTGGATGCTTCTACTGTTGATTTTGTCATTATTGTACTTTTTATTGCAATGTTTAAAATAATTGGGTCTACATGTGACATAGAATGGTACTTTACCTGGTAATTATTATTTCTGGTCTTATATGCATTAAAAGCATTTTATCAGGCCTAAGTGAAAAAAAAATGTCTACATATATCTTCTATAACATTTTGAGTCCTTCCTTTGAGTTTAGTTGTTATGTGTAAGCTAAGTTGTATGCAAATTAATTATCAAATGTTAGGTGATGAATCCAGGCAAAAAAAGTTTGTACATTGAATCTTAAAAAATATATATACAAGCAGATTATCTTATGGCTTAAAATGGTATTCTCTCTTGTAACGAGATAATAAAATAGTCATGTGTAAAATCTGTGTTGTGATTGTCTTCTTAGTTTATTTTCCTTTGTTGGTGGAGACATTGTTTATCTCGGTAAATGTAGTGCATCAATGTAATCTGATGATTCTTTTGAATAATGAATAACTAGCAAATATTTTTAACGCGAATCATGACATGACAGACTTTTAATTGAAATATATCAGAAGTCATAAAGGTGCTATGTTAGAAACGTTTCAGTGGGGATTCTTGGTGTTGCATATTGGATATTGGATATCATGACCGATAAGAATTGATCTCCTTATGTGAATATACTAAATGTTTCCTTCGTCGAACACATGTATGTTATATCTTAACAGGAGTCCGAGTTAGAAACTCAAGACACGGCTAATTTACAATATGAGTACCATGGTTATTATTGAAGGTGACTTATGTCAAACACTTTCACCATAATTTGAAACAGAGTGGTTCAGTTCAACGTTTATGGGAAGAGCTATTTTACTTGTCATTTTCGCAGTTTTAAGTGGTGCTTCAATTGTTGAAGTTATGTGGGAAGGATGTTTTGATTAGTCCATCTGTTTGTACATTTATGAAACTATTGACTTGATTGACAGAGAAATACAGTACCTTTAACTTGCAGAAATTCCCCTGTGTTGCAATTATCATCCAGTTCGTAAATTATATTTTATTATTGTTTAGAATGCCAATTGCTGTCCAGCATAATTACATTGCTTGAATAAGTATGTATAAGATATTCTGTCCAACTGACCTACAGGTGTTATTTTGCAAATGATAATTCATAGAAACTGGCTAGGATAGAAAGACGTTAAAGCAGAATCTCTGATGTTTTCTACATAGTTTCTACATTTAAGTTAGATTCCAGACAATGTTTTCTACATAGTTTCTACATTTAAGTTAGATTCCAGACAATCAATTTGTCACAAAGCTATGGAAATTTAATTGTACAAAAATAATTCAGAAAAAAGAAACAATGTTCAACCCTTCGCAAGTTTAATCTTGTCACAAAAAATGAATAAATAAACTAGTTATTGGATTATGAATATAAAAATGTGGCAACTGGTAAATAAATGATTACCTGTGCAAGTCTAATTCCCCAATACATTCAATGGATACAATGACTGAATTAATAGAAAGCAAAATGACCATGGTAAGAAAGATATATTAGGAATTCCTGATGCCATGCGTATTGAATAATTGTTGCGTGAGGTTATGTTCAGATGTGCTGTAACATATCCTGAATACATCACCAGCCCACTGATAACAGGAATGGAAAGTCTGCTAATTGGAATATTCATCCATTGTGGAATGAAAAACTGCAGCATGATTGAAATAATAAAAAAGCAAAGGAGGTCAGGCTCTCTAAGTTGGTTAACTGGTGCTTTTATAGAATTGGTCATTTCTAATTGTTAATATGACCATGACAGAAAAGGGAGTCCTTACTTATTTCATCATATCTTGTTATCTAGGGAATATAAGGTTCAATTTGAACATGTTTTATCTGAGAACTGATATCAATTATATCTGGCAACCAACTTTGCGTCTTTAAAATCTACTATACGTAACATTTCAGTGCTATAAGATTGTTTCTTAGGACATACATGAAGTCAGAAAGTTACTTAATTTCCAGAGTACATGTGTTGGGAAAAGAGTGGAAGAACAATAAATTATATTTTATTTATAAAAGTTGTTGTCTTTATTTGCATACAGTTTCAATGTCTATCACAGAATTTGTTTGTATTCATCATCTAGTAACTCACTACCTATAATTACCTTTATATATTTTACAAATATTGCCAAATCTCATAAGTTAACACCTGTGCCTTTAAATGTTAAGTAACCTGATAAGATGTTTTAGTTAAAGAAGGTAATAATACAAAGGAGCAACAACAACAAATGAACATCACCCAAATAAGTTTTTGCAGAGAAAAATTATTAGTTGAATTTTCGACAAAAAAAAATACTTCACAGAAGTTCAAAATATGAGGGTCATTTCAGTATCAGTGCTTAAAACAATGAACATACAATATGCAAGAATGACAGCCTTATCACATCAGGCAATAAGAAAATAAATTGATGATTGACTAAGTCATAAGAAGTCGCCTTTCTTGAGTTTTAAACATTTCAGCAGGTATGAGGTGAAATTTTGACATCACTCTTCTCATCTCATGTTGAACAGGTTAATGTATTGAGCAGTTTTATCAGTTTTCCTATTCGTAGTCCCCCAACAGCTAAACAAGAAGGAAAAGTTGATTTACCATTGAAAATCATCTCTCTTTCCATTTCATGCAATAGTTGAAGTTGAAATAACAAGTGTTTTCAATTACTTGTTCCTTAGTGAATACTAGGCCCCAGTTTCTTAAGTCTGTCGGAGGATAGAAATGTTTTAAAAGTATAATCCATAGAATAAAATCATCTAATATTATCTCGCCCATACGCATACATTTTGGATGTGTCATAATTGGTATATCGCTATAAAACTGCATGGGCCCACTGGTGCATTAATTCAGAGACATTAAAAACCCAGCAACTTCTCTTCACTTCATTTAGAACTTTAAAAAGAGCAAATGAAATAGATGGCTTCAATCACTGAGTCTGCAGTTTTAACCTTTAATACAAGTAACAAAAAGGCATATTGAAATTATTCTATGCAGCAGTGAGACAATTTTTAAACAGGTGGTTTCAATAAACTTAAACAGGCTTCCAAGTAATCCGCAGTATAGTTTTAAATTGGCTTAAAGCACTGGTGAAGCAAGTTATCAAATACAATAACCTTGCTCATAACAAATTGCTCAGCAGTAATTAAGATCTGGTATTGAAACATTACAATAAGAGACACGACTAATAATTACTTTGATTTTCAAATAATTCAGCATTGGCATTCAAGATTGAAAACTCAACTTCAATATGAATGAGATAACAAGGAAATTAATTCAAGTAATCCTTATATATACAATTAATCTCATTATCATGATTTCTGAAAATCAACCCTTTGCTGCAAGTACTATCTGAAGGAAGTTAAAGAAGGCAGTGAATATTACATGTCTATCACAAGCTTAAATAAAACAATTGACAATGGGAGTAGACTCCTTAATCAGGATTTTCACTAGCACATTAAAAACATATAGTGATGACCTGACTAGGGTTGAGAAACAGTGTGTTTAGTCTCAAGAATGAATATCCATAAAAGGCACTGAATTATATTGGTTTTAACTCATGCTTGACAGAATCATAGAGATAAAAACCTGTTACTGTAAAAACAAGTGTCAGAAAATGGCTTTATGTGATGATCCATGGCATCTGCAAGTTCATCAATAATTAATATAAGACATGAAGTAGGACACTTACCAAACTCTTAATCAGCTTTTATCATTTCATAAATCCATGATCACAATTTTTACAAACCATCCATTAAGTGATGAGTGACATTTTAAATAACTACAGGCAGCACATCTTTCAGTGTGAAATTGGTAAGATTTTATTACAGTTTCTGATGATTTCTGCCATTTTTAATTCAAATAGAGAAGTCAATACTTATCACACCCTGCTCCCTTATTCTAAGTAGCTGAAAGGAATAGAAGTATACATAATTCATACCTTAACAACAAATTTCTGAAATCTACCAATATTTGCTAGTACATTAATTACACCAGGAGATCATCCCAGGTGATGTCTTGAAACTTTAAAGGAAGCAGGAATGGTGTCAACTTGCACAAAATAAGCAGTACTGACCAACTTATGCTCATCAATCCTTAGTTGCCTTAGTTGTATGACAACTCAACAAATGATACTTCATACAACAAAACTCTGAAATGTTTTAAGAACTCATATTCAATAGCTATGTTGATGGGTAATAATACGAGTTCAATAATCTTAAACACAGTATACATAATAACATACTCCCATCCAAGTCAATAAGATTGAGTGCCATATTGGAAAATATTTATATGGTTATATTCTCCCTTACTTAGTATTGTGTTGATCTAGTGCAGTATTTATTCATACATTTGACTTATTGAATTCCTTCTTTTCTAGTTCATCAGACCATATTAAATGTATGTATACAATTTTTACATTACACAAGTTTACTTCTCATAATTAATGTTACTCAGACAATGTCATTCTCCTTTCAACAGTTACAGGCAGGAAGGATGACTCAATAGATTATCTTATAAGCTACACCTGTCTACCAAGACTTCATAATCACACTTTGCTTTTGCATCCAATATCATATTAAGGAAATCACTTCAACCATTAAGCAGTTTTAGTTTGAATACATATCAATATACATAGACTGCCATAGTTAATTATCAGCAGAATGATTTTTACATATACAATATTTACATATAATTAAAATATAATTATTTAATAACCATGTTTGACATCACTGCTTCTTATCCCAGTAAAGCTTGAGGTATGCTAACCGGCGCTGATATTTCTTCTCCTCTGTTGTACTCAGAAGCTGAAAGAGAAGATGATGAAGAGAATGTACTTCAATTTACCAGTCATGCCTATGGTAGACTCTTTTTGACAAATCTTTTGGATCAGAATTTCCCCCCACCCAAATTTTTTTTTAAAAATTGAAAGTATTTTGATCAAACATGACCCACATCTGTTCTTGAAATATCTTGTAAAATTTATGACTGATTCCTAAGTTATCATCCAAAGAACAAGGATGTAAACATTTCTGAAAACCATCTAAGCTCTGTCATATTAGTATTGATCGGATAGCTCTTGCTGAGTACTCTCATATGAGTACCAATTTGCCAGGGTTTCTGTCATATTTGTGTGTTTTTCACATCATTTTTATTGGCCAAATTAGCCATCAGCAGCACAAGGGTTAAGATGTTCAGAAGACTACTTGCCAAAGAGATCTCTATGCATAAATGGGTTAAGTAAACCAACTATAGATGCATCAAAGAAAGGGGGAAGTGAGGTATTCTACCACACTCACTTTAATAGAAACATTCCGCTTTCCTTTAAATGTAATTTTATCATGCTATTTCTCTTCATACTAAAAGGCTTTCTCATGATAAAAACATGATGTACAGTCACACGGATCATTGCTTGACCGCAGATAAGAACTAAAATCAAACAGAGCACAGGACCATGCAAGGTTAAATATGTGTTGGGTGCTGCACCAATATGAAGTATTACGCCTTAGTTAACTGTTATTTCATTAGCCAAAATTAAAAAAAAAGCAAATTATCTCATTTAATCTATTCAAATTTTTAAGATTTGATAAAAAGATACATATTGTTGTTTTTAGCAAAGCACCATCATACAATGAGGTGAGTGATGAAAGATAACAAGCAATCAATGGCAATGTCTAAGACCACCTGGCCATCAGGGTAAAGCCCTCAGCTGTGAGAGACAACAAGCCATCAGTAGCAAGGTCTTAGGCCACTTGGCTATAAGGGTAGGTCCTCAACAAGTCTTAAGCCAGATGGAAAGCATAGTTCATTTTTCTCACCTTAGAAGTGTTGGGGTCTATTGTACTGTGTTGTTTCACTGAAGGAAGATTTATTGGTGGGCCACCAAATGATGAATGCCACTGCACTTTTCTATTTCGTTCCTCTTCAAATTCATAAGTACCTGGCCTGCAATATGAGATATTCTAACATGTACAAAAAGCCAATTAGATATCAACAATAATCAAATGTACTAGGGAAAAAATGTAATGTAGGGAGATCATAAGTATGCACATATAAAGAGTGAAATTTATGCTAAATCAATAAGAGTCCTCATGTAAATTAACTGAGAAAGGTAATCACACACAAAAAAGTCTGCTTATTTTGAAAAAAAATTGTGATTTGAAAAAAATCTAAAGAGGAAATGTTCATCGAAACAAAACTTCAACAACTCTGTTTCAAATATTCTGCCAACATTTTCTATATTACCTAGTTATTTTCAAATGCTAACAATATCCTGGTAATATTTCTCAGTGTTACTCCAGACATGAATATTCGCTTTTTAAGACATAAATGCCTATATCAGCCAAAAGCAGACTAACAATTTTGATGAAATCTTGCAGGTAAAGACCTTTTTAGAAGAATACTTGATGGAAAAATGTAAATCGAAGCATGTCCAACAACTCTCCTTCAAATATTTTGTAAAATCTTTCTCAATTCTTAAAGTCATTGTCAAAAGTATCCAAGATGCAGAAGACACTTTCTGGAAGACATTTTCTTACCCTGGGCTGACCTCTAGATCTTTTTTATACTCTGGAAACCTGGCCGCACCTCCTTGGAAAGCTTTGTAATCTTCTTCAAATGTGCGAGGTTCCGTTGTAGTGGTCTGATATGTTGTGGGGTCAGGCGTCAGTGTCTGAAAGGAAAGAGATGAATGAATAAAAAAATAGAAATATATATAAAAGTAACTTAAATGCACTCTTCTTTCTAAAGGTTATTATCAGTGACCATAATCAGTTCTGCAAGTTTCCGATACGGCTGCGTCTATCAGCTGAAATTTTGCAATTCAACCGATTTATGTCTACAGGGCACCAAAATTGTCTGATGATTTTGTTGAAATATCGCTATCTGCATATCTCTTTAATAATTGATCTGGATAAGTATTACCTTTTTAATTTCCTTTTTTGTACCTTTAAAATGAATGTGAAATCACTGTCGGCTGAGGGGAACAAGAGGTATCAATCCTGATTTCCCGATTCCATTGCAGCTGAACATCTTGGATCCAACGTTAACCCTTATACTCATGGTAACTAATTTGACCAATACAAAAAGATGCAAAAAACCTGAAAAATGACTGAAACCCTGGCACATGGGTGCTCATCTGAGAGTACTCAGCAAGAGCTATCCAATGATTACCAACATGACACCTTTAAGATGGTTTTCAAAAATATATGTGTCCTTGTGCTTTGGACAAAAGTAGCCTCAGCATAGGAAGGGTAAATGGTGATAAGTTTGCATCTAAGGCATGGAATCATGTCGATGACAGTCCTGGTTGTGGTTATGATACTTACACTGGGTTCCTTCCTGAACCGTGGAGCTGTGCGTGCGCCAAGAGCATAACCTTTATTGCTGGTGTTATATGTATCTACCTGATACAATAGATTGCTCACCTGAAATATGATTAATTGAATGAACAAATTTACTTCAGAACACAATAAATATCAATATGCATATTTTGGAGTTGATTAAAAGATTAAATCATTCAAAATTAGCAATATCATATAAACTTATCTCAAAAGCAAAGAACTTACAAATGCAGGAACAAATCTTAGTCAGGCTCGCAGCCAGGCCTACCGATGCTGACTCAAGAAACTGAAATTCTCCTTAAGGTATCTAAATTCAACTAAGGACCCAGTTAAAAGCTGGTGTGTAAAATGATCTAAGTAGACCATAATCTATTTCTAAAAAACATGACATAATGAAATGTACAGTCCAGAACATCTTCTCTCAGCTCTAGGGTTTGGCACCTTAATTTTTTTTGTGATACATTATGATATTGATAACTCGTTGACAATACCATACGCTAACAGTACTTTTTTAACGATACTGCCTGCCTCCCAGGGACCTAATTTTGTTAAATTTAGCACTGTCAGCTTTGGAAATTTCACTAAAATATATATAACTGCCTTCATGCTGACATGTCCAGATAGCAATTCAGTCAATTTTATGATAAATAATTAAGATCTTAAACAATACAATAGTTATATGATACTCTTTCACATTCGATATAGGTATTTGGTATAGTAGCGAGTACATTTTTACCCATACTCAGCTCCCATTGCATTTATAAACAGTACTCACTTCCTCATTATTGTAGCATCCTGGACCGCGATGGGGATCTCCTCTCAGGGGTGCCAGGTCATTACCAAACCTATTGGGTGGGACGTGCATGGGAAACATCTTCCTGTCCTCCGTAGTCATAAAGGAAATCCTCTGCTTCTTATTTTCAACTGTTTAGAATAAATACATGTACATGTTACTCATTTTAGGGCACCAAAAGGTATTTTCTCTCCCGTGAGTGATTTTGACTCCAAAACACCCACTTTTCTTGGCAAAATGACATCCAGTTATATTTTGTAATATGTTCTGTAGTTGTAGAGTTGAAGGATATATTTCAAAATTTTCACTCATACAAGAAAAAAGGCACATTAAATGACCTAAAAAAGCAATATAGGGTTGGTATGATTATTCTTGTAAATTGGATAACTGATTGTTGGCCCCCAATCTTTCATAAACCCTCAGGTTTAACCCCCTGTTTCTAAATCCTGGGTAAAACCCTGGTTGTCAACATAGCATTTCTTAAGAAGCAAATAATGAATAAAAATGGGATGATTAACAATGGAAGTGAGTCAGTATGTGCAATATATCATAGCAATTTATTCAATATTGCATGTTCTGAACTTCATCTAATTCTGATCAAGGTGAAGGTCATTGATCATGGTTCTTCTCAATTTAGGAGGGTGAAATTGCTAAAAGATAAAAGAGTGAAAGTAACATATTTTTTATCCTATGGTGCGAGGATCAAGATGTTCCTTCCACTCCCACTGCAGCTGGTACTGAAGCGGCTGCTAATTTGATGAACTCCTACCGTACCAGTTTCTATAGCCCATCATAAAATGAACCCATCATTCCTAACAAATTTGATGCTAAAATGGACTATAAGTACATCCTACACCATTGACATTGAACATTTTTGGGAAAAGAATCACAATACTGCACACTGTGAAAACAACTTCTAAAACTGGCTATTGTTTGGTAGGCTGCTTAAGTTTGTGGATGTGATCATGAGAATTCATTTTATACACATGCGCATATGGCCTAGAAAAAAATTGTTTGTTTCCTGAAATGGTCCGAAAAAAATAGGGTAGGTACTACAGCAAGGCTCGAAATAAGGGGGTGCCAGGAGCCTAGGGCTCCCTTGAATTCTCCTGCGGCTCCCTCAAATTTCTTCAGGGAGCCCAAAGATGTACTGGTTACTATACACAACACCTTAAAGTGGCATTTGAAGATGAAATTGGGCTCCCTGAAAAAAAACTTAATTTCGAGCCCAGTACAGGTATGTGGATATTTTCTTTTTGTGGATTTTTTTCATTGTTCAAAAATGTGTTTTATGCATGTTTTATGTTGATTAGGAGTGGGAAGGGCAGAAAAACGTTTAGGCAATGATTTGTTTGAGTAAAAACTTGTTAGCCAGGGTAGGGTTACAGGAAACAAACAACTTTTTTTAAGCCTAACGTTCATATTACACTCAGAAAGCAGTTTACTGCATATGCTACTGATACGCATGAATGTAGAAATTTGTTTTTGAGTGTCGTTAACAAAATAGGGGTGGATCGTCAGCGGATGGCAGGTGAGTGGACAGAGTGGTAGCTGGTGAGAGTGGCAGTGAGTAATTCATGGTGTGGATAATCAATAGGCGATGATATGTATTGCCTGCGATGATATAATCAGCTGACATGCTTGGCACCCAACACAGCTTACATAAGTATGTGCATGCAATAAGGAGGTATACTACTGTCTACACGAAGCCTCCTAGATCTACACTTAGAATATAAACAATCACAATCAACACCAACATGCAATTTTCTCATGCAAAGCTCATGATTAATTGACTAAGGTCATAACTACATGCTTACCAGACTTATTTGCGTCAGCTTTTACTTAATAAGGGAAAAGAATAATTACATAAAACACTTGATCAAAGTGGAAAAATTCTAAAATTGGGATTTTTTTTTTCAATTTCATGTTTGTGTAAAACTAAAAGCCAAAAAGGTCTTCTGTCACAATATATGGTGTATGTAATTGCTAAATTGGATCTAATCTCTTCTAAGTTCAAGCGCTAAGCATGTCCGATGGTCATAATGAACATTATCATGTTAATTGTTTCTTACCTTCCATGTTTGAAAGTGATTTGTGCTGTAAGCAATTAACACAGTAATGAAATACAACAAGAGTGTGTGCATGCAAAGGTTGAAGTAGTGCCTAATGGTTATATGTTGCTATGGTGATAGTCAGGGTGCGCATGTCTGGTTATTTTTTCTGGTTGATGATTGTCGTAATAAGTAAAAACAAGTTTTTGGTTGTCGTAAAATATATCCCAGAAAGCATTGCACAAAATGGAAAAGTTGGGAAAAATTGGTAAGTAGTCGTCCGAGTAAAACTGTAAAATTTACCGTTTCAAGCCACTATTTACCTTAGAATTTTCGTCAGGAACTATATTTAAGCAACAATAGTCAACTTGATCTGAAAAGTGTCGAAGGATCGCGTCCTCCTTTTTGTAAAATGAATATTGCACGACGTTCTTGAAGCCGGCTAACCTGTCTCAGTTTCAGTCATCAGAACAGAATGACACTCACACTGACAGCTCTGTGAAACTAAGTGCAACTTGTGTATTTTTTAATGTGTGCATGGTCACTGCCTTAAACAGGATATTGAAATTTCGGTATGAACTTAGTCTCTTAGATTATTGGTAATGCTTTTGGTTTTTAGGATATGTCAAAGTAACTCACTTTAAATTATACTAACTTGTTTGTTTTTTTCTTTCTTTTTGGTTTTGTATCTCAAAACTTTCATTCAATAGGGGTGTGCTAGAATAAGGAATATCTGCTAAATGTGTATTGACTTAAATGACTAGTAATCAGTCAACCACTGTTTTGCCCTGGGTCTCTCATGCACAAATTTCCCGAGTCACATTTACTTTCTATAATGACTGGAATTGATGATATAATAATTCCTTGGTCAGAAGCTGATTATAGTTTCAAACTGGTGCTTCTATAGTCTGTCTGAGCAGAACTTAGCAGACTTCTTTTTCTCTTTTCTGTTAAAAGAAATATATTTCCTATCTAAACTTGGCAAGCCTCTCAGGAGCACTGTGGCCTTTATTTATATACCTACTTTCTTTCTCAACTCATCAAAATATTGATTTGGCTCACTAGGTGCCCATTTTGGAATTCCTCACAAGATTGCTCACATTTATATTGTTTGCAATGGGCAAATTTTATGTCGGGCACCTAATGATGAAACCAACATTTCAAGGAGTTGAAAAAGAAAGTAGGTTTATACATGTAGATAAAAAGAACAGTGCTCCTAAGAGGGTTGCCAAGTTGAAGTTCGGATAGAAAATACCAATTAGTTTATTCTTTGTTTTGATTACAAGATTTAAGTAGGGGAAGCTTCTCAATGTTGTGTACCAAAATGAATTCCAACCACTAATATATGTTATATTTATCTGAGGTACACAGCAGTGTATGTTGATATATTATTTATTCTATGCATTGATTACAGGTGGTACAGTTTCTAAGTAGGAGTAGCCACACAATGTCGCGTTCATCGGAGGAGGTGCTGGTCATTGTGACCAATGTGCGCCATAAGAAGGTGGAGGGATCGCTCTATATGATGGGGGAGCGTATGGCCTGGATGCAGGACAGCAAGAACTCTTTTGGTGTCAGCCACATGTATGCTGATATCAAAGGTAAGGAGTAGGGTTGTGCATAGTCTTAGCCAGCAGGGTATCTGGGGGTTATTCGGACACCCAAACCCTCAAAAAACACCCCTCAGGACACCCAAATTATTTTGAGAGTAATTTCTCAAAAATATCATTTTCAAGCATATCATTCAAGTTTTTCCAATATAATTCAATATAATTCTCATGACGTTATTAAAGGATATTGTCTTATTTCAATTAGTAAATACCCTGTTATGGAAATAATCTCAGTATATTGTGATCTCCCTTGAAACATAGGGCACCCCAAAATGTTGCCAATTTTGGCCATCCAGTTTCTAAATCCCAGCTAAGATCCAGTGTCACATTGTCTAATAGATTAATTGATTATTATAGAATAACTGTTATTGGCCAAAGTTTCAAGTATTGGCTAACTCTAAGAACTTATTTTGTGTCAGCTAAAGTATATAATTGTGTATATCAAAGATAAGGAGTAGTGTTATAAAATCCATTAATCAATTGTTTTGTCTCAATCAAATGAGCAGTTAATAAAAGGATTAATTGCAAAATATATTATTGCTTGAAAACAAAGGGTTTCACTACAGTTAACTCATAATTACCACATAAATTCCACAAAAACATGTTCTACTTTTTGTGATTTCTGTCTCAGAAAATCATTTTGCAAGTAGTTGATAACTTGATGTCCATAGTTGTATAAAGTGCATTTTTGAAGAGTAAAAGATATGGTCTAATGCATAGATTTCTTACGGTTGATATTTTCTAGCTCAAAAAATCTCTCCAGAAAGTAAAGAAAAAGTGCAGCTTCAAGTAGTGATGCATGATGCGAGTGCAAACACTTTTCACTTTAACAATCCCATGGGTCGTGACGCACAGAAGGCGGACCGCGAAAAGGTCAAGGAAATTCTCCAGCAACTGCTGCCCAGGTTTAGAAGAAAAATCAACAGCGAACTAGAGGAGAAAAATAGGTGAGATTAAAGTTGTGAAGATCATCATAGTTATTATCATTGTCATTATCAACATAATGACCACCACCACTATCACCATCATCAACAACAGTTACACCATTATCATCATTTTCTGAATATGTTTGTACCATATAAAACTAGCTAGGTCATCATTGTTATTGTCATCGCCATTATCATCATCACCATCATCATCAACAACAACACCATTAACATCATTTTCAGAATATGTTTGTACAAGTTTTTTTTTACTAATACTAGTTCCGGTTTAGAGTAAGAGAAGAAGATACATTATAGAATTATAAAAAGGTCATGGAATACCATGAATAAGCCCCTCTTCTCCAAGACTTTACTTAATTCTATGGATTTGAAATCTCTTTACTTGTATTATCTCTAATAAAGCTAATAAGATAATTTTAAGTGCATTATAATGATGGTATGAATGGAAAAACATCACATCCATCTCAGTGGTACTACCTTGTCTTTCCAGAATGCTGCAAGAGGATCCAGAGTTGTTTCAATTATACAAAGATTTAGTTGTAAGCCAAGTGATCACTGCTGAAGAATTCTGGGCCAGCCGAACAAAGGTATGTCCAGAAGAGACAAAAAAGGACTATATTTTAGTTTTCTTTACTAGTATACTAATCTTGTATAACACCCTAATACAAACCTTTCCAACCCAGGGCATATGAGAAAGTTGTCTGTGACAGAAATTACAAAACACATTTCTACAATATATATCCTACTAGAAATAAGCTTACTCAATGTCCTATTGAACTAACTAACTGGTTTCATATCCGGTGATGGACATTCGTGTCTATACCCAAGTTATTTAAGAACAAGCTTATCATCCCTATATCGCCTTTCAAGTGGAATTTGGAATTGTGTTAATCATCACTTTTTCTGCCACATTCAGGCTAAGAAGTGACCATCCAGTGGTAAGTGGTGGAGGAAATTGGAATAACTGGCGAAAACCACCTTCTAACGCAAAGTCAACGGACAACATGTGCTGGGCTCAAATTCAAACCTAAGCAGTTGTGAAAGTCAGTGAGCTGTCAGTGTTAACCCTTTAGATCTCTCACTAAGCAGTTTTTTTCAAGTGTCATGGATTTGTTAAGTATGATTGCCAGATAGCTGTCTCTCACCATGATTTCCATAAAACATGACTTATGTTTTTTTTTTGTCGTTTAGAAACAGGATAGTAGGAGCAATCATAGACAGGAAGTGGGCGTGTCCGCAGCCTTTCTGGCCGACATCAAGCCGCAGGCGGACGGCTGTAACGGTCTAAGGTACAACCTCACAGCTGACATCATAGAATCTATATTCAGAACATATCCCGCAGGTAAGACTTAACCCTTTTGCATCTGGTGGCTGGTGCACATTTATAATCTGATACATCTTGGTGACTTGGTAATCTACAATTCCATTGCAAATATTTCTAATACATTATCGAGTACTGGTACCTATCCCTATCTCAAAGGTGTTCACATTACAATACAATACAGTATTAGGAGGTTTCACTGTACATCACAATCTTTCACTGTACACAGGTTCTCAATCAGGGACTTAGCCAGGACCCGTCCTACCTGTCTTTTGGACAGGTAGTTTCCTGAAAACCTCCAGTTTGGACAGGCAAAAATTTCTATGAAGATTTTAAAATTTTTGACTTTTGGGGGGTAATAAACAAATATCATTCTAACAAGCTATCTTCTAGGACACAACTGAAGTGTAAATTGCCTTTTTTGACACACTAGGCTATTAAATGTAGCTTGTATAAGGATTTGAAGTAATTTAGTAGCTAAATCTGGACGGGCAGAAATTTTGAAATTGCTGTTTTGGACAGGCATTTCTGATATCCTGGCTAAGAGCCTGTTCTCAATGGAAAAAAGTTTCACTATAGTGATGATTTTTCACACATAATGTATTGACCTAAGTCTGTTTTTTTCTATAATTTTCAGTGAAGAAGAAGCATGCAGAATGTGTGCCAGATAAAATTTCAGAGAGCGAGTTCTGGACGCGGTTCTTCCAATCACATTATTTCCACAGGGACAGGATAAATCTCAACAGTAAAGATCTGTTTTCTGACTGTGCCAAAACAGATGAAGATGGTAAGTAATACTCCTTATCTACAATGCAAAATTGTAATCAATTCTGGGTCATCAAAACCCTATCAATTTTTTGATTGTCCATAATTTAGTATAATTGTTGCATTGTAGATAAGCAGTACTTGTATTTGCTGGTTTTGAAAGGCAGTTCTGGTACTAACATTACTTTCACAAATTAGTCCACTGCTTTTTAACTTTGTATCATCTTGGTGAACTTATTGTAATTGATGCTAGCCCAAAAATACTTATGGAAGCCTTGGACCACTAGGCTACTCTCTTATTTCTACACTGCCACTGTTGTGTTGTGTTCCTCTGTCAGTTTGACAAAATAGGAATCTAACTCCTTTTTTCTACTCAGTCATCAGGCGCTTCTATTTTACCTATAGAATATATTGGTATGAGTAATTCATGTTCATGTTTTAATCTCTTCCCTTTTCATGGCATCAGACAATTAGAGGTTTCTAGAAAAATGATTTAAATGTAAGACAGCTATGTCGAGGCTTTCTTCTCTGCAGATGTTCATATATGTACTTGTGTATAGCTATATAGGAGACTTTGTTAACCCATGCATGCTTGGAGATCTACTTGACGAGAGTCCTCTGGACCTGTCACATATTTGAAAATAAATTTGGAATGAAACATTAATTTGTAAACTATTTCAAAGGGAATTGTGGATAAAGTTTAAATGAACGACTTTCCTTTAAATATTTTCCAAGCATTGCTTGTGTTAGAGAGTTATCACCAAAATAGTCAGGTGGTTCTGGCTGCTACAGGCATGAATGGATTAAACATATACATTTGCTTTATCCTGCTTTTCATTTGACTTTTCAGATATCAAACAACAAATCAATAGTAATGTTAGTAACCCTTTAATGGACCTTACAGGCATTAAGGATAGCAATCTACTGGAGGTAAGCCTGCCTAAAACATTTGTATGGCTTAATAAGGATTTTGGATATCATTTATTTTCGGTAATCTCTACTATTCCAATTTAAGTAAGAGCCTGACTATTACTATGTTTTTCTATCCAAATGATGCCCTGCTGGCTAAGACTATGTTGTAATGTCTATGTAACCATCAGAACACATTTGCCTGTATCACCAGGATTTAGAAAACTGGTTGCCTAAAACTGGTAATTGTAAAAATGTTCCGGCGTCCAATTTTCAAGGGAGACCACAATATACTCTGATTACACCCATTAAAACAAGTCTTTATTAAGTGAAATAAGGCATAACATTCCTATACAATTTCATGGAAATTATATTTAAGTAAAAAAGAAATCAATTATAAGCTTGAAATTGAATTTTTTAGAAATTTCCTCCCCAAAAGTCTTAGTGTTATGAGGGGGTATTTTAGAAGGGGTAGGTGTCCAAATGACGCCCAGACGCCCTGCCTGCTAAGAATATGCTGTAGGGTCTTAGCCAAGATTTAGAAACTGGGTGCTCAAAAATGATAATTGTAATATTTTTAGGCGTCCTATTTTTCAAGGGAAACTACAATATACTCAAGATGTACACCATAAACATGTATTTACTTAATGAAATAAAGCATTATGACCCATATACAATGCTATGGGAACTATATTGAGAGAAAAAAGACTCAATTATATGCTTGAAATTGACATTTTAAGAAATTACCTCCCAACAAATGTGGGTGTCCCGAGAGTTAATTTTTGGGGGTTTGGGTGTCCAAAAGACGCCCAGAGACCCTGCTGGCTAAGAGAATGTCGCCCAATACTAGACAGACCTCTCTGATACCGCTCTTCTTTCAGGGTTATGGAAACTCTCGAGGTGAGGGATCCTCTTCCGTGAGTAACCCGACCAACCTGTCAATCATCCGGAGGTTCAACCACCACTCCACCATGGTTCTCAAGGCCTTCGATAACGCTTCCGCCGACGCTCAGCAGAACAGCGAGTCCAGCAACAGCGCCGTCACGGCAACAATCGCTAACGGCAACACTAGCAATAACAATAAATCCCAAACAGCTGAACCTCCAACAAAAAAGGTAAATATATGGAGACAAAATAACATTGGGCACAAATAATAACGAATGTTTCCACTAAATTAGAATTGGTATAGATAGTTATGTTATTCATGCAATTTTGTATACTATAAACTTAACTACATTCAATCTTTGTCAATAGTGACGCATGCCCTTTTTATTTTTTACTGTATTTTCTCTCATTCTTTTTTGTATCTAAAATAAAATGAGATAAGTCGTTTTGTGTTTTGAGATGTGCAATATACAAAAAAACATTTCAAATTGAAAAAAAATGATAACATGATGCACTCATGATTTAATAACTTGGAAGCAGAATGATTGCTGGACTTGCAAGGATGAATAAACAATTTGTACTCAAACACGCACACACACACCCACATATTTAAAATAGAGAAAATTGGATATTTGTCTTTTGTTTGTATGATGAACACTTATGTATTGTTGCAGGCTCGAATACGAGAAAAACTAGAATATGAAGATTTAGCGGAGCAGGAGAAGAAGGAGGGTTCTGCGCTGAACTTGACGCACATGGAGCGCTATCTTCACGGTCCGACTCCCGTCACTGCCACGCAGTACACCACTAGTGAGGACGTGCGTCACGCCTCACAGGCCCTGCTGCAGGAAATGTCACTATGGAAACCAATTCTTACTCAGGTAAAATACTCAGATAAAATGATCAGAAGTTAAATTTCTTACTCGGGAAGCCTTGCTACAGGAAATGTCATTGTGGAAACCAATTCTTACTCAGGAAAAATACTCAGATAAAAGGATCCGTGGTAATAAATTCTTGCTCGGGAAATGTCACTCTGGAAACCAATTCTTACTCAGGTGAAATACCCAGATAAAATGATCATAGGTAAAATTTCTTACCCAGGATTCTCTCTATGGAAACAAATTCAAGTAAAATACTCAGATAAAATGATCAGGGGTAAAATTTCTTACTCAGGAAATGTCACTATGGAAACAAATTCTTACTCGGGTAAAATACTCTGATTGGCTCCTTTAAAATTTTCATGATTTAATACGGTATTGATATTCTTTTAAAGATACAATATCTCAAAAAAAAATTCAATTCTTCCTGCCTCCCAGCGACTTGAATTCGCTAAATTTAGCAAAGTCAACTTTAGAAATTTCACGAATAGATAGTGAACTGTCTTCATGTGGAGATGTCCAGGCAGTAGTCAATTTCATATTGTTAAGCAGATACTATTACCTATTCAATATTTGTTGTATCGAATTCCGATACCAATCCCTACATTTATATCAACACATTGAGCATGAGTGATCCTATACTGCATATTGCAATGCAATGCAACATGCATAACTGCCCCACCCCCCTTATTGTGCTCCATTTAGTCTTTTCTATTTCCCCTTTCAGACCATTCCCAGTAATACTGCCGTTAGCATACTTGGAGAACTCTCACCAGGTGGTGCCCTAATGCATGGAACGAGTCAGCAACAATTACATCGTAAGTCTGCAGTTTTGAGTTTTGCATCCTGGTGACCCTATAAGAAACTAAAAAACACAATAAGAAGAATAAGATTTAAGGTTGGAAATTTAGTACCGAAGTACCAGAAGCGTGGTTTGCTTAAATGTGACAAAGCATCATATAGTAAGTAATTGTTGTGTTTTTGTGAGCTCTACTGCACTGACTGGACTAGTGGGGATCAGATATCCTCTATAAACAGAGCAATCACCGATAACCTTTTAACTCTTTATCATCTGTCGCCCAATTACTGGGAGAGGTTACTTTGAAGAGTTACATATTCATTTCATATCATCTTTCATGCCAGCTGTGTTGTCTGCATATACAAATAAAGCTCTCCTTTTTACATGTCAGAGATCCCCAATCGGGTTGCCCTGGTCGCTATGTAAATGTGCCGCATTGTGGAGGGCTGTCTGTGGTTCTTCTGCAACTTAGAACTGGTCGTGAAGGGAAGGAAACTTCTTCCCGGTTCCGGGTTTCTATCTCGTCATGAAATGACCTAAGCTATTGAAAGTGACGCAAACCCCCTTTCCTTCCTTCCTTTTTACGACCTTACAAGAAAGGGGCGGCGAACCTTTATAAAAGAAATGAATAAGAAAAAACTAGCATTATGTTTGTATTGACCTTGTAGGAATGATCTCGGTGGAGCTCCAGCAGGAACTGAAGGCCCTGTATAATGCACTCTGTGAACTCCTGCGGCACTTTTGGTCCTGTTTCCCAGCCTCAAGCAAGCTGCTGGAGGAAAAACTTGTACGCATGAAGACCAATCTAGAAAAATACCAAGTCGCCAAACTGCAGCCTTTTGCTGAGAAACTGGCGCAACACCATTACACCGTGAATGTAAGTATGTTCAAAGATATAGTAATGTGCATTTTTGTTACAAGTAAATGGGCATTTATGGTTGTTAACTGAAAATGTTGTGGGTGACCTTGGCTTAGTAGACAGGACACCTAGCTGTATTGATATAACTCTTTTTTGGACACCTTTCAAAACCCTTGCCAAGGCCCTGTTGCACTATTTCGGTAGTTTTATGTAAACATTAAACAATATGTTAGAATCTAATCACTTATGTATTTAACCCCAAAACTCATGGACATATTGTCATTAACTGCTTCACTCTTCTACTGACTCTTCCACAATTTTTCATTAACCCTTAATCCTGCTGGTGGTTAATTTGGCCAATACAAAATGATGCAAAAATCCTGAAAAATGACTGAAACCCTGGCAAATGGGTATCCATCTGAGAAAGCTCGGCGAGAGCTATCCAATGAATACCAACATGACTGGGTTTAGATGTTTTTCAAAAACCTTTGTATCTTTGTGCTTTGTACAAAAGTAGCCTCAGCATTGGAAGTGTTGATTTTACACATTTTTGAGGTTGTTTACCATACTGTTTTCCTATCTGCACAATGCAGGTCAGACACTCATTATTTGTATCTTTTTCTATTGCAGCTAACAGGTCATATGCAGGAAATGCTTGAAACTGCATTTAGGAAATTTACTACCTGGCAAAATAAGAGACTGTCCCGAGGCCTAAGGACCAGCTAGCAGTAGTTTCATATTTCCAACTGTGGGGATTTTTGCCAAGTCACATGCTACACTTATTATATGTAAATATGTCCAGCATATGCCAGGTGACCAAAATATGCTGAATCCATTCATGCTTGGAATATCCTAGACAATTGTTGTCTGCATCTATGACTTTTTGGGAAATAACCTTGCGATTAAGATATATTTAACAATTTATTTGAGAGAGACTCGTTGGTAAGGTTGTGATGAAGAATTCTCCTTCAAATATTTTTCAAAAAATGCTTTGGACATAAAGGTACTACCAAAATAGTCCGTGCTGTGGGCATGAATTGGTTAAGACAGGTATGAATGATGTTAACTTTAAACCTTCCAATGCTGAGGCTACAAGGATGCACAGATTTTTGAAAACCATCTAAACCTTGTCATGTTGTTATTCATTGGATAGCTCATTCTGAGTACTCTCAGGTGAGTAGCCATGTGCCAGGGTTTCAGTCGTTTTTTGCATAAATTTGTATTGGCCAAATTAGCAACCAGCAGCAAAAGGATTAACAAAAGGTGTTAGGACCAAATAATTGGCATCTCTTCGACAGAGAAAGGAATGTTACTCCTGTGGTCCAGAAGACATTAACCCATTAATGCTCAGAGCGGCCAAAACAGGCCTGACGATTTTGGAAATATTTTACCTACAAAAGCATTTTTTGGAAAATAATTGAAGGTAAAATATTAGAGAGAAGTCAAACAACAACTCTCCTTCAACTATTTTCTGAACTTTCGCTTAATTCCCAAGTTATTTTGAAAAGTGTGAAAGTAGCAGACGATACTTTCTGGAGGAACTCTTGAGTTTGAATGGGTTAAGGTCACATGCTTATTTGTACAGCATTATCATGACCTGCCATCATAAGGACAGACACACATTAAGAGGATCATAGCGTTCACAGAATCTATTGTTTATACACATAACTTATGGTCCACGTTCAATAACTTCACAACACTTTTATGAGAACTTATTCCCCATAAATCAAGTAAGGAACATTAGGTTGTTTGATAGACTCCCACATATCTAGACAATCAAATATTCTGGTCTTGATTTTTTGAGCATGGGAACCCCCTGAAAATCCACTCACACACACAGAAAAAGGAAGGTCTCAAAATGTGAATATGGTGCGCAAAGTATACAATGAAATGATTTGGACTGGCCATTGATTTTTGTATTTTCTGAAATTTACACTTATGTGGATATATAGGGGTTCCCTGACAAGCTAAGTATAGAGACAATATTTTTGGCATGAGATGCATTAATTTTTGAATTGATACATCGTATGTCAGAAATGTCTTCTCTTTACCTCGCAAGTTGGGGAACCTATTTCTGTCACTATAGATAAAGGCAATAAGGCGACGGTTACTTGCTTTATTGGTTCCCGGATCCTTCCCAGACCAATTTTACAGGGTCGTGAAGGAGGTAATTAAAGATAAAGTTGATTTTCAAGATTTAATTTTAACACACATAAATCTAAGTAAGTAAACAGTCAGGAGGGAGGTAAAAAGATAAAGTGATTTTTTGGCTAGTGCCAAAATACATACGTAAACCATATTTTTGAATATTGAAAGAAGGACTTTTTAATAAGATGATGCATTTCAACAGCACTGTATTGCATTGCTATTGTAATGTTGTATTGCTCTGGCATTAATATTCTTGTAGTTTTGTAGTTTTATTACCATCCATGGTAAATTTATTGTAGGTTGGGTGTACCTACTTATGGCTCGGCAGCAGAGCACAAAATAAAGTGGGGGTATTACATTTATTTTCCCGTCGGGTCTATTCCACTTTGATCGGTGGATCCGGGAATCAATAAATCAAGTAACCGTCGCCTAATGAAAAACAAATGCCATTGTGAGAACTTGGACCTGTACATGGGTATCAATGGAAAATCAACAACAATGAAGTGTGTCTAATATCACTTGGCAAATGTTTACTTTATTGTTGGATGATGGAAATACTGTAGGACAGGTATATTTTGTGCAACAGATATTTCCCGAAAGACCGTTTTTTTGCGTATAATTTATTTCACACCAATTTACCCATATATTGAACAAAAAAAAGTTCTCAATGCTCATTGGGAAGCATTTTCTTCCATGGGTATTTCTGCCTCGTTGTGGTAGAAACTACAATGAAATATCTCCTCCATTCCATATACAAACAGGTACTAGAAGTAAACGCCCCCATGTTGAACACATTTTCATTTTCTGGTTCCAGTTATGAGATTTGTAATTTCTGAAATTTACATTGAAATAGATACTGCAAATAAACACCTCCATATATAAACACCCTCAAGATGTGAACAGCTATTGTGAACATATTTACATAGATTTACGTGTCCATGTGGGTATGATGAGTTATTTCATGATACTTTTTGTTCTATTGAGAATGTTTTTCTGTGTAAAATAGGTGTATTAAACAAATGTACCAAATGCACAGTGAGAGATTATGTCTATCTCTCACATACTCACAAATATTTTGTACTGATGAATAAATGATGATATCAAAAGCAAATAAGTGGTAGTGTTATCACTCTAGACTGTAGCATTAATTACTTTTCCCGTTAGGTTGAGCTATTTCACTTCAAATATTGTTCAAATACTTCTCTATCTGACAAAATATTTTCAAAGTTGTTAGACCATGTGTGCACTCCAGACATACATACACATATATATATATATATTATATATGAGAATATAATATATATATATATACATATATATATATACATATATATATATATATATATTTATATATATATATATATATATATATATATATATGTATATATAAATATTTATATATATATATATATATATATATATTTATATATATATATATATATATATATGTATATATATACATTTATATATATATATATATATATATATATATATGTATATATATACATTTATATATATATATATATATATATTTATATATATATATATATATATATATATATATATATATATATATATATATATATATATATATATATATATATATATATATATAGGTTAAAAGAATTTGTGTGCACTCCAGATACACATGAGTTAAACGTTGTGAGACCATGTGTGCACTCCATATTTATACGGGTTAAAAGTTGTCAGACCATGTGTGCACTCCATATTTATACGGGTTAAAAGTTGTCAGACCATGTGAGCACTCCGTATATAGGGGTTAAAAGTTGTTTCATCCAAGGTCTACTATACACTACGGCTTCTGAATTTTAAAATTTTAAAAATGTCTTTGCTTTTGGAAATTATTTCGATAGTAAAAGGTTGACAGTGATATTCCATACATATTTCCTTTCAAGATGATACAACCTATACCACTGCTCTATTCATATTGAACAAGTTCTTAGAAGTAAAACATTAGACCATCCCACTATCACGGCGGGGAATGGATGGCTTAAAACGATTAGTCGAAATCCCAACAGTAGAATTGAATTGTGGGCCTGATCAGGGATGAGGCTGGCGCCACAAGCAATAAATGCCACAATAATTAGCGGGAGATAAGATGTCAAATCATACCCCTTGTTATGATTATCTCAGCTACATACATACATACATACATGCATTCATGAATACACACATACACACATTCATATATACATAGATACATACATGCCAGGGCTGTCCAAGGTCGAAGTGCCTGGCGCACAATTTGAAACTCCTGTCGCAAAATTATTTTGCTAACTAAACATTACCCCTAGGTGACATTAGAAGAGTTTACATTTTCTCGCCAGGGGTTAGTTCATGGGTGCCCAGGTAGACTAATCATAAACGAATTATACCTTCATGTAACCTATCCCCTGTGGAATGCTCTGCATCAAATATGTTCTGATTATGCACTTCATCCCCACCTTATTTATCAAAAGCATGCATCAAGCCGGCGTACGAGGAACGCTATGCACTAAGTGTGTTTATATATATATATATATATATATATATATATATATATATATATATATATATATATATATATATATATATATATATATATATATATATATATGTATATATGTATATATATATATATATATATATATATATATATATATATATGTATATATATATATGTCATGACACAGATTGAAATTGGTAACGATTTTAAATCGTGTCGACACAGATTAGAATTCTAATTTGTGTCGACACAAATCGCGATTTCAATTTGTTACCAGGTTTTGCCTGACACAGATTAGAATTTTGATTTGTTACCACCCAATTTTAAATTGTGTCGACACAGATCTAAATCCTAGCTATGAAGGGAAGCAAAGATTTTAATTTGTGTCGACACAAATCTAAATCCTACCTATGAAGGGAAGTAAGGATTTTAATTTGTGTCGACACAGATCTTAATCCGAGCTCAGTATTAATAGAGGGGTGGTAAGGATTTTAATTTGTGTCGACACAGATCTTAATCCTAGCTATGAAGGGAAGTAAGATGTAAATTGAGGGGAAGTAATAACCAAAATACTAGAGGAATAGGGTATAGACAAAGATTTTTATTCAGACTAATAACCAGTTTCTTGTTAAAATAAAGATAGTACATCTTTTTTTCTACTATAGACAAATATTTTTATTCAGACTAATAACCAGTTTATTGTTAAAATAAAGACTTTTTCTACTAACACTAGCATCTATATACATGCACACACACCTTAAGATCTACATATGCTCACATATTCTCATCATGAAAGTATATCATTAATAAAATGGGAGATATATAAAGTCACATAGGTATTATTTTGAATGCTCTAAGCTCATATTTCTGTGGTAGTTTAGGAATTCAATATAAGAATTATTCAAGAGTATAGGAAAGCAGGGTTGGCACGGATGAAAAAAATAATAAAAATCAATTGATTTGCCTGCTTGTTTTATACAGAAAACCATCTCAATACTGAAAAGTTTTGTTCAGGCAAGTTAAACAGGAGGCAATTAATCATTATAGACCCTTAACCACTCCTCTATTAATACTGAGCTAGGATTTAGATCTGTGTCGACACAAATTAAAATCCTTACCACCCCTCTATTAATACTGAGCTAGGATTTAGATCTGTGTCGACACATATTTAAATCCTTACTTCCCTTCATAGGTAGGATTTAGATTTAGATTTGTGTCGACACAAATTAAAATCCTTGCTTCCCTTCATAGCTAGGATTTAGATCTGTGTCGACACAATTTAAAATTGGGTGGTAACAAATCAAAATTCTAATCTGTGTCAGCTAAAACCTGGTAACAAATTGAAATCGCGATTTGTGTCGACACAAATTAGAATTCTAATCTGTGTCGACACAATTTAAAATCCTTACCAATTTCAATCTGTGTCATGACATATATATATATATATATATATATATATATATATATATATATATATTTATATATATATATATATATATATATATATATATATATATATATATATATATATATATATATATATATATATATATATATATACCATTTTGAATATGAGAGGAATTGTCAGGCCTTAACATCCTTTATCCTTTAACACTCTTGGCGGCTTGGATTCAGGCAAAATCGGATGTATATGTCCTTTACACAGAGAAAAGGACACTTTTACGAGGACTGTTTGACACAATGGTGATTTCGTATCATACTGCAGTCGTATGAGAAGTAAAACATTTGCTTGTCGCATACTGTAGCATTAAGTGTGCATATCACAATATTTGTCATTTGTGGCGCAAAAAATTGCGACAGTGCGACAACCTCGACAGGCTTGAAAATTCTACATACTTAGTATTCATTTTTGTCAAGTAGAGAATTTCGTTCCTTTACTCTCGAAAATTCTCACAACAGGGATTGAGGAAGTGGTCATTTAAGTACCGGTAGTTAGCAAACTTAAAAGTTCCCTTATTTATTCACTACCAGACTGACATCACCTCTTAAAAAAATGGAGGGGAAATGGAAAAGTAAGATGTGTTGTAAACAAAAGGTTATCATTAGAAGTTGGGCTTTTTTACCGACGACACGCGTCATCAATCAAGAAATTGCATATTTTGCTCATTCAGCATTATTTACCCCTACATGTAAATAGCCCTTAGGGTGAGGTTCCACATAGAGCTGGCTGGAATTCGACCAGTTTAAAAAAGTTTGAAAAAAATCGCTAAAAGTCGAATGCGACACGTAAAATTGTCATCGGGTTAGGCATTTTTAGGCGTGTCGAATGCGATGTGGAATCGCTAAACGTCGCATTCGACGTGTTCGAAGTCGAAAGGTCGAAAACGGTTGTGCGAACGCACGAAAGACTTGTCGAATACGATTTTATGCAAATTACCTGGTTGATTGACAGGTTAGGTCGAATGCGACTTTCTAAAAGTCGCATTCGACATATTAATGCGCATTCGACATTTTAAAAGTCGCATTCGATTAGTTGAAAGTCGAATGCGACTTTCATAAATTCGAATGCGACTTCCAGAGTTTTGTCACATTCGACCTTTTCAAAGTGGAATGCGACATTGGATTAGTCGCATGCGACAATTAAATGTCGAATGCGACCAAAAAAGATGTCGAATGCGACATTATTTGTTTGCATTCGACATGGAACTGCTCGCATTCGAACTTTAGAAAAGTATAAAAGGGTAGTGAGCAGCTACCTATTTTCATTCAACCCTTGGGTAGCAGAGCGGGTATAACTCTCACCAAGGTGGAACCATAGAGGTCCATGTATCCATTATGCCTTACCTGCCACCCTACGTTGCTGAAAGAGAAGTTTTGCTGTACGGTCTGGTGATGCATCATCTCAACATCCAAGCTGTTATTGCAAATGCCATCAACGTTGAGCAGCAGCGCCGTCAACATGTTCCTGCCCAACGAAGATGGAGACAGCGAGCAGAACCTCGATGGTGGACGCGTCCATGGATTCTGCGACGACCCATACTTGGACAGTATGAAAGGCTTATTCAAGAACTGAAGAATGAAGATGTAGAAGGCTTCCGTAACTTCATGAGGATGGATCCAGAGATGTACGCTGAAGTTGCAGAGAGGGTCACACCACGTCTCTTCAAGCCAGATTCCAAATTCCGGCCATCTTTAGAACCAGGTCTAAAGTTAACCATCGCACTCCGATACTTTGCTGCTGGGAATGACTACAAGAGTTTGATGTATGCATTTCGTGTTGGGAAGAGCAGTATCGTCCGCATCATCCCAGAAGTTGCAGATGCCATCATCGAAGAATACGGTCAGGAGGTGATTCCAATGCCAACCACCCAAGACGAATGGAAAGCCATCGCAGACCTCTTCGAGACGCGGTGGAATCTCCCACATTGTGTTGGTGCCCTTGACGGGAAGCACGTCCGTATCCAGTGTCCTCCTAGAACAGGCTCCCTCTACTACAACTACAAGAAATTCTTCTCCGTCATTTTGTTTGCATTATGTGATGCAGATTACAAGTTCATTTGGACTGAGGTGGGCTGCAACGGCATAGGCAGTGATGCCCAAATCTTCAACCAATGTGAGCTGAAGGACTTGGTAGAGAACCACACCATCCAGTTCCCAGATGCAGAACCTTTACCTGGTGATGATCGTGACATGCCCTACTTCATTGCAGGTGACGACGCATTCCCTCTCAAGACGTGGTTAATGAAGCCATTTTCTGCAAGAGGTATCGATGTCCGGTGTCGAATCTTCAACTACAGGCTGTCTAGGGGTCGGCGTGTGATTGAAAATACCTTCGGTATTCTTGCCAATCGTTTCCAAGTGTTGTTGGGGAAGATGAAGCAAAAACCAAAGGTTGTGTGCAAGGTTATTTTGGCCTGCATATGCCTCCACAACTTGATGAGGGTGCGCTATCCCAGAGCAAACAACCACCTTGTTGATAGGGAGGATCGACTACACAACGTTGTCCCTGGTGTCTGGAGAAACAATATTCCCTTGGAAGAATTGGAAGTGCAGGGAGGAGCACGAGTAGGAAGACATGCCAAAGAACAACGAGTCTACCTGAGCCACTACTTCAGCAGTCCAGTGGGAGAAGTTGAATGGCAGAATAGAATGATTGAACAAATGTAAATGAATAAATGATATTCATAAATTGACATTACAACATGTGCACACCAATAGTGATTGTTAATGTATGTAATGAAAATAGTATGTAATAAAATCTTTGTATTTTATGTAGTAAAGATGAATATTATTGAAAGAGAGAACCCCACAAATGGGGTAAATGAAACCAAAAATTAGAACCCCTTTCTCACCCCCCCCCCCCACGAAAAACAAAAACCCTTATAATGTCACTTGCGCATATAAGTCTCTACCCACCACAATGAAGCAGTATATATATATATATATATATATATACATATATATATATATATATACAAATATATATATATATATATATATATATATATATATATATATATATATATATATATATATATAAATATATATATATATATATATATACAAATATATATATATATATATATATATATATATATATATATATATATATATATATATATATATATATATATATATACAAATATATATATATATATATATATATATACAAATATATATATATATATATATATATATATATATATATATATATATATATATATACAAATATATATATATATATATATATATATATATATATATATATATATATATATATATATATATATATATATATATATATATATATACACAGATAGATATTTTTTTTTTGGGGGGGGGGGATGGTGGGGGTAGTAGTATCATATTTTATTTCCAAATAAATTTCATTTAACTTGCAGGGTTTAACCCTTTAATCAGATCAAATTACAGTACAGAAAATTCACAAGTCTTTCTTGAAAGTCCTACTCCTGGTCTCCCTAGGTGGGGTTCGTAGTTGGATTGCATCTGTAATATGAATAAAAGTTAGTCACATGTAGAAATATATAATCACGCATCTCTACAAACCAGTAAAAGCAAAATTGCCAAACAATAACATTATTATTTTTTTTTTTTTTGGCAAATTATGCAATGCGTTTTTTTGGAGCTATAAGATATTAATAAATAAACATCAAATAACTATTAGCAATAACTTAACTTCACCATTGTATGTGAAGAGGAGTTATGCTAATAGGAAACTAATGTTTTTTATTCATTATACAGTCCAATGTAAATGCTTTATTATCAAAACAAAATCAAATACAATGTTTTTTGGCACTGAGTAATAAATTATATAAAAAATAAAGTTTAATCTACAAGTACAATTATACAAGTTCTATGGGATATACATCTATATACTATATTTAACTCAACATGCCTTCCAAGGCGTCAAGAGTAGCTGGACTGATGGCCGCGGCTGGTTCGGGAGTGGAGACATTCACTGGAGTTGAGAGATTCGATCCAGGGGATGGTGGAGATGTGGATGTCGTAGCAGCCCTGACCGCTGTTGTTGGCGTCGCTGGTCCAACTGCTTGTCCCCAAAATCCACTCGATGATGATGATGCTTGGCTGGAAGTTGGTACTGCCGGAATTGGCTGCAGTGTAGTGTAGGTAGGCTGAGTACGTGCAGGCATCTGCGGTGGAGGCATCTGTGGTCGAGGCATCTGCGGTGGAGGCATCTGCTGTGGAGGCATCTGCTGTGGAGGCATCTGCTGTGGAGGCATCTGCTGTGGAGGCATAGTCATCTGCATGTATGGTGGCATCTGATATGGGTTATCAATCTGATGCTGTAGTAGCGGAGGAGGGAAGAAACCCGATGACTGTTGTAGGTAGAGGTAGGGAGGCTGTTCTTGAGGTACGCCCAGTATCTCGTCTGTTCTTCGAAGGTATTGGAAGATGGTGTGAAGGACGTGTTGCTGCATGGACATCTGCAGATGTGGATGGACTTCTGTCATCAAAGAAGCAGCAAAGGATGCACCAGCTGCCGCCCGAACTCCCGTTCCAGACTGCTCTTGGGTATGGTGTTGCAGCAAACTGCTGATTTGCTTGGACAGCTGTCTGTTCTGTCGCACCATCTGCGACAATGCAGTGTTGGATGAAGATGCTGTGCCAGCCATTGGAGGACGAGCAGTAGCAGATTCCAGGTTCAGCGACTCCAAGATATCCTCTCCAACTTCGATTGGTTCGATGTTCGATGTGTCTGCAGGAAAATCTCGTGGCTGGTCGTGTGCATCTGGATCAGCAGTGGAAGTAGAAGGTCGACCCAACTTCTTTCTGTAGCTAATTTGCTGCCGGTCGAGGCGCTCTTGTTCTCCACCAAGTGACGCTGCATCTGCTGCCACTACGAAGCCAAATTTGGAGTGGAGGAATCTTTCTCTGGAGCGCAATTTTCCTGATGACCCCGATGGCTTGTTGCGCCTGAGTCTGGTGCGAATGTTGAGGTACCATTTGTACAATGGATTGCTCTTGGAGGAGACGAATGGAGAATCTTCTTCCAGGAATCCCATCTGCTTGGCTTTTTCAAACCAGAGTCGATCCCGGTGGCCAGTGCTCTTGTAGTACTCAACCATACTGCGATCGTAGAGTAAGGGGTGGTCGCCGATCCACTCTGACATCTCAAGCTCCTGCTCCTTGTTCAGCTGAGCTGTCTTGGCCGCTTTCACTTTCTTTTTCTTTGCTGCTGGGCCCTTTCCCTTGCCTTTCCTCTTCTTCCCCACTGTCGCCTCATTATCCGCTTCGGATTCCACTTCTTCCCCTTCTTCCTCTTCTTCCTCTTCCTCCTCTTCTTCCTCTTCTTCCTCCCTCTCAACTCTTTCTTGTTCTTCTTCCTCAGGGGCCTCGGATGGTGGAGGTGATGGTGATGGCGGTGATGGTGATGGCGGTGATGGTGATGGCGGTGCTGGTGATGGCGCTGCTGCTGCTTTGGCTGCCTTGCGTCTGGCTGTGCTCTTGGTGATGGCCATGATGCTGGAGATGTGTGCTGCAGGACCCTCAGGGCAGGAATGAGCTATCCCCTGAAGGGCCTGCCTTTTATATGTTAGCAAAGGTCGAATTTGACTTTTTGTATGTCGAATTCGACATGTTAAAAGTCAAATTCGACTACTGAAAGGTCGAATTCGACCTCCATTTTGTCGAATGCGCACTTATAAATGTCGCATTCGACTCTCTGAAGTCGAATTCGACATTAAAAAGTGCGCATTCGACCTTCAAGGGCGTGGGAAAACTTTACCAATTTGCGTGCGGAAATAAATGGACATTAGTCG
This sequence comes from Maea johnstoni, assembly GCA_963942565.1. Lineage (NCBI taxonomy): Eukaryota > Metazoa > Annelida > Polychaeta > Spionida > Magelonidae > Maea > Maea johnstoni. The sequence continues at coordinate 27,088,980 of OZ012693.1, read as the reverse complement.
AATGCGCATTTGAAATGTCGAATTCGACATTACTGAAGTCGAATTCGACATATATTAATCGCATTCGACCTTTCAAATGTCGAGTATACATTTCATATGTCGAATTCTATTACATTTTGTCGAATTCGACATTTCAAATGGGCATTCGACATTTTCATCGTGGGGAAATAACCACCATGATCAATTTATCGAATGCGTAAGTTTATTTTACGCATTCGATTTCAAATAAGTCGAATGCGAATGCGACTTCCCAGATGTCGCTTTCGACTTTATGCAAATGAGGAAATGGGAGGTAACTCATTTGCATATCGGAAAAGTCGACTCCGCGCGAATGCGCCAAGATAACGATGTTGGGGCCTTCCCAACCGTTTGGAAGGCCCCAAAATGCGAATGCGACTTTTGATTTTTGAATTCGACTTTTCAAATTTCGCGCCAAAAACAAGGTCGAATTTGATTTGCCGAACTAAGGGACAAAAGTCGATTGCGACTTTTTCTAAACGTCGAATTCGATTCAAAAACCTCATTAGCATATCATTTGCATAAAGTCGCATTCCAGCCAGGTCGATGTGGAACCTCACCCTTAACGCGTAGCGACGAACGTCTTATGATTTATGGTCCTTCTTCTTCTGATGATGATGATGATAGGTCCCTCCTATTTAGGAGCTGTATTTAGATAATGGGAAAAAAGAAAAGTATATGTGAAAGTACATATACACATAAATACTTAATATAGAGTATAGTATTAAGTAAGAATAATCAGCATTAATCAAACAGTATGTACAATAATCTTTGAATCATTCGTTTTCTAGATTTGGCTAATTTTAAGTCAATTCAACACCTCATTAGACCATCTCTTCGGATTTGTAGGGAGAACATGTAATCTTGTGTCACCTTCTCCAATTTAGGGCGGAAGTCTGCCTGCAGGGTAAGGCCGGGGGTGATGATGTCTGGGTGATCTGGATCAAGCATGAACTGGGTGAGGCTTGTGTTGTCAGCTAGGATGCTTGTCTGTATTTTCTTGGGTACGAGATTCAGTATTCTGGGAAGATAGCTCCTACGTATGTCTTCGTAGAATGATTTCCGCTTCTTATCCCCATAAGTGATTTTGTTCGAGGTGTATGTATGTTAGGGAATGAAGAAAATGATGTGAGTTTACGTCGCTTCCAACAGCTATCGTTATTTGGCGACGAGATAGAAGGCCGGGACCGGTAATGAATCCCCTCCCTTTACGAATACATGTACATGTAGTTCCAAGGGGTCATTCAGTTACAGAAGCACCATAAAGCAGCCTTCCAAAACGCCGCACATTTATATTTAGGGACCAGGCCAACCCGCTAATGCGGACACACGTTTTATCAAGAACTAAGAAAATGTAATCTATAAAGTTATGTTTTTATTCAATATACCCATCCCAAGCTACATATATATCAACTAATGCGATATGCACCGTGGAATACTAGTATGTGTTTGTTTTTGGATCATGTGTATGGAGGCAAAATAAACATCTCATTCATTTTTGCAGCGCACCAGAAGGTTTGACTAGCGTGACGATACCTTTCCGTGAGATGCATAGTTAATAAAGCTTGCACAATTCTATAGAGATAGATAATGACTGAATCGATCCGTGGGGCCAGAACGTGCCTTGAAGTCTAAAAAGCATGAAAACCACAGGCGGCCGTGCGATGGTGGAGTTGTGAACGGCAGAAAAAGAAAATAATAAATCCGCTGTTTTTTGCAAGACAGCATAATAAAAAAAAACACTATTTATGCTGTTTTGGAAAACGTGGAAAACGGTGAATTTTTCTCTGCTGTTTTTGTAAAAACAGTAGAAAAAGCTTTATGTCTTTTTTCAGAAGAGAGAGGGAGTATAGCTGCAGTCAGTCGTGTAACACTTTGTTATGTTAAGTTATGCATTTTTTAACACTATTGATTGCGTGCTAGCACGCATTAGTAACGAGCCTCCTACACCAAGACTCGTCAATGTTTCATTATATTGATCCAAAACAACCAGGTGTGCGTTCAAGATTGGAGCAGAGCGCCAGCGTACCGCGATGTTTTGCGAGATTTTACCAAATATGGTAATTTATCTTCAGAGATTTTTTTCCAATTCTCGTGCCGTTATCACGCAACTCTACAATCATGAACGTGGTATCTACTGGAAGAATGTTATGCTGCCCTGCGTGGCCGCGCCATGGTAACATTAAAACATTTCCCCCAGTTCCTTCCAGTAGACAAGTGGGCTCCGTTTCGACGGTCGATTTTTCTGAACTGAGAATTGTACCTGAGAGCAGTAGCAAAAGCATTACACTGGGAAATATTATGGTTGAGGACAGATACAAAATATAAAAATATAAACACCAGCAGTGAGACTTAAAGAGGAAGGATGGGATATCTGTAACTACACTGAAACCGACCTCAAAAAAACTACACTGGATTACAATCCAGATGGAGATTAATAAGTCTCACACGGATAGTGAGGTGCTGGAGAAGTCGGCATATCACGGCGATGCTTTTCGAAACCAACCAGGTGAATCATTGGGAAGCCAATAAGCCATGCACATTTCATATTACCTTCAAGAAATGTTATTCTGCGTATATGTGATATAACACCGTGTACAAAGCAATTACGGATTACACATTCCAACAATAAACAGGTAGTCCATTCAGAGCTACATTCTGCAATTACTGGAATATCTAAAATCCCAGGTGAATTCATTCTATGGAAGTCTCTGTAAAATATATACTGATGGCAGTCACTGTTTGTCATGCGAAAGCAATTATCTAGAGGCAGCAAGGCACTAAATATCGACAACCAATTGCAGTTGTGACAGCAAGGATAAAAGAAAACACAAGAAACTGATATGGGGATAAATTGTCTTCCGGAGGTGAATGTTTCGTGTAGGGAATGCAGTCGACGCCAGATGGCACTCACGATGGCACCACACGTGACAGTAACTTTGGTCGGATTGCTTGGCAATGGCGTCATGTTAAGCGTAATCTGTAGGTATGAACTTCTCAGAACATTGGCAAATTCGTTTATAGTGAACGTGACGATATGCGACACTGTCGTTTGTGGTCTCTACCTGATCTGTGCAGTGATCTCGACTGGCGCCCCCTATATCGTACAGCACCCACTATACTGCGTGGTTTTGGGATACCTCAGCAATCTCCTACTCCTGACGTCTGTGACGTCGCTACTTGCGTTATGTTATGATCGTTTTTTCTTCGTTACAAAGCCACTGTATTACAACTATCGGATGACAAAACGGATTGCGGGAATGTGTTTTGTTTATACATGGTGTCAAGGAATTTTACTTGCCATCTTCCCCTTGCTAGGGTGGGGCAAGTACGTTCCGGTGAGGCATACGGGGTTCTGTGACGTTGACTGGTCTGGGGGAGATGCCGTCTATTCGGTGGTATTATTGCTGTTGGGTTTTTTCGTCCCCCTGGCGGCAGTCATCGCACTCAGCGCAGCTCTTGTGATGAAGGTCAGAGTACGTCACAGAAAAGTACAGGTGCGAGCGCCATTCAAATACATTACTACACCAGGCCCGATACTCAATTCCGCAGGAATGCGAGCTGTCAATCTTGCATATCTAAAAACCGCCAAAATTCTGTCTTCCCTCGTCATCGTCTTCTTCGTCTGCTGCACTCCATATCTCATCGTTGTCGTACTGAAGTTGCTTTCGACCCCTTGCGTAGAAAAAATTGGCACCAATTTTGTGGTGACGTTTTTTCTCGTTGTCAAGAGCGCCATGAACCCATGGTTGTACGGATTGTACAATAGACAATTCAGACGAACTCTCGGCAGCATCTTTCCTTGCTACAACAAATGTTGGCAAAATTCGTCTGCCGACCTCAAACCATACGGAAACGGGAAAACGGTATCGCTTCTCGTTTTGGACGAGATCAAGGCGCCGATGCATCAGCAATATGGTGGCCTTCACAGAGGACAAAGTCAAAGAGATCTGAATTTCGATGGAATTGAGTTAGAAATCCAGACAGCATGGGACATCTAGGTCTAACTTTGCCATAATATCATAATATTGCAATGCTCGTGAACCCTTACCAATGTTACATGCAGCACCCAGCCGGCCCGCTTGCTGTCAAAAGCCGTCTGCCAATATTGATGGAATCTTACAGGAGAAAGCATGTCTAAGGCAATCATACTGTATTTCAGAAACCTTAATTAGAACACTGCAAATAACCCTCCTTTAAATATTTACTAATTATTTCATATATTTATAAAATTGTTTTCAAAAGGGTCATAGAACCAGGCGACAATATATTGTGAAACAATAAGGCATTGATAAGTTATGATATTGCAAAACCGAATATTGTTTTCTTTCATCACTTAAAGTTGATGGTTGTGTGCTTTAAATGATTATGTTGAATTGATTTGTTCCATGATTAATGATATACTAGTAATTGGAAATAATACATATCCTTTATAAGGCCTTAATTGAGTAGTTTGCCGTGTATGCAGCAACCGGGAAGCTTGTTATCTTTGTTAGACATTTCAAGATTTTTGCTTTGCTTGTATGTAATAAAGCCAATACATGATCACAATAAACTAAAATATTGTCGTAGTCTATGTACAAATTAAGTTATATTAACCCTAATGCTGCTGGTGGCTAATTTGGCCAATACTTAATGAAGCAAAACCCCTGAAAAATAATTGAAACCCTGGCAAATGGGTACTCATCTGAGAGTACACAGTGAGAACTATCCAATGACTACCAACGTCACAGGGTTTTGATGGTTTTCAAAAGATCTTTGCTTCCTTGTGCTTTGGACGAAAGTAGCCTCAGCATTTGAATTGTTAAGAACATTCAAGCATGGCTGAAATATGAGATTTTTCTTTTCAGAAAAAGAATTGAAAATGTCTGTTTTGCAATGTCAGCATTCATCGTGAACTCATGGCTCAGTTGAAGTTCAAAGACAACGCCAGATAGATATTATTCATCGTTTTCGGCTACGTTTATTTGGAGGCAATTTAGAACGTACGTTCAATGATAATTCCTTTAGTCTGTATAAATTCCTCACTTGAGTGAGCAGGTGAAATATAACCAATCGAAAGTCTTGCCCTCAAATCAAATCAAACCAAACCTACTGTATCAAAGTGTCAAAAAGAGTGCGAGGTAGGTGTTTCCTGATTTTGAAATAATAAACACTGATTGAAAGAAATGTGATTGACACTGTTCCAGAAGGCAAAAACTATGTAAGACGATGGATTTATTTGGTTTGTTTCTATGAAGCAATACATTCTTTTTTACTTGACAAACTTTTTGTTAACTCACAGAGGCGGCCATGTTCAATTGGATGATTTCAGGTCAAACATTATGGATGTTTTTAAGTAGAACATATGTTTTACCAGAGAGATTTGTGAATAATAAGGCATGCAACAAACAACACGACATTTATTTTCCTGGCGTTATAAGCGGTTAAATAAAAACACGTTCTCCGGACGACAAACAGTTTGAGGCACATAGATGAAATAGTAAAACGGAATTTATACCATCAATTGATCAAAGAAAACCACTATAAATACTTCAAATCCATATTTCATTACGTTATATAAGTATATCATGGAATGATTGAATAATGGTATTTTCCAAATGTTGTATTTTTATTTAGTGTATGGTATTATGATGTTTTCATGTTATCTTATATTTTATTTTTTCCATCACTTGTCATTTCGGTAAAGGAAAACTAGTCAAAACAGGATATGGGTGGAGGACAAGGCGATGTCTATCATTTTTCCTTGGAAACCATCACTTTGCCATCATAACAAGCCATAAAACATGTATATTCAAGAAAAAGTGTGTTAGGTGTTAGGAACTAAAAGAGACAGTAGATGGGTCCGGTTCTTTTACAATACAGAGTTGATGTAAAGTATAATCTAGTCGAATTTTTTAACATTTCTTTAATGTGGCCAATATACAATGGCTTACCTGGATTCTTAAAAAAATGTATAACATTCTTAGTTTTTGACGTGAAATTGAAATGAATATACAGTATTTGTAAAGTACTGTGTTCGACTTCTAGGGCATTTGGACACCAGGATTAGCTATTTAAATGGGTATATTGGGAAATACTCTGTTCGAGATGTAGAGCATTTGAACACCAAAATTAGAGATTTCAATGGCTATATTTGTGAAATACCATGTTTGACTTGTAGTAGACTTGTGGTCGTTGTTTTAGGGTTTACAAAGATTTCTGCATGGTGCTTCAATCTGGCGATTGGGATGAAATGAAACGATGCCAATGTGGGACTCGCTGTAGCACAAACACTACTAGTTCAATAATATTGAACCTTGCTATATGCAACGATTTTCTATTCCGGATGTTCCGTGTTGCATATGTAAGCCATACAATATCAGAAACCAGTAAAAGGGTTCTGGAGTTTCGGTTCTGAACTAGCACACGAGTAGATCCCTCAGTTATCAAAACTGGATTCATACACATACTAAAGATAAATACATCACAGAAAAAACTGCCTTATTCGGAATATTAGCTGTTGATAGGTCGTTTAAAGTGAATGAGGTTGCTTGTCATCAGTTCAAGGGTGCATTGCCAATGTCCCAAGAATCTCAATGCAAAAATCAGTCACGAAAGTGATGATAACCGTATTGCCATTCTGACAGAAATGCTTTTCTACTTTCAGAATTCTCTGCAATAATATCAACACAAATAGAAATTATATGATTAGCCTATCCCGGAGTCAAGGTTTTTTTGTCATTACCTGTATTTTTGTTTTACTGCAGTCGCCGTTAGTAAGTCACAAAGAGAGCCTTCGGTTTTTGACGAAAACTGAAGACGTAACCTGCCATCATTATTGAAGGCTGGAGTAGGCCAAACGACAAACTATGGGGTCGTTAGACGGTCGCTTTACCCATGAATGCTCACAATGGCAAAATCAGGAAAAGGCAAAGATGCGGAAATATTGCACGGAGGCTATTACCAACAACTCTTCTTCCAATATTTTGTTATTTTTTTTAATTCTAAAGTCATCATCAAGAATATTATACATCCGGATAAAGTTGCGGAAATATTAAAAGGAGAAATATAAATAAGGCCTACTATCAGCAACTCTACTTCAAATATTTTGTAAAATTATTCTTAATTCCAAAGCTATCATTTAGAGTATCATACCTACGGACGAGAATTTCAGGAAGATCTCCAAAGCATGAATGACTAAACCAAGAGAAACTAGATGCGTAAAATACGATAGGGCCAGTCATATGGGAGGCTGATCCTACTTAGACCGAAATATCTGTCTCTACATTTGCCTGGATGTTGATTTTCTATGTTATTTTAGCTATTTGGACGTTTTTTTAATATGTTCAGGATCTCGTTGGCATATGTAGATCTACATATGCCAACGAGATCCTGAACATATTAAAAAAACGTCCAAATAGCTAAATCAACATCCAGGCAAATGTAAAGACAGATATTTCGGTCTAGATCCTACTGCGAAGCATACAATGTGTCAAATGCTTGCTATGTCCCAACGTCACACTGAATGGGCTAGAAACTACTATTAAGGGGGACACCAGATCTTGCCGCGCGACCTCGAGTACAGGTCATAGCATGGGAACAACTGATATACCTACTTTCAGCCGATAGTCGAAGAAGATAAGCAAGGGGTCAGACGTTCTAGACCCTAGCGAAGCACTGATTTTAATGCAGGCATGTTAGTCATGGTGAGCAACACCTGCATGCTTCGACTCTGTACTGGGCCTAATGTGATTTTATGATAATTGAAGAAAATCGAAATTCCAAATGCATTTTTGCACATATCATGCGCTACTCAATAAACTTGATAATGACCCACGCCCCCTTCTTACGTTGTGTGCAGAATCAGGCGTCATTTCCCATCATGTAGTTAAAATGAAGATACTTACCTCTAGATTACCTATTCCTAAAATATTCCAAACCACACTTTAAACAGAAAGATAACCTTTCTGATCAGTAAGTGTAGCATTTTCGTAAGTCTTTTGAGGATGAAAGGATTACGTAATAAGAATATGGGTACTTTACTACTGCATTTTATTGTTTCATTTATGTTATCTTGCATCATATATGGGGTCAAAAGGCTAAAAAATAAATAAGATTATGAGTTGCTTTTATATCCTTTCAATATTATATTTTACGTCTACTTTGTGGTGCAAGTATTGTTGTCAGAAAAGTAAAAAGTCCACAATATCAATCTTTAGGGAATGAACTTTATTTTGAATGTAACAAGAAATTCAACGGAAACAGCTCACACACTCACAAATCAGAGACGTTCTACTTGCTGCAAAGGGAAAGGGAAGGAATAAAAAACAGGTAAGTCATTCCTCATTTCCACTTCCTGCCTAGAGGGGCCATCACATACAGAATTTCTTTACAGGAACACAGCGGCAAAAACCGCCTGTCTAGTTAGGTGATATCTCTCCAAAAAAATTAATCAAGTAAAAATTTCAAGGAGAGATGTTCATCAGATCTCTATCGATAACTCTCCTTCAAATATTTTGTGAATATATGCATTAATCCGAAATTATCATCAAAAGTATCATAATTCCAGACAACAATTTCTAGAGGAACATTTGAGCAATATCGGATTAAACAACACCTACCACTTTGCACATACTGTTGACAGTGCACACATGAAAGCTGCCTTCCCAAGATGCATCAGCAATTGAGATTAACCCATCCATACCTCAGATCTCCTCTAGAAGTTGCCGTCAGGATCTGTGATATGATGATCACTTAAGAATGATTTTACAAAATATTTGAAGGATAGTTGTTGGTACTATTCTGAATAACATTTATCCTTCAAGTATTTTCCCAACTAAGCTTTTGCCTGTAAGATTTTTTTCAAAATTGTCAGACTGCTTTTGGCTTCTTAGATTATTAACAGGTTGAAATTCAAAACACCTACTGAGAGTTTATGAAATGTTGGAGTTATAAGTCAGTTACCCAATTTACTAGAATAATCATACTGACCCTATACATTGACAAAGCAAGATTAAGTTTACTTCTTTAAATCCTTTTATGAATCTATTAACTCGTATAAATATTTCCTTAGAGTCAACAAATACAGAAAATCTTACAAAATACAACTGGATGTCTTTTTACCAAAAATCTGGCATTTCAGAGTCAAAATGACTCCTGGACTCCTTGACCAGGCAAATCCTAGACCCAGCCATAGCACCATACATGTACATGCAGTAGGTAAAATCCTCCAGAGTTGAGCAATAATAGCAAAATTCAACCATCATTCCAGGGGATATGGGACCCATCATGACTGGCTCTCAAGTGTGCGATTCAAGTCACGCTGGATTCCCTGGATCCCTAAGCCTGGTTGTTGTACAAAAGTGTGACATTCTGCAGGTGTGTCTTTGGTACCTTTGCAACTGAAAGATCAATTGGGGCTTCTTTTTAAAACCAGTCCACTTCCCAGTTCCAGGTCCTGAAAGACCCACGTCATTCAAAGCAATGCAAATTCTATCAAACAAAATTAATCACAATTCTTCACATCAACTCAATAAAGTAATGATTTCTAAAGTGAAGTCTCTGTTATAGTCCATAGAGGGCAGCACTGTCTATGTACCATGTTAACCTGCCATGTATTGGCTCTATCCCTGTTACGGGGTATCTTTTAGGGTCTTTTGTGCTTTTTTCAATTTTTTTGACGATGCCGTTTTTCTTCCTACCAGTCATCAAGATGCCTATACTTCTGGCCTTGTTAAGCAAATTGAAAGACATCGTCATACGATCTACTGAGGTATCGACCGATCCTCCTTTTGCTATGGTGATAAGTTTTTGACCCTCATCCAGCGCCTGTTGCCATGGGAACAGGGAGGCTGTGTGACCGTCCTCCCCCACGCCGAGCAGTACGTAATCGAAGGCCTGCCCAGCGACAAGCCGGGTGATCTCTGCTTGGTAGATTTGGTCCCCTTTTTCTGACTGATCGCAGAGGCCTAGAAGATGTACTGGCATGGGGTGTATGTTGAGGTAGGGAATATGGACATGCTCCAGCACCTCTCGGTTGACCATCTGAAAGTTGGAGTTGTTATGCGTGAGAGGAAGACAGCGTTCGTCCACGAGCCATACGTGGGTTGCCCGCCACGGGAATTTTGGGTCGTCCTGGTTGATGAGTTGTCTGAGGAGAGGAACGGGTGTGTTGCCGCCCGATAGAGCGAGATGGAAGGCGCCTCGCTTGCGTATGGCCGAGAGGGCAGTGTTCGTGATGTTCTCAGCCAGGTGGGACACTATGTCATCCATCTTTCCGGACACCAGGGGGCTGCCGCGAAAAGTTGTTCCCTTTTCCTGCCCCTGCTGGAGCATGATATTTTCTGTGATCCTTCCCACATGTACGACTTGCAGTTGACCATTCTGTAGTAGGCGATAACTCAGCCAATCTGTGTCCCCGCCTCGATAAATGACCGGCTTGTGCTCTTTCAGCATACTCAGGACAGACGTCCAGACATCCCATAATGCTAGCAGGTGCTTGGTTCCTACGAAAAGGTGACGATCTCCCTTAAACACGCCCTCTATCAACGCAGTGTAGGCATCCACGTCCTCCATCGGGCTGTAGACGTAGAAATCGCTGGCTTTTTGGTCGTAGGCGAACAGAGCACTATGAGGCTCCATCATGTCCCAGCCAGTGATGGGGTTCGGCTGAGGTAGCGATTTGCTGACCAGAATGGCGGGAATATGCAGGCTCTCGCTGCTAATCTGAAAGACGATCTGACGTGGCAGACCACAATTCGACCCTCCATCTTTCTCGCAGAAATCCACACTCTTGAAGGTGACCTTCAGGTAGCTGGTTTTCTCGTTGAGCTTCTTGCCGCTGCTGAGGATGAAAGGCACACCCTTCCAGCGAGGGTTATCCACGTGCAGCAGCGCGGTGGCATACGTCGGGACCGAGGCCGCATCGTCCCAGTCCTTCAACTCGGCCTTGGCCTCCTTTAGGTAACTCTCGTACTGACCAATCAGAATGTTCTTCAAGGGTACGGGTTTGATCGCCTCCAAGACCTGCAGCTTTTTCAGCTGGATGCTTGCCGTGTCCTCGATGTTTGTCGGGAGATCCATGGCGACGAGAAGCATCAGCTCAGTCAGGTGGTTCTGGACCACGTCTCGGATTATTCCATACTCATTATAGAAACTCACGCGACCTATAACACAAAGGAAAATATTGTTATTGTTACCTTGATATATAATATTATATATGTAGAGTAGTATGTTTATTTTCTGTAAATATGTTTTACAAAATCGTTAAGCATGGCCATGATGCCTGACGGGCAGGAAATTCAACAAAAGAAATTGAATAAGAAGGAAAATAGCAATAGCCAGGCATGTGAGAAAGTTGCTAGTGACTTGGGGTAAAGTGGTGGCTTTGCTGGGTACTCCGGTTTCCCCACCGCATGCATATAGCTAGTCTTGATTTAGCCTGCATATGGCAGAAAAAGTGACGATAATCAAAATTGCAAATAAGCAATAAGCCTCATGGTATGAGAAAAATAGTAGGATGCATAAGAGCTCCTTTAGTGTGCATTATGCAGTCTCTAAATATAATAAGTACTTTGGATAATGATCGAAAAGTAGTATTTCAAAACATCATCAATCACTGAAATCCCAAAATTTGTTAGCCTGAGTCTGGCAGAAAAAGTAATGTGTTGGTGCCCAATAATGGCAATTGTAAAATTTCTGAACGTCTATTTTTTCAGGGGAGACCACAATATATTCTGATAACTACCATAAACATATATTTACTTACTCAGAAAATGTATAATATCCTTATGCTATGCCATAGGTATCATATTTAAGTGGAAATATTTAATTCTCTGCTTGAGAAATAACATTTTTAGAAATTCCTCACAAATTTTTTAGGGTGTTCTGATGTGAAATTTTCTGAGGGTATGGGTGTCCAGATTACACCCAGGCGCCGTGCTGACTCAGACCCTGTTTCAGACTAAGTTATTACATAATATGAGGAATGTGATTGGCTCACCTTTCACGTCCACTCTCTCCTTCATCATAATCTCCACCTGCTCCACATGCTGGCGATTCCACAGCTCTTCATATTTACCCTGGTTCTCATACCTGCAAGTATGAAACAAAAACAAAATGATTCTTATAGGAAAAAATACTGGTACTCGATACAATACCAAATATAAAATACTGGTATCGAAAATGGAAAAAGTATCATGTTCAAAAAGATAAGTTTCATATTGTATCAATAACATTTTAGATATCTATAAAATTGACTTAATTGCTTCCTGGACGTCTCTGTACGCTATTATTAGCAAAATTTCCAAAGCTAGAAGTGCTAAATCTAACAAATTAAGATCCCTCAGAGGCAAGCACTATCCTTAAAATTATTGATAAGGTATTGTGTCATTAGGGAAATATTCATACAGTACTGTACCTTTTCCTTTTGGTCTAAAAGCTTTCATGCTTAATAATTCAACAAGAAATTGTTGTCTGGATCTATGACAATTTGGATAACAACTTGAAAAGAAAGAATGGCTTTACAAATTTACCTAAAGGGTAATATCTGCTTCGCCACAGACTTTCCTAGATAGTGGTCAATGCGATACATCTCCTGCTCCTCGAGGTGACGTGACAACTGCTCGGACAACTCCACCGCACTCTGCTTGTCGTGACCAAACGGTTTCTCTATGACTACCCTCAGCCAGGTGGCGCCACTAGAAGGGCGTAGGTATTCGTTGACGTTGTGTGTGGCATCAGCATATGCGGCTGGAGGCGTGGAAAGGTAAACAAGGCGACCCGCTTCGGCATTGTCGGCGGAACTCTGCGAACCGTAGAACTCCACCATTCTCTGTGTGATCCTCTCCCTTAGCTCGGAGAAGTGCTCCTCCGTCTTAAGCTGATGGTACACTACGCTGGATATGAACTCATCTCTCTGTTTCACACACCCACCATGCTCACACCTCAGGGACTTCTTTAGGATGGTCTCCATGAGGGGTTCCGCGACGTCTATAGTCCTCCTGCCGCAGCCGTAGAAGGAGAACTTGTAGCCGTGGTGAGACTGGGTCTGGTAGAGGCGGAAGAACCCCTGCCAGAGGTACTTCTTGGCCAGGTCTCCCGTGGCGCCCACCAGCACCACATTCACATGCTTGCCCCCAGCAGCCATGGGCACCATTGTGATGAGCAGCAGCAGCAGCACGGACGCTGACAGCAAGGGCTGTGAAAATAACATGGTAGTCACCTGGAAAGGAAAAAGATAGTTATGTATGTAGCAGAATGCCACAATAACCAATAAAGTTTACTAGAAATGCAAAAAGAAAATATCTCAGAAAATTACTAGCCACACATTAATAGCTACTCCAACATCCAAAAATGAACACAATTTAGCACTTACTCATTTAATATTACATGTATATTGTCGAAGGTAACAATAAAGTATGAATCTCTAGACCGACATTCTGATGTCTGACTCATATATTTTATTTGTTATTCCTTAAGTAGGATTAGGAGAACAATGACAAAGTCAACAGTATAGCAGAATGGTTGAGTGCCCTGATGGCATGGTCTTATCCAGCAGGGTGTCTAGGCATCATTTGGACATCCAAACCCTTAAAAAATCACCCCTCAGGACATCCAAATATTTTTTTTACATAATTTCTTAAAATGTCATTTTCATACATATAATTGAATTTTTAACCCCAATATAAATCCCATTAAATAGTATAAGAATAGCTTGCCTTATTTCAATGAGTAAATAACTGTTTGTGGTTGAAATTCTGAGTATATTCTGGTCTTCCTTGAAGCATAGGACAACCAAAGAATTTACAGTCAGCATTTTCCTGGCTAAGACCCTGGTAGCTGGCCTTGTCCATAGTCTGGAGGAATCTAAATGAAGCATATCTTTTGCTCATCTCTCCAGATTTAACCCCCCCCCCCCCCCCCCATCCCTTGAGAGGAAGGACAGATTAGAGATCCTGCTACCTGTGTACTATACATCCATCTCTCTGGTTGAAGTTTTTTTAAAAACACTAAGAAAATATTGACATTGATATTTTGACACTGTAATTCTCACATCTGCCTGCTGACCTACATGTGTCATATTTGACATTTAGATCTACTACAATATATGTTGAAAATGAAAAAAAGTTCCATTCATTTCAAATGCTTATGGCAAGGGGATTCCTAAGTGTCTAGGTAGTTATATACATATATACAGTCGAACAAGCTTTAAGTAGATCGAATTTAGCCTATAATTATAAAATGTTGATCAATGATCACAAACAGTCTCAAAAACGTTCAATATCACATTCACAGTGTCAAGCAAATATCTAGATTCAGGGTTCTGTGCTTACAAGAATACCTCGTTCAATCTCGACGCCCGCAAGAGGTGACCTG
>OZ012693.1:27047137-27064637 GCA_963942565.1 Maea johnstoni | reverse complement strand
ACTTAAGAATAAGTTCCTAGAGTAAACTACCAACTAACTAGCTAGTCTGTCTTAAAGGTAATATGTATAATTTGGAATAAGTACCAAGCTAGTCTGGCTGATAGGTTAGATATAGCATTTGGAATAAGTACCCAGTGGAAACTACCTACTAACCAGCTAGTCTGGCCGATAGGTAAGATATAGCATTTGGAATAAGTACCCAGTGGAAACTACCTACTAACCAGCTAGTCTGGCTGATAGATTAGATATAGAATTTGGAATGAATATGTACCCAGTGGAAACTACCTACTAACCAGCTAGTCTGGCTGATAGGTTAGATATAGAATTTGGAATGAATATGTACCCAGTGGAAACTACCTACTAACCAGCTAGTCTGGCTGATAGGTTAGATATAGAATTTGGAATGAATATGTACCCAGTGGAAACTACCTACTAACCAGCTAGTCTGGCCGATAGGTAAGATATAGCATTTGGAATAAGTACCCAGTGGAAACTACGGACTAACCAGCTAGTCTGGCTAATAGGTAAGATATAGAATATGGATGAATAAGTACCCAGGGTTAACTTCCTACTAACCAGCTAGTCTGGCTCATAGGTAAGATATAGAATTTGGAATGAATATGTACCCAGGGTAAACTGCCTATCAACCAGCTAGTCTGGCTCATAGGTTAGATATAGAATTTGAAATAAGTACCCAGGGTTAACCAACTACTAACCAGCTTGTCTGGTTGATAGGTAATATATTGAATTTGAAATGATTAATATAATCAATTTCAATCATTGGCTCTTACAGGAACAACACATAGGTACTCCACTGCTTGTACCAGTGATAGGGTGTAGCGCCCCTACCTTGAGGAGCCCTGGTAAATTCAATATATGGAAACGTAATAGGAAGAAGAAGAAGAAGATGCCTACGGCAATTCTGGAATCGGTCTTTTTGGCCGGATACTGTTGGTCTAATTTCCAACTCATACTCAAAATTGCCCCCACACTTTTTTTGCAAATCCACATGACGTCTGCATTATGATTTTATTTATATGTGCCTTTCATGAATATTTTGTACTTCCTCTGTTTTATCTTATATTGAGTTCTAAAATGTTATATTTTAGGGGAGACCGTAGGATATTTTCCTCCAAATGCCTACCAATACCGTAGCGCACACTCCTATCTCCTGGATGCCATGGATGAGACTTCGCTTTACTTTGACTCCGGAAGACTTGTCAAATTTTTAAGGCAATGGAAATGTACAGAGACGCATCTATTCGGTTGTATTATTCAACTTACCAAGGATATGCAAGGGGAAAAGTTTTGGGAAACTGGAGACGTTGATATGATCGATGCATGGCTGACAGATCTCGCAAGAGTTGGGTATACTCCGCCTCCCCTGGCGGCCGGGAAAAGAACTAACATCCCATGTCTCGGACCCAAGACTAAGGTTGTCTATTACCCGCGAGAACAGCCCACTATCATGTACACCAGCGCTAAGGTTTTTCCTGTGAAGCACCTATCAAATAATCATGCAGTATTGCAAACGGTGAAATCCACGTGTCCAGATAAGCTAGAGCAGTATAGGGCCAAGCTGTCACATAACAATACAATGCGTAACAATACCTTGCTGATAATCGGTGTGAACAAACCCTCCCTGCGGAGTCTGGATCGACTAGCGATGTTGCATAGTTGGCAGTTTGCCAACATTCTCTTTTGTTTTTCGCAGACTGCCCTTGAGGATTCCCTTACACAGCGGCGTTACTCTTACATAGCACAATCAACAGCACGCCTCGATAAAGTGGATTGTATCCTCTCAGCATTGGAAATGAGCTATAGGAACGTTTCTTATCTATACATTGACGACAAAATCGTCCTAAATAGTGCAGCACTACAAAAACTTCCAACAGACAGAGTTTGGGTGACTGCTCCAATGATGAAACTCACTGGCGATCAAAAGTCAAAACTTTCAAGTGTGCACAAATGCGGTTCCACAAATATAATCTCACAAAATCCATCCTCGGATTTAAAAAGTGCCTTTATGTTTCATATACCACAAACAATGTCTAAGAATATCATAGATCTCTCTATTAGTATACAGAAAGATAAAGCTAGCACCGGTGATAGCTTAAGAAGCATAGGGTACTGTGCTGTCGGGTCCGGAAAGTCAAACCATGTGCTTCTTCAAGTGGCTCAGGGAACTGAGGCTTCACGAAATACTACGATAAATTACCATGCTGTTCACCTAGACAACCAACCAAACACCCTAGCTCTGTGCAAGAATCTACTCTTTTGAATCTATAATCTTTAACATCTCTCTCTCTCTTTCTCTCTCTCTCTCTCTGTATATATAAAGATAAAGATAAAGATGTATATATATATATATATATATATATATATATATATATATATATATATATATATATATATATATATATATATATATGTGTGTGTGTATATGTATGTATATATATATATATATATATATATATATATATATATATATATATATATATATATATATATGTGTGTGTATGTATGTATGTATGTTTGTTTGTATGTATGTATGCATGTATTTAAGTATGCGTGTCTTTCAATAAAGCCTTAATGACTGTTCACACGGGCAGTATGTGTATTTAATGTGCGCCTGAAGGTATCCTGGCCAGACCGAGGGCCGAAGGCCCGAGGTCTGGCCAGGTTGCCTGAAGGCGCACATTTAATACACATACTGCCCTCGTGAACAGTTATTAAGGTTTTTATTATTGCTTCCTTCTAATGAGACATTTCTTGTGATCTGATTTATAGTAGCTTGTGATATATGGTGTGCACACCCACAATAAGAACTAAAAAGGGCAATGTTTTCTTCTACTTTCTTTCTTTTAATTTCTGCTATTTATTTATTATGAGAACTTGTGTAGATAATGCTAAATGGCATTACCTCATTTAATAATTTTGAATCTGAAATATCCATGAATCGTATAAAGCTTTTTGCTTCTCCCATGATAGACTAGTCCCTTGCTCTATGAGTAATATTGGTACTCTGTCTCACACTTACCACACTGCAACATATACAGTAGGATGTGGAGTGAGAGAAAGGGAACCAGCTGAAAAAGAGCCATCTAGTGGGCACACCAAGAACTATTTATATTATAAGTTTCACCACAAAAGTTCGCATATTTTTTATTCCAAAACATTTTCTTTTTAAATAAGCCTTTGAAAATGTTTCAAAAAATGTGTTACATATTTTAGATTCCCCTGTTGTGATCATTTGAGTTTAATGTGCTTAATGTAAGCATTTTTGTTTCACAAATTTACCGACTAAGCATGAGAGTGAGATGCAAGAAGAAAGTACCTATATAAGTTGTCCGCTTTCTTTAAAGAACAAATGAGTAATGGTCGAATCGTGTCAGTGACTGACCTAGATAGCCTTGCAGGGCATTATGGAGTGAGATTTAATGCCCTGCGGTGGAGGGCATTATGGGGATTTAATGACCGGTCGCATGGTACATATCCTGAGTGCTGATTGGGTGAGCCAGAGGAAGAAATAATAATTGTTTTTATTATACATGTTTATTATCATATATTGAATGCATGATGAGATTATAAGGGACTTCTACGCATATACAAATGCGCATCTTTGTAAGGCTATCGGTGGTGCTTCAGTGATTCAAAGCAAGCCTCAAAACATTTCTTGAATATAAGGAGCACTATCCGTCGTGGCCTAGTGATAATGATGCCTTACCCCCAAAGTATTTTGTGTGGACACAAGTCACTCCACCTAATCATCATGGGCGGGTTACCATGGTCAGTATAGAAACGTGAGGCGTTTTAAAGGACTGCGTGAGGTATCTGCGCAACCCAGGCATCGGTGAACAAGTGAAAATGGAGAAATTCTTCTCGCTTCCAGATTTATATCTTGTCGCAATATGACTAAAACATGGGAAACGGGTAGTTTGGTCAATTGCGAGGGATGGTGAACTTAGAGTTTGTTCACTTCAAGGGGTTTCACTGTATATAAACACACAATATTTATGTGAGAGGGGTTTCACTGTATATTTTCACACTATATTTATGTGCGCATTTCAATTGTAAGAAACACTAGTACTTTAAGTACTATAAGTGTCTACCAAAGTGAAGGTGTGCTCAGGATAGAGGTCTACTGCCGAGGTTGGCTTGTGGGGTTTATTTATGAATATAGGGTCATTCTGAGATAGTTTTGTGTCCCCCTATAAGAGGAGATATATTGTTTTTGGTACAGTTCCCGTTGGCTTTTGCATCGCCATTGGCATCCAGACTTGTTTGCTAGATGTCTGATAATTTAAGCTGTTCAATGAAATGTTATCAAATCTTCAGGAATCCCTTCTTATGGCACTTACTATCTAACATGAATTGATAAGATTTTGGTAACCTTTGATTTATTTTTATGGTCCTGATGAGACGTTTTGGTTTAAAATTCCTATGCTTGTCCAATTTAGTTTGTCGGCAAGATATCTCAAAAACAGTTTAATAAAGGGACATTATGACAGTCAGCAAATGGTTTGCCTAAATGTACATTGCTTATATGTGCACTGAGGTGTTCAGAGCATTTGGGGGGAGCAGGGGCTATTTCTGTGAAAATCTTTGTATGCTTGGAAAAGGTTTTGGTTAGGAAGTCCATTGTTGTCCATTTGTATTTTGAACTACAATCGCAAGCAGCAAGTTTCTTGGTTATTTGCAAATGTGACCTGTATCAAGTGAAATAAGAGTCAGGAGCTGTTAATCATTTAGCTATGTATAATACATGCTTCAAGGAATATATGTACCCACCAGATTGCATGGGACACAGTTCAAGGGGTTTTCATTCTACCACCGGGGTAAACAATTGTATTTGCGGGCAAATACTGACATTCTAGTCACATATGTTAAAGCCTATACCCTTTTCCACATAATCCGATCAACTGTGAATGTCTAGACAATCACTAAGCATATTGAGAGACAATCTAAATATATATAAGGTAATACAGTCATACAGTTACAGCAATAAATTACTGTATGTACTCTAGTGTTTGTCATGAATATTGGATAAAAACATATATTGTTTGTCGAACACTTTCTTCTTGCCCTTTGTGTAATGTCTATATTTTTCTTGGAAATAAAAGTTTTTGATGTCATTTCTGACTTTGAACATATGAAGTTTTTGTTTCTTTTTAATGGCTGTATAAATGACCCCCTTTGTTATGAGTATGATAGTGTTAATAGCTAGAGCATTTTCCAAGTCCCCAACAATAATTCTCATATTGGACAAATCGTAATCAACCATGCCTAGTTTAACAATCCAGTCATTTTATCTTAGACCATAGTTGTTTGGGGACTTCACAATTCATAAACATGTGCTGCATGGAATCATATTTTTTTTTCAGAAACCACAAAAATTGGTGCTTTTAATTCCCATTTTAATTTTTTTTTCATTTGTATAAAATCGATTGCGAAGGGTTAATAACGGTTTATACTTTAGATAAGTTTCTTAGTATTTCAAATGGTGTTTCATGAAAGATCTACCCAAGCTGAGTGTTTCCATCAAAATATCCATGTTTTCATTTCCATATTGAAACAACATTGTCAAGTACATGATCATTTTAGGCCTTCATTATAATAAACAGAATAGGACAACCTTTTGTACTGAGGTGTAAAAAGACATCAAGAGAACTGTTTCTCGGAAATGGTTCCGAATAGTTTGGGTATTCGTTCCATTCTTATATATATTGATTATGGTATTTATACTATTATATTCTAAGAAGTTTGTCTTTACATTTAAGTTTTCAGCAATTTCCTCCATGGGAATAACAGTCCTCTTTGCACCAAGAAAGTCTGCAATGTTATTTATGCCTTTATCAAACCGGTCTCTTTTAATAGGTAGCTTGAAAGTTATAGAGGGGTGTAGTTTATTACATTCCAACCAATCGCAGCTTCTGTCTCCGAAAGTAGAGAAGCACTTTGCAATTTTATTGGAAGTTGCCTCTGTTATTCGATTTAAATAGTCTCCACCAAAAAATGAAGACATCACTTACTTCAAAGCCATGTGGAATAACAGTCCATTTGCCTTTTGAATGGATAAATCCCTTTAATTAACTCAATTTCATTGTTTTATCAGAAAGTTATAAATTGTGCGGTTTCAGACCATCATGATGTACTTCCCCTTCTTAAATCTCTTTTCCCCTCATAGGACGTTTGCCTCAGCAATTGACACTTGAGAAAGTAGTATTCAACTTCTTGATGCGGAGAACATTGGGGCTTGGAAGAGACAGCAGAGTATGAGCGAACTAAGAGAGCTTCAATGATGTGATTATACATAACTTTTCCAAATGGGGTAGGGCTTCTAGTACTCAATATTCTAATTCGTTTTTGAATTTCGGCTATATTTTTGTTAGTATGTTAACATCTGTAATTTCATTAAATGTATTCATGTCATAATGAATCCCCAAAATCTTGAACGTTTCCGACCGTTTAAATCTGAATTTGCCCTGGCATGGTATGCTGCTGCCTCTTGAAGCACCGATCTTAACAACCTTAGTTTTCTCTTTGTTTATATCCAACCCAAATCAGTTTTTAAACCATTTTAAAACCTTCATAATATTTCTTGTTTTGAACATCGTAATCAACTTAAACTCCACATAATGCACTTTGATACCCCTGATATCACTGGTGCTCCCTAAGGATGTGTGATAAAATATCTGCGCAAAGTACATAAGGTGAAAGTGGGTCACCCTGCCTACAGTTACTTGAAATGATAATAGGTTCTGAGAGGAACCCATTCTACTCAATTCTAGATGTAGAATTAAATTGAAAATGATTGATCATTTTTATAAAGTTGTCGCCAAAGTTTAAAATGTTTAAGACACAAGTAATAAAGGGCCATTCAATTGTATCAAAAGCCTATGAAAAATACAGTATCACAAGAATGCCCTTAGTATTTGTAGAATTGCAATAATCAATAGTGTCATATACCATCCTTGTGTTTTCTCTGATGAATCGACCCGATATAAAGCCTGTTTGGTCTTTGTTTATAATGTTAGAGAGGTAGGTTTTCAATTTGTTCGCCACCAGGCGCAATAAGTATATATTATATTCTGATTTAAGCAGCATGAGAGGGCTCCTATCTTTCAAAAATTGTTCTTCTCTTTTCCTTATTCTCTCAGAATCCTTTATGCTTTTGAGTCAATCTCAGGCTTGAAAATGAATGTTTCTATAACAAAGGCGGATGGGATGGGAACCAAACGTCATCCTGAATTTTAAAATGTCATGAATACTAAGTACATCTTGATTGGGATCACAACAGCATAAGGAATCTCATATGATCCTTTTAAATCATAACAAAAGACAATTGTAAAGAAAAAACAGTTGAAAATGGACAATTTATTTAACAGATGGAAAAGAAGAAATCTAACTGTAATGGGGAAAGTCCTTATTAACAACAGCCTAGCATTGTCCAAACTTATCCACTATCTCATAGCCTTGTCTCTCCACAAACGGCTGTTATTAGAGATTTAAACAAAAGAGTCTGCCACTTTATCTAGAACCATAAACCCACTAAAACCAAAGGAAGCTCGCTGGCTTTTTTCATTTCGGAATGTGGTCTAAAATGGGTAAAATCACTTCTGAAATAGTAGGGAAAATGGAAAAAATCCTATAAGGCATGGCATAGACTATGTAGCCAGATATGGAAAATATTTCCAACATCTGGCATGTAAAAAGAGCAAAACTTTTTGGGTCTTGGTAAATAATGCCTACCTATACTTTCAACATGCCTGTTATTGAGTACTCTCCGGCATCCTTCCATGACCAACATCTTTGGTACAGTCCAAGAATTCCTATTCATGTAGTAAAAAAATGGGACAACAAAGGATTAAGAATTGTGAAGGAAGTTCTTGATGTAAATAATCTTATAAAATCTTAAGGGAAAATTAAATCTGATTTTGGTTTATAAATCAATTTGATTATATTACTCTTATTAGATCAATTTATGAGGAAGAAATAAATATACTGGAAAACAATATCTGTGTATCATAACCTGGTGTCAGGAGTTTATTGCCTCAATATCAAGTCAATCAAAATCTGCTAAAACAATAAACAATATTTTAATAAGGAATATAAGACAATCTTTACTGCATATGACTCATGGCAGCAGGAAATTGGATAGAGCAACTGGACAGGTGGAAACAAGGGGCGTGATTTATTTTTGATTCTAGATGAATGCTTCAGGGTTGTTAAAATGAAAATGTTTCATTATAAAATTCAACATAGGATATTAGCCATGAACAAAAGACTTAACCAATTCCACCAATTCGGTTGGTGATTCCTGTGGCTTCGAATCTGAAAATATTATTCATCTCTTTTGGGAATGTGATCTGATCACTTCTATAAGGCAACACAGTGTTGACTAGCTGCTTAAAGCTGTGCGGTAATTGACGTCAGATGTGCACCTACCAGGATCTAGGTCATCACTGTTGACATTTTGCTGAAAGGTCTCTTGTAAACATGATTTGACCTGTCTCACTGTCGCTTCATGGATGTAGCTATTGCCATCATATTTGATATAAAAATGAATTCATTTGTAGCCATAACTTACTTTACAGCATAAAATTCAACTCACAAACAGCCGAGAAATCACCAGTGAATTGTAGCAATGCTATTGTGTAGTTCTCACTCGGCAGAAATATCACGTGTACCAGAAACATCTACCAAAGTCATTAAGTAATACAAAGAAATACTAATATAACCCACATTACAATGGTATTTAGGAAATACTAATATATAATTATTTCCTAACTTTATAGTGGAGAAAAATCAATTGAAATAAAAAGGAATTTCCACCATTCTTCATTATTCAATATACAAAATGTGAGAATGTATAATTCTATAATTCTAGTTACCAAATAAAATCTCACAAAATTACAATTTCAGGGGAAATTTACTGAAATGACTCTCATGACTGAAGTTTAGTCATATCAGAAGAAAAATAATCCGCAAACACGACCTTCCTTCCCTGGCAGGCACTGTAAGGAAAATATTCCAATCCCCCGAGGGATATTCCAGAGCAGCTGGCAGCATGTAGCGCACAAGCTCTAAGCACTTAATGCTAGGTACCCATTGTTCAGCTGGATGGACTGAGGCAATATGGAATAAACTGTCTTGCCTAAAGACAGACCAAAGTGCCCCGGCCGGGAATTGAACCAGCGACCTACTGATTATTAGTCCACTCCTACTCCTAAACCAACTGAGCCACTCAGTGGATGTCTCTGCTTGCACTTGAAACACAGTCAACTTCCCTCGCTGCCGCTTCGATGGGAAAATTACTACGCAACTTTCATGATAATCAAGGGTATTGAATAGAAAACCCCCGGGGGGCACTTGGTTATTTAGGGGGGCGCATACGCTCGTTATCAAAATTAAAAAATACCCTTAAAGCACTGATTTTTTGCCAAAAAAGTACCCTTATTTTCATAAAAATGCTGACTTTTTCCACTAAATAAACACCCCTTCTTTTATCTAAACAATGACATTTGATGAATGAGAACACATATTTTAACTTTAGAGATTCCTCTGCATGTTAAGCGGCAGCAAGTGGCGGAGGCAAACTCGGAAGCCCTGTCACTTCGGGAGTCATTCGGCGTCAGAGCCGCGTATATTTCGTGGATTATCAGGGGATTTTGACCCCCATACTTCGTACCTGGGTACAAAAAAGTACCCTTCTTTTACAAAATCGCGGACATGCAGTGGTCTTAAAAAAAGACCCATTTTTCCGCGAAATACCTAACGCGGGTGCGGCCCCCTCTGTACCTGAGTGCCCCCCCCCCCCCCCCCCCCGGGAGAAAACCTACTTGTGATTAATAAAAAAAAAATGTCACTTAGTGCCAAACGCTGACTTTTTCCTCTAAATAAACAGCCCTTCTTTTATCTAAACACTGACATTTGATGAATGGGAACACATATTTTAACTTTAGATTTTAAAATCCTCTGCGTGTTTAGCGGCAGCAAGTGGCGGAAGCAAACTCGGAAGCCCAGTCACTTCGGGAGTCACTCGTTGTCAGAGCCGCGTATATTTCGTGGATTGTCAGGGGATTTGCAGTGGCGACGTGTAGCGGTGTTCATTTACACTACAGACCTCTGTAGTGTAAATGAACGCCGAACACGAACATGTTACAGTCAATGGGTGTAATAAGGGGGGGGGGGGGGTAGGTTGACTGTAACGTGTTCGGCGTTCATTTACACTACAGGTCTGTAGTGTAAATGAACGCCGCTATAGCTACGCGTCGCCACCGTCGCGTTCTATAATTAGCTTCCAATAACTTGTGACGTCATCAAAACTGTAAAATCGCTAATTTCACTGATTTAAAAAAGGTTATTTAATTTCCCAAAAGTGTATTCTTAGTACAATTAGTCCATTGAATGTATCCATGCTGTTTGACCAAAACAGAGTGGACGCTATCATACATAACTGGAAGAACCAAGTTTTCTCTAATGAAACAATCCAAGGCGTTCCACAAAGGCATTCGACGTGTTTGAAGCCGCCTATCGGCGGGTTCCGGAACCTCGCGTCCAGTATGTATTTTTGGCAACGGGGTTGAGTTGCTCTCACTAAGTACTAACCTTAACCATTATCAAGGCTTGGCCAGCAGCTTTGGATCTGTTAATATATTTATCACTGCATAACAAAAGCTTATTGAGACCATTGACACGGACAAACACATATGGATGCACTCAAGCGTGGGCCCTTGACCCGGAAGCCAGGGACCGCATCGTAGGTGGCGACATCTGCAGGATTAGTGTGCAGGGAGCCTCATTCCATCGCTGTGTTTCAATGTTGATTAAATGATTTCCTTGATATCTAAGAAGAGGACTTATCAGTTTTTGTGTAAAATTTTAGATCATCGAAATCAGCCCGCAAACGTCCAAGGAAACTTGAAAACCAGTATGGACTATTTGTAAATTGTCCTGAGGTTTCGATTTAAAAGGTTTCAATTTCAATGATAATTTGTTTGATCTCTCCTTTTAGTTCTTCTTGTGATCAGTTGAAACAAAATGATTTATTGTTGTTTATATTTCCTGTTTTTTCTCAAGTTTATGTTGTCTTGGGACAAAAATAATTTGATTTTGTTAAGTGATAAAATATTTTTCTCCTCTATCAACTTAATAACAGTAATGTATGAGAAGAGTCATAGTTGTGTTTATGGGAATTCTGAGAAAAAAATGGTTTAGATGACTACCAAATAAGTTGTAAGTTTTTATCCCTCCTATGTTTTTCTCTAGTGTCTGTGATGAAAACATCTAGCAGTCTAGTACAAACATGAGATAATGAAAACAAAAAGCGGCTCTGTTGAAACCTGAAAAAGGAAGCACACAAAATGCTTCAAGCTTTTCCTGCACCATACTTTTTATGTTGAATGTATTTCTCATTTGAAGACCTTTACTACCTTTGATACTTGGTGGAGAGGAAAATAACCCGATAATCTACCTTAGTAGGGCATGGCCATTCAAATTCCACTCGTGATTCAACTTTTCGCCTTCAATAATTTATCATGCATTATCTAGGTAGAGCACTCAAAATTTATATGTTATCTTATTTCCCATTTTCTTGACCCTTCCAACCCTGACGCTACTATTGTCTAAAGTTCAAGGACGCAAAGACTTTTAAAAACCATCTAAACCCAGTCATGTAGGTATATATTGGTTAGCTCTCGCTAAGTACTGTCAGATGAGTACCCGTGCGACAGGGTTTTAATCATTTTTCAGGTTTTCTGCATTATTTTGTATTGGCCAAATTAGCCGCCAGCAGTATAAGGGTTAGGTCCTTGCTATTATATTGCTTTATAACGCGTAAATACTGTAAACTACACAGAATAAAACACATACGCAGCAATGATTAAAGCCCTTCACTGTAGCGCATATAGTAATTGGTCTCTGGCTACATATCCATTCTTTTCTTCATCTAAGACTAAGACGTCAGCAACTTGCCAAACTGCAACTCTCAGATTCAAAGCAGGGTAAAAAAAATTATTTCCTGATATTTTTTTAGTTTTATTATAAAACGTCACATATGAAGTACATATGTACCTTCAAAATTATTCTTTTCTAAAAATTGTGTCAAATGTTAGACCAAAAAAGTTTCAACTTATTGTAAAGTTTGAAGAATGGTTTTCACTAAGCAGTCAAGGTCAAGCTAAGGTCTCATAAAATGACCTTGAAAGGTCATATTCTCAAAAGGTCATCAAGTAACATATCGTTGGAAAGGAAAATTGTCTCCTCTTTCCAAAGGTAGCAAGGTTTTTAAAATCAGCTGGTTACCTTTCACTGTGGAAAATTTTGAAAAATATCATACATCTTTTAAATGCTGTAGCTTCATCAACAATGATAATGAGATGAAACCTGGTGGGTGTTAGTCTCCCCAAAGGGTCAACAAGTCTGCCAAATTTCATCAAAATCTGAGATGGGCCGGGAAGAAAGTGAGTGAGTTGGCATGGCATATATATATATGTATATATATATATATATATATATATATATATATATATATATATATATATATATATATATATATATATATATATATATATATATATATATATTGACAGGGTTTAGTATTTGAAATATTAGAAGCAGTCGACTCAATCAGTTATGGCCTTTGCTACATGTAGGTAAGGAATTGATTGTGGTGAGATATAATGCACTCCTACCGAGGGCATTATTGGGTTTAGTGTCTGATCACATGGTGCAAATCCTTGTTGCTGATTGGTCAATCCTTAAGATGCAATAATCAGGTCATATAGCGGTCTCCTATGGACTTTTTTTGGCTTTTAACGTCTGTAGTGTGATCATAGCTGGCATCATGTCTTCTTTGAAGTCTTGAGATCAAGTTGTTCAAAAATGCCTTTTGTCAGAACCTGTACACTAAACAGTGAACTGCTGCCATCTGGTGGTGATTGCTGATAACTAGTCAGTAAGTTATTCTGCCAACTGGTTTTGTTTCATGATTAAGTCATGATTGATGCTGTCATGAACAATATTTTGGGAAATTTTCGTAGAAAGAAAGGTGAGTGGGTGTCATTTGAACACCTAAACATATCACTTTGAAATTTTGAAAGAATCCATGCCTTATTGTGAGTGACTACCAGCTGCAGTATTGGCAGTACCTGTAGCTTAGATGAATAGAGCATGGATTGGTCGCCACAGACCAATTACCATACAGCCCATCGTGAAGCCCTGGACACACCTAATATCGCCTAAGTGTGAAGTCCCTAGGAGAAGGTCGAATGAAGGCCCTCATATCTGTTCACAAATCAATGTTCTTTCCATCAAAGGAAGGGCTAGACATGCATACTGATGTGTGCAATTATTTGTGCAAGATGCTCTTTAACTAGATACATGTAGTATTAAGGTGATAGTCTAGTACAGCAAGATCATCACCACTAGGTGGTGTCTTTGGCTGGCCCCTAAGCATGGATATCAAAACAAAAGATTGCACATGAGGAGTGGTCACATGCCACAGAATCTCGACCTAGCAGCTTTGTATTGTGGTACGACCACGAGCACAAAAGGCGGGTCCCATTGGGCCCTCCGTGTTAAATTGGTCCCAAACAACATGGGTGTCTGCTTCGACCATGCAGATTCCTTACCATTTTGACCAATATTTTCATCTCATTTTTTGGCTGAAAGTGAATAACAATACGGTCTTCGAAGCCATTGTTTTAGAATATGACAGATTTGAATCCCCTCTAGGTGCAAGGTCATGTCATAAGTACCTCGTAGTATGACAGGACCTGAAAATCGGCATAAAATACGTAAACCAAGTGCTGTTAGTAATCTTGAGGCATATTGAAACATTCAAAAATGTTTTTCACATACTCATCGTGCAGATTCCCAGTTTAGGTAGGACCTTGCACCTTATCAAAGACATGAATGATCAAATGGTAGAGTTTGGTTTTCAAGGAAAGGGTGAGTTTTGACATTTTGCCAAAAAACGAAACACAGCCAGATATGTTGGTAAAGGGTGCCACATCAACTCAAAATAACAAATTATTGACAAGTTTATCATTATTCTGTAACTATGAGATGTGAGCTATACAAAAGCATAAGTGCCGTTGTCTACATTTAACACAGTTTTCGGATATTTAAGTTTTTAAAATGACCCGGGTATCGGGTAGGGTTCTACCTTAAATGGCACATTAACCTCTTAACCTTCTGATGCTGAGGCTACTTTGGTATAAAGCACACGGACGCATAGAGTCTTGAAAACCATCTAAACCCTGGGATGTTGGTATTCACTTAGATGACCAAACACTTAATTATTTGCATCATTTCGTGTTGGCCAAATTAGCCACAAGCAAAATAAGGGTTAAAGGTAGGGTCAATGAAGAACCCACACTGGCATGTGTGTTAGTTAACGTTTATCACCGTCAAATTTGTGTGAAAAACTATGAACCACGTTATGTATTTACCAAGACCACTTGCGGACAGCAAAGTTTGCCTCTCAACCATAATGCTGATGGTAACTAATTTTACAAATACAAAAAAAAAACACCAAAAAATGACTGAAATGCTGGCACATGGGTACTCATCAAAAAGTAGTCAGTGGGAGTTATTCAATGAATACGAAAAATAAAAGGTATAGATGGTTTTCAAAAATCTATGTATTCTTTTGCTTTGGATAAAGGTAGCCCCAGCATTGGAAGGGTTAACCCATTGTCGCTTAAGCGTTTCTCTTAAAATTGTTGACTTGGTCTTTGATACCTTTGACAATAACTTTTTAAGATTTTAAGATATTAGATGAAGAAATATTTAAATCAGGATTGTAGTAAATATTCTTATCAACATTTCTCCTCAATTTGTTATTGTTTGGGACAATTAACCAGATCTTTACTAAATAAACCATCTTCTAAGATCAGACAGAAGTGTAAATCGCCCTTTTTGACACAATAAGCTATTAGATGTAGTTGGTATAAGAACTTGAAGTAGCTGAGTCGCTAAATTTGGACAGGCAGAAATTTTGTAAATGCTGTTTTGGACAGGCAAGTTTTTAACTTCCTGGCTATAACCCTAGTGGTATACATGTAGATCACTAATACCTAGCCGCTAATGACAAAAACTAGTTCCTAGCTTAAGCCTTTTTCATAGACAAAACTTAAGGTGTTTTTGAAAGTTTGTACTGATTTAACCCTTATGCTGCTGGAAGCTAATTTGGCCAATACAAAATGATGCAAAACAAGAGGGACGCTGTCAGCGTCAGCTGGTGTTGGTCTGATGTTATTTGCCTGATGCCTTCTTTGTTCATGTTTTAGGGTCAATCACCATTTGTTCAATTGTACTTGTAGTATGGCGATTTGTATATAATGTTTAAGAACGAATTTGACGCTCTTGTTGTTTTCAGTTGCATTTGTTTATGTTATTGTCAAAGGTACATATCTGTTACAATCTCAAATATTGTTCCTTGTTTGTTTATATGAGGTTTCCAAGTTCTGAATAATGGTCTTTGGGCAATCTCACTTTTATTATTCACTCTGTTGTGGCTGGATTCATAGTCATTTTCATTATTTTCTATAATCATTGGCAATGTTCTTGTCCAATATGACCTTATATAACGTTCATTACAATAAGGTCGTGGTCTGAGTAGTATGTCGGAATGACATTTGCTGTAATTCCATCCACAGTTGTATATATGTGATCGATAATGCTCCCTGTTTTTGTTGTAGGTCCTGTTTCTATTTGTGTCAATTTGTTCGGTGACAGGATCTTTGTTTTTATGTTATGCTTTACTGTTTCATTACGCATGTTTAGGTTCATGTCACCTGCAACAACCAGCTTCTTTGCTTTGATGTCATGTATTACTTGGTTCAAGTCTGCTAGGAAGTCTGCATGTGGTGTTCTGTGATATCTATAGGCACATATGAATGTGCATGTGTCCAGATATGTCACTGTACATACTGTGCATTCCATGGTAATAGTGTGTCTGTGGCCACCATCTTTGGTGGTCAAACATCAGATCTCCGTGGCAGAATGACACTGTCTTCCTGCATTTTACATACAATTAATAGCATGGGGTGGGCCTATAGTGCATTTGGGTGAAATAATCGGTATGACAGAGAGCAAGGGCTATTTTTATAGGTTTCCAGCAGAGACCAGGAGAAGGAATTCATGGATAGCAGGCCTCGACGCTAACTCAAAATGATACTGGCCCTGTAGGACCAGTAACACCTAGCATCTACTGGTCCTGCAAAATGTTTACTGGTCCTACATTTTTTTCTTTAACATAACAAGAAAGAACATTGCATAAGATTCACCACAACATTTATCTTTATATATTTCATCTTCATTTATTTCAAAAACAATTGGGGACATTCTCAGGAGGAAACTTTTTAAAAAGAATGTCTCCATATGTTTACTGGCCCTGTAGGACCAGTTGAGGTCTTTTTTTACTGGCCCGAAGCTGTATATATATATATGTATATATATATATATATATATATGTATATATATGTATATATATATATATATATATATATATATATATATATATATATATATATATATATATATATATATATATATATATATATATATATATATATATATACACACACATGTATATATATATATATATATATATATATATATATATATATATATATATATATATATATATATATTTATGACCAGTTTACTCAAAATCCTGGCTAAGACTATTATGTATGGTTTACATAGATATCTTGGTTAACCTTCCACCACTGGACAAACCATTGAGCAAGAAAAATCAGTGAACTCAGCCTGTTTACACTCTCTGTGTTTTTGATCCTTATCTCCTGTTCGGATATTGAGCACTACATCTAGCCCTGTACATAATCCTCATCCCCACCAAGGGTCTTAGCCAGGGTTTCATAAATGCCTGTCCAAAACAGTATTTCCAAAATTTCTGCCTGTCCAGATTTAGCTACTAATCTCCTACAAATCCTTATACCAAATATATTAAGGCGACCACAATATCCTCAGATTTCAACAATGAACATGTATACATTAAATAATAAGGCATGAAATCCTTAAACAATGTTATTTGTATTTAAATAAAGATGAAACAATTGAGTCAATCTTTTAAATTTAATCTTTCTATCGGTCATCAGAAGTAGCAATTTAAGCATGCTCACACAATCTGCAGCTTGCAGGGCCAGGCGCTGGTGGTATCAGGTTGACCACCATTATGACGATAATACCAAACTGCACGTGCTGCAGAGCATTGGCTGCAAGTCCTCTATATAGAGATGCCTGCACCTGTACTAGATAAGGACTTGTGGCTTACTGTTGGCCATTTAGTTTACACAACTGCCAAACAAGCGAGATTAGTGTTTCACCTGTGTTCCTAGTATACTGCAGTGCCATCTAGCCACAAGGGATGCCATTTAAATAGGGCCTAGGAGGCAGGCTAGGTTGACATGGCAACAAGCATCACGCACGGGACGCAGCATTAGCATGGTGAACATGCGCATGCGTCGTT
>OZ012693.1:26904637-27042137 GCA_963942565.1 Maea johnstoni | reverse complement strand
TAATAGATTAACCCATTCACACACAGAGTTTCTCCAGAAAGTATCATCTGCTACTTTCATACTTTTGAAAATAAGTTGGGAACAAAGGAAAAGTTCTCAAAATATTTGAAAGGGAGTTGAGTTTGACTACTGATTAACATTTCTCCTTCAAAATTTTTCTAAAAGATGCTTTTGTTAGAAAAAATATATCCAAAATTGTCAGGCCTGTTTTAGCTGCTGTGAGCATTAATGGGTTAACATGCACTGGCACATACCATAAGACGCCCGGCCACAAGAGTGTTAAGAGATTTTATGTTAATTGAACGACCTCCAATACTACGCCATGTTGTAGCCAAGGACCATAGAGGAATACATATAGACTAGAGAAGTCTATAAAACACATATTTAGGATACTTACACAAAATAAACGCCAAAAAGGTTTACACAAAAAGAAAGCAAAACAGGTAAACTATTTATTATACTTGTAAAACATCATACAAAGACGTTAAGTTCCAGAACAGATCAAAGGAAATACCACATAAAAAGAAGATAAAGGCAATTAAACCTATTGGCCTACCATGATGATCCAAAGAGCCGATGGACATGCGATAGCCCATTAGATACCCTATAAATGGGGAGGGAAGACTTATAGTGTAGGATCGGATACTGCCGACCAACACAAAAAATGTGACAAGCTACTGGCGTAAACAGTAACCTACAACTTTGGTAATTGGTAATACATGAACAGCAACATGCACACACCAAAAAGGTTATTATATGAGGTCATAGTACATATTTTAATGTAAAGAAATGGTAGGGTACTGCAGATAAGGCTGAGAATGCATCTCGGAGCATCTAGAACCTCTCTGACTTCTGGGGCCTTGAGCGCCCCCCGGCCCCAATGGCAGTGTGCAACAGGCAGACGGCCCAGCACACCAAAAAAAGGGTAAAAAAAAAAGAAAATTGTTATCTCCAACAGAAATACTTTTCATCAGGAAATCACTCATTGGGTCTCAGATAAGGCTGAGAATGCATCTCAGAGCATCTGGAACCTCTCTGGCTTCTGGGGCCCTTCAGCAGACCCCAGACTCCCCGCCGCAATAGCAGTGTGCCACCGCCCTGACGGCCCTATACGCCAGTGGCATAGAGATTTTGACACCTTACTTCCCTGAAATATACAATATTATCTTCAATAAAAAATTCAAGGCAAGTCTATTTCTTGTCCTTTTTCGTACTTCCCTGCAGTTATGAAAAAAATTGAGCCCTCAATATGTGCGAAAAAAAAAATTGAGCCCTAAAATGATAAAAAAAATAATAATTGAGCCCTGAATCTTGAATAAAAAAATTGTGCCCTAACTTCTATACAGGTCAACAGCAGAGGGTCAACTGATGTACCCTCATTCCAGGCTAGTAGGCTTGCTCTACATTTATCAGGGCGGTCCACATTGATCTGAGTGTGGCACTTACTACTACTAATAATAATAATTGATATAGCGCTCTTTTCACCTACAATGTTCAAACGCGCTTTATAAAGAATGATCATGGTCCATCTAGTCAGATAAACTGCTCTCGAAATAGTAATGCTTTCAGCAGTGTGCAAGTTTTCCACACTATCAGCAGCCTGGGAGTTGTCAGGGAGCCCATTGCTAAGGCGTGGTGCATAAGCACAGAAGGCTCTGCCACTGCAAAACAAGCATGTTGGTTTTGATGATAAACTTTATCATTGATTCAGAACTGTGCCTATCGTGATAGTTTGGTAATTGGTCCCCGCTGCATATCCCTTAACCTAGCTCTCTGACTCTGTTCATTTCAATCTAGGGCACAACTGTCCCTTTCCAAAGTTGGAAGCAATTGAGGAAAAGATAAATGAAAAATGATACATTTCTAACAGGTACTAACATCCACCCAATACTGTAAGATGAGGATTTATTTGAATCAATTCATTCTTATATGAAGGTAACAAGTAAGTGACAACACAAGTATAATACATGGCTAATTACGGTTGACCCCAGGAAGACCAGACTAATTTATATATATATATATATATATATATATATATATATATATATATATATATATATATATATATATATTGCATACGAATTATTTTACTTGAAATCCAAATAAGTTTTGTTAAGGATTGATGGAGTTAATACCACATATTCTAATTTACCCCAGAATGGTTGTTGTTTATAACATATATAATCAAATCCACAAAACAAAATCAGCAAGTGGAAATTGTTCTCACCCAATTATGGTGGCTACAGAGACAATGCCACAATATTTCATGATGTCATTGGGGAAGTCAATTCTGTGACTATTTGGGGAGCCAGGAAACTCCAATAATAGGCCAGCTAGGGAGGGTAGAACTACACGTCCCTTGTGACATTGGGTACATAAGTAGGATTTCATATTGTACTGCCGAGAGAAGTAGTAAGGGATTCATCCTCCATAACACCGTCTACTGGAGATTGATAGTCACATTGTTTTTTACACCAATATGTGACATGTCAGTGCTCAGATAAGTTTATCAAACTGGTCATTGTGTATTAGACCGATGAGGGTGTTTGCTTGCTCTAATCAGATTTAAATCAAATTTTGTTTAGTGTAAGGCATATATTTGAGAAACACATTGGCTATTTCCACAGCAGCTGATATGGTAATAGCCTCTTTACTTCCACTGGGTACACAGCTGTTGTGAAAATATAAATCTTCTTCCACTGGGTACTCAGCTAGTGTAAGGCAAGATTAGACAGAGCGTCCATGCAAAACCTAGTGTGGAACACGCCTATATGATGTATGTGCCCAACAATCTTAGCTGAGCTGAAAGGTTCGTCTTTATCCAATATCCAATGAGGATGACAATTTTATTTTAACCCTTATGCTGCTAGTGGCTAGTTTGGCCAATACAAAATGATGCAAAAACCTGAAAAATGACTGAAGCACTGGCAAATTGGTACTCATCTGACAGTACTCGGAGAGAGCTCTCAAATGAATACCAACATGCCAGGGTTTAGATGGTTTTCAAAATTCTCTGCAGCATTGGAAGGGTCTAAAGCCATAATTTTCCCTTGAGAGGATGAGGAGAGGAACAAGAAATCCAGGGTTGAGTATTGATATTATTTATTTATACAAAACACATACCACAATCTCCTACAATGAAAACAGTTTTTGAAATCAACAATCTTTACTATGATTAAAAAAGGTAACTCTGATGGTACTCCAGGCCTAATGGAAACTGAGATGTATTGAAATGAGGCCTTTGATTTAGTGGGATATCTTAACACCTCCTGTACCATCACATTTAAAAAACAAGTTGTACAAGTCAATATCAAACTGCAAGTCCCCATCACGTCAGAGCATTCAGAATGATAGGAGAGGATATACATACATCTAAAGTGCAAGCTTTATCAAATTATGAAAAAAATAGGTGAGAGTAGACTATGCAAGTCCTTAAAAGTGAACTCTGAAATGCTGATGAAGATGACTGGGTATTAGTATATATGTGTGTCTAGAGACAGTGTTCGATATCATCATGAATGGTTCCAGTAAAAGGTATTGTTTACATACTAAATGTTTTTGTTGGTCATGTATGGGAAAACTTCCACTTTAAAGCAATGAGTAGGCAGTATGTACAATGACGTTACAGTGCAGGTTTATGACAAAATGCTACTTCTTTTAACATTTACAATTATAGGAGGAATATTTGCGACATTATAAAATATGACATATGACTAAAATCTCTCCATTTCCTTTTTTCCCAGAGCAATAGATGTGCTATCTCTCAGTAAGTGCTTGACCCTGGGGAAAATGAATTTATGGTGTCATTTCAGGCAATCAGCACAGAGCGTACCCAGAAAAAATGCCAGTGGTAAAATCCACCTAGACTGTCCTAACAATGTTCTTTTTGTTGAATAAAAACACAATCATCACTTCTTTGGAGGTCCCATCATCATTGGCGGTCGCATCATTGGTCCCATCATAGGACCCATGGGGCCCATATGTCCCATGTGTGGGCCCATCGGAGGCCTCATACCTGCAAAAACAGAGGGTGGAAGTTAGAGCAACATCACCCAGGTTTCCATGAATACATAACCCATCTTTATGTCACACTCCTGCCAGGAGATAGAAAACTAACTATAAGGTTTACATGAATGCATTTCCCAATCTCATACAGTTAGATTTACATACTTAAAGGTCATTTAACATGTTTCAGTAGGGTCACTAAGAACTTAAAATTGATTATATATCAAATTTTATTTTGATCGAACAGATAACATATGCCTTCATCACAGATTGAGCACAAATATCATGAACATAGGAAGTAATTGAACACTTATGACTTGGGTATGATATCTTAATTTTACTTAAAACAAGATTCAAAGATAAAGACAACAATATCTGGGTATATGGATGCAATAGCACACCTACTCTTTAACTTAGAAGTCTGTATTTTATGATATGTAACATGGTGTGACAACTTACAACATCCTAGTGCAATCCCTCACCAAAGACCTGATTGTAGCCACATTAGGAATTTTGTATTTAGAGATAAAATTCAAGAGAGAACATAGATAAAACCAATAAAAACCACGACAATGAAAGAGATCAAACCAAATATACATAGAGATAATAGGGTAAGCATGACAAAATATATCTTATATCCAGGTCTCCTCTTGTGTGATGAAGTAC
Organism: Maea johnstoni; assembly: GCA_963942565.1. Lineage (NCBI taxonomy): Eukaryota > Metazoa > Annelida > Polychaeta > Spionida > Magelonidae > Maea > Maea johnstoni. The sequence continues at coordinate 27,037,466 of OZ012693.1, read as the reverse complement.
AGGGCTCAAAACTGACTTTAGAGCCTACCTGCCATACAGGGCAAGGAAACTCCAAATTATAACTTGTCCTAAAGAATTGTTACCTGCCTTCAGAGTATAAGACAGGATTTTGAACCTGGATGTGAAAATTTGGCAATCCTAAAACATTTCAGTGTCATATTTTTCAAAGGAGATTGCAATATATTCAGATAATGTTCAGAAAAAGTACATGTACTTACTTAATGAGAAAATGCAATTCCATAGCAGTTCCACCGAGGGGAAACTTTTAATTAATTGTTTCAAATTAATTTAACATTTTAAGAAAATTCTCAAAGAAAATCTGGGTGTCAAATGACACTCAAAATGTCACATTCTTTTTCAACTGCATTAGCAAATAGTCTTGAAATTTGTATCTGTCTAGAAGGGTAGATGATACATTAATTTTAGCTTTCTTTGCCCACCCTGCAATGTTTCATCCTGTTAAAGGTAGGCAGGGAAGCCTTAGTATTGAGCAGTTAAGTAGTACTATGTATTCTGGAATGAAAGGCAGGGCTCGAAATTAGCTGCACAGCCGGAAGCCCAAGACTCCATTGAGCTCTCCTGCGGCCCCTGAAATTTCTGCAGAAAGCCCAAAGATGTACTGTTTAATATACACAACATCTAAAGGTATGAAGCTTATGAAGATTCAATTGGACTCCCTGGTAAAATCTTAATTTCGAGCCCTGAAATGAGCATGGCGGCGGCAGATGCACCAAGTGGAACGGACCTGATGACATACCTGACTTGCATAAGCACAAGACTGAGTGGAACTTTTGTGTTTTTTGCTGGACGCCCGCTGGAGATATTTCTGGTCAATTCACAAGCACCAACATAATTGCTTACCTACTTGCCATGGTGAGTAAAAATCAATGCAGGGCAAGTAGAAACCATTACTTAGTTGCCCAACATGCAAAGTCATAATTCCAACTCTTTTAGGTTGAATGAATTAATGGATAAAATGCAATATTAAAATCAATTTAAACTACAAAGGCTTTAATAAAAAAATCGATAGCGAAAATCTACCTTAGTAGGTGAATACATTATTCAATTTTAGAGATACTTGGACAAAATACAACTTTTTGCTTAGCGAATTCAATTTCATGCTGTGTCAGTAAAAACTAGTATCTACTTGCTATTTGAGGGGCAAGTTAAATATTTTGCTTGGTAAGTAAAAATAATACCTACTTGCCCATTATGGCAAGTGGATCTCAGCAAGTATGTGGGTCCCTGCTACTGTGCCAGCAAGAGGAGCTCCCAGATGTTTAATTCTACCATAGTTCACATGCAGATCCTAGGTAGACCAGGCCCTCAGAGAAAGCCGAATCAGCGGGTACTACTACCACAACAGTGATGGCGAGAGGACAGGGGTGTGATATTATAGCATGCAAGAAAAGAGACCCAAGCCAGAGAAAAAAAAATAGCACAAAAAATCACAACCAACTAATACCCATCTCCACTGACTATCTAGAGCTAAGTCGAAGATTCCGCAAACCATTGTTACTAAGTGGTGCGAGTGATAATATGCAAAGTAGCGTCGTCGTCTGTCATAGGGTTCCTTCGGTGATGCATCGCGTGAGGTGGGACGCTTACCTTGCATGACGACCAGCTTACCTGGCATCATAGGGCCCATAGGGCCGGGCGGGCCCATCATGGGCATGGGGCCGGGCATCCCCGGGCCTCCTCCTCCGGGCGGGCCTCCCATGGGCGGCATCTGCTGCTGGGGGTTGGGCGGGGGCTGTGAGGGCTGGGCGGCCGCCGCTGCTGCTGCTACCACCTCCGCGGCCTTGCTACTCGAGTTCCCTAAAAAATAGCCGACATATGAACACTGTCTTGACTCCAAACAGTCAAGTACACAATAATGGAAAGTGCAATCTCAAAAAAATCTAACAAGAGCGACGACTGTGGCCTCAAGGCAGCCTTATTTATCATGTCAATTGAGGTGCTATTACCCTGTTATTAATACCTGTAGTACCAATGCTTTACTGCATGCCTGTATACGCCATAAGATGACTTTAATTCAAATATCTGACTTCTCCTGCATTTGTCATAAATATACCACTAATGTGTATCAATCTTATAATCAACAAACTTTTGGTAGCAATTAAGATAAATCATATAACCATATCTTTGGTTGCATCAGTGTTGTGAATGACTTATTGAATAACTTAAACATTACAATTATATTGCATGAAAACACAGACAATTTTCATGAAAAGATTATTTTGAATTGTATTTAAACCTCATTCTTAGATATGTTGAGTAGGAATCTAAGTTTATAATATTAAGTTAATAATAATAGGGTATGAAGTTTATAATAGTATAACATTTTTTAAATTGCAATATTTCAAACAGCGAGGCTTCCACCATGCGTGATCTACGTAATGTTCTTGAAATAGAATGAAGAATGCACAAAATGATTCTTTGGCAAGGCTTTTTCAGATTACCCCCATGATATGGAGCAGTGCCCAGTAATCGTAAGATTCCCTTCATTTAAACAGGAAAGTTACTTTAACTATATGCTTCTCACCATTTAGGTACATATAAATGTACAACTGTTATGTACATGGATAGGCAACAGTAGTGGATTTTCCTAACCGATCATCAGTCAGCTAGGCCAACCGACTATCACAGATTAATCGGTTCATCGCACTTTCATGAGAATGTTTGCTTGTCAAAGCTTAAATTTAGCATGTAAACACTTATTATAATATTGTACTATTTCAAATTATCTATTCTATCTTGGCATCAAACTTTCTCAAGTGTTTTTGATTTATGCTATGAAGGATTATACAAGGTGGCTTATGGGGTTATTTTACGGATATCGTGCTTGTGAGATTCTTACATATGTTAAAGCTAGTGTTTGGAATAGGTCACAATTTTCAAGATCAATCATTGGTTTATCTGAGTGACCGATTACTTACTAAAATCAAAGCTGTGGGGGTGTTACTACCTTGATTCATAAGGTAACGCTGTGAAACACCACTACATAGATCTATAGTGTGCAGCGGTACCCTATGAATTGAGGTAAACAGAGATGGCGGCTCAGCGAGAGAGATGGATCTGTTTTCATCCCCCTCTCTACAGATCAAATCAATTAAACATTAAATTTGAACTAAATATATGGAAGGAATTCAAATTTCTGTTACTGAGTATTTACATTTGTTTGTGCTTAAAAACAACAGATGGCTGGCTGACCAGGTTAGCACTCAAAAACATCACAAACACAAGTCTCATCCTAAAACTTGTTGGATTGCTTTAATTAAACATCTTAAACATACACAGCTATAACATTTGACTTGGTATTTGATAAATAAATGACCAGGAAATGGTGAAAATGTGATTTTTTCAAGTCAGTTATTCAAAACATTTTTAAAGAAGTTTTTGTCTATTTTCCGGCATGTAAGCTATGACATAAGTACATACTTCTGTACAATAAACCACAAATGTACAAAGATAACAATTATTCCAAACATGGTGAAGTAATGATTCTATAAAAACCAGTATAGCATTCTGGCATATAAAAAGCTGGTCATTATTGGCCACAATGCTGCAGACTGATCCGGGTTGCCAACCCGGTCCTAGGTCCGGGTTGGGATTTTGCAATTTTGCACTCCACTCAGAGTTTTAAAACCATTTTTAAAGAATTAGAGAGTGATTTTAGTGATGCAATCAAGTTGATGTGATTAAAAAAGTGTATTTAGTTAAATAAAATACCCAAATACATGGATGGCCTGATATTCTGTACAACACAGGATATTGATTCCAGCCTGCACTCAGCGGTTGCTGTCAAAGCAAGTATCAGAGCAGTTTGTGAAAGTGCCAAAATCATGTAAATTTAGGGTTTCAAGTTTGTTGTTTCTTCTCTCATCATGCTATAATAGTGATTAAGTTTAAAGTTAGCAGTGGACAGCCGTGTGGCGACTTAAGCTTCGGACCTGCTGACAACCCGTCCACGGCGCAAGCACCTCGGACGGGTTGTCAGCGGGGCCTCAGCTTAATTCGCCACCCAGCTCTCCACTGCTAACTTAATCCCTATAGTATAGATCTAACTGGACAGCGACATTCAAGTGAACTTTGAGTTTGGATCAAATCCAAGGTCCCCTTAAATGTCACAATTAAAAATATATCATTGGTTCAAAGTATCAAACTAAATATTTCAGATGCAAATTTGATATAAAAGGGTATAAGCATTACCCTATATACCTCTTTCCAACCTTAAACCATGTATTGTGATTTGTTAGTCTTATTACTGTCTTAATCTAGTTTGAAAGAGATAAATGAATATGAATACAAAACTTACTTCCTGGTCCTGTAAAACACAAAACAAAACAGGGTTTGAAACAAAGCAGTGATATCATCATTCGATCATTCAAACATAACAAAGGTATTTCAACAAATGTTATTATTTCAATTTATTTGTATCTATAAATCATTCGAAATTTAAAGTAAACTTTACAAAGATAGATAAGGAAATGAGAGGAAAGTGTCATAATATGTTTCAGCATTTCCTGACACTTCTACCCAATGAGGTCTTGGACAGAAAAATCAAATCACAGAAAAATTCCATTTTAGAATTTCACATGAACATTTCTCATCTCCAATTCAATAATCATTTATAATTTCATGATTACATTCTTTAACATGGCATGTTGATGCTAATTGAAAATGTTTCTCTTCATATCAAACAAACTTGATAGATGTTTGCATGGAACTGTTTATTGGTGCATTTTAAATCATGTTGGTTAATAATTCTAAACAAAATACTGTTGAGAATATACCCCTTTTTACATTATTACACTGTCACCATTACCCCTTTTAACCTGACATTAACTTACCATGTAGCCATAAAGAAGAGATAAATTACTTTATTATAAACTACCCTTTTTCCTGCGAAGTATAACATAGGTTCAATTAAATGGCTGGGAATGTCATAAAAAGACACCGCTGACCATTTGAAAAGCTAGCATAGATTCTTGACATATCAAGCACAACTGGTTAACTAGATAATGCCACTGGAGAACATCCAGGAAATTTTGTAAGGATGTCTTTCAGCAGATCTTGAGAGATCTAGAACTCATGGAATAGCTCTATGTTTAATCCATTCAAGTCCAAAAACATACCCAAATAACCTTGAAAATAAATTCAAGGTCACCAAGAACTAGTCAGACCAACTGTCGACAGAGAGTATTCCTAAGCGCTTGAAACAGTTCTTGAGATATTTTGCTGACAAAGTCCTATGGACATTCACTCTTAATTAGACATCCAAAGATGACCTTGTAAACACAATCAATGTGTCTATAAATCTAATCATTTCATAGGAATGTCATTTAGAAGCATCAGTGAAATTTTGAAAAAATACTTCACTTAACTATTCTTGAGATATCTACCATACAAGCTAATCCAGATGCAAACATTAGTGATATGTAGGGCTGCATATCGCTAAGGGTGAAGCGGTACGGTACCATAACCGGTACCAACGAAACGATACGGTATTTTAACGGTACTGCTATCGGTATCTAGAAGTCTTGAACTATGCTAAGTACGCATTTAGCCTAGTTCCCGACATACATAGACAACATATCAATATCTGCCAAGCATGCTGATAACATCACATGAAAAGTTGTAGTATATTATGTACTTACATACAGGTGCCGGCCGAACTTGTTTACTTTGAAGGCACGCTATATATAGCGAAGCGAGCACAACATCGCTGCTGCCGTATGCACAGTGCTTATTGTGATTGCTATCCCCACCGCGTAGTGGCGCTGTAGAAGCAGTGCAGCGCCACTATGCGGTGGCGATAACAATCACAATGAACACCGTGCACATGGCAGCAGCGACACAGGGCACTCGCCTCGCTATATAGTGTGCCTTCAAAGTAAACAAGTTCGGCCGGCACCTGTATGTAAGTACATAATATACTATCAACATACCCAACAGAGATTGATATGCTATCTATGTATGTCAAGCACTTTAAAGCCAAGTGCCTCCATTGGTTGTGTTGTTTTGCAAATACCGATAAGCATACCGTTAAAATCTGAAACGGTATTTACCGGTATTTTGCGAAGCGGTATTCGGTACGGTGCTGGTACCGGTGTACAGCCCTAGTGATATGACACATAACCAATATTTTTTTAAGTTTTAAAGACAAGACATTAAGGAACTTACCAGCTTTAAATGCAGCAGCTGAAAAATAAAAAGAACACACTATGAATTCTCCAAAATACATTTCAACAAATTCAAAAACAAGTCTAAAGCTAGATTGAATATATATTAGGAGTCCTAAAATTAATGAAGTTCAATAAGGATCCAAACATCACAATTATAGAACAAAATACAGAAGTTTAAACGTTGAATAGATATGCATCAAAAATGTCTAAGTGTATTTCATATATCAAGGCTTAGTCCACACGATTGTAATAATAAATAACATTTTAAAACGGAACCTTATTTAGGGCCAGTTATCTTAATATTCTAAGAACCCAAGGATTACAACTTCATCAATCTACAATATCACACTTTAGGGATTGGTTACCACTAATCAATACAATATCGATATGGATACTTAATGGGGGAAAGGTATTGTACTGAAAAAAGTGAAGTATTGTGTAGTATAATTAAGATTTAAAATTTACTTAATTGCTACCTGGACCTGGGGGTATTTCGCTATTTATTGGAGAATTTCTTAAAGCCTTACGCTGCTTAATTTAACAAAATTAGGTCCAGGCAGACAGTAGATATCTTAAAAATATTTTAAAGATATTGTATCATTTAGGGAATATCAATATTGCATTGTAATGTACCATGAAGATTTTAGAAGTGCCAATCCCTATCATTTCAAACTCGCCTTTTCTATGATGGCTTAAATGAAGTTGTTTACTTTTTAAGATAGATTTTGGTTTAAGTATGACATTTTTCTGTAGGTAGAAATGGCTTATTGTACTTACTTGTGTCATCTACTAATTTCTGTACTTGCTCTTCGAGCCATTTTTGATAATATAATCGTACATTTTCCTTGTGTTTTCTACCATTACAATGTGTTTTCCGCACTGAGGGCTGGAAGGAGAAAGAACAAAGTATGATGACAATCATTTGCCTGGATGATCACATTAGAAATATGAATAGCAATACATTCAATATAATAATTAGCAATATGATATGAAGACTTGTACTCTTCAGAGTACAAGTAACATATTCTAAATATTTACAGGTGTTTAGCAACTATACAGTGCAATATAATAAAGAAAACAAACGAAAACTAATAATATTTATCATTTTGTACCGCCTAGTACAGTCAATAAAGATCCATACATACATTTAAAATGTGTATAAGTGTTTAGTAACTACTTTTGTAAATATTGCCTTTTTGACATGAAAGTTTCGTAAAATATTCAAAGAGAAAAGTATACCCAGAACCAGACCTGTAACTCTGCATAAAATAGTTTGTGAATCAACATTTCATTCTAAAGTTATTTCTTTAAGTATCATGGGTCCAGACATTTGTTTGGGTGTTCATCAGGCATGAATGGGTGAATTTGATACTTACCGAGTCGTGTGTGAGATATGTGTCGCAGTAATCACAATAATACCTACAAGAAAATGATAGCAAAATAAGCAAATGTAGTTTAGTAGGGTACAATATGCAATGGTTGAGGTCCAGAACTGCATAGAGTATATTCTGTTCTGTATATAAACTCTTTGACTTTGAAACAGGGCCTTAGCGAGCATGGGGTTTGGAAACTATCTGGAGCCCAAATGACTATAAACCATTTCATGAAACCTAAAGACTTTGGCAAAGAATTTACATATCTGAAAATCTCAAGCAAATAACCGATAAGTTCACTTGAATGAAAAGTGTGAATGCTATTAAATTACTATTGGGGCATTTAGCTGCTTCCCTATTACAAAGAACACCCAGTTTCAAAATCCAAGCTAACTAAATTTGAGGTGGAAGCTGTTATATATGTAAGCAAGGAATTCAGTGTACATAATAGTGCAATAAAAGGGAAATGCAACTGTGGTGTTATCATTTAGTCAGGATTAATTTCTCAATCAAACATAATCACTCTAGTCCAAGGGAGGAGAGAATCTACATTATCATCCCCATCCATATCTGTTATTGAACACAGGGAACAGAGACCACTCACATCTACTCTTCTGCAATACCAAAGCAGCCAAATTGCTGAAAAATGCAATTTGAATATAAATTACGAACTACGAAGTGAGTGAGCCACTAGTATTTTCTAATATTCTTTTCTGGTTAGGATGGCAGAGAACCACCTGAAAATTCTTGTATTAGTTTTTAACAAGTATTCTCATCCATTCACTCAAAACAGATGTTAATTATTTTTCTCTTTAAAGAGACCACAGAGTGGATATAAGCTGTTAACACCATCAACACAAAAATACACCATTGATACCATGAATGATACTTACGATCCTCTGTTCAAGAATAAGATACGGTACAAAATCAAACTTGAGGTTTTCATCTGATGCCTAAAAACCAGGTTTGTTCTGCTTTGAGATTTTCCTTTCAGTGAGTCAAATTTGATTATTCGGGGCTTAACACTTGAACAGTAAACTGCTGGCCCCAGGACAATAAAAATTCCCAAAAATGGCTTCAGAGTTTGGGCCAGTAAAAACAGAGTTCACCTGGTCCTACAGGGCCAGTAAACATTAGGGAACATTCTTGTTTACATAGTTTTCCCCCATATCAGGCACATCAAAAGCCTGATAATGTTATGTGAAAAAATTCAAGTGAAGATTTTGCAGGACCAGTAACTTGTTAAGTTAGCATCGAGGCCTGTTATTCTTTTTTTTTGTTATTTGTGTCACGCTTTATAACCAAACGATCAATTATGGAAATTTGAAGCTTTAAAATTTTCACAATTCAATATTGATACTTCCTTAACGATACAGTATCTTAACAAAGTTTTCTGCCTCCAGATTCACAACTTTGTCTAAATTTTCAATATTCTTACTTGCAAACACGTTATCAATACTCAGTACATAGGAATCATGCAGGCCAAACAGGAACATTATATAGGATTTCGACAGGACCTAGCGGTAGGCATGTTTTACATGGGGGATGTTATGAGGTTTTCATATCAACAAAATGATCTTACTGTGCTCTTTCATTATGGCCACAATAGAGATATATGATTATTCATTTCTCAGTTCAAGCAATCACATGTACATTGGACATGCACGTTCCTGGATTTTGCTGCAAATATAATGCATCTACAAAACCTTAAAAGAGACAGCTCTAGTAGCTTGGTACAATGTTTGCACTAGAATATCCTTCAAGAGATGACTTGGTAATTATTATGGATGGTGCAGGTTTAAAAACTCTGGTTGGAAGTTAGTAACATCAGTTGGGGAATATTCTGACCTTTTGCAATAAGTAAGGGTTCTATGTGACTGGTGATTGAATGCAAGCTGTGTCTATGCTTGGATGAAGAAAAGAATGGATATGCAGCGAGAGACCAATAACTATATGCCCTATAGCTAAGTGCTGGACTCATGCCAGGAGTACCAGATAAGGCATCAGCGCGAGGTCACATGGGAACGAGGCCAATCAGGACTCTCGCATCGATTAAATTACTGAGAAACCTTATCTCCACCACCAGCTGGGGTGCCCAGACCACCAATTTAGGCCCATTAGCGACTATTAGTTGACACTGGTTGAGGCTAGCATGTTCAGGTTAACCAGCTGATTTCGAATCCACTTGTGTTTGGTCATCTTGGTCTATGTTAGGTGAACCTCAGGGACTCAACCAGGACCCGTCCAGCCTGTCTTTTGGACGGGCTGTTTCTTGAAAAAATCCTTTTTAAACAGGCAATAACTTCCATGAAGGGTTTTCAATTTTTACTTTTTTTGGACACACTAGATCATATTGTTGGCAATGGGCAAATTTTACAATGGGACCTAATGAGCAAAATCAACATTTTGCAGAATTGAGACAAAAATTATGTTTCTACATATGCATATTCGGGCTACACAGAGGTTTGACAAGTTTGGATGGCAAACTCGAACGTTTTGTCACAAAAGTGGAAAAAGCGGTCGCAAACTCGAGTCAGACTATAGAATTGGACAATTCTCCTGCATACCAGAATTGAGGTTGCAAAGTTACTGAAAGTACAAGATAACCCATTTGTGATAAAAGGAACAGAATGTTGGGGAAGGTAAGACGAATATGGGGGGAAGAGAGATGGGGAGTTTGGATGGGCAGGGAAGAAGGGGAGCAGCTCAAGGAGATAGTAGGTTTGTTTGGGGACCCATCGGAGGTGTTAGCCAGAACGGTGGGAGAAGGGGTGAGAAAAATGATGAAGGAAAGAGAGGGGTGAAAAAAAAAAGAAAAAAGAAAAGAAAAGAGAAATGAGACAAGGGTGTGTTGTAATTACATGTTTTAAACCACTGTTACTTTTGGTTCGTACTAATCGGAGTATTAAGCGAGTAAGAGGAAGGGAGCCACTTAGGTAAGTGAGGGATGCTAAAACAGGTTAGCATGGAGGAAGTAGGCGGGGAGAGTTTTTGTTAAGAGTTACTATTAGGATAAGGCTGTTGAAATTAATAAGTAACACAGTTTATATGTGGGTTTGAGGGGTTCATATGTGTGGGGGTTATTTATATGTGTAGGACAGGAAGACAGGGAGGGGGCAGACCAGATACTTGGTAGGATATCTGTATAGGACAGGAGGACAGGGGAGGGGACTGACCTGATGCAGGATGCATGACAATAAGTATGGGGGGATAGGGAACATGAAGAACAACGAGGCCCGGGGGTGACGAGTGGCCTGGGTGGTAGGGGAGTTTCTCCGTAGGTCCTCCCTCGGGAGTTGACCCCGCGGGACAAATGCGGGTACGGATCCAAAACAAACAAACAAACAAACATAATATAAACATTTCTGCTACGCACCCAAATTATGGTTGTAGAGTACAAGAATACAAACTTACAACACTACAAATGAGTCCAGGCAGTAAGAGTACATGTAACATCTCATGTAGTGGTTATTTTAATGTTAAAGATAAATTAAAGGTATTTATTTGATTTTAATCCCATTGTTGGGTGTATGGTAATGGTTTTGGACTTGGAACAAAGTTTGGGGAAAAACTGGCCAAAACTTCTCAAATTGGTCCTGACTCCTCTTTTAATGTAAACGGTGATTTGAGTTAAGTTGCCACACACCGTAACACACGTAAATGTATACAAGTGGTAGTAAACTATTGCCAAGTGGTCGTCCATGAACATGACGATCACATAGCGTCACATTTACGCACAGGCAAAATATGGTTTAAAATGGTCCCTTTAAGAACCAAACTACACATCTCTGGAAAGGTGAGTATATTCTGACGTAAAGTTATCTAACAGCTACTTACTACTTGCTTTAGAAGTACATAAAAGCAGTATCTGGAGAGTCTATTTCACTTACTTCGGCATGATGATAGCTCCTTTCTTTCCACGATGGAGACGCACAGGCACCTAATGTGAAACTAGTGCAATCAAAGACTTTCTAGGGATGCCAAGCTGTATAACCTCCCTAGGATAGACATGCGGCAGGGTTACTTTCAAAAGATTGTTTTGATTTGATTTGATTTGATTCGGTTTAGTAAGCATTTGGCACATACACATCATATATAAAGATGACTAGATGGAGAGTCATTATTATAACTGCAATGCAATAGAATTCTAACCAGACACAGGATATATACACTAAAAGTTAAAAACTTATTTCCATAGTGGTCCCAGTCTTCCCAGAGTCCAATGGCATCACATGTAATGATCAACTCCACTGCTTAAATTTGACATAACAATAATATCATATAGTATATAGTACAATACAAACGTTCGGACTAGAATTGATAAATTTCTTTTTTATGACACAGAGAGGACTGAAATGTTTTTGCATCTCATTTTAAAAAGAGGTTTACTGAACGTAGTCTGGATCTCGTCTGGCAAAGAGTTCCATATTTTGGCACCTATGTAGTGGACAGACTTTCAACCATATGAAGCAACCTTTGGTAAAATCAGAACATTAACACTGTGTCTGGTGTTAAAATTGTGGGATTCATTTACTCTAGTATGTTCATCCTCAGGCATAAACAGTACTTTAAAGTGGGATCTGCAATATTACTGCCATTGAAACATGTAACTTTTAGAGTAATTTAAGTGCATTAAGTACATATGGCATTGAAGCATCCTAACTATAGCCAGTAACGACCACAATCCCTACTTGGGGGGGGGGGGGGGGTACTTTTCAGGTTAGATATAAAGTTTTAAAAATACTTGCCTATTGCTAGGCTAAATGGCGTTGACATACTTGATACATATACTTACATAAATGGCTGTGCCTTCTCTATAACATGCTAAAATGGTTTATTTGTGAGACAAAAGTGTTATTCATATTATATTTTCTCCTCTTTAAAAAAATCATATTGTCTTCAAAGAGGTGCACAAAAACATGTGGTCTTCCAAGAAGTGAAATCATAAGAAATTGAACAGGTCCTTTAAAATGAATGTGGTATTTGCATTTGGTATGGATTTTTCTAGCAGGTATTTTTGAAGGCCTGCCAAATGTGGGACAGCAATTAAAGTAAACCACACAGTTGCCAGGGTAATGATTTGATTTGAAACACCCTTCTGACGGTACTTAATACCGAACTGATGAAATGCGGCCTGAGATGTGCCCCAAGCGATTAACATTAGCATGTTCAAAGGAGCAGCAGGTATTTAATTGTCTCGTGCAAAAAATATTCTTTGAGAGGTATGCACTAAACGTTTTTTTACAACCAGCCTGCGAAATAATTTCCGACTACAGTCACTAGTCAGCAATTAAATGTTGTCACAATGAGTTGATGGAACATATCCCACGGAAATTCGGGGTGGCTTAGGATTTCCTTAGAAATGTTTTGAGCGTACTAATTTGCAATGCCGGTAAAAATACATTACAAAGCATGGCACATGCTTACATTCCTTGGTCCACATTTTTTCTACATACACATATTTTCCCGATTTGAATTTTGAACTTATATGATAGGCAAATAGAGTATTTTGTTTGAATTTCCCAACATTTTCATCGGTGCCTCATGGTTAGAGACTATAGTCCATTCAAAGGAATAGTTCCAAAATTTGCCGTTTGGTGGTAGCACTCTGCAGTGTGGCGTGAGGAGAGGGTCAGGGGTGGAAGCTTCACATTACTTCAGCGCTTCCGTAGCTCCACAATTGATGGATTATAAATGGGAAAATTGCTCATTTGGTAATTTTCGGAAATTGTAATCAGTCGACATGGATAATTCACAAGTGTCCCTCATCAACAATACACGCTTATGTATATATATATATATATATATATATATATATATATATATATATATATATATATATATATATATATATATATATATATATATATATATATATATATATATATATATATATATATATATATATATATATATAATTATGTATATATATATATATATATATATATATTTATATATATATATATATAAAAGAAAAACAACATCGTTCAAGCTGATTTGCTTCCCATACAACATTGAAGCATGTTTACCAGTACATTCGCACAAATGTAGTTATCTGACCTGTACAGGCACATTCCTTCCATTAATGCGTTTTACTGTCAAATTAAACTAGGCTCATTACGATATAATTCATTTTATTACTGACGAGTTGTATTTGCTGAGCAGCCATCAAAACACACTGAATATGATTGATTTATGACGCAACGTAAAGGAGTCCTCTAGATGCCTAAAAACATAAAGTAAAAGAAGTAGATATTTCAAAGAAGATTGACACACACACTACACATGATTGGTCTTCTCAGAAACAAATGACGATGCAATTTTTTGAGCTCATTCTAGCCTCAGCAAAATGGAATTAGATTAAACTATCCCAGGTTGGGCATCAATGTATTTACTAACGTCCTACATAGTTCTCAAATTTCACCTATTCTATCAAATACAAAATCAGAGCAAGAAACGGTGGATACTGTGGCTTTGATGCAAGTCCAGCGAATATCAAACAAAAGCATATGCAAAACACGCTAGATCTCTACTATTTGACTATTATGATTATAATAACTAAAACCATGCATTTCCTAAGTTAAGTGGATCAACTTTATATGTAGGGAATTAAAACAGAGTAGCATCTTAGGGGCGGACTATTTGATATTCTAGGGGGTGGGGGCTATCCTTTTTTGACCTGGTCATATTTTCTTCTCCTCTAGATCTGGCAGAGCCAAACATACTTAATTTTCAAGGCTCGAATATTTTTCTTACCTTTCTGGACCAGATTTTTTTATAAATTAATTTTAGGGTCAAATTCTTTTCCTTTAACAGGATAGGTATACAATCAGGTTTCTCCTTAGATAAATACAAACCTCAAAGGTTTCTCAAAACTCATCAACAGACATCATGTACACATATTTAAATCAATATAATCGTAGACGACTGCATATGCTCATATGGTCACTCTTTACCCACCTTACCCCAAGTCACTGGCATTCAATTCTTTGTAATATCCTAAATTGTTTGTGAGTAGTAGGACATACTGTTTGTATCTGGCCCACCTTATGACTAGCTAGCCAGATGTTATAATGCGCATTGGTATGGTGTCTGTCGGTCTAACCGGAAAGTATTTATAAGTATATTTATGATTGTAATTGATTCATTATAACCTCTATGGCTGATTACATTTTAAAGCCGTATATTACATTGATGACATATTTCCATAAGTTAGCTGATACTCGTTGGAACAGGGTAGGACGTATTGGTATCTGTATTCTTTCACTTTCTGTTATCAAGATACTACTTTTGAGTAAGGCACATGACACCATTGACTAGAGGATCACTTGGGTCTGAGGGAAAAGTACTCTAGGTGAGTCAGTAATTTCCATTCCTCCAGATTCCTGAATCGCCCAATTCCACCACACTATATATCTTTTACTTTTTGAAGACTAGTACTAATTGGGTTCCAAAAATTGTGATCAGAGATGAGCCAGGAATAGAAATTAGCAAGAAAATGGAAAGTCAGCCTTTCCTGTTACTGTTACCTGTTGGTTACTGGTGGCACAGCAGGTGCTCAGAAGATGCCATTACCCTGCATGCGCCTAGGCAAGATGGATGCCTCTTATAGCTGTATCAGGCCTGTAACTTGCTCTCTTCTGTAAGCCATAACTGGTGAGTGCTGCAGAGGACAGGTTTGAGGGAGGTCTTATTTGAAAGGTGACATGTATAAGCTCATCTTGAACCTGAATCATTCTGATCGTGCACTTGCCCTTTAATATCCAAAATTTAAACAATATTGAGGGTTGTTTCGGGGAGCTAGTTCCTCACAACTTTTCATTCAAAGTTCCGTTGATTTCACTCGTTTTCCGTCTTTGAAATTATAAAATAGATATTGTTAAAACCCGGTAGCCTATATTATTAAGTGAGCACCCTATTTTGGCTTTTGATCATGCATCCGGGTAGTGATAGCCTGTTCTAATTGTGGATGTAATTTCATACCCGATCTAGTTAATAGGTCTTTGTTTAATACAGTAAGGCTTGTGTAACATAATTCAGGCAGCCGTCAGGCATTCAGGAATTCGGTCACAGGGATATGGGTATAGTGAGATGGGTGTACCCTGATGCAAGGTTACAAGCCAATACAATTCCCAATAGAAAGCGACAGCAAACATGAACGGTTCGTCTGCGTTAGGGAATACCAGCTCTGCTGCGTTGGATTCGGGGATTGCTGCCTCTGGATGGATGGTCATAATTGGAGCACCTATAATTTTCCTCTTTGGAACAGTGGGTAATATTCTCTCCATCGTAGTGCTTCGACAGGAGAAGCTATGGCGTATGCCGACAACCCCATACCTCATAGCGCTGGCAATTGTGGATATACTTGTACTATGGATAGGGATACCAATTTGGTGGCTTGGATGGGTGACCAGTATAAATCTTCGGAACGCCGAGGGCAACTGTGATTTTCTTTGGGTCAATCGCTACTTTCGCGCCTTTCTCTTTGACTTGTCCGCTTGGATCATAGCTGCTGTGACGGTGCAAAGATTGGTGAGCGTTTGTTTCCCACTCAGAGCGCGGTTCTGGACGTCAAAGAAAAACATTGGGATCGTACTAGCCATTCTAGGAATTGCGTTGGCAATTCTAAACCTAAGCCCCCTGTACAGAGCAATTGCCAACCCTGAGTGCAGGGTCAACGATGCATCAGCAATTGTGGCGGTCTGCGTGGATTTCCCCATCGGATTCTGCATACCTTTTCTCACCATTTTGATTTCCAATGTGATAATCATCATTAAGGTTCGCAGCAGTCGCACCTTCCGCGAAGCTAGCGCGCAGAGTGGTTCGTCCTTTCGACGGAAACGGGCTGAGAGAAGGCTAACTGTGATGCTTCTGCTCGTTAGTTTTGTATTTCTTGTCTGTGTGTCGCCAAGGAGGATAATCAAGGCCTACAACGTTGCGTCAAGATGGAACCGTTCCTTTAAGAAGGTTAACATGCCCATCGTACCGCTACTATTCTACGTCAACAATGGCATCAACTTTCTTCTGTATATGGTGTCCGGGCCGGACTTTCGCAAAGAATTTTTGAGACTTTTCCGAGGAGCGCAAAGTCGGGAATCTAGCTCAAGTATGCAAATGAACACCCAAGAAAGCAATACTAGATCTAGTAACTCGCATTAAGTCCACTTATGAAAAAGATGATATTTGTTGCCTTGGCTCATCAGAAATGATAATACGCTTTAAAGTTTTTTTGTTTGTTTAACTCAAATATTTCATTTACGTTATAGTGAATATGACATAGCACGGGTCAATGACAAAATAAATTAAATTACGCAATGTGCAATCTGTGTAGAGGATTCGTTGGGAGAACAGCTTTTTATGTCTTTTTTTGCATGTGATGAAATAACGCATTCCACACAGCTTCAATTTATCAATGGTTTAACTATATTCCAATGTTCAAGTAGTTTTGTTTATGATAATATATCACATTATGATGGCGATTATGATAAGTCTAGTAATACGCAGTAGTAGTAGCAGCTGTAGTAGTAGTAGTAGTAGTAGTAGTAGTAGTAGTAGCAGTAGCAGTAGTAGTAGCAGTAGCAGTAGTAGTAGTAGTAGTAGTAGTAGTAGTAGTAGTAGTAGTAGTAGTAGTGAACCCATTATGCAACCATATGTATAAATCATATACTAGTACCGGTATATCAATGAATGATGCATATTCGTAGTAAGAACATATAGTGAGCTGGTTTGGTTCCAAATGAAAACTTAGTGGCGAAAGCTATATTTGAATGAAATATTTCGTTACGATGAGTTAACAGTGATGTTTATGGCAAACCGCAGTCAAAGTTTTCAAAAAGATGATGTTGTTAAATACATCCAGCCTCGAACACCAAACAGTACCATTATTTCTTCATGTTATAGATATATAAAGGTCGCATCTAAAACGTAAAGCATATATGAATGTTCTTTTAAATTTCAGACGATGAAAACGAGGGCTCGGGCGATGAGGATAAGAAAAACATTCCATGATATTAACAAATACACAGCACACTTTATGCGAGGAAAATGAAAAAAAAGATATAGTGAAGGTTTGCTTCATTATGATGTTTTCCAAGAACTCAGTTTTTGACCGGAGCCTACAACGCAGTCTCCAACTGTGAGTCCTGGGTCAGCTTCGCGTGAAAAGCGCGCGAAGAAGAGAAGGTAATCAAGGGTATTGTTTTGCCAAAAAACAACAATAGTGAATTTAAATATTAAGTGCAAAGCTCAATCGCTTATTCTTTTCGTACAGACCGTATACATCACTGCATATACTAAAACTGCCAATAAAATATTGGTTATTGTTCACCTGTCCAATATAACAGTCAGGGCAGCTTAACAGGTAATTTACAAGAAAAGTCAAATGGGTAAAGAATTTTCTACTCCTAAGGTTTGATATGCCATATTCAATTGATCAAATGAAGTAGACTATGATCATGATCAAATTCCGTATAAAGGAACACTCGCCCAAGTGCGGTTTGTTTACATATTTATCTTCAAAACATAATGAGCCAGTAACTGTTATTGTGAAGCAAGCAGGGCAGAGCACCAGAAAAGGGTCAACTCGAACAGATTTTTTACAAAGGAAAGCTGAAACAAGAAGCTTGGGCTGTTCCGATATAAAAAGTTACGGGGGTACCTGAGGTAATTTTGCTCCCCCTTCCCCTTCCCCCAATTTTGAATAACCAGGATCCCCCTCCCCAAAATTCTTTAACGACTCACCTCCCCTCGAAATTCTGATTACCCAGGACTCCCCTTCCCCGACTTCTGAACGTCATCACCACCCCCCCCCCCCCCCCCCACAGCCCCCCTAATTCTGAATTGTTCTTCGGTCTCCCCCACATGGAACAGCCTTTAGTCTACTAAGTAGTCTATCAATTGTCAATGATTAATCTCGAAATCCTACAATAGATTATAACACTATATACACAAATATGTTTGCATGTATTCTATGTTTGTATAAAAAAGCTCACTTTCAAATAAAGGTGATTGGAAAATATGCGTTTTTCTTAGGTCTTAGTATATTCTGTTTATGTGACTTGTCCCTTCAGGGCATGCGTGAACATTTTGAGTTAGGGCAAATTAAAGGCATCAGAGCAATGAGCACTTTATGGTAAATCAAATAAGCACCAACTATTGTTTTTGCTATTTGCGTGCTTAATAAACAAAATAATCAAAATTATGTTTACTTTAAAAGACATTTTTTAAAGAAGAACAAAAACAATGATTCCGATGCCCTAATAGCGTATATTATAACAAATCATACTGGTATTTTGGGCGCTCATATCCGAAAAATGAGATGTTGACAAGAAACACAATAAAACAAGGTATTTTTTCACGGTCCTTCGATTTGTCTGGTCTGGAATCACCGATATCTAATCCCTGTTTGTGCATCGCCATTGCCCCACATTGTATACAAGTAGTATGTTTTCCTTGTGTAAAATGTTTTGTTGATCGTACAGAAAGATCCAACTTTAATCCAATTTCCACGTTATCCAATTACACAAAATCTTTTTACATGACGCATTGGCGACGTAATATCCAATATATTTTATGTGCTTCCCGAAATCACGAGTATGGTAATATAAAGAGGGAGATAAACATACTATTCAATACATTGAAGCCCCGGCGGGGGCACTTCGGTATTTAGGGGGGGGGGGGGGGGGGGGGGGTGCATACGTTCGTTATCAAAATTAAAAAATACTCCTAAAGCACTGATTTCTGGCCAAAAAGCACCCTTATTTTAATAAAACGCTGATTTTTTCCACTAAATAAACACCCCTTCTTTTATCAAAACACTGACATTGGATGAACGGGAACACGTCAATAATCCTCTGCTTGTTTAGCGGCAGCAAACTCGGAAGCCCAGTCACTCGGCGTCAGAGCCGCGTATATTTTGTGGATTGTAAGGGGATTTCGACCCCCATACTTCGTACCTGGGTACAAAAAAGTACCCTTCTTTTACAAAATCGCGGACATGCGTAGGTCTTAAAAAAGGGCCCCTTCTTCCGCGAAATACGTAACGCAGGTGCGGCCCCCCTCTGTACCTGAGTGACCCCCCGGGATTGAAGCAACAGGTAATACTATAACATATGGTCAAAAATTGCTTTAACATAAATATAATACTAGTAGTAGATCATGATGAGAAAACGATTTTACTTTCATTTCGTTCTTGTGATAGTTTTGAAGCAACATATGTCTATATCAACCGTGTCCCTGTATAATGGACATTGTAATGCTGATACGATTTCCTATTTCGTGCAACGACCTGGATTTTCACTCTCGTTTCCAGACTCGTGCCTGTCAATTACAAAGCCCGGTTACAAAGCATATGCTACTGCATAATAGTAGTTACTGTAGCTCATTATAGATTAGGCAACTAGGTATTTATCGAAATTGTGTTTCACGTCAAATTTTGTCATATTAGGTTAACTCGTAACAAGCCACTGATCTCAGTAGGAGTTGTACGTACTATGGGCTCGATTGAGATGTGTCACGCCTGCGTATGCAGCCAAAAAACCCTATTGTTAATGTTATGACTAAAAGCAGTTTTAGAGAAAAATGCTCGAAATAGAAATGTGTGTCAAATCTAATCCTATAACCCCCTTTAAGATATTTGCTCATACATATTCTATCAAAAATTTAACTCATTAATGCACACTGCAGCCAGACAATTTTGATGAGATATTGGAGGAAAATGCAAAATTGTTTAAATATTGGAAGGAGAAATTGTATTCGAAATGTTGTCAACACATTTCGTTCAAATATTTGACTTCAAAAGCAAGATTGGAAAAATATTGGAAGGAGAAAGTGTATTCGGAATATTTTCCACAACCTTCCTTCAAATATTTGACTTCAAATTTATTATCAAAAGTGTCATAGATCCAATCGACAATTTCCGATGGATCAATGGAGCATGAATGGGTTGAAGGATTTTAGCATCCAGGTGGTACATTTCATTACGAGATCTAGACATGACTGGGTTAGTAACGCTTGCTTTTTGTAGCATTTAATATGTGGAGTATTTTTGAGGCTGATTACGCACGAGTACTTTCATATGGTAAGACAGATGGCTGTCGTCATTACATCTTGACATTCATGATTTCATTGCACAAAAATGCATTTTATTAATGAGTTTAAAAATTAAACGTGACAAAGTTTATTTGTCGCCTCCCTTGCGAGATTGTAGGAAACCACTCTATGAAAAAATCAAAAGAATTATACAGCTAAGAACAGACGTGAGCATTCAAAAGAACTCAAGAACCATGGCGCGAAAAATTACGCGAACGTGCATGTGAAAAATATATCAGTATGGTCTGTTCCCGGGAAGAACATATTTCACGGTACTTAGTTTTTTTTCAAATCCCACAACTGAAGCATATTTCCATTAAATTGACAGTGTTAAGTAGGTCGTCCCTCAAAATAAGAAGAGCCTATATCATATTAACCCTTTAGATGCTGAGGCTAATTTCGTCCAAAACACAGGGATGCAAAGATTTTCGAAAACTATCTAAACGTTGTCATGTTGGTATTCATTGGAAAGATCTCACTGAGTACTTTCAGATGAGTACCCATGTGCCAGGGTTTCAGTCATTATTCAGTTTGTTTGCATCATTTTGTATTGGCCAACATAGCCAAGTGGAGCATAAGGGTTAATGAGCGTAATATGGTACTAGATCTAGTATATTAGTCAGACCAAATTAACAATGCTTATTTTGTTACCAATAGAGCGCGATCGATAGAGTGCAATGTGAATGTTTTCATTTACATAAGCCACATTCCTCCTCACCCTATATTTGTTTTTCTAGGACACCCACAAGGCCAAAAAGCTACAATATTTGCTCTGTCTATAATGTGTGCACTTCCTGCCCTGATCTGGTTATGCATCCTAGACTTTAGTTACTGTAAATCCTGTTAGCTAATTTGCCAAAAATGTTTATTTGCTGATATTTACTTGATCCATTAATTAAGACCTACTATACAGTGGAATCCCTAGAAGTGAAAGACCTCGCTAGAGTGGATCCTTTTACCCCAAACAATTTCCCTTTATTCATCATATAATGCAGCCTCCACTAATGTGAACAATCCTCTAATGTGGACATTTTTATGGTCCAAACCCACTTTCCAACCCAACTTAAGAGGACACCCACATTCTTAGGCAGTCTTCAGGTTCTTGGTTGTCAAAATGTTTCTCAACAATCAATAATTGAAGAGCTTGGCAGCACCATAGCCTAGCAACTAGGCCTTACTGTATTTATTTATCATATTTGAGTCAATGCTCAAACCTATATAACGACATGGGACCTGTTAATTAATCATTTAGCTCCGACAATGGCCACATGATTAGGGGATTAATTTACACAGTTAGACCACTCCAGTATACCACAGTAACACCAATCTATATCATGATATGGAGTGACATTTCTGAATCTGGCCTAGGAGGCAGGTTAGCAGCATCACTGAGGGGATTAACCCTTGTGCTGCTGGTGGCTGATTTGGCCAATACAAAATAATGCAAAATACCTGAGAAATGACTGAACCCATGGCACATGGGTACTCATCGGCAAGTACTCAGCGAGAGCCTTCCAATCAATACCAACATGACAGAGTTTAGAAGGTTTTCAAAAGTCTTTGCCTTCATGTGCTTTGGATCATGGATAAAAGTAGCCGCCACATTGGAAGGGTTAAAATGATTGTTGTTACATCATTCTGCACCAGCTTTTGCTATACTCACAATTAGCTCTCTGAGGAGAGTCACAGTTCCAGCAATGTAGTATGATACATGTAGTCAATTGAATGTGCTTTTTAATTGCTTGGTGGTTCAGCCTTTGCCTCTGGCTGTTTTTAGAATGGTCAAAATTACATTTAGGCATCACTCAGGCCAAGTATAGAGCATTTGACCCAGAAGTAAACTCAGAGCTTGACCACCAGCATGACTGATAGGAGAAGGCATACCTGTCAACTCTACTGATTTGAGCAGTACTGATTTGAGCAGTACTGATTTCGCCTCCAAAATTGCTGACTACTGATTGAGCACCTGATTTGAAGAAATCTACTGATTAGCTACTGATTTTTCTGACTTTGAAAAATTCCCTATCTTTTTCTCAGCTAGTATTCATAGCCAATCCCTTACTTATTGGAATTATCACATAGCCATGTGTTGTTCTATGGGATTAAGTGCAATGTGGGCTAGCATTATCAGATAGCATCTCATGAAAAATCTACGATGACTGACAAGGAAAATTCACCCCCTCATAATAAACACAGGTATCTGTGTAAATCTGATGACAAGATCGCTTGAGAATATTCTTTGAAATATAATTGCCCACTCAGCTAAACTACTTACCTGACCCCTGGTGGCCAGGCTTGGAACTAAATAAAATGCCGCGAAAGAGGCCCCAAAAGTGAACCAGGTAAAATCTCCTGATTTTGGATAGTTGAATATTGACAAGTATGAAAAGTGTAGAGGTTAGTCTTGATCAGAACATATCTTTGCTTGAGGATTGTGAGAAATTTGAGTGCTATGCATGTCTTGTCAAAGTTTACCAAATGCTACCTCAGACAGGAAAAGACAAGACAGCCATGACCAGGTGGGCAGGATAGCTTTTAGAGTGGTTCCAGTCAAAGAGAGACCTCGATTGACAGAAATGAGGACTTCTAATTCATGTAAAAGCACCCACAGTGACTCCTTGGAAGTTTTCATTAGACTTTATTTAGTATCTAAAGGGTGGTTAGAATTTTAATGAAAGCAATACCACACAATAAATGTTTATAGTATAAACAAACCCTCAAAGGTTAACTAGTTAGGTGGGGCTGGTATACAAGAAGTTCAGTTAGCTTTATCTAAACTTAGCTTGGAAATAATTTTAGTCAGCCAATAGACTTAGACTGGGCTCCTCGTCCCTAAAGAGTTGACATTCCCTCCTGTGTTGACCAAGCAGTTGTGGTGTAGTACCAGGTATGGTAGATAGATGGCACTACCTGATCCTCCTATCTCTCGAGGTTATACTCAAACCGGATCCTCTATTCCCCTGGTGAGATAAGTGTGAACTACATTGGCCACTACGGCCACCTAGACTAGCCTTTGGTGCCAGGTAACAGAAAGAATACAAATGTCAGCCTAGAAATCTAGGCTACCAATAGACCTTATTTCAGCAATAATATACATTATACATTTTGAATTTTTTCAAAATCTGAAATAAAGCTTCGCACCTGAAAGTGGTTGGTTGGAAGGAAAAAAGGAAGGGATTGTTTTGCTTTGTTTTTATGTCACTTAGAACTGCTTAGGTCATATCATATAGAGATGGAAACGCAGAACTGGGAACTAACTCCCCTTTCTTTACCATAGATAACCCTTCACAATGCAGCGCATTTAAATAGCGACCAGGCCAACCCCCTTATGAGGATTCAGCAGAAACTTGATGAAAATGGTACACAAATAGAAAGGGTTGAACAAGGCAAATATAAACAAGAGTTGAGATTGTCGACTTCTGCTGGTGAGACTCTAAATATTTTTGTTCTGTTCTGGATTTTAGAAATTCGCTTCTTTTTGTCAATGATCAATTTATTTTCATGTTCTTTTGTTCACATGTTTTGGTGGTGTATGTGTATATGCAACTTCTGAAGGAATGAGTGAGGCCGGCCTGGCTCCTAAGATATGCATTAAAATACAGTGCTTCATCTGGTTGCCGTATGGTGGCAGTTATGTTGGTTTACAATAGTGATGTCTGCTCACTGCCGATGTCGAGCTGCTACGATATGTATTAACATAAATTGCTTCATCTGGCTGGCGTATGGTGGCGCCACATCAGCCGAGTTCAAAGGGAAACAAAGTAAGTCAGCAAAATTGCCCACTAGTCCACTGAATAATAAATTAATTTCCATATATCAAACTACCTATGCTAACCAGTAGGGCTGTCATTGATAACGCCCGTGTCAATGAATCGACAAAAAAAACTTAGCCATTATCGATATCGAAGAAGGCGCAGTATATCGATTCATATGCAAATTAGGTAAATAAACTATTTTTCAGGAAAACACAGCTTGAACAACACATAAACTCCCCACTACAACTGTGTGCGTCCATTCCATTTATCCTTGAATTCACACAGATGAATGTGTATGTGTTAGGGCTGTGATCAATAGGTCAAAAAATCACCCCACATGCAAAACTACAACCATTCCTCATAAGCACATTGCTGGTTTTTATTCATTTTGAATTTGATTCGCTAAATCAAATCGAAGTGGCGTATCGGTAATAATTTTGTAGATTATCTAATCGATAAATATTTCTTATCAATGACAGCCCTACTAACCAGAAGTCTACCATTTTAACTTAATAACCAAGTCGCCAGTAAATATCCTAGATTAGAGACTAACTCAGACATAGTAAGTGGCCGATGCTTGTCTCCTACGATATGCATACTGGGTTCAGAGGCAAACAAAGCAGCTCAGCAAAATTGATGGCTGGTCCACTGAATAATAAATTAATTTCCATATAGCGAACTAAAACAGAAGAATATACCATTTAAATTCCATAATCATTTAAATTCCATAATCAATAGTAGCCAGTGAATATACTAGATTAGAAACTAACTCAAACATTGCGAGCGTCACTGTAACTTGCGCCACTATACGGCAACTAGATAAAGCAATTCATGTTAATGCATATCATAGGAGCTGAGCATCAGCCACTTACAACCAGAACATCCCTTGGCCTTTTTAAATGTTAATAACCATTACAGACATGGAAACAATAACACATTTGTATAAAATATCCATATTCATTGTATTTCTATTCACTTGTCTTAAGAAATGTGATTAAACCCATTGGTATCAAAATATATCCACATCTCAGATTTCTACATCAATTTGTTGAGTACTTGAATGATCTTTAACAAGAGCTAATGAAAGTGAGCAAAAACATTTCAACATATGATTGAAATATAGTGATACTTTATTTTCTATAGATCTTACAATTTACCAATGTTATATTGAACAGCTAATAGTAGTACTTTGCTTTTAGAGTACTTCACGCATGATTTGGATGATGATATTAACCCATTAATGCTACAGCTGCCAAAAGCAGCTAGACAATTTTGATGAAGTCTTACAGACAAAATTAAGAATATATTAGAAAGAGTATTGACATTCAGAACATCACCAATAATTCTCATTCAAATATTTTGGGAAATTATTCTTAACTCTGTGAGGATATGAGTCACTGGCAACTTTCTCACATGTCCTGACCAGGATTTGAACGCATGCTGTGGTGAGAGACAGCAAGCAGGTAGTGGCAACACCTTAGACCACTCAGCCATTTGGGCACCTCAAAGCACTGCATGTCAGTAGAACAAGAAATAAAAGTAAAATATTTTCAAACGATATAGCAGTCATAAATGACTAATGTATTTATCATACAAGATGAACAACCTGACAGTGAAAATCAGTGTTAAATATAGTTTTCCATGAAAAGAAATAAGGCGCTTCCCATTGCTTAGATTTTATATTAGTTTATTCAACCATGTCTGCTTTTATCACTTTCACTACATTCACTAAGAATTTCCACTTTCAATTTTTTGCAATAAAAGTTCCATTTGATTTTTCATGATTGGTTGACCTTTGAAGTTTTTCTTGCACATCTTCATATGTTTTTGCTTCTTTTTTGAGTGATATTTAGCCAGTGCTTGTTCCCTTTCCTGCTTCTGTTTAAGAATCTCCTACAAATAATAAAGAAAACACAGGGAGTTAAGTTATGACTTATAATACTATTAGACTAATAGTACTAGGGCTGCACACCGGAAACCGGTTGCAGACCGTAACCGATCATTAAGCTGCCTAATGATAATGATAACCGTCCCAAAAAAAAACGGTTTCAAAAACCGATAAAGCAGCTATGAGGAAACTGCCTTACCTTACTGTTGACATCGCTCCGAGCACTTCCTAAGCCGTGATTCAATGAAACAGCGGCTCGGCATTGGCATCAATACTTTCGTATTTAATTCTTAATGGATAATTCCTTCAAATTTAATATTCTATGGCAAAATAAAACTCATAATAATCAAATATATGATTCTGTTTTATTCAAAGAATTTGAAATCATATTTCATGGAAAAAAAACAACAGGTTTTGAATACGAAAGATTGGCTATTTTTCAGAAGTTCGTCCCACGCGGTATCGTTAAAAAAACGTTAAGAAACCGTATCGTTTCAAAGTTATCAGTATCATATCAAATCGTTAATTCTTAACGGTGTGCAGCCCTAAATAGTACACTTTTTGGCAAGTATATGGTCAAAACGGATATACATATTCAGAAAAATCAATCTCAGATGACACATTTAGTCATTAACTAGATCAAAAGGTATCAGAATTCAGAAATTTAAGTCTGTTTTACAATGATTTGGATAAAGATACTTTTCCAACTGAAATTTCTTTTCTAGTGGTTACTATGGATCACATTTTCAAGAAAACGAAAACAACTTTATATGGTTTCAAATATTCAAATGATTAGTAGAAACAGTTTCTATGAATGCTAATACATGTATATAGAAGGTATGGGCTGTATGTATATTATGATGCTAGCATTATTGCGTCATCAGATATAACAACCGTATCTCCCCAATGCATTTCAATCATCCCTACTGCAAGGTTTCTAAGCAGTACATAGATTATGAATTAACCTAAAGATTTGAGATTTACTTCGCTTTTGAAAATACATCAAGTAGTAGCAGGCACATCTGTACATGTCTCTGGTTGTAGGTCAATGTATACAGATATTTACAAATAAAGGATGTTAGAAATAGTAAACAAACCTGTGTTTTTTCCTCCTCTACCTGCCGTCTTTCCTGAAACTCTCTTTGTGCTTTTTGTAACGTGGAAGTATCTCTCTTCTGATTTTTCCTAGAATAAAGAAAAGTTATGTGTCAAAAACTAATTAAAACCTATGGCTAATAACTTATCAACTATAGACATATTGATGACATGAAGGGCCAGCCGTGATGGTCGTGTGGTGTAAGGCATTGCCACTGACTGCTAATGCTAGCTGTCTCTCTTAAGTCCTGGTCCGGGCATGTAAAAAAGGTGCCAGCGACATGGTATTTCGGTTTCCTCCACCACTCACAACTGGCTAGCCACGACTTATCTGCAATATGGCGAAAAAGTGACGGAATTAAAAATTCACAATTCAATAATAAATTCATGTCCTGAAACTACTACTGTGCTTACCTAAGGGGTCACATGTTACTTATCGAACTAGGGACCAGCCATGCTTTTTGCGGTAATTTAGGTTGCTAGTTTTAATTATTTTTCTAGTACGTTATATTTTGTATTTAACAGTCAATGAAAGCTGGCTAGTCACAACTAAGCCTCAATAATACAATTTGGAAGAAAAAGAGACAATAGACAATTATAAATTCAAGAAAATAAATACATACATATACGGTACTAATAAGCTGAACAGTGACTTTCATAGCTAAAGCTTTACACAGTGATATTTGCCAAATACTTTGAAGTTTTCCTTTCAAATCAAATATTATTAAGGAATGCTTTTACAAAATATACCCACCATGGCTGTGTGTCACTGCTTTCTGCCTCATCTTCCTCATAAGAGATAGGTGGCTTAGCTTGCATGGATTTCCTCTCATTCTTGAGGATTTTTCTGTATTCGTTCATAACTTTTCTCTTTCTTTTGTCTGCAAAACCTTGCCCTATGAAAAGAAAAATCATAGACTGATTCAAGACAATATTCAATAGCAAAGCAAGCCAAGGTTTTCATCCAGAAAAAATGTTCTTTCACATTCTCATATTCACATCATTAGCATTAGTTAATATACACAACTTAATGAAATATGTATGTGCTCATGCTCAACAACAGCATCAAAATATCTTGCCCCCAACCCTATAGTGGTAAAATCTTTAGGTTGTTGCCAAACCCTGAATATAATATTATATAGATTTTTCTTCACAAAATCAACATAATACAAGGATGCATATAATACTCAGTAAGAAAAACATGATTCAAAATTGGTGACTACGCTCTAAATGCATTTCAATGCTTTATTTCAGACACAGATGGTGCATATACAAAGGTATTGATAAGACAAGAATATGTTAAGGGAAGTCCCCCTGTGTTTCCCCACACCACTATCAAAATAATATTCTCCCACTATTCTTAGAATATTGAAAGTTGTGCAGATGGTTCAATACTACATGTACATAGATATTCTGTTCAACTGATTTAGCCTGCCGCCCTTGAAAGACACTTAATTATTAAAATAGAAATGAATTATTTTCAGACTATGTTGTGTATTGAATGATGAAACCTCTAGGGTTGTGTACCAGTGTGTTGGGACTAAAAAACATTAAAAGAAGTATTTCTCTTTTGACAACTGTTTATACACACACTGTAATCAGAAAGTCAATAAACTATAGTTACCCAGGGGAAGGTTTTTTAGTAAACATCACATTGATTCCTCATAAGAAATGTTTAGAACATGTCAAATTAACATCTAAATACTTATCGATAGATAAATCAGTGTCTGTAATTGTTGTTCATGGTCAACTCCCTAAGGCGGACCTACGGGATACTTCCATCTCTCCCAGCCTAGGCCATCATCATCCCTACGCCTTCTGTCTCTCCAAGAGATCAGAGTAATGGCTGAGTAACTGCCCGGGAGACGACCACTAACCAGGGGGCGGGGAGGGGAGTGCCACCTTTAGATCACAGGACATTTAGAGATCTGGGAAGTTTCGGAAAGGGCATTGGTTAGTAAGTACAATTAACAGTTACACAGAGAGAAACTTATATAGTCCATAGTACTCCATACCAGGGACTTAGCCAGGATTTTCATAACAGGGTGTCCAAATAGGGATTTCAAGAAGTGAGGGTGTCCAAAATCCCTACACTGATTATGTACACATTAACAAATCAAGTAATTATATGCTTAATTCTTCAAGGAATGTCTTAGTTATCATTTTGAAGTTAAAACTTTTT
Organism: Maea johnstoni; assembly: GCA_963942565.1. Taxonomy (NCBI): domain Eukaryota; kingdom Metazoa; phylum Annelida; class Polychaeta; order Spionida; family Magelonidae; genus Maea; species Maea johnstoni. The sequence goes on along the minus strand of OZ012693.1, from coordinate 27,007,896 downwards.
AGAAATTGTACTAGGAATTAGTATTTATGAAAAACACATGTATACCAAAATCTAGGGTGTCTTTTTACCTAAAATCAGGTATTTTTCATGAACCAGGGAGTCCAAAAGACACCCTGCTGGCTAAGAACCTGCTCCATACCAGTGACCTGTAATACATCTCTGTCCATACTCATGATACTTAACAGTACTCTCCTTCCCTAGATCGAGCCACTCTATCGTCAGGTATGGCTCTGTTTACATACTGAGATTGATAGGCCATACGCACGATAGAGAAAGCCCCATACAAAACTTTTCCACTGCGCCCAAAAAACTGGGCGATCACATTTCTAGGCCAGTCTGGCCACCCAAACCAACTGAATTCGTTACCTACCTTGTAAATTAACGTTGTGACGCTTTTACAGCACTCAAATCCGCCCAGTGTGAGAGAAATGAGAGCTTTTTGACTGGAAGCGATAATTTTCAACGAGTTTGTTCCGCCATTTAATCCAAGGCACGACTAGTCGCGCAGCATTATCCATCATTTCCCATATCAAACCTATCACCCTTTCACACTTGTGCTGCTCGCCCAGTTTTTTGGGCGCAGTGGAAAAGTTTTGTATGGGGCTTTCTCTATCGTGGGTATGGCCTATCAATCTCAGTATGTAAACAGAGCCATACCTGACGATAGAGTGGCTCGATCTATCTCCTTCCCCTTCAGGCTTCACCCATTATGCAGTGTGAACTGTAATTATGAGCTTTTTGTCCTTCCCTTTTAAACATTCTATTTGTAAACTCCTTATCCCACTACTCTAGCTAGGACTCCTGATGTCTCCCCTTAACCTTAGAGCATCTAAAAACTATATGCCAATGCATATTACCATAATCATGACATAGTCATGATAGTGCCCATCATCTGATCATCATGCCATGAATTTGACTCAGAGTCAGAAGACAGAAAATGCCATGCTGGATAGGATTTGACACTCTGATAAATGTTCCTGATTACCTTCTGATTGATTTCCAACATATTTATTATACTTCTGTTTGAATTTATTCTTATCGCCCTTGACTCCTATTCGATTGGACGAAAAATCGCGTCGTTTATGAGACTTCTTATGGGAAAGTTTGTCCTGCGATGACATGTTGTTGGATCTGGTATTATATCTGAATTATAGATGGCGCTTCCTAACTTCCAATTTTTAAGTTTTAATTTGAATGTTAAGTAATTTTCATACCCATGAGGTTTTGTTCCTTTAAATGAGCCGAATTTAAAAAGTATACACATAATAGTCCAAAAGATGTGAAAACTTTAGATCTCGAAATCACGAGAACGAAAGTGTGTGGGCGAACGAGATCATTACGGCGGCCATATTGGCGGAAGAAATGTCAAACAACTGAAAATTGAACACAAAATTCGTCATTTCTTTGTTTAGGAAACATCATTACTCTTCTGGTGGTGTTTAACTTGTACGTAAGGAAACACTTCATTTGATGACCCTATTTGATCTATATATTTAGTCGGATGAAGGGAAAACATTAGATGTAACGCGGGTGACGTCGCGGTTTGGCAGGTTTTATTTGATTTCTGTTCCGGAAGTCGGGTGGTTTCTTATCATAAGTTGAACGTCATGGATATGCAATCAGGCGAATCAATTGCAATTAGATGTTTACCTTTTAATTATCCTTTTATTATTTACCTTGTGATTAATGATCCCCCTTGAGAAAACGGTAGCTTAAGACTTGCGGAATGTGGATGCAGGGACTTCCATTTCCAGAAAGTTGACCTTGCACTTTATGCTTGAGAATGAGAGTTGAGTGCAATTGACCAGATTGACGGTAATTGCCAAATTGGAAAAGAGTACTCGGCAGGTGCTTCCTATGGAATTGTTCCAACCAAATCGTCATCAATGTCACCTGGGCTTGGGCAGCACCCTTTATGAATTGTTCTTTTGAATAGTTCAATAAGTGTTTTGGACTTCCCATCATTTGGGAATTGTGACAGCATAGCCATAGAGCAGATGAGCTACAACGTCCTTGACAATTTGCGATGGTTCAAACCCTTTATTGAATGCAGGAAAGGGTATCTATGTTTGTATGAAGGGAGGGGATGGACCTGATGCAGGGAACATGATTGATTGGTAGTGTGGGATGATAGGGAACACATGACATTGGGAGACGAAAGGCCTGGACCCAACCACCCTCATAAAAAAGTACTGTTTAGAGTTCAGATTTCAGCTCCTGATTTCAAGAAACCCTGATCACCCATGATGCCAAATTATTTTGGCATATGTATATATTGCTCTTCACAATAGACTCCCGGTATAGTGAGATGCATGGGCCTCCTAGTTATACAGTATCCTAGATTTATGATTTCAATTTGCTTAAATTGATTTACTTAAAATCAACTAAGAATGTAGGAATTATATATTTATTTGATAAATGTCATTTCCCAGAATAGAATCCTCCTATTGATAATTTCTTATAACTTGTGTAAAACTTAATAAGTTGATACTGTTATGTAATGAACTCATGTAATGAAAATGAATTGTTAAATTTCTCTTCCCATCATTATCCTTTTCCAACTTTTTTCTGTTGGAATGTGTTCATGACATAGTCAAATCTAGTCTCAATTATTATGAAACCCTTTCTTTGTTACAATACAACAACAGTATAATTTCCCTAATAAATGATTAGTGCCCCCTTCAGAAAACAAAACAAAAAATAAATCATTGCTTAAAAATAAAAAAGTTACAATATTGATGAAAATAAAAATGAAAAGCAAATGTTAATTTGAAAATTCAACCTATGAAATGAACCGTCCTCTACTGTGCTGCGCCTTTCACCTGTCCATCTCTTAAGTTTGTCATAAGTGAATTGAATGACACCCATTTATGATAAAAAAATAGCTGCTCATGAATTTATGATGTATGAACTTTAATTAACTATATTTTTTGCTGAAATTTTGGCAACTTTTGGTTTAGTGAGAAGTACTTTCTAAATTTTGAAATGCAAAAAAAGTTTTGAAAGCAGATATTACATCATGGCGCAGAAGACTTAAGAAAATCAAGCCTTAAAGAAAAAAAAATAAGGTAAGTTTTTCTTCCTTTCTCCTTTTTATGAATTGAAAAATTGAGTGTTATGCATAATGTTATAACAGTATAACATGATTATAAGTCTAGTGTTGGAAAGTTTTTTTTTCTTGATAATTAGATTTACTGGTGAAAACAATTTGAAATAGAAGACCTGCCATGTCTTATGTTTGTGATTAGAACCAAACTTCATGAGTGCAGGGGCTTAGCCGCAATGCGTCCAGCGTGTCATTTGGACACGCAGAACACTGTTTTTTGACAGTTTGGACACCCAAAAGTTTATGTCAGAATTTGCTGAAGATGACTTTTCTTAGAAGATAGAAGATGTAGAAGCTGTGGTGTCACTTTTATAAGACACACAAAGCAGTATCTGGCCTAAAAAAGCAAAATCTGTAAAGGTATAGGGTCTATCTTATTAGTAGTATGTATTTTGTACCACACTTTGGACACGCAAAAGTCTATGAAACCTCTATTTGGACACCCTGTTTCCAAATATCGGCTAAGACCCTGCATGAGTGTATTTATTAATCCTGATTTGGAGAATATTCCATATTAAGTGAAGGAACCTTAAAATGCTTTTGACAAAATGACCCAATTTTCCAGGGACCTATCTACTTATGTCTTATGGGGATTAACTTGCCATATTGGGAAAGTAGATAACAATATTTTACTCACCCTTGGAACTTCAATTTAACTTGGCCAACATAAAATTATGTCTAAATTGTCAAACTTGTACCTTGAATATTGTAATAAGTATTAAAGGCATATTCAGATTCTCAATCTTCGAAGGCTTTGGTAATTATGTCATTTTCATTTCTAAAGGCCTTAAGATGGTTCATGATATCCTGCTACCCTACCTACTTTGGTTTGGACTTTGGAGTGGCATATTCTCAAAGTTTTTATAGGCTGTCCTTCCAAAATGTAAATATGTTAGATATTTGAGTTGAAAGGGAACATTATAAACTGTATACAGGTGAACTTGGATATGACGGACCACTGTACGACGGACTTTTGGCTATGACGGACGATATGCTTGGTCCCAGTCCCATGCATATTAACTATGTGTATTTTACCATGCATAGGACGGATTCCGTATGACGGAACTCGGCTACCACGGACCAATATCACGGCACACACGATGCTATTTACTATGTAATTAGCATTGTGTATGACGGACAAACATGTTTCTAGCAGTCGGCTTATTCTCGCCGAGACTAACACATGTGCTGAGTTACGTTCGGCCAGACAGAACTCAGTTCACATTGTCTGGTATTTCTCAGCAGACAAATAAATGTATAATAAAAATCCAGCCAGGCATATTCTTTCGCTGTTTGGACTTTATTTATAGATCAACTGAGGTCCCCAATGCAATTAGATACACAATTGCATATGACGGACTAAGTCCATCATATGCATATGACGGATTTTGCATATGACGGACCAATTTTCCTGGTCCCACTGAGTCCGTCATATCCAAGTTCACCTGTAAAATGTTTTCACTTGACCGACAGCCATGTTAACTTATGTTGGTGATTGTATTCATAGAAGAACAAACATGTATATTTATCAAAATTTTCAATTTTTCGTTTCAGAAGTAAATTAGAGGGTGATATGAATATGCAGAGAGAGAAGGAATGTTAACAGCTGTTGCTGTCCTGTAAGTCAACTCGATACAGACAAAAGGCTGAAGTTGTGGTGTTTTGTCTGGCTCAGAGAGGAACAGCTGAAGACCTGCAAGCAACTCCCTACATTGCAGTTTGATTTTATATTTGATCCAGGAACACAGCTTGGTACACAAAGAAATAACATAATGGCATCCCAGGGAGATGACTGTTATTTCTACTACTACTCAAGCTGTAGCAAGGTAGGAATTCATGATTTTCATGCCATTGAAATTTAAATATCCTAGATATCTATCATGAAGCAGTGAAATGTTGATTTTATTATACATTTCACGGTAACTGGTCATTAAATGTTGGGATGTTACTTCTACTTGAATTAATTTAAAGACATCAATTTTGTCATTACATATGTACCTATTTGTCTTTTGCATGCCATGCACTTGTGTAGGGAAATCTAAGTAAAAGTTCACAATTTTTAGCGCCTAGAATTTGTAGTTTTGAAGGACAATAAAAAGTTAAAATGCAATTCGATAAGCCTGGACTGTACATTGCTTTATGATAACCTATGTTATAATTAGTGATGAAACAGTTGACTCTCTTGATAATTTTCGCTGCAATAATGTGTTAGGAAAAAACTCAGTTATAAACATATACATATTGTAATGTCTGGAGATGTATAGAAAGCTTCATTCATGAATATGTTACCAGCTGTTCTAAAGCTCTTTTAGTCAGACCTGATTTGTTCATGCAACAAAAATGGACCAGCAAGGATAACCGATAGTCATTTATGAAAATTCAAAAAGTACTCACCACTGCTAATGGTGAGTGGTGTATCACTCATTCAAACAAGTGAACCAACCCATAGCTAACCATGCTTTTCCATCCTTCAGGGGGACAGTTGCCCTTACCGTCACTGCGAAGCTGCGCTAGGGAATGAGCTTGTTTGTGGTCTATGGAAAGAGGGAAGATGTTTTCGCCAAGTTTGCTCATACAGGCACATGGAAATTCAGGTAATTCACGTCTTATTGCTTTTAAAAGATGTATTTACCTGAAGGACTTCATTTTTATCAGCTCATTTTCATTCCTTTGAAGACAAACCATAAGCAAAAAGATTTATACATGTAGTGGGTCTATGTTTCATTAAAACTAAATGCAAATCATGATCTGCTAATGACCTGTTTGAAAAAAAATGTTTTAATCATATCATAGCATGCAACATTTCTGTATTTTATCCTGAAATTTAAAAAAATGCTGTAGAACCTATGTGTGCATGATTTGGACTACCACCAGGAAATATAGAATAACCCCGACTTCCCCTAAATTGTTATTATTGCTATCTATCTTTTATTAAGAATTGTAAGAAAATATACTTATTGAAAGTATAAAAGTACATCTGGTTCAAGGCTTCAGGTTAAGTTTTGTTGGAGACAACTTGCATGATGAAAACCAGCAGCGAGCTGAAGCCGGTTTAGAATTTTCCCTGCTTATTTGATCTTGATTTAAATGTGAAAGTTTTATTTTTGCAGAAGGATCGCACTTCTATGCCTTGTTACTGGGAGAGCCAACCAGGCGGGTGTCGCAAACCACATTGTGCCTTCATGCATATAGGAAGACAGAATATTGCACCAGATCCAATTCTACCTGCAAGTGAGTATACATAGCAAGTATGGTAGCTTGAACCCCCTGCAATACAAACCGTTTGTATTGTAGCCCTCAGCTGCAATACAAACAGTTTGTATTGCATACTTGACAATACAAACGGTTTAACATTGCAGGAGGCTAGGGGGTTCAAGTTACCATATTTGCGTATACATGCGTCTAGATACTCCCTCATATATCATGTACCTCTTATGTGCTGACTAAAAAAAAGATTTTCAAATATTTTGCAAAGAAGGGTTTAGTTTAGTCAGGCCTTTATGGTATAAACCATGGTAAGCAATGAAAAAAAGGTAGTCAGTTTGAATAGTGTTCATTCTTGGAGACAAAAATGATACTATTCTGAACTCAGGAATTCCAAATGACTTCACAGAATATTTGAAAATGAATAGTTGGTTGTATACTGATTTAACTGTTTTCCTACAAGATTCCTATTGATAACCCTGTTCAATTAAGTATCGTGAAAATATTTAGGATGTTTTCAGGCACTACCAGGAAATGAATGGAATAACCCTTTAAATGCTATGGCTACTTTCATCCATAGCACAAGGATGTAAATTTGCAAAGACTTTTGAAAACCATCTAAACCCTGTCATGTTGGTATTCATTAGATAGCCCTTACAGTACTCTCAGCTGGTTGCCCATATGCCAGGGTTTCAGTCATGCTTCAGGTTTTTTGCATTCTTTTGTATTGGCAAAGTTAGCCACCAGCAGCATAAGGGTCAAGTATGCTTAATACTGTGTGACATTCAGTTACAATTTGTAATTTTAATCTTCCAGGACCTACTCCTGCACCGGTGGAGAAAGTTGAGGAGCCTCCTGCGCCGGCCCCTGATGCCCTCACTGCTAGGCTGGCACTGGAGACGGAAGTGGAGACCCACAGTCCCACAGTGGAACCAGTGGTTTTCAACCCCTTTGAAGAGGGTAAGGAAATATATTGTCATAGTATTAGCCATCGGGGCACCCAAAACCCTCTAAAATCACCCCGCAGGACACCCAAATGTTTTTGTGAGAAATTTCTTGAAATATCCCTTTCAAGCATATGCATGTACTTGAAGTTTTTCCACCTCAATATAATTTCCTCCAGACGAGGTTGTTATCTTTAATATTGTATAAATTGTATCTGCACCACAAGGCAAACATTCCATCCAATCAGTGCTGTGGAATTCCTTACCATACTAGCAACGCATTCACAATCTTCAAATTAATGTAAAGTGGCAATTTTGACTGCCACTAAGTTGGCAAGGTGAATTTTTTCCTGTCAAACAAAAGACGTTCTTGCTCAAACTTTTGAGCAGTTCTTTAAGTGAATGATGGGCCCTGCATAGTTCATTTTTCTTGCTGTAATTGTATCCCAAATTTACTACTTTGTATTTCAGAGTCTGATCAGGAGAGCACATGCAGTACGCCACAAAAATATCCTCCTGCTTCTCACAAAGAATTCCGCGCTGAGCGACCGAAAGTAATCAAGACCAAGAAGTTTGAATCAGGTTTGGATAAAAGAAATAAATGTTACTTGATTTTGTTAGTGAAAGATCTCACTTTTAATTCCACTGAACAGTCAAATATTTTTAAGCTGTATTAAATTTCCTATTACAAATGACCTTTATTCACAGCAGACTCCACCAAATATAGTAGTCCTTTGGCTTTTTAATGCACTTCCCTATTGCATCCTTCCTAGTGATTCTTAAGAAGATGTTTTAGTTAAATTGATACTTGTTTTATTTAATTAAGGCCATTCCAATTTAATTACTTGTCTAACGAGCTTTTTGTGGACAAAAAATACTCAAAAAAAATAATAATAAAAGTTGACTTTGGTGTCTTACGGACGAAAGTGGTTTGGAGATTTTCTGTCAGACTCCAAAAAAAAAGAAAAAAAAGTGCAAGTTTTAAGAATATTCATTCTAAGGGTGATTCAATCAACTACAGGGATTTATCAATGCTGTAGCAGGGCCTCAGATTTGAGGATGTATATCTCCCAGCCTTCAGGTTACAGGATAAATTGATTTTATTTAAGTTTAGAATAGGCTGTTACAATCATCTCACTACCAGTCCTAGTCGGCAGACTCTAAAAAAAGATAAAAATTAAACAAAAACAAACACATTTTTCAACTTTTTTTTTTATTCCAAAATGGCTAATTTCCAGACTCTGGAGCTCGTAAGTCAAGTAATTAAATTGGAGTGGCCTAAGTGAACTATAAATGTAATACTGAATTTCTTTTGTAAATCCGACAAGCTGAGTTTCTTGACAAATTAAACAAAGCACTTTATTGCTGGCAGAGATAATGATAAAATCACTAAATATTTTATTATTTTGATTTATCATTCCACACAATCATGTCATTCAGCCCATTGCCCTCACACTAATATTAAATGTGGAACTCATGCAGAGGTCTATTTCAGGCATAATAAGGTGATTGATATATGAGTATTGTACTTTGCAGAGCAAAGCATGGACATGAATTTAGGAATAAGAAGTCTTGAAGAGATCAGAAAGGAGAAAATAGCCAGGTCTCTGGAGCAGATGGAGTTCTCTGTGAAAGAGGAAGAAAATACAGGTATGTTAGTCACCTTTCTATTGATGCTTGGACAGTTATCTGTTTCACAACTGCATGGGAGAATCTTTATTGGGAGGAAATTACAGGTATATTAAATTATTAGTATATTATTTCAGTTGATGCATGTACAGTTGATGTAGATTATTGAATTAGAGTAAGTGCAGGTTAATGTTTACATTTTTGTTATTCACTCATTGTGGAACAAATGCTTTTGTTACTAGTTACCAGATACAAGGTTTTGGTTGATGTACATATCTCTCAGAGTTTTTTCCTTTGTAATGGGAAAATAGGGTCCCATCCTTGTCAAACGAATGTAAATTTAGGCCTCCCACCGATTCTACATGTACATATGGTACCAATACCTTAGACATCCCAAAATACTGATAAAATTTGGTCTCCATACAATTTCATAGGGTATTTAGTTGCATGCCTCTTAGTCCCTCCTAGACAATGAAAGTTTCTTTGAACTTTTCCTTCTCTATTGCAGAAGATAGTAGTCCTGTGGAGTCATTCAGTATCGCCAAATTGCGCCAGCGCAAGGCTGAGCGGGAGGCTCGGGAAGCTGCTCAGAAAGCAGCTAGCATCGCAAGCATGGGTGGGAGAGTTGCCAAACATGAACCAGGTACAGTATAGTGAACATTTCTTTCATTTTGTCACAGAACAGTAATTCTTTCTCATTTTATTTCGTCGTTTTTTATTAAGCCCTATGGACCTCTGCGCCGAAGATTCTCTCAAAAATATTGTTTTTTGACTTGTGCCAACACTGGTTACCTCTGTAGTAATTACTAATTAGTGCAGATGGTTAACCAGATAACTAAGAGGGAAACGAGATCTAGAGATTAATTTTTAAAACCCTTTAATTAGAAAGACAGGCCTTTGCATGTTCTATTACTAAAAACTTCTGTGATATGAAATACCGTTGAGAATCATTGTTTTGTACCTACTCTACAGTTTTTGTTCTGTAACAGGTTCTTTTTCTGTTCTTCAGTCACTGCTGCACAAAGAGGAGGAAGAAGGTTCATCGTTACTGAAGATGGTAAGATATCTCAGTACTTGTGAAATGTTTACATTTAAGTGAGTGTTGTATGCTGATATAGGGTTATTTGCATAACATGTTTTTCTTGCACAATTGGAAAGGGCAAGCAGTTAGGAAATCTTTAACAATTTCTTTGATTGTTAACATTTGTTGAATAAGAAAAGTTTAGTAGTATTACACTTAAGGCCTCATATATCACATTTTAACTTGAGTGGTAATTGTCTGAATATTTGTAACGTTACACAACCTTTTGAAGAAATGGTAGAAAGGAATTAAGTGCACCATTATTTTGGACATGTGATGATAAATATTAAACTTAATGTGTTCTTCCGCAATACCCAATGACGGCCTATATTGGTATTTGTTTAGGGCCGTGCAATGTGGTTTTCATGCTCCGAGGCAAGAGGCCTAGAAACCAATCGGCTCGAGGCCTGTCACGGTTAGCTCTCCTGAGAAAAACAGGTTTGTCTTGAACTCAGAAGAATTATCTCCTGAAAAATTCTAATCCCATCTATCCAGCTTTATCTTGAAACCCTGGATCCATACCTTTTGTGCATTTTGTCATCTTATTTCTACTGAATTACTTGCTATTCATTTGATATCATGCTTTGGTGGGTGGGATTTTGGCAATTGGATTGTCCTTGTTTTTTGCCTGTATCTTTATATCTTTAATTCATATTAGAACTAGTTCAATTGGAGAAATACGAGAACATGGTCAATTGATCTTAACATCCAATTTAATCTTGGGCTTTAGCTTTGCCAATGTGGAGGAAATTAAATTGAATCGTGAAGGTCTGTTAATGGCCCCTGAAATTTACTTACCTCATTCAGACCTCTACATGGAATTCTCAAAGCACCTGAGTGACTTTTGTAAAAATCATAATTGATATTTTTGTTGAATTTTTATGATTAATCTTCTGGTACTGGTTTGACAACTTATTTTCTCCATTTCTGCTTGTCTGCTTTTAAGGCTACAGTTGTTAGTATTTCATTGGTCCAGCTTGCTTCTTTGCAATGCCTATATGACCCATTAACTGTGCATCTTGCAATAATAATATAAATTGAGCTTTTCATTTGCCATGCCATAATTTAGAGCTATTCAAATCGCTTTTATTGTGAATGATGTTTTTGTGCAGAAGGCTTGCACTTTGAGTACATACCCAATAGACTACTTTTTTTGCAAAGACAAAGACCGCTGTTTTTTCTGCTGAATCTGTAGGTTAATTGTCTCTATTTATGTCTTTGTAGAAGGAGTTAAGCAAAAGTATGTGAGGACTCCTGTTGCGTTTGACACCAAAGACACATCCGCTATAGAGCAGGAATCAGGGTTAGATACTATCAGGCATAAGCTTGAAACGAGAATCAAACAAGAATCGGGGATAAGACTTAAACAGGGGCCAGGTCTTAGAACTAAACAAGAACCTGACGCAGGAACTAAGCAAGAACACAGAAAGAGAATCAAACTAGAACGTGAGACAGAAATCGAACAGGAATCTGAGATGCAGATTGAACGGGAACTTGGGACAAGAATCAAACCAGAACCTAGGCTGAGACTTAAACAGGAACCTTCTGTGGAATTTAATGTCATTGGCCTTTCCAAAATCAAACACGAACAAGGGAAGGATGGTGTGGAGCAATCTGATGTGACGGATGTAAAGAAAGAGAATGAAGGTAGGCATCAAAGTATGTAAGAATTAGCTGAACTATTTGCTGTTCATGTTAGTATTTGCAGAATGTACACATAAGGCAAGATGAACATTTAAAGATCTTCATGACTACTTTCCAACTTGTCAGAGATTACTCTCATCGCAAGTGCTCTGGTCAAGATAAAATGGCAAAAATTGAGTTAGAGAAATTAAAATCCCAATCTTTAGAATTTAAATTTTGTGCTCATTATTTTCATATTCAAACCATCCATCCTTAATGAAACACTATAAGGACTGGCTTAGGGCTGCATACCGCTAAGGGTGAAGCGGTACGGTACCATAACCGGTATCGTCGAAACGATACGGTATTTTATCGGTACTGCTATCGGTATCTTGAACTACGCTAAGTACACACTTAGCGTAGTTCCTGACATAAATCTAAAACGTATACTTGTCTGTCAGGTATTTTAATTCCATCATGTGAAAACTAAACAGTCGTACTTACTGCAGCCGAACTTGTTAGATCCATATTCTGCTCATTCGTGCTTGAAGGTACGATATAGCGGCAAAGCCAGCACCATCGCCGCTACCATCAGTGCCGTGATTCTCATCGCTACCGCATAGTGGCGCTGTACATCCCTACAGCAGCGCCACTACGCGGTAACAAAAAGTATCACAACAGCAATGGCAGCGGCGACGGCACCAGGTTCGCCGCTATATCGTAACTTCCAAGTTAACAAGTTCAGCAACTGTAAGTATAACTTTTTACTGAATTATTTTGTAGTATTGAATGTTTGACATGGGTTTGTGTTTTGCAAAATACCGATAAGCATACCGTTAAATATTGAAACGAGTATTCACCAGTATTTTGCGAGACGGTATTCGGTACAGTGCTGGTACCGGGTACCGGTGTACAGCCCTAGACTGGCTATTTTGGATATATCTTTGCAACTAAAGCAAGGAGAGATTTCAAATAGGTTTATTAAGAACAAAGTGTCCTAAAATAAGCCCATAAAGGACTTAAATGGGCAAAATGAGACATATAACCTATGATTGTTATAGCAATAAATCCATGCAATATCAGAGTCACACAAGCACTGTACTTTAACTCTTCAATCATTTCATGCAAAAAAGACTCGAGGTACTACCCATTTGCTTCAAAAGGGGAAGTTGTCTTTCTCAGTGTACATTGTAAGTTGATGCATGATTTCCTTCGCTGTTTTCAGGTTTGCGGGGAGGAGTCAAGGTGAAGTCTTTGGAGGAGATTCGGCGGGAGAAGGCCCTGAGAAGCATGCAGAGAATGAGGGCAGCACAGAAAGCTGAGGACAGTAAGGAGCTAGAGCAAGCCATACCAGGTACAGTACAACTGAGACATCTTTAGATACAGAACACTTCTTGTGGCCCGTAATATTATTGTATTAGCTACTATATCATAAAACCCATTCATGCCCGTAGCACCCAACCTGAAACAGGGCGGATAGTTTTAGTGTTAAATCCCTGTTAGAAAATATTTTTGGAAAATATCTGAAGGAAAAATGTTCATCAGAATTCCCCACAACTATCCTTTTATTTTAGTCTATTAATAGCTTATCTGAAGCTGCTTAGTACTCCCTTGTCATTAGCAGCTACCTTACTGCTAATAACAAGTATGTACCAAGCTGCTGAGATAAGCTATTGATAGTCTAAAATGGCCACTGCCCATACCTGCATTTCTTGTGTGTTAGGATGTCTTTAAACAGCAATATAATTCTTGTATGAAAGATGGCAGTGGTAAGAATGTCGGTTTAAGTAGAGAATATTCTGAGGAACTATTTGGGCCTTTGTTTTATTCATGGTGTAATTGTCCTTAACAAAGGCTGGCTATTTCATTTGGAATAGTTTGATTTCCTGATTTACCATTTTATTTACTGTTTCATCTATTCCTGTTTCAGCCAAGAAAGTCTCTGAAGCGCCTGTCCCAAGCCGATCGTCTATTCGTAAGATCCGCATCACGCCCTCTACTGGGCCACTGGAGAACTTCACCGTCAAACCAATCACTGCCCCGAGTAAGGACCGTGAACCTCCTGCCTCTCCCCCAGACCGGTCCTCACCTGAACTAAAGGTCAAGAGTCTCTCTGACCTTAAGAGGGAAAGGTCAAGGTTACTGAAGAAGCTGGCTGCTGAGGAGGAAGAAAAGGAAGATGAGGATCACAAGGTCAACAAGGTCGTGACCTTGAAAAGGAAACCCCGGCAGCAGCAACAGGTCTATCAGCCACCAGGCCTCAAGAGGCAGCTAGGTAGGGTCATATAACTGTAAAAGAAGCTGTTTTTATGTTAAATCTAAGTTCACTAAAAGGAGGTACATGTATTCACATTGTAGGTAGGTTTTCGAAAATATTTTTAATAGGGACCGATAAATTATATTACCCAACTCTTCCAGGTTAGTCCCAGTGATGACTTTCTGAGTCCAAAGAGATTTTTCTCTGTTCGTTAGAAGAATACTGCTGCCCTGATTACAGTTTTGTTCCAGGGAAAAAGGAGTCACATTTAAAAATGTACATATCCAACAGGTTTTCTAAACGTTTTACAAATAAATGGAACTGGACAGGGAAACTTGAGTTTACATCTTGGAGATGTTCTCATCTCAGAGGTATTCATCTTTGCAGTTTCCTATGTAATTTCCAACTGCAGGTTTTAATTTATAACTATTAAAGAATGTCTTCTTAAGACCACTTCAAAGGGGCCCAGCATCAACGAATTAGGATATACTGATAGTTAACTGTTTGCTATAATATTTATTGTTTCAATTTTAGATAAAACTCGGGGGATCAGCATCCGTAATCGCCTTGGCTTCAACAAGTCGGAAGAAAAGCGGTCGTCCCCTGTTCCTGATGTCTTTAGTCGGCTAGGAGGTGGCAAGCCTCAAGCAAAGGAAGAGGCACAGGAGGAAGATGAGGTTGAGAAGGAGGAGGAGGTAGAGAAGGAAGAAAAGCGGTCGTCCCCTGTCCCTGATATTTTTAGTCGTCTAGGTGGTGGCAGGCCTCAAGTAAAGAAGAAGGAAGAGGAGCTACAGAAGGAAGAAAAGGAGAAGGTAAAAGAGGATAAAGCGGAGGAGAAAAGGGAAGAGAAGAAGGAAGAGAGGGCACCTCCGTCAAGGCCTCGCATAACAAGGAGAATCAACAATGTGTGGTCCAAAAGACGAGGAGAGGACAGTGCCAACGATAAAAAGGTAAGCTGATTCTACACAAAAACTAAAATTATAGTGGGGAGAAATTACTATAATCTTTTGCATATTCACCTTTCTAAATATATTGGAATGCACTTGAATTTGTTCAATGTAAATTTAATTGTGGTGTATTTAAATTGCTGACTGCTACAAAGAGGATTATTACAGATATTAATGATTAATCATGTACGATAAATGATCCATTATATATTTGAGTTAGTAATGACTTCATGTTAATTCAACTAGATATGTTTGTTTAGTTCATCTCGATTAATTGTCATCAATTTGCTATTAAGTCGTTACCATTATGCAAAACTTACGTAGTTCCGCTATTATCTTTTCTAGGTCCCTGAAATAAAGACCTATGCAGAAATGCTAAGGGACAAGAAACACCTTCAGGAAGAGGAGAATAATAAAAATTCAGCCTCATCATCATCAACAAAAATTACACCTGACAATGCACCAAACGCCAATCCACCTAAAGCTAGTGCACCCAAAGCCAGGATTTCATCACCCATAACATTTGGTAGTAAACCTACCGCTGAGAGTCCTCCCAAGAAGAGGAAATTCACACCTGTGGTGTTTGATATAATTGATGAGGCCGAAAAATGTGCTCAGGGGTCCGAGGAAAACTCAGGCAAGAGGAAATACGCACCTGTGGTGTTCGACATGGACAAGAGTAAAACGGGGCTGAATGATAAGGAAGAACCTCCCAGCAAGAAGTTTGTTCCTGTTACATTTGAGACTAAAGAAAAGGAAGATAAAGGTGAGTAGTTGCACTTACAATGATATATATTAACACTTGTGCTGCTGGTGGCTTATGTGGTCAATACAAAATGTTGCTAGAAAAGCCGAAAAATGACTTAAACCCTCGTAAATGGGTGCTCATTTGATAGTACTGAGCGGGAGCTTTCCAATGAATACCAACATCACAGGGTTTAAAAGACTTCCTAAATTATTTTTGCGTTCTTGTACATTAGTAGCCTTAGCACCATAAGGGCTAATATCTTCAATCTCTGTTTGCACAAAGCCTGCTGACCAGAGCAACAAGAGTGGCAGTATTTCATGTTACTTTTGCAGATAATTCTCTTCCTATCTGCATCTTGCACAGCTGTGTCAACCCTAAATGTGCAGTGATGAGTATTTCAGGTGCTCTGTCAATTCTCTGTAAAGTCTAATTTAAAGCTTCACGCTATTTTATTAAGCACACACCTGTTAAGGAAGATTATTATTTCAACTTTTTTTTTTAGAAATTGTTAATCTTTTTATTCCTAAAAGGTGTTTGTAAAGAAGTATTGATATGTTGGTCTTATATACTTGGATATTTATACTCTTATAACTTGGAATTCTTTCTTCCTATGAGGTAAACTGAAGAGCGAATATGTCAAACTGCAAGGATTTTTCAAGAGTACCCGATTGTAACAACAAAAATTATGGAAATTTTAACCAATTATTTCTTTTCTTGCAGGAATCTCTTCACAATCCTCGAAGCCCTCGTCAGTTACCATGCCTGTCATTCCAATGCGTAAAATCACGCTACCTCGAGCCTCTGCCCAGCAGAGTAAACCCAGTGTGGAGAGCATTCCACAGAGGGACTCCGCAGCCACGCTGCCGGCCTCGGGCAATGGTGGCGCGCAATTCCCAGTGGAATCGGTCACTCCTAGAGCTATTGTGTCACCGCGCAAAATGGCGATAGCTCCAAAACAAATATCTTTGACATCGCCACCCAAACAAACTTCTCAGTCTTCTGCTAAGACTTCGCCTGAAAAGGTGACTCCTCTGAGTTTGTCATCGGAGAAATTATTAGCGAATGAAAATGAAACTACATTGACTTCTCAGCCACAGCAGGAGGTGGCCACCACCATCTCAAGAACTATTGTCCCTAATTCGGAATCCATCACAGCTAACCCTATTCCGGAGAAGAAACCTGTGATAGCACGACGGTTGTCTATAAGGCGACAGAGCTCGAAGAAATCAGAAACAGATTTGCCTAGTGTGGCACTAAGCTCTGACAACGACAGCAGTATTCAGAAGGAGGAGACAGAGAAATTGTAAGTATTAACTAGTAGGGTGTAACAATCTGTAAAAGGAACTGATTACAAAATTGATATTTCAAAGAGGCCGATCAGGAAGTGTTTCAGAAAAAAAAAACTTTTTGAAATCTTTAAAAGATAATGGATTTATGATTTCATATTGCTGTTCTTCCCTATATTAAAGATTTGTAAACTTTCTGTTTACAGATGGATTTAAATGGTTCTTGAAATGATGATTATCTCAAGTTAGACTAAAGATCTCCCATGATTTCAACTCCTGAGTTATCAAGAACCAACATGTCGTGCTCAAATAAGATTCTTAATACCATGTGTACATGTGTTTAATCATATATGATTGTTTTGATTATAACTTGTCTCCTCTGGAGAATGATATTTTGTGCTGCTGTTCTGTGTGTTGTAAACAGGCGAACTTGCATATGACGGACCGCTGTGCGCCAGACTATTGGCTATGGCGGACGATATGCTTGGTCCCAGTCCCATGCATATCAAGTATGTGTCATATGTATATGACAGACTTTGCATGTGATGGACCAATTTTCCTGGTCCCCTTGATTCTGTCATACGCAAGTTTGCCTGCATGTCTGGTGACACTTCTGGTGAAAATACATATATTTCAATTATATACTTATTTCATGTTTTATTACAGGGAGCGACAGCCCAGTGACAACTTCGATGACGCTCTGGATCTCTTACTTGGTGATGACGATGAAGGGGACAATGCCTTATTAGAACTGAATGCCGATCCTGCAGACGACGATGATCTACTCTTGGAAATGGAAGAACTTCTAGCATAATTAATACCTGGAGCGCTTGCTGATATCCATTACAAATTATCTACTTCAGATATTCATTAGATTGATCTACTTCTGATATTCATTTGAGAGGATCTACTTCAGATATTCATTAGATTGATCTACTTCTGATATTCATTAGAAATCATCTACTTCTGCCATATACTGGAGCGTATGCTATGCTGTAATAAGCACACATTTGCTGCTTATGGTTCATCACCTAGATATTCTAGACTTGCAGCTTGGATTACATGCCATATAGGTATCACTGACCCCATAGGTCGTGTTCAGTGACAATATAACTCATCATTCTATCCAAGGACTCACACAGACTTCATGTATTTGGAGAGCTGACCATGAGAAAATTCTCTTTTTACTCATTGACAAATCGGCATCATCTAGCTGGAATTTGACTATGGTTGTTATAGCTACACATGTATAATGGTTCTTTCACTTGATGTTTCACAAGACATCGCATTATTGTGCTAGGAGTGATACAATTGAGGCCAACAGATAATGGCAAGAATTGTGTTATAGCAATTCTAAGTTCGCCAAGTAATATATCAGGATTGATTCAACAAGATATATGGCTATGTCAAGACTGCTATGATAGTAATACTAAATTCATCCTTGTATTGTGCGTATTGTTACAACAGAAGATACATGGCTACGACTAGATGATTATGATAGCATTTTGAAATTCACCAAACATTGTTCTAGGATTATTACAACAAAATATATGGCTATGTCAAGAATTGTGTGATAGCATTACAAAATTCATCTCTAACTTGTACTGATTGATACAACAGAAGATACATGGTTACGCCAAGCAGGATATGATAACATTTCCGAATTCACCAAACATTGTTCTATGAGTGATACAACAAGATACATGGCTTTATCAATTATGAAGAATTGAAGTTTCAAATTCACCAAGTATGGGTCAAGGATTGATTCAACAGAAGATTCATGGCCACAACAAGATATGTGTGATAGCCGTTGTAGGTCCATCCATGCGTTGTGCTTAAAATGATGATACAAAATGATTATGCCAAGATCGATATTATAATAATGGCCCAGCTAAAAAAAAAGTAACAATATTACTACCAGGAGTATCTTCTTAGTACCCTGTTTGCAAGTTAAAGAGGCCTGACTTTGATCGTTTGATAACAAGGAAAACTACTTTAACAAGTAACAACATACCTCAGGATATTTGACCTAAAGGTATATATGTAAAGATGTTGAAAATGGACCATGATTAATGTAATGCATTTTGTTCCTCATTATGGCCAGGTTACTTCCTCTATCACAGTGAAAATTAATGTTGCTTCTCCGTTTTGCAAAATTGAAAAAAAAAATGACCAAATCCAATATCTTATACAAGCACAGAACAGTGGATTACTGGCCTTTTTTCCTTAACATGACCAAAGGTTTAGAAAACCAGTTAAAATATGCCCTGCATTAAAAAGATTCATTGCTTTTATTGTGCCATTTCTGCTGCTATTGGAACAGTCGTACTTAGATTTCATATTTCTTTTCATGACAGTAAAAAAAAAAATAAAAAAAACTATCTTTATGCTTATAAAAAGATAATTTTATTAAAGGTCCAAGGCCAATCATTTCTCTACAAGACCTAAGGTTAAGATATTTAGATTGCCAGTTACTCAAAAGTATCCATAATCGATATAATTCTTGACTTATCTAACATGTACATGAATATCAAAAGACACTTTGTGGTATTTTGGAACTCGGGTACTTATGCTTATTCATATAGTATATTTGGTGGATGCTTCTACTGTTGATTGTGTCATTATTGTACTTATGATTGCAATGTTTGAAATAATTGGGTCTACTTGTGACATAGAATGGTACATTACCCGGGAATTATTTCTGGTCTTATATGCATTAAAAGCATTTTATCAGGCCTAAGTGAAAAAAAAAATGTCTACATGTATCTTCTATAACATTTTGAGTCCTTCCTTTGAGTTTAGTTGTTATGTGTAAGCTAATGTGTATGCAAATTAATCATCAAATGTTAGGTGATGAATCCAGGCAAAAAAAGGTTGTACATTGAATCTTAAAAAATATATATACAAGCAGATTATCTTATGGCTTAAAATGGTATTCTCTCTTGTAACGAGATAATAAAATAGTCATGTGTAAAATCTGTGTTGTGATTGTCTTCTTAGTTTATTTTTCCTTTGTTGGTGGAGACATTGTTTATCTTGGTAAATGTAGTGCATCAATGTAATCTGATGATTCTTTTGAATAATGAATAACTAGCAAATACTTTTAATGCAAATCATGACATGACAGACTTTTAATTGAAATATATCAGAAGTCATAAAGGTGCTATTTTAGAAACGTTTCAGTGGGGATTCTTGGTGTCGGATATTGAAATCTCTCTCATGACCAATAAGATTTGATCTCCTTATGTGAATATACTAAATGTTTCCTTCGTCCAACACATGTATGTTATATCTTAACAGGAGTCAGAGTTAGAGACTCAAGACACAGCTAATTTACAATATGAGTACCATGGTTATTAATATTATTGAAGGTGACTTATGTCAAACACTTTCATCATAATTCAAAAAGAGTGGTTCAGTTCAGCGTTTATAGGAAGAGCTATTTTACTTGTCATTTTCGCACACTTTTAAGGTGGTGCTTTAATTGTTGAAGTAATGTGGGAAGGATGTTTTGATTAGTCCATCTGTTTGCACATTTATGATACTACTGACTTGATTGACAGAAAAATACATGCACCTTTAACTTGCAGAAATACCTGTGTTGCACTTATTGTCCAGTTCGTGAATTATATTTTATTATTGTTTAAAATGCCAATTGCTGTCCAGCATAATTACGTTGCTTGAATAAGTATGTATAAGATATTCTGTCCAACTGACCTACAGGTGTTATTTTGCAAATGATAATTCATAGAAATTGGCTAGGATAGAAAGACGTTAACGCAGAATCTCTGATGTTTTCTACATAGTATCTACATTCAAGTCAGATTCCAGACAATCAAATTGTCACAAAGGTATGGAAAGTTAATTGTACAAAAATAATTTCTTGATTTCCAGAAAAAAGAAACAATGTTCAACCCTCTGCAAGTCTAATCTTGTCACAAAAAATGGACAGATAAACTAGTTATCGGATTATGAATATAAAAATGTGGCAACTGGTATATGATTACCTGAGAAGTTCAATTCCCTATACATTCAATGGATACAATGACTGAATTAATAGAAAGCAAAAGAACCATGGTAAGAAAGATATATTAGGAAATCCTGATGCCATGTGTATTGAATAATTGTTGCGTGAGGTTATGTTCAGATGTGCTGTAACATATCCTGAATACATCACCAGCCCACTGATTACAGGAATGGATAGTCTGCAAATTGGAATATTCATCCATTGTGGAATGAAAAACTGCAGCATGATTGAAATAAAAAAAAAGCTAAGGAGGTCAGGCTCTCTAAGTTGGTTAACTGGTGCTTTTAAAGAATTGGTCATTTCTAATTGTTAATATGACCATGACAGAAATGGGAGAAGAGTCATTACTTATTTCATCATATCTTGTTATCTAGGGAATATAAGGTTCAATTTGAACATGTTTTATCTGAGAACTGATATCAATGTATCCATGATATCTGGCAACCAACTTTACGTCTTTAAAATCTGCTATGCGTAACACTTCAGTGCTATAAGATTGTTTCTTAGGACATGCATGAAGTCAGAAAGTTACATAATTTCCAGAGTACATGTGTGGGCAAAAGAGTGGAAGAACAATAAATTATATTTTATTTATAAAAGTTGTTGTCTTTATTTGCATACAGTTTCAATGTCTATCACAGAATTTGTTTGTATTCATCATCTAGTAACTCACTACCTATAATTACCTTTATATATTTTACAAATATTGCCAAATCTCATAAGTTAACACCTGTGCCTTTAAATTTTAAGTAACCTGATAAGATGTTTTAGTTAAAAAAGGTAATAATACAAAGGAGCAACAACAACAAATGAACATCACCCAAGTAAGTTTTTGCAGAGAAAAATTATTAGTTGAATTTTCGACAAAAAAAATACTTCACAGAAGTTCAAAATATGAGGCTCATTTCAGTATCAGTGCTTAAAACAATGAACATACAATATGCAAGAATGACAGCCTTATCACATCAGGCAATAAGAAAATAAATTGATGATTGACTAAGTCATAAGAATTCGCCTTTCTTGAGTTTTAAACATTTCAGCAGGTATGAGGTAAAATTTTGACATCACTCTTCTCATCTCACGTTGAACAGGTGTATGTATTGAGCAGTTTTATAGGTTTTCCTTTTCGTAGTCCCCAACAGCTAAACAAGAAGGAAAAGTGGATTTACCATTGAAAATCTTCTCTTTCCATTTCATGCAATAGTTGAAGTTGAAATAACAAGTGTTTTCAATTACCTGTTCCTTAGTAAATACTAGGCCCCAGTTTCTTAAGTCTGTCGGAGGACAGAAATGTTTTAAAAGTCTAATCCATAGAAAAAAATCATCTAATATTATCTCGCCCATCCGCATACATTTTGGATGTGTCATAATTGGTATATCGTTGTAAAACTGGGACCACTAGTGCATTAATTCAGAGACATTAAAAACCCAGCAACTTCTCTTCACTTCATGTAGAACTTTTAAAAGAGCAAATGAAATAGATGGCTTCAATCACTGAGTCTGCAGTTTTAACCTGTAATACAAGTAACAAAAAGGCATATTGAAATTATTCTATGCAGCAGTGAGACAATTTTTAAACAGGTGGTTTCAATAAACTTAAACAGGCTTCCAAGTAATCCGCAGTATAGTTTTACATTGGCTTTATGCACTGGTGAAGTAAGTTATCAAATACAATAACCTTGCTCATAACAAATTGCTCAGCAGTAATTAAGATCTGGTTTTGAAACATTACAATAATAGACACAACTAATAATTACTTTGATTTTCAAATAATTCAGCATTTGCATTCAAGATTGAAAACTCAACTTCAATATGAATGAGATAACAAGGAAATTAATTCAAGTAATCCTTATATATACAATTAATATACTCTTAATCAGCTTTTATCATTTCATAAATTCATGATCACTCTTTTCAAACCATCCATTAAGTGATGAGTGACGTTTTAAATAGCTGCAGGCAGCACATCTTTCAGTGTGAAATAGGTAAGATTGTATTACAGTTGATGACGATTTCTGCCATTTCTAATTCAAATAGTCTGTCATTATCAATACTTATCACACCCTGCTCCTCTATACTAAGTAGCTGAAGGGAATAGAAGTATACATAATTTGTATACATAATTCCATACCTTTACAAGAAATTTCTGAAATCTACCAATTTTTGCTAGTACATAAATTACACCAAATCATCCCAGGTGATGTCTTGAAACTTTAAAGGAAGCAGGAATGGTGTCAACTTGCACAAAATAAGCAGTACTGACCAACTTATGCTCATCAACCCTTAGTTGCCTTAGTTGTATGACAACTCAACAAATGATACTTCATACAACAAAACCCTGAAAAAAGTTTGAAGAACTTGCGTTCAATAGCTATGTTGATGGGTAATAGGTAAAATGTTTCCAACTTTCCACACATAACATTATTTTGAATTGACGAGTTCAATAATCTTAAACATAGTGTACATAATAACATACTCTCATCCTGGTCAATAAGATTGGGTGCCATATTGGAAAATAATCATATGGTTATATTCTCCCTTACTTAGTATTATGTGTTGATCTAGTGCAGTATTTATTGAATTCCTTCTTTTCTAGTTCATCAGACCAAAATGTATGTATAAAAAATTAACATTACACAAGTTTTGCTTAATGTTACTCAGACAATGTCATTCTTCTTTCAACACTTACAGGTAAGATGATGACTCAATAGATAATCTTAAAAGCTACGCCTGTCTACCATGACTTCATAATCACACTTTGCTTTTGCATCCAATATCAAAGGAAATCACTTTAACTATTAAGCAGTTTTAGTTTGAATACATATCAATATACATGACTGCCAGAGTTAATAATCAGCAGATTAATTTTTACATATACAATATTTACATCTAAAAAAATATAATTAACAACCAGGTTTGACATCACTGCTTCTTATCCCAGTAGAGCTTGAGGTATGCTAACCGGCGCTGATATTTCTTTTCCTCAGTTGTACTCAGAAGCTGAAAGAGAAGAAGATGAAGAGAATGTACTTCAATTTACTCTTTTTGACAAATCTTTTGGATCAGAATTTCCCCCCACCAAAATTTTTTTTTAAAAATTGAAAGTATGTTGATCAAACATGACCCACATCTGTTCTTGAAATATCTTGTAAAATTTATGACTGATTCCTAAGTTATCTTCAAAAGTTTAACCCTTCCAATATTGTGGCTACTTTCATCCAAAGAACAAGGATGTAAAAATTTCTGAAAACCATCTAAGCTCTGTCATATTAGTATTGATCGGATAGCTCTTGCTGAGTACTCTCATACGAGTACCAATTTGCCAGGGTTTCTGTCATATTTGTGTGTTTTTCACATCATTTTTATTGGCCAAATTAGCCATCAGCAGCACAAGGGTCAATGGCAATGTCTAAGACCACCTGGCTGAGCCAGGCTCTTAGGGTGAAACCCTAAGCCATGAGAGACAACAAGCAATCAGTGGCAGGGTCTTTAGACACTTGGCTATCAGGGTAGGCCCTCAACAAGTCTTAAGACAGTCATAAGTCCTTACCTTAGAAGTGTTGGGGTCTATTGTACTGTGTTGTTTCACTGAAGGAAGATTTATTGGTGGGCCACCAAATGATGAATGCCACTGCACTTTTCTATTTCGTTCCTCTTCAAATTCATAAGTACCTGGCCTGCAATATGAGATATTCTAACGTGTACAAAAAGCCAATTAGATATCAACAATAATCTAATGTACTAGGGAAAAAAATGTAGGGAGATCATAAGTATGCACATTTAAAGAGTAAAATTTATGCTAAATCAATAAGAGTCCTCATGTAAATTAACTGAGAAAGGTAATCACACACAAAAAAGTCTGCTTATTTTGAAAAAAAATTGTGATTTGAAAAAAATCTAAAGAGGAAATGTTCATCGAAACAAAAACTTCAACAACTCTGTTTCAAATATTTTGCTGACATTTTCTATATTACCTAATTATTTTTAAAAGCTAACAATATCCTGGTAACATTTCTCACTATATGACTATTTGCTTTTTAAGCCATAAATGCTTATATCAGCCAAAAGCAGACTAACAATTTTGATGAAATCTTGCAGGTAAAGACCTTTTTAGAAGAATACTTGATGGAAAAATGTAAATCGAAGCATGTCCAACAACTCTCCTTCAAATATTTTGTAAAATCTTTCTTAATTCTTAAGTCATTGTCAAAAGTATCCAAGATGCAGAAGACACTTTCTGGAAGACATTTTCTTACCCTGGGCTGACCTCAAGATCTTTTTTATACTCTGGAAACCTGGCTGCACCTCCTTGGAAAGCTTTGTAATCTTCTTCAAATGTGCGAGGTTCCGTTGTAGTGGTCTGATATGTTGTGGGGTCAGGCGTCAGTGTCTGAAAGGAAAGAGATGAATAAATAAATAAATAGAAATAGATCTATGAGTAACCTTAATGTATCCTTCATTCTAGAGGTTAATTATTATCACAATTGACCATAATCAGTTCTGCAAGTTTCCCATACGGCTGCTTCTATCAGCTAAAACTTTGCAACTCAACCGATTTATGTCTATAGGGCACCAAAATGGTCTGATTATTTTGGTGAAATATTGCTTATCTGCATGCCTCTTTAGTAATTGATCTGGAACAGTATTTCCTTTTTATTTCTGTTTTTGTACTTTTAAAACAAATGTGAAATCACTGTCAGCATGGCCAAGGGGTACAAAGGGTATCAATCCTGATTTCGCGATTCCAACAGCTTGGATCAGACTTTAACCCTTATACTCCTGATAACTAATTTGACCAATACAAAAAGATGCAAAACAAGATAGACGCCAGTGGCGTCAAGAGGTTGATTCCGTGTATGTCTTTTTGTAGTTAATCATTTGCAATTTTTTGTTTTTTTAATATTTTGCTATTTTGAAATTTTTCTGATTTTTGTGTTTTTTCGTTAGTGGTTACAGTGGTTTTGCTTTTTCTGTTGGATTGACTTATTTAAGTGTTATGTATATTTGGTCGTGATCTGAGTAATACGTTTTGATGACACCTGTTGAATGGTATTCTGTAAGGTTGGTGTGAATGTGATCTATTATGGTGTTTTGTTTTGTTGTTGGGTTGTTTATGAGTTGGTTTGTTCCTATACATTTGCAAATTTTTTCTGTGGTATTTATGTGTTTGTTTTGTATGTTAATGTTAAAGTCACCCATAAGTATTTTTTGATGTTTTATTGTTGCTGGTGATATTGCTGAAAATGTTAAAGTCAATCACTGATGCATGTAACAAACTGACTGGCTGCCTGCAAATAACACCACATCAAAATCAAACATGTTGCCAACAGCCAAAAGTCCACTCCCCCTTAAGAGAGGCTTGTGACTCTCCCCCACAACACAAAATGTTAACACATAAGCTAAGTATATACAACAAAGCCCATGCATTAAAATAAGTGCCGGCTCTCAAATATTAAAAAAGACCAACAGTTAAACAGCCAATAAAAAATTTCATCATAACCTAAAATTCAGCACGCATAAATAAAATGCAACTTTTGACAAACTAAACTAATCACTAAGCCTATCCGCCAAATATAAACATGAACATTTTAACACACATACTTCAGAAAAAGAGAGCGATGGGGGGCAGGGTTAAAAATTTGACATCTGACATATCATCAAAGTAACACAAAACATTTACATGAAGATGGCCAAACACTGCCTAAAAGCAAACATGAACAGGGATCAACCTTATGTACCCTTTAGGGGCATATGCCCCTGGTTCATGTGATATTGCAACCAGATGAAAAAATATACGAGCCAACTTTGTGAATGGACATTAAATATAAGTTTGGAGCATTTTAAAACATTTTCCTTTTTCTTTAAATTCTTTATCTTTTTATCATACCTAATAGTGCCAAAAAATACATCTGAAACACATATCCTTCAATTTTTTCATAAGAATTCTATCTAAAACCCTCCCCCAAATATTTCCCAAAATTATAACCCACTCCTAGCTATCCAAGAAACTATGACAAACCCACCATCACTCATCCAGTAGATCACCAAACATGAATGGGAAAAGCCCACATCCTGCACTGCAAATGAGAGTCAACAAAACCCCACCAATAGCATGCTTGCCACAACTTACTTGCTGCTGCCTGAAGAACATTAGTTCGTGACTTACCTTTACATGAAAATGACCAAACACTGCCTGAATGCAAACATGCACAAGGATCAACCTTATGGTCCCTTAAGGGGCATATGTTCCTGGATTATGTGATTTTGCTACCTGATGATGAACTATAAGAGCCAAGTTTGTGAATGGACATTAAATATCAGCTTAGAACATTTTAAAACAAATTCAATTTTTTTGAACTTCTTTATCTTTTTATCATACTGTAGCGGAATGGATCCCTGGCCGAAGGGATGATCCGACTGACAAACAGAATCACCTTACTTAAATAAAAGGTTTCTTAGTTCTCTCTTGAAATGAAATAAAGCTCAGTTGGGTTTTCTGACTCTTACAATAACGCTTAGCGAAGGTTGGGGATGGATGTGGTGTTGAAGAGAAGACGGGACGAGCAAGTATAAATCAACAATACAGTTTAATCATCACAGTACAATATACATACCACCGCACTCGTTCTCTATACAGCAGCACCAACACAATAAGTCCACTCTATGTAAATGACCATCTCAACATCACAAGTCCACAAAAAGTTTTTGATCTCTCTAATCTCTGGTCTCAATGTCTGGTAAATCCGGATGTAAATACACACTCTGCTCAGCTACAGTTCTTCTCTATGCTGTCATCATACTCCTCTCTATATACACATAATAATCCGTGAACAGCTTCAGTCTCTTTCTGGCTACTTGACCTTGTAATCGTTACTCTCTGGGTAGTCTAAATCCAGCTCTCAAGCACCTTAATCCGTCTGTAAACACCTCTGTCGTTAACTATACTTCTACTCTACTCTAACTCTAATCTAAGACTTCTCACTTCAACGATCTATTCTAGACTGACGTGATTTCGAATCTAACC
Organism: Maea johnstoni; assembly: GCA_963942565.1. Lineage (NCBI taxonomy): Eukaryota > Metazoa > Annelida > Polychaeta > Spionida > Magelonidae > Maea > Maea johnstoni. Next base: position 26,980,020 of record OZ012693.1, on the reverse strand, counting down.
TAGTTTCCCGCCCTTCCTTCCAATCGCACGCGCGGTACATCAATCGTTGAGGCCGCACGAGCGCTACGTCACAGAGCACTCGAAATAACTAGATACTTTGTGGCACGTCTAAATGCTAGGCTCTGCGAAGGCGGAGACCCAGCTTACAATAATAGAAGTGACGGAACATGACCTGTTTCTTAACCCTGGGGTCATTCCGTCACACAGCCCCCGACTTGCTCTGAATCGTCCTCGATTCTTAAATTTCAAAAATTTCCAAAAAGGGAACTCTAAACGTAACTCGAACGTTAACAAACAATTCTCTCGAACAAGTTCTAAACTCGTCTGTTATGAACAGACTAACCCAGTGACACACAGGTCACTAAACACAGTATAGGAATACTAACTTCTAATGTACACAATTCCCGAGAGTGGACAAGTCCTGGACTTCCGGTCCAACTCTCCCAATTATCGCTCACTTTGTTTACTTTCAATATCGCTCAGCGAAATACTCTTAACTCTCGAAATCTACATAAACACGAACTCTGCACTGGAGCGGAATACTTAAAAAGAACTACTATGACTACTAATACTATGACTACTCTATTACCTAAACGTTAAACGTTAATTCTTAAAATACTCGACTTATATAAAATCTTTGACTAGAAAAATAGCACTCTGAGTTAACTCTGAGAACAATAAAAACATTGATAAAACATGGCAAGATAAAAACAATCAAAATCATGCAATACAGTGGTTTACTCACGTTACGGCTACCAGCTGTTGTGTCGCTAAGGTCTCAAAATTGTTCGCTTATTTTAAGTTCACCAAAATGTGAACGACTCTGACACACCAGCATAGTCCAAAATCTCTCAAGTGTCACTTCGTTAAAACTTCTTCTTGGTCACCGATTTCTTCCTGGGACGTCATGGATGGTACACAGGTCCGGTAGTTCGTAGGGTAATCAAGAATAATCCAATAATTAGGCACAAAAATCGTCGTGACTGGTTAATCCGTCGCCACAGACGATGGACGTAGTAAGTTGGCACTTCGGGTAATTATCCATGGAAGAGACACAAATCCTCGTGACTGGGTAATCCAGCGCCACAGAGGATGGACGGAAATAGGTTGTATCAGGAAGGGCAGGCAGGTCGAAGGTTCGACCGCTGCTGCTGGGTACTCCAGCGCCAGAAAGTAGAAGTAGACGTCTCATGCTGATCACAATAAAAATAATAAATAAATAAATAATGGTTCGCTCAGGCGTAAGATAAATCGGTTCGCTTAATGCGTGAGATCGAGGTTGTCTGTTCTTTCTTGCCCCAAGTTTCTTCACTTAAGCATCCGAGTCGGGCATGGGTTCCGAGTCGGAGAAGGGGTCCGAATCGGAGATAAGGATGATCCCGTCAGCCGCATCCCGGTCTGCCATCTGCTGTCGTCGCATCCCCTCCAACACCCCCCGATCAAAGGCCTTCCTCTCGAGGTCCATTCGGATTTCATCGATGCGCGCCTTGGTGAATTTCTCCAGGTATGTCATCAGTTCATCAGGGCTGGTTCTCACGATGGGGCTCAACACGTTGGCATCGAAGGCGAGACGACGAGACTGCTCGACAACTTGTCCTCGCTGGACTGCTCTGATGTCGTAGGCTACCGCCAGGGTTCGCCTCACTTCAACTTGGTCTGTTTCTCGGTCTTCTACTGGTGGGAATCGGGCCATGGTCGTTTCACTCCCCACCATCGTTCGCGGTCTCGAAGTTCGGCCTCCGCTCAGTTCGTCCCACTGTAGTTTTAGGTCTTCCAGGCTTGTCGTCAGGGCGTCTATTTCTTCCTGCTTTCCGGCTGACTGCTCCTGGACAAGTCAGATTTCATTCTCCGCCGCCGTCAGCTGCCGATCTCGACGTTCTATCTGGTGCTGCATATGGTCGATCTCTAATCGGCAACTCTGCACCAGTTCTTGCGCTTCTTTGGCCTCTAGTCGGATCTCCGTCACCTGCTTCTGTAGAGTCAGCCTCTCTTGGTCTTGGCAGTGGGCAGCCTGCATGGCTACCTTCGTGGCTTCTTTGTTGGCGTGTTTCTCTAACCGGAGATCTTCTAGCGCCGTCTCGCAACACTCTCTGTAGTTCTCAGCATCCTGTTCTGCTGCCTTCAAACGAACGTCAAGCTGTCTCTTGACTTCTTCAGCTTCTTCCATGCTGAGCAGGGTTTCGGCCAGCATCTTTTCGGTGATCTCTTTCTTTCTCTTGTAGTTCTCTGTTGCCTTCGCTGTCTCGGCGCCAGCCCACTCTGCCATTTCCTGTCGGATGCTGGTCACTTTCCGGCGTAGCTGCTGGATGGTTCGCCCATCGTCTCGTCGACCCGCCACGGCCCTCTGCTCGGACTGGTGGGCTAGCAGGAGCGAGTCTTTCTGGGCTCGACACCTGTCGCTCAGCTCTCTGTACTGCCGCTCTAACTCGGTCTCGTGTAGCGTCATCAGGTCGATCTTCTGCTCCATCTCGGCTTTCGTCTTCAGCGATACCTTGTGGCTTTCTTCGAGGGCACTGTATTTTTCCCTCCAGAGGTCCTCCACATCTTGCATGGACTGTAAAAGTTCTGCTTCGACGCTCTGGATTCGCTGGGCCAGCGCGTCCCGCTCTGCCTCGGCCTTCCTCGCCCTGTCTGTATTAGCTTCATACCGCACGTGAGCCGGTTGCACTCCACGGGGATGGTCGTCTCGAGGGTAGCCTCCCGCTGCTCCGGGCTCGCTACCTTGGTGCCAGTTATCGCCTCCCCCATAGCTGCGCCTGTCGGTATCTCGCCTGCTTTCTTCTCGGGAGTTTCTGCGGGTGCGAGGTGGTGAAGGTGTCCTCGTTCGCTTCCTTGGTGGTGGAGTCTCGCCTTCCCATCTTCTCGCCTCCATGCGATACATCGCACTCGCCGAAGTAGGCCGCACCATCGGATCGAACGGCGTCGCTCCCCTCTCTGTTTGCTGGTATCTCTCCTCGTCGATCTCAAGACGTCGGGCAGGGAAATCCGGGTCGTCGACGGCGCTAAACGGGTGCTCCGATGGGTAGAATGGAGCCCCAGGCACGATGTGTCCGTCTTCGACTGCATAATACCCCTTCTTCCACTTGACTTGTATGCACTCGAGTTCTTCGGCATGATGTTTCATGTAGTGCATCTTCATCTCGGTAAAGTTGCAGTCTACGTAGGTGCACCGTCCGCCATGTCCCGTTCCCTTGTAGCTCAGGCACCTCCACGCGTGTATTCCCCTTCCATCGTGCAAGTCTAGGTTGTGTCGGCCCATATCCCGAAAATTCCTCTTGCAGATGCCGCAGTATCCCTCTTCTCGAAGCGAGTGTGTCGGCTGCATGCTCATGTTGCTTTCTTTTGTATCGGATGACTTGTTGACAATGGGATTAGCGGCGATTAATTCGTGATCTGTTTGGTTCGCTCAGGCGTGAGATGAAGAATGGCGTCTTTCCGCTAACTGGGTCAATCTGGTGATGCGGTTCCGGGGGTGTGGCACCCCTTGGAGACATCTGATTGGTTCTCAGGTGACCTCTGCGACACTTGTTGTTTCTCGGACTCTTTCGCCGCCGCCATCCTCCACCATCACCGCCGAAATATCTCAAGTCTCCCCGTTCTCCAGCCTCCACGTTCCCGCATTCTATTCAGTTACTGCTTGACTGCTTGCCATCAGCTCGGTTGGTTTCTATTTCGCCGCGCGGAGATTATTTCTGTACTTTCGCCCACGGCAAATTCCTCGCTTCGCCAACTAGGTCAAACTCAGCCACTGCCGTGACGTCATGCGGGGACTCCCTCTCACGTGCGGGGAAACCCCTTGGTCTCCAGATGGGACTTCTCACTCGACTCGCCAACACTCGACGCAGCAACAGGCACAGTTCGCCGCTCTCCACAGTCTCCATTCTCCTGCAGTCTCTCACGCCAGAGCGTCTCTATGTCTTCTCTCCAGCAACTTTCTAACGCCAGAGCGAATCTTCTTCTCTTCTCCAGCAACTTCCTACGCCAGAGCGATTCTTCTTCTCTTCTCCAGCGATTTCCTACGCCAGAGCGGTTCTTCTTCTCTTCAGTTTTCACACTTCAGAAATTTCTTTTGTCTTCACTGTTCTTGGTGGTCTGGATGATGCCTTCACCCTACTCCCCCTCTTCTTTTACGCTACAATCTCCTGATTGTTCTGGGATTTTTCTTCCGGATGCCTTCCTTTCTCGTTTCTATGGCAACCATTTCTCCCCAGGTGTCATCTTAAGGACTTTCTGTCGGACATTTTCTCTCCATCGTCTTTCCCTGCTGGTACTCAGGCGGTTGTCACTTTTCCAAGCGGACGAAATCACCATTCTTGAGCTAAAAGGTATCTTGAGGGTGTCGACAATTTCGGATTTGGTACTTTACTTGGCGTTCTTCTCTCTCTTCAAAACGACTCCTCCTCCAGCCAAACGAATATTCTTCAGTCCTCACGGTGCATTAGCTTTTGAGTTGATGTCAGCATGATCCAGGGTTGTAGGAGTTATCCTTGTTGCTGGCTAGTCTTGCCATTTCCCCTGCTACCAGCCGGCACAGCATATACACGCGTATTTCGTAGCTCGAACTTCAGTGTCTTGTCTTTCTCTATCCTTCACACTTCCATACGATCTCTCTCTGCCTTAGACCACCTGGTTTTCTTCACTCTCTATTCACACCCATAGCGCTGCGGAGCTCTTCTTTCTCTCCGCCCCGAGGTTCTCTGGGAATTTTCTTTCTCTGGTCTCACGTCGGGTTGGTCATCACCACTTTCGGAGTCTACCGATGTCGGAATATCGTGTTCTCTCGGCTCATCCTCAGCTCCATCGGTGCTAGACCAATCCCCGGGCTTGACAAAGGTTATCAGCCTCTCTCCATTGACCACTGTTCTCTTTCCTTTCTTGTCTTCTATTCGGTACGTCACGTCGGCCATCACGTCGATCACGGTATAGGGTCCCTTGCACTTGTGTTCAAACTTGGCAGCTCTACCCTGTCTTCTAACCTTGGTGATCAGCCAGACTAAGTCTCCCACGTCTCTCCGGTGGCCCATTGCCCCCCGATCATGCTGCAGTTTCTGTCGTCGCATTGCTTGACCGGTGACTTCTCTGGCCCGTCGGTGAACTTTAGCCAATCTCTCTCGGAGGTCCCAAGTGTGCTCCAGCTCGTCCTGCTCCACCAGGCTGGTGGGCAACTCGGACATGGTGAGTGCCAAGGGGACGGTCATCTCTCTTCCAAACAGCATCATGTGTGGTGTCTGTTGAGTGGTCTCATGCACACTGGATCGGTAAGCCATCAGGGTGAGGGGTAAGATTTTATCCCAGTTGTCGTGTTCTTCTCCTATCAGGCTTCTGATCATGGCTCCCATCGTACGGTTGAACCTCTCCACCATTCCATTTCCCTCAGGGTGATAGGCAGTAGTTCTTGTCTTGCGTATTCCCAGTAATCTGCACACCTCCTGGAACAGCGTACTCTCGAAGTTTCTTCCCTGATCGCTGTGGATGGAGACAGGGGTACCATATCTGCTGACGAAGTCATTCACCAGGGCCTCGGCTACCGTCTCGGCTGTCTCGTCCGGCAAGGCATAGGCTTCTACCCACTTGGTAAAATAACAAGTGATGACTAGGATCTTCGAGTTCCCTCTGGCTGTCTCAGGCAGCGGTCCATACATGTCTATGGCGATTCTCTCAAAGGGCGTCCCCGATCTCACAATGGTCATAGGATTCTTCCTGGTCCTGCCTCCCGGTCCCTTGGCTCTGACGCAGACCCCGCACTGGGCCAGCCAACTCCTGACGTCAGCTCGCATGTCATACCAGAAGTACTTCTCATGTAGACGTGCCACTGTTCGCTTCACTCCCAGATGAGCTGTCCACCTCTCACCGTGGGCTTGCTGTAGGAACTCTTTCCGCTTGCTCCTTGGAACCAGCACTTGAGTGTGAACTTTCGCTCCGTCGGAACTCTCCCACTTTCTGTAGATGACACCTTCTCTCATCTTCAGGCGTTGCCATTCTCCCCAGTAGGACTTGGTGGCCAAGCTGTGTTCGGATATCTCATTCCATCTGGGTCTCTCTTCCCCCCTGGCCAGCCTAGTCCAGATTGTCGCGATGTCAGGGTCTTCTTTCTGTAATTCTCTCCACTCAGCATTCGTCCACAGCGGCTGTATAGTGACCGCTGCCACCCTGTGGTTTTCCTCTGGACGAAGGCAGGTGATGTCTTCTTCCACCTCTTCAGGCGATTCACTCTCTGTACTCTTGATTTCAGGGTCACCACTGTCGGAGCTTCTCCCCCTCTCTGGTTGTTCGTTTGGTCGTCTGCTCAAGCCGTCGGCGTTACCGTGACTCCTGCCAGCTCTGTGCACAATTTCCTTGTTGAACTCTGCCAGGGTATTCTGCCACCTGGCCCACATTCCCGTGGCGTCTTTGAAGGTTTGCAACCACTTCAAGGCGGCGTGATCTGTGCGTAGCTTGAACTTTCTTCCTATCAGGTAGTGCCGGAAATACTTGCAGTAGAAAACCACCGCCAACAGCTCTCTCTTTGTCACGCTGTAGTTCCTCTCCGACTTGCTCAGCCCCCGACTTGCATATGCTATGGGTCTCTCTACGCCGTCTTGCACCTGCGACAATACCGCCCCGATTCCTGTGGCACTGGCGTCGGTATCTAAGATGAAGTCTTCCTCACTGCTAGGGTAGGCTAGGATGGGGGCCTCCACCAATTTCTTCCGCAGTGTCTCGAAGGCAACCTGGCATTCGGTGGTCCACAAGAAGGGTCTGTTCTTCTCCGTCAGCCTATGCAGGGGACGGGCAATTGTCCCGAAATTCTGTACAAACCTCCTGTAGTACGATGCAGTCCCCAGGAAGCTGCGTACCTCTGTCTGCGTGGTGGGCACTGGCCACTCCCTCACGGTCTCGATCTTCTCAGGGTCCGTCATGACTCCCTCCTCCGTCACCACGTGCCCCAGGTAATGTACTCTCTTCTGGAATAAGCGACACTTGCTGGGCTTGAGCTTCATTCCTGCCTGTCCTATTCTGCTCAGGATCGCATCCAGGCGGTCCAGGGTCTGCTGCTCTGTTTTCCCGAAGATGATGACGTCATCCAGGTAGATGAGGCAGGTTTCCCACTGTAGTCCCGACAGCACTGTTTCCATCAGCCGCTCGAAAGTACCGGGTGCTGTACTCAAGCCAAAGGGCATGACCTTCCAGGAATACAACCCCCCGCTGGTGATAAACGCGGACTTCTCTTGTGCACTCTTGGACATTCCCACCTGCCAGTAGCCGCTGGCCAGGTCAAGGGTACAAAACCACTTGCTTCCTCCCAAGGCATCCAGCGAATCGTCGATTCTGGGCAAGGGGTAGGCGTCTTGGATGGTGTGGCTGTTCAGACGTCGGTAGTCTACGCACAGACGGGTCGTGTTGTCTTTCTTTTTCACCATCACCACTGGTGCCGCCCACGGGCTCGCCGACGGCTCTATCAGGTCCCTCTTCAGCAGGTCGTCCACTATTTCCTTGGCTTCTGTCTGTTTCCAAAACGGGAACCTTCTGGCCGGCTGCCGCAGTGGTCGCAGGTCTGGGGGTGTCCTGATCTCATGCTGGACCAAATGTGTCCGCCCCAGGTCGTCTGGCCCACTAGCAAAAGCATTCTGGTGTTTGGTCAGCAGCTCCGCCAGTTTCTTCTTCCCTTCCGACGACAGGTTTTCACTTCCATCTTTACACAATGGCCGCAGGAAGTCGGGCATCTTTTCTGTACATCTTTTCTGCTCTGGTTCTTTCTTGGTTTCCACGGGGACGGGGGGCTCTCCGGCCACCGGGGTCACTACTCCTGCTGGCGTGCCCTTGTAGATCGTGATAGGTTCGCTGGTGGTATTGAGGAGTCGGATGGGTATATAATCTTTGCCCACATCCACCAGTGCCTTCCCCACCATAACGCCCCTCTGTCCCATCTTCCCCTTCGAACTAGGTTCCACCAATCCTGATCCTCTCACTCTCTCCAATTCTTTCGTGCGGCCGCAGATATACCCCGTGGTCAGGATTTCCTTTCGGGGGGGTATCACCACTGTTCTGTCCGCCAGCACCTTGCAACACTTCGACAGCCCTGATATTCTCTGGCTGATGTAGGGGACTGTTTTTCCTCCCTCGAACTCGACTTGTTGAGTATGATGGTTCACCATGATTCCACCCGCTCTCTGTAGTCCTATACCTAACACGACGTCATCGGCTATCTCGGCGATCATGAAGTGTCCCACCAATATCGTTCCACACAAATCCACTTCTAGTTCCACCTCTCCCCGAACTGTCACTGGTGATTTGTCGATGGAGACTAGCCTCTCTCTGCACTCTCTCAGGGCTAGGTCGTTTCTATTCGGGTGGTTCAGGTAGACCTCGGGCGAGATAATCGACTTCGTGGCGCCGGTATCCAACAAGCATTCGTACTCTTTTCCTCCTATCTTTCCAATCATGTAGGGGCTCCCCTCATCTTCCCCGTCGAAGTGTATTTTCTTGGGCGTCTGTTCTACTCCTCCTGTGCCGGCCCTCCTGCCCCGGGGGCGGCACTCGGTCCGTTTCCCGAACCGGTCTTGTTGGGACAGTCTCTCGCCATGTGACCTGGCTGTCGGCAGCTATAGCACAGGAACGGCCTCTGTGGTCCTCCAGCACCCTCCCATCTTCTGGGTTGCAACTTCAGGACGAGTTCTTCCAGGGCCTCTAATTTCGCTTGGATGGTGTTATCCGCAGTGGGTGTCACGGTCCCCACCTGTCGGGCTACCGTGGTCAGCAGGGGTTTTCCCTTCAGCTCTTTCGCGCCACGCCCACTTTCGGTGCCCTCATACTTGATGGCTAGATGCACTGCTTCCTCCAAGGTCTGGGCATCCCCTCTGGCGGTCAACCGCTGTATCTTCTCGTCTGCAATCATCTCGATGAACGCCTTCTTCATGAGACGATCCTTCAACTTCCCTTCTGCGTCGGGGTAGGCCAGGGTGAACAGCCGTCTACACACGTCACCCAACTCCTGCAGACTCTCTTCTGGCTTCTGGCGACGCTGCGCTAACTCCATGGCGTGTTTCTCGGCCTGGTCATCCGATGCGTAGCGCTGGTCAAGAACCCTGACGATGTTTCGGTACGAGGATCTCTCGGCGTCGGACAGGTGCTGCACCACCCGTTGGGCTCCTCCCTTCATAGCCGCGATAAGGCACAGGCTTTTCTCGCTGTCGCTCCACTTGTTGAGCTTCGCTGTCGCCTCGAAGTGCATGCGATAATCCACCCATGACTCGCTCACCCCGTCAAAGCGGTCCACTCGGGCGTTTCGCCAGTGCTCGGATGTCTTCGGCCGTTGGGGCTCGCCCGTTCCCTCTGTCCGTGCTGCCATGGCCCGCTGCGTCTCCGCTATCGTCTTCAACGTTCCTCCCATCAGGGCTGCCATGTCTGCTATCACCTGTTCCATACCAATCGGCTCTCTCTCTCGCGGTGACTCTGTACCTCGGGTCGGGGCTGTCGTCCGCCCCGCCCCCACAATTCCCTTCCTGGGAAAGTCAATCACCCCGGAGCTACTACTGGCCAACGGCACTTCCATCAGGGGCACCGTAGTGTCCAACGAAGCGTTGACCGCTCCTCTTCTACTCGCCGAGGGATGGCCTGGTGGTGCTCGTGTACCGCAATCAGCTTCTGTCCTCTGCTCGGCTCTGGAGGTCACCCGCTCCCCTGTGACGTCACGGCACGGTCGATCTGGCGCCACCGACTCTGCATCTGACGACGAATCTCCCGCCTCTACCTTGCTATCTCTCTGAAGAACCGCTTGTCTCTCAGCTACCGGTCGCTCGGACGGCCACTCTGTCGCTCGGGTTGCACCAAATGAACGATCTGCTGATATAAAATCGTCCAAACGGGCACCCGAGATCTGTTCTCTGAAAGTGTTAACGGTTCGCTCAGGCGTAAGAAAGGTTCGCTCAATGCGTAAGGAATCGGTTCGCTCAGGCGTAAGAAAGGTTCGCTTTATGCGTGGTTTGGACGATAATTCTGTGTCTTGAGGTGGACTCAGTGCCACTTTTGGTGAATGTTCTCGCCCAAACTCCGATCCCGATCTGTTGGCCGCCGCCATCGCCAGTGACTGCGCCGCCAGCCACGGCTGCGTGATGTCTACCCCCTCGAGCCGCAACGCACCGTCCGCCTGTTCCTCCACCACCTCGACAATTTGCTTTCGTTCCGCTTCACCTTCCATCCCCACTGATTATTACTACCAACTGTGAGTTCGTTCCGACAAAAGTTTCGAGAATTTCGCCGATAGTGCTAAACACTATCCCACCGCTGTCACCAAAGAAGAGTGTGCTATATGTAGCGGAATGGATCCCTGGCCGAAGGGATGATCCGACTGACAAACAGAATCACCTTACTTAAATAAAAGGTTTCTTAGTTCTCTCTTGAAATGAAATAAAGCTCAGTTGGGTTTTCTGACTCTTACAATAACGCTTAGCGAAGGTTGGGGATGGATGTGGTGTTGAAGAGAAGACGGGACGAGCAAGTATAAATCAACAATACAGTTTAATCATCACAGTACAATATACATACCACCGCACTCGTTCTCTATACAGCAGCACCAACACAATAAGTCCACTCTATGTAAATGACCATCTCAACATCACAAGTCCACAAAAAGTTTTTGATCTCTCTAATCTCTGGTCTCAATGTCTGGTAAATCCGGATGTAAATACACACTCTGCTCAGCTACAGTTCTTCTCTATGCTGTCATCATACTCCTCTCTATATACACATAACAATCCGTGAACAGCTTCAGTCTCTTTCTGGCTACTTGACCTTGTAATCGTTACTCTCTGGGTAGTCTAAATCCAGCTCTCAAGCACCTTAATCCGTCTGTAAACACCTCTGTCGTTAACTATACTTCTACTCTACTCTAACTCTAATCTAAGACTTCTCACTTCAACGATCTATTCTAGACTGACGTGATTTCGAATCTAACCTAGTTTCCCGCCCTTCCTTCCAATCGCACGCGCGGTACATCAATCGTTGAGGCCGCACGAGCGCTACGTCACAGAGCACTCGAAATAACTAGATACTTTGTGGCACGTCTAAATGCTAGGCTCTGCGAAGGCGGAGACCCAGCTTACAATAATAGAAGTGACGGAACATGACCTGTTTCTTAACCCTGGGGTCATTCCGTCACAATACCTAATAGTGCCAAAAAATACATCAGAAACACAAACTATTCAATTTTTTCCCTGGAAAAATGCTCCAAAACCCCCAAACCTGGACAGTTAAAACATTTCCCTTCCACTGAAATTCTTTATCTTTTTATCATACCTAATAGTGCCAAAACATACATCTGAAACACATATCCCTCAATTTTTTCAAAAGAACTCTATGTAAAACCCTCCCTCAAATATTTTCGAAAAATATAACCCACTCCTAGCTATCCAAGAAACTATGGCAAACTCACCATCACTCATCCAGTAGATCACCAAACATGAATGGGAAAAGCCTACAACCTGCACTGCAAATGACAGCCAACAAAACCCCACCAGCAGCATGCTTGCCACAACTTACTTGCTGCTGCCTGAAGAACTTTAGTCAGTGACTTACCTTTACAAGAAAATGGCCAAACACTGCCTGAATGCAAACATGCACAAAGATCAATCATATGGTCCCTTAAGGGGCATATGCCCCTGGATTATGTGATTTTGCTACCTGATGATGAACTATAAGAGCCAAGCTTGTGAATGGACATTAAATATCAGTTTTAGAGCATTTTTAAAAAATTTCCCTTTCTTTGAATTTCTCTTTCTTTTTATCACACCTAATAGTGCCAAAAAATACACCAGAAACACAAACTTTTCAATTTTTCCCCTGGGAGCATGCTCCAAAATCCCCAAACCTAAACAGTGCACCCATGGCAAAACCTTACCGTCATGGTGCCAGCACAGGAATTTATTTGCACGTAAACATAAAATCCTGATGGCAGGGTTAAAGGTCTGCTAACTTCAGGACTGCATACTACACTCATGGTGAGAAGGGTATATATACTGACTGCTGAAATCGCGATAAAAATATTTACGTTTTTTTCAAAGTTGTTTTTTTACGATTGTGGGGAACAAAAAAAATCCACAAATGGGCAGGATGGATTATTTAGAGTCTGTTTTCTTGAAGTTGAAACTTTTTTTCCGGTTTTAGTGGCGAAATTAATAAGTAAATTTAGAATTTCGCCAGGGTTCCTAAATCAACATTCCAAAAAGCCGTTTTTGCCGTTTTTTTCCGAAGTCGCCATTTTTTTTCGAAAATTACAAATATAACCAACAAGTTATGATAATAGGGTAAAAGCCCTATTTGTTGCGAACACTTTGATGGGTCATTTGTAAATTTTGACCCAGAAACGGCGACGTGACAATTTATTGAAAAAAGTATGTTTTTTGTGTGAAATGCACACAATGCATATCAATGCCGTAACCTCGCTAATGTCAAAAAAATCAACTTCTGGTTGTAGCGAAAAGCTATTTTTTCGCTTCCAACCTGAAGTTGAATTAAAAAAATGATTGAATCAGATAGATGAGGATCTCATCTATCCAGGTAGGTAGTCATATTGTGATCGGGGGGTGATAGCTTGATGAAATTGACAGGAATCGGCGAGGTACCATTGAGAATGTACTCATCGCCATAATCAACACGTCATCATCGATGCGTGTTGACAAATATCTCAAAATATTTTCGATTTTCCGAAACCAAAAGAATTAATCTTAATAATATAGATACTTGGCTTGTTAATTCTTTTGGTTTCAGAATTTTAGAGTTAGAGATGGCCACAAACGAAAGCTTTGAAATCGGGGTGCAAATTTCGTCAAACCCGATATTCAAAATGGCGGACCGTAACCTCGCCAATGTAAAAAATATGTGAATGAACACGTAAGTAGAATAGTACAAACAGGGATACAAAAAGACGCTCATTGGTTAATAAACCGCGGGAAAGAGTACCACGTGGTGTGACGGTGAGGCAGTGAGACCGCTCATTGGATAATACACCAGAGACAAACCACGTGGTAAGATCCCGCTCAGAATTATAAATAGGCAAAATGGCTGCGATGAAGTCGCCAATTTTTTTCAATAATAACAAATATAACCAACAAGTTATGATAATAGGGTAAAAGCCCTATTTGTTGCGAACACTTTGATGGGTCATTTGTAAATTTTGACCCAGAAACGGCGACGTGACAATTTATCGAAAAAAGGAGGTTTTTTGTGTGAAATGCACACAATGCATATCAATGCCGTAACCTCGCTAATGTCAAAAAAATCAACTTCTGGTTGTAGCGAAAAGCTATTTTTTCGCTTCCAGCCTGAAGTTGAATTTAAAAAATGATTGAATCAGATAGATGAGGATCTCATCTATCCAGGTAGGTAGTCATATTGTGATCGGGGGGTGATAGCTTGATGAAATTGACAGGAATCGGCGAGGTACCATTGAGAATGTACTCATCGCCATGGTCAACACGTCACCATCGATGCGTGTTGACAAATATCTCAAAATATTTTCGATTTTCCGAAACCAAAAGAATTAATCTTAATAATATAGATACTTGGCTTGTTAATTCTTTTGGTTTCAGAATTTTAGAGTTAGAGATGGCCACAAACGAAAGCTTTGAAATCGGGGTGCAAATTTCGTCAAACCCGATATTCAAAATGGCGGACCGTAACCTCGCCAATGTAAAAAATACGTGAATGAACACGTAAGTAAAATAGTACAAACAGGGATACAAATAGCCGCTCATTGGTTAATAAACCGCGGGAAAGAGTACCACGTGGTGTGACGGTGAGGCAGTGAGACCGCTCATTGGATAATTCACCAGAGACAAACCACGTGGTGCTGGGAAACCCCAACACGCACCGTCACGTGATTAGCCGATCGCATTAAATATGCAGAAAGCCCACGCATGCGCATCCAACGGCCGCCCCACCAGACGCGCTACAGAAGCGTATTAGAGTGAAGAAAACATAAAGTATAAACACGTAAAAATCCACCAAAAAAAAACTAGGCAACCCACAGAAAAAATGAAACAAACATTATAAACTACACACTCAACTCTAACAGAAACAATAAACAAAACGACCCCACCACACCCCACTCTCCAGATCATGTGGCTAGAATTTTCCAAAACAGCCATGTTAGACAACATAGGGAAAATGCATCAACCAGCTCCAAGGACCCCCCCCGGGAATGTAAGACAACAAAAGCGAAATGAATATAGGTTGACCTTTGTAGGTCAACCTCTAAAAACTGAAAAATGTCTGAAACCCTGGCACATGGGTGCTCATCTGAGAGTACTCAGCGAGAGCTATCCAATGAATACCAACATGACACCGTTAAGATGGTTTTCAAAAATATATGTGTCCTTGTGCTTTGGACAAAAGTAGCCTCAGCATAGGAAGGGTAAATGGTGATAAGTTTGCATCTAAGGCATGGAATCATGTCGATGACAGTCCTGATTGTGGTTATGATACTTACACTGGGTTCTTTCCTGAACCGTGGAGCTGTGCGTGCGCCAAGAGCATAACCTTTATTGCTGGTGTTATATGTATCTACCTGATACAATAGATTGCTCACCTGAAATATGATTAATTGAATGAACAAAATTACTTCAGAACACAATAAATATCAATATGCACATTTGAGTTGATTAAAAGATTAAATTGTTCAGAATTAGCAATATCATATAAACAGAAACTTATCTCAAAAGCAAAGAACTTACAAATGCAGGAACAAATCTTAGTCAGGCTCGCAGCCAGGCCTACCGATGCTGACTCAAGAAACTGAAATTCTCCTTAAGGTATCTAAATTCAACTAAGGACCCAATTAAAAGCTGGTGTGTAAAATGATCTAAGTAGACCATAATCTATTTCTACAAAACATTAATGAAATGTACAGCCAAAAACATATTTTCTCAGCTCTAGGGTTTGGCACCTTAATTTTTTTTTGTGATACATTAATATGATATGGATAACTCGTAAACAATACCATACGTTAACAGTACTTTTTAAACGATACTGCCTACCTCCCAGGGACTTAATTTTGTTAAATTTAGCACTGTTAGCTTTGGAAATTTCACTAAAAAAGATAAAACTGCCATCATGCTGACATGTCCAGATAGCAATTCAGTCAATTTTATGATAAATAATTAAGATCTTAAACAATACAATAGTTATATGATACTCTTTCACATTCGATATAGGTATTTGGTATAGTAGAGAGTACATTTTACCCATACTCAGCTCCCATTGCATTTATAAACAGTACTCACTTCCTCATTATTATAGCATCCAGGACCGCGATGGGGATCTCCTCTCAGGGGGGCCAGGTCATTACCAAACCTATTGGGTGGGACGTGCATGGGAAACATCTTCCTGTCCTCCGTAGTCATAAAGGAAATCCTCTGCTTCTTATTTTCAACTGTTCAAAATAAATACATGTACATGTTACTCATTTTGGGGCATCAAAAGGTACTTTCTCTGCCATGAGTCATTTTGACTCCAAAACACCAACTTTTCTTGGCAAAATGACATCCAGTTGCTGTTATATTTTGTAATATGTTCTGTAGTTGTAGAGTCCAAGGATATACTTCAAAATTTTCACTCATACAAGAAAAAAGGCACATTAAATGACCAAAAAAAAGCAAACGTTGTCATTATAAAGGGTTGGTATGATTATTCTTGTAAATTGGACAACTGATTGTTGGCCCCCAATCTTTCATAAACCCTCAGTTTTGACACCCTGTTTCTAAATCCTGGGTAAAACCCTGGTTGTCAACATAGCATTTCTTAAGAAGCAAATATTAAATGAATAACAATGGGATGATTAACAATGGAAGTGAGTCAGTGTGTGCAATATATCATAGCAATTCATTCAATATTGCATGTTCTGAACTTCATCTAATTCTGATCAAGGTGAAGGTCACTGATGGTTCTTCTCAATTTAGGAGGGTGAAATTGCTAACAGATATAAGATACAAGAGTGAAAGTAACACATTTTTTGGTACTGAAGGGGCTGTTAATTTGATGAACTCCTACCGTATCTATAGCCCATTATAAAATGAATCCATTATTCCTAACAAATGTAATGCTAAAATGGACTATAAGTACATCCTACACCACTGACATTGAACATTTTTGGGAAAAGAATCACAATACTGCACACTGTGAAAACAACTTCTAAAACTGGCTAATGTTTGGTAGACTGCTTAAATTTGTGGATGTGATCATAAGAATTCATTTTATACACATGTGCATATGGCCTAGAAAAAAATTGTTTGTTTCCTGAAATGGTCCGAAAAAAATAGGGTAGGTACTACAGCAAGGCTCGAAGTAAGGGGGTGCCAGGAGCCTAGGGCTCCCTTGAATTCTCCTGAGGGCCTCAGGCTGAGGCTCCCTCAAATTTCTCAGGGGAGCCCAAAGATGTACTAGTTTCTATACACAACACCTTAAAAGTGGCATTTGAAGATGTTATTGGGCTCCCTGAAAACAACTTAATTTCGAGCCCAGTACAGGTAATTGGATATTTTTTGTGGATTTTTTTCATTGTTCAAAAATGTTTTTTATGCATGTTTTATGTTTATTGGGGGTTGGAAGGGCAGAAAAACCTTTTAGGTAATGATTTTTTTGAGTAAAAACTTGTTAGCCAGGGCAGAGTTACAGGAAACAAACAACTTTTTTTCAAGCCTAACTTTCATATCACACTCGGAAAGCAGTTTACTGCATATGCTACTGATCCGCATGAATGTAGAAATTTGTTTTTGAGTGTCCTTAACAAAATAGGGGTGGATCGTCACTCGTCAGCGGACGGCAGGTGAGTGGACAGAGTGGTAGCTGCCAGGCAGTGGGTAATTCATGGTGTGGATAATCGATAGGTGATGATATGTATTGCCTGCGATGATATAATTAGCTGACATGCTTGGCACCCAACACAGCTTACATAAGTATGTGCATGCAATTAGGAGGTATACTACTGTCTACACGAAGCCTCCTAGATCTACACTTAGAATATAAACAATCACAATCAACACCAACATGCAATTTTCTCATGCAAAGCTCATGATTAATTGACTAAGGTCATAACTACATGCTTACCAGACTTATTTGCGTCAGCTTTTACTTAATAAGGGAAAAGAATAATTACATAAAACACTTGATCAAAGTGGAAAAATTCTAAAATTGGGATTTTTTTTTTCAATTTCATGTTTGAGTAAAACTAAAAGCCAAAAAGCTGAAAAGGTCTTCTGTCACAATATATGGTGTATGTAATTGCTAAATTAGAGCTAATCTCTTCTATGTTCAAGCGCTAAGCATGTCCGATGGTCATAATGAACATTATCATGTTAATTGTTTCTTACCTTCCATGTTTGAAAGTGATTTGTGCTGTAAGCAATTAACACAGTAATCAAATACAACAAGAGTGTGTGCATGCAAAGGTTGAAGTAGTGCCTAATGGTTATATGTTGCTATGGTGATAGTCAGGGTGCGCATGTCTGGTTATTTTTTCTGGTTGATGATTGTCGTAATAAGTAAAAACAAGTTTTTGGTTGTCGTAAAATATATCCCAGAAAGCATTGCACAAAATGGAAAAGTTGGGAAAAATTGGCAAGTAGTCGTCCGAGTAAAACTGTAAAATTTACCGTTTCAAGCCACTATTTACCTTAGAATTTTCGTCAGGAACTATATTTAAGCAACAATAGTCAACTTGATCTGAAAAGTGTCGAAGGATCGCGTCCTCCTTTCTCGTAAAATGAATATTGCACGACGTTCTTGAAGCCGGCTAACCTGTCTCAGTTTCAGTCATCAGAATAGAATGACACTCACACTGACAGGTCTGTGAAACTAAGTGCAACTTGTTGTGTATTTTTTAATGTGTGCATGGTCACTGCCTTAAACAGGATATTGAAATTTCGGTATGAACTTAGTCTCTTAGATTATTGGTAATGCTTTTGGTTTTTAGGATATGTCAAAGTAACTCACTTTAAATTATACTAACTTGTTTTTTTTTCTTTCTTTTTGGTTTTGTATCTCAAAACTTTCATTCAATAGGGGTGTGCTAGAATAAGTAATATCTGCTGAATGTGTATTGACTTAAATGACTAGTAATCAGTCAACCACTGTTTTGCCCTGGGTCTCATGCACAAATTTCCCGAGTCACATTTACTTTCTATAATGACTGGAATTGATGATATAATAATTCCTTGGCCAGAAGCTGATTATAGTTTCAAACTGGTGCTTCTATAGTCTGTCTGAGCAGAACTTAGCAGACTGCTTTTTCTCTTTTCTGTTACAAAAAATATATTTCCTATCTAAACTTGGCAAACCTCTCAGGAGCACTGTGGCCTTTATTTATATACCTACTTTCTTTCTCAACTCATCAAAATATTGATTTCGCTCACTAGGTGCCCATTTTGGAATTCCTCACATTTCTATTGTTTGCAATGGGCAAATTTTATGTCGGGCACCTAATGATGAAACCAACATTTCAAGGAGTTGAAAAAGAAAGTAGGTATATAGATAAGGAGCACAGGTCTTCTAAGAGGGTTGCCAAGCTTAAGTTTGGATAGAAAATACATTGTACCAATTAGTTTAAATTCTTTGTTTTGATTACAAGATTGAAGTAGGAGAAGCTTCTCAATGATGTGTACCGAAATGAATTCCAACCGCTAATATGTGTTATATTTATCTGAGGTACACAGCAGTGTATGTTGATATATTATTTATTCTATGCATTGATTACAGGTGGTACAAGTTCAAAGTAGGAGTAGCCACACAATGTCGCGTTCATCAGAGGAGGTGCTGGTCATTGTGACCAATGTGCGCCATAAGAAGGTGGAGGGATCGCTCTATATGATGGGGGAGCGTATGGCCTGGATGCAGGACAGCAAGAACTCTTTTGGTGTCAGCCACATGTATGCTGATATCAAAGGTAAGGAGTGGTGTTGTGCATAGTCTTAGCCAGCAGGGCGTCTGGGCATCATTTGGACACAATTATCCCTCAAAAACCACCTCTCAGGGCACCCAAATTATTATTTTTTAAATGTCATTTTCAAACATATAATTCAAGTATTTCCACCTCAATATAATTCCCATGACTTTGTATTAGGATATTATGCATTATTTTTATTAGTAATAACCAGGTTATGGGAATAATCTCAGTACATTGTTATCTCCCTTGAATAATAGGACACCCCAAAAATCTGCCAATTTTTGGGCACCCAGTCTCCAAATCCTGGCTAAGATCCTGTGTCGCATTGTCTAATTGATTATTGTAGTACAACTGCTATTGGCCAAAAGACTAAGTTTCCACTTTTAACTGAGTTTCACTATTTGCTAACTCTAAGAACTTATTTTGTGTCAGCTAAAGCATGCAGACATCAAAGGTAAGGGGTGGTGTTGGGATGCTTAATCATAAAATCCATTCATCAATTGTTTTGTCTCAATCAAAAGAGCAATTAATAAAAAGTAATAATTGCAAAAGTTATTATTGCTTAAAAACAGAACTCTTATTATTGTGATTTCTGACTCAAATCATTTTGACTTGAAAACAGTCTAGCATAAATATTGAATCCTGATATCTTTTGCATTTTTTGTCTACAATCATTAATTGTGGTTGATAACTTGTTGTCCATAGATGTATTGAGTACATTTTTGAAGAGAAAAAAGATAAAGTAAAAATTGGTCAGATGCATAGATTTCTTACGGTTGATATTTTCCAGCTCAAAAAATCTCTCCAGAAAGTAAAGAAAAAGTGCAGCTTCAAGTAGTGATGCATGATGCGAGTGCAAACACTTTTCACTTTAACAATCCCATGGGTCGCGACGCACAGAAGGCGGACCGCGAAAAGGTCAAGGAAATTCTCCAGCAACTGCTGCCCAGGTTTAGAAGGAAAATCAACAGCGAACTAGAGGAGAAAAATAGGTGAGATTAAAGTTGTGAAGATCATCATAGTTATTATCATTGTCATTATCATCATAATGACCACCACCATTATCACCATCATCAACAAAAGTTACACCATTATCATCATTTTCTGAATATGTTTGTACCATATAAAACTAGTTAGGTCATCATAGTTATTGTCATCGCCATTATCATCATCACCATCATCATCATCATCATCAACAACACCATTAACATCATTTTCAGAATATGTTTGTACAAGTTTTTTTTACAAATACTAGTTCCGGTTTAGAGTAAGAAAAGAAGATACATTATAGAATTATAAAAAGGTCATGGAATACCATGAATAAGCCCCTCTTCTCCAAGACTTTACTTAATTCTATGGATTTGAAATCTCTTTACTTGTATTATCTCTAATAAAGCTAATAAGATAATTTTAAGTGCATTATAATGATGGTATGAATGGAAAAACATCACATCCATCTCAGTGGTACTACCTTGTCTTTCCAGAATGCTGCAAGAGGATCCGGAGTTGTTTCAATTATACAAAGATTTAGTTGTAAGCCAGGTGATCACTGCTGAAGAATTCTGGGCCAGCCGAACAAAGGTATGTCCAGAAGAGAGAAAAGAAGTACATCTTAGTTTTCTAAACTAGTATTCGAATCTTATATAACACCCTAATACAATCCTATCCCAGCCATGACATGTGAGATAGTTGCCAGTGACTTGGGATTAGATGGTATTTTTCGCTGGATACTCTGATTTCCTCCTCCACGTACAACTGGCTAGTCAAGAATTAGCCACAATATGTCAGATAAAAGTTACGATAATTAGAATTCCAGATGATTTCCAGAAAATATGACTTTTGTTTCTTTCTTGTCGTTTAGAAACAGGATAGTAGGAGCAATCATAGACAGGAAGTGGGCGTGTCCGCAGCTTTTCTGGCCGACATCAAGCCGCAGGCGGACGGCTGTAACGGTCTGAGGTACAACCTCACAGCGGACATCATAGAATCCATATTCAGAACATATCCCGCAGGTAAGACTTAACCCTTTTGCATCTGGTGGCTGGTGCACATTTATAATCTGATACATCTTGGTGACTTGGTAATCTAGCATTACTATGAGGAACGATTTATCGTAGCAAAATTTGTCCCTCTTAAGTATAACAATTCCATTGCAAATATTTCTAATACATTATCGAGTACTGGTACCTATCCCTATCTCAAAGGTGTTCACATTACAATACAGTACAGTATTAGAAGGTTTCACTGTACATCACAATCTTTCACTGTACACAGGTCCTCAATGGAATAACAGTTTCACTATAGTGATGATTTTTCACACCTAATGTTATGACCTAAGTCTGTTTTTTTTCTATAATTTTCAGTGAAGAAGAAGCATGCAGAATGTGTGCCAGATAAAATTTCAGAGAGCGAGTTCTGGACGCGGTTCTTCCAATCACATTATTTCCACAGGGACAGGATAAATCTCAACAGTAAAGATCTGTTTTCTGACTGTGCCAAAACAGATGAAGATGGTAAGTAATACTGCTTATCTACAATGCAAAATTGTACTCAATTCTGGGTCATCAAAATCCTATCAATTTTTTGATTGCCCAGAATTTAGTATAATTGTTGCGCAGTACTTGTATTTGCTGGTTTTGAAAGGCATTTTCTGGTACCGACAATACTTTTACAAATTAGTCCACCACTTTTTAACTTTGTGAACTTATTGTAATTGATGCTAGCCCAAAAATACTTTTGGTGGCCTTGGTGTTGTGTTCCTCTGTCAGTTTGACAAAATAGGAATCTGACACATGTTTCGTTTTCAGTCATCAGACGCTTCTATTTTACCTATAGAATATATTGGTATGAGTAATTCGTGTTTGTGTTTTAATCTCTTCTTTTTTCATGGCATCAGACAATTATAGGTTTCTAGAAAAATGATTTAAATGTAAGACAGATATGTCGAGACTTTCTTCTCTGCAGATGTACATATATGTACTTGTGTATAGCTATATAGGAGATTTTGTTAACCCATGCATGCTTGAAGATCTACTTGAGGAGAGTCGTCTGGACCTGTCACATATTTGAAAATAAATTTGGAATGAAACATTAATTTGTAAACTATTTCAAAGGGAATTGTGGATAAAGTTTAAATGAACAACTTTCCTTTAAATATTTTCCAAGCATTGCTTGTGTTAGAGAGTTATCACCAAAATAGTCAGGTGGTTTTGGCTGCTACATGCATGAATGGATTAAACATATACATTTGCTTTATCCTGCTTTTCATTTGACTTTTCAGATATCAAACAACAAATCAATAGTAATGTTAGTAACCCTTTAATGGACCTTACAGGCATTAAGGATAGCAATCTACTGGAGGTAAGCCTGCTAAAAAGCTGAAATGTAATAACATTTGTATGGCTTAATAAAGAATCTGGATATCATTTATTTTCGGTAATCTCTAATATTCCAATTTAAGTAAGAGCATGACTATTACGATGCTTTTCTATCCAAATGATGCCCTGCTGGCTAAGACTATGTTGTAATGTCTATGTAACCATCAGAACACATTTGCCTGTATCACCAGGATTTAGAAAACTGGTTGCCTAAAATTGGTAATTGTAAAAATGTTCCGGCTTCCAATTTTTCAAGGGAGACCACAATATACTCTGATTACACCCATTAAAACAAGTCTTTATTAAGTGAAATAAGGCATAACATTCCTATACAATTTCATGGAAATTATATTTAAGTAAAAAAGAAATCAATTATAAGCTTGAAATTGAATTTTTTAGAAATTTCCTCCCCAAAAGACTTAGTGTTATGAGGGGGTATTTTAGAAGGGGTAGGTGTCCAAATGACGCCCAGATGCCCTGCTGGCTAAGAATATGCTGTAGGGTCTTAGCCAAGATTTAGAAACTGGGTGCTCAAAAATGATAATTGTAATATTTTTAGGCGTCCTATTTTTCAAGGGAAACTACAATATACTCAAGATTTACACCATAAACATGTATTTACTTAATGAAATAAAGCATTATGACCCATATACAATGCCATGGGAACTATATCGAGAGAAAAAATACTCAATTATATGCTTGAAATTGACATTTTAAGAAATTACCTCCCAACAATTTGGGTGTCCTGAGCTTTGATTTTTGGGGGTTTGGGTGTCCAAAAGATGCCCAGAGGCCCTGCTGGCTAAGAGAATGTCGCCCAATACTAGCCTGACCTCTCTGATACCGCTCTTCTTTCAGGGTTATGGTAACTCTCGAGGTGAGGGATCCTCCTCCGTGAGTAACCCGACCAACCTGTCAATCATCCGGAGGTTTAACCACCACTCCACCATGGTTCTCAAGGCCTTCGATAACGCTTCAGCTGACGCTCAGCAGAATAGTGAATCCAGCAACAGCGCCGTCACGGCAACAATCGCTAACGGCAACACTAGCAATAACAATAAATCCCAAACAGCTGAACCTCCAACAAAAAAGGTAAATATATGGAGACAAAAAAATATTGGGCAGTAAACGATTGCTTTGAGCACTTCCTAGGTAGATGACACTGGTGAGATTTGAATAACAACTATTTCCACTAAATTTAAATTGGTATATATACTTTATACGGCTTTAATTTGGAGTGCTAAGAAATTCCTTTTACAGCTTTATTTGAGGGTATTTGTGCTACTTTAATGTTGTGCATTCACACACTCAAACTATATATGTATTACTACAAACTATATATAGATATTTATTTGAAGGATGTTATTTAATAATAATAATAATAATAATTGGAATTTATATATATTCTGTATGTAAAATGAAATAAGACGTTTTGTCTTTTGAGGTATGCAATAAACAAAAAAGCTTTCAAATCAAAAAAAACAACTTAATGGACTCATGATTAGATAACCTGGAAGCAGAATGACTGCTGGACTCACAAGTACGAACAAACAATTTGGAATCAAACATGCACAAACACACACACACATGCATATTTGAAAATTGAATATTTGTCTTTTGTTTGTAATGGACACTCGTATATTGTTGCAGGCGCGAATACGAGAAAAACTAGAATATGAAGATTTAGCGGAGCAGGAGAAGAAGGAGGGTTCGGCGCTGAACCTGACGCACATGGAGCGTTATCTTCACGGCCCGACCCCCGTCACTGCCACACAATACACCACTAGTGAGGATGTGCGTCACGCCTCACAGGCCCTGCTGCAGGAAATGTCACTATGGAAACCAATTCTTACTCAGGTAAAATACTCAGATAAAACGATCCGAGGGAAAGTTTCTTACCCAGGAAGCCTTGCTAAAGGAAATGTCACTATGGAATTCTTACTCAGGTGAAATACCCAGATAAAATGATCAGAGGTAAAATTTCTTACCCAGGATTCTCACTATGGAAACAAATTCAGAGGTAAAATTTCATACTCGGGAAATATCACTATTGAAACCAATTCTTACTCGGGTAAAATACTCAGATAAAATGAGCCACAGGTTAAACTTCTTAATGTCACTATGAAAACAAATTCTAACTCAGGTAAAATACTCAGGTAAAATGATCAGAGGTATACCAATCCCTACATTTATATAAACACATTGAGCATGAGTGATCCTATACTGCATATTGCAATGCAATGCAACATGCATAACTCCCCCACCCCCCTTATTGTGCTCCACTTAGTCTTTTCTATTTCCCCTTTCAGACCATTCCCAGTAATACTGCCGTTAGCATACTTGGAGAGTTGTCACCAGGTGGCGCTCTAATGCACGGAACGAGCCAGCAACAATTACATCGTAAGTCTGCAGTTTTGAGTTTTGCATCTTGGTGACCCTATTAAGAAATGCAATAAGTACCAGAAATGTGGTTTGCTTAATCATGACAAACATCAAATAGTAAGTGATAGTTGTGTTTTGTGAGTTCTACTTTTTAACTTATTGTTCAGACCATAATAGACCAGACCAATAGTGCAGTGGCTAGATTGCCTGCCTGAGGGCTGAAAGGTGTGGGGTCCAGAGTTCAATCCCATGCCGGTGCTAGTAGGGGTTCGATTCCTCTATAAACAGGGCAATCACCGAAAACCTTCTCTTTATCATTTGTCGCCCAATTACAGGGAGAGTTTACTTTGAAGAGCTTCATATTCATTTCATATCATCTTCTATGCTAGCTTTGGTGTCTGCATATACAAAAAGGTTCTCCTTTTACATGTCTGAGCCACCTTTCAAGAAAGCGGTGGCAAACTTTTATTAACCCTTCCAATGCTGAGGCTACTTTCGTCCAAAACACAAGGATGCAAAGATTTTTGAAAACCTTCTAAATCCTGTCATGGTGGTATTCATTAGAAAGCTCTCACTGAGTACTCTCACATGAGAACCTATATGCCAGGGTTTCAGTCATTTTCAGCTTTTTTCCGTAGTTTTGTATGGGCAAAATTTGCCACCACCAGCATTAGGTTTAAGAAAATAGATGAAAATCTACCACTATGTTTGTATTGACCTTGTAGGAATGATCTCGGTGGAGCTCCAGCAGGAACTGAAGGCCCTGTATAATGCACTCTGTGAACTCTTGAGGCATTTCTGGTCCTGTTTCCCAGCCTCAAGCAAGCAGCTGGAAGAGAAACTCGTACGCATGAAGACCAATCTAGAAAAATACCAAGTCGCCAAACTGCAGCCTTTTGCTGAGAAACTGGCGCAACACCATTATACCGTGAATGTAAGTATGTTCAAAGATATGATAATGTGCTCAGGGGCTTAGCCACCTATGCATCCAGTGTGTCATTTGGACACCCAGAACACTGTTTTTTGACAGTTTGGACACGCAAAAGTTTAGGTCACACTGTGAACTTGGTACCACACTTTGGACATCCAAAAGTCTATGAAACCTTCGTTTGGACACCCTGTTTCCAAATCCTGGCTAAGACCATGAATGTGATTTTTTGTTTTAAGTAAATGGGTATTTATGGTTGTTAACTGAAAATATTGGGGGTGACCTTGGCTAATTAAACAGGACACCTAGCTCTATTGATATAATTCTTTTTTGGACACCCTCTTTCGAAACCCTCGCCGAGGCACTTTTGTACTATTAAGGTAGTTTTATGTAAACATTAAACAAATATGTTCGGATCAAATCACTTCTGTATTTAACCCCAAAACTCATGAACCTATTGTCTTTAACTGCTTCACTCTTCTACTGACTTTTCCACAATTTTTCATTAACCCTTAATCCTGCTGGTGGTTAATTTGGCCAATACAAAATGATGCAAAAATCCTGAAAAATGACTGAAACCCTGGCAAATGGGTATCCATCTGAGAAAGCTCGGCGAGAGCTATCCAATGAATACCAACATGACTGGGTTTAGATGTTTTTCAAAAACCTTTGTATCTTTGTGCTTTGTACAAAAGTAGCCTCAGCATTGGAAGGGTTGATTTTACACATTTTTGAGGTTGTTTACCATACTGTTTTCCTATCTGCACACTCATTATTTGTATCTTTTTCTATTGCAGTTAACAGGTCATATGCAGGAAATGCTCGAAACTGCATTTAGGAAATTTACTACCTGGCAAAATAAGAGACTGTCCAGAGGCCTAAGGACCAGCTAGCAGTAGTTTCCTATCTCCAACTGTGGGGATTTAGCCAAGTCACATGTTACACTTATTATATGTAAATATGTCCAGCATATGCCAGGTGACCAAAATATGCTGAATCCATTCATGCTTGGAATATCCTAGACAATTGTTGTCTGCATCTAGGACTTTTTGGTAAATAACTTTGAGATTAAGATTTACATCACAAAGTATTTGATGGAGACTAGTTGGTTAGGTTGTGATGAAGTATTCTCCTTCAAATATTTTTCAAAAAATGCTTAGGTCATAAAGGTACTACCAAAATAGTCTAGTGCTGCGGGCATGATTTGGTTAAGACAGGTATGAATGATGTTAACTTTAAACCTTTTAATGCTGAGGTTACAAGGATGCAAAGATGCTTGAAAACCACCTAACCCTGTCATGTTGGTATTCATTGGATAGCTCAATCTGAGTACTCTCAGGTGAGTAGCCATGTGCCAGGGTTTCAGTCATTTTTTGCATAAATTTGTATTGGCCAAATTAGCAACCAGCAGCAAAAGGATTAACAAAAGGTGTTAGGATCAAAATAATTGGCATCTCTACGACAGGGAAAGGAATGTTACTCCTGTGGTCCAGAAGACATTAACCCAATAATGCTCAGAGCGGCCAAAACAGGCCTGACGATTTTGGAAATATTTTACCTACAAAAATACCTTGGAAAATAATTGAAGGTGAAATGTTAGAGAGAAGTCAAACAACAACTCTCCTTCAACTATTCTGTGAACTTTCGCTTAATTCCCAAGTTATTTTGAAAAGTGTGAAAGTAGCAGACAATACTTTCTAGAGGAACTCTGAGTGTGAATGGGTTAAGGTCACATGCTTATTTGTTCAGCATTATCATGACCTGCCGTCATAAGGACAGACACACATCAAGAGTTCACAGAATCTATTGTTTATACACATAACTTATGGTCCACGTTCAATAACTTCACAACGCTTTTATGAGAACTTATTCCCCATAAATCAAGTAAGGAGCATTAGGTTGTTTGCGACTCCCACATATCTAGACAATCAAATATTCTGGTCATGATTTTTTGAGCATGGGGACTCCCCTGAAAACACACTCACACACACACACACAAAGAAAGGAAGGTCTCAAAATGGTGAATATGGTGCGCAAAGTATACAATTGAATGTTTTGGACTGGCCTATGAATTTTTTATTTTCTGAAATTTACACTTACGTGGATATATAGGGGTTCCCTGACAAGCTAAGTATAGAGACACCATTTTTGGCATGAGGTGTCTAATTTTTGAATTGATACACCAGATGTCAGGAATGTGTTCTCTTCACCTCGCGAGTTGGGGAACCTATTTCTGCCACTGTAGATAAAGGCCAGAGCTCAACATTAAGAAAAAACTTCATAAGTACAGCCAGGCTAGTTACCG
This sequence comes from Maea johnstoni, assembly GCA_963942565.1. NCBI lineage: Eukaryota > Metazoa > Annelida > Polychaeta > Spionida > Magelonidae > Maea > Maea johnstoni. The sequence goes on along the minus strand of OZ012693.1, from coordinate 26,952,115 downwards.
AAACTTTTACTAGCCCTGAAATATTTTTGCTAGCCCTGATATTAATGACAACTCTTTTCAAATAGTGACCTCTGTTGATATCATAGCCTCTGTTGATAACATGAAAAGACTACAGCGTATTGTGGTAAATTGAGTTATATTATCATCCAGGTAGTCAGAGCCAAAGGAGGGCTTCATACTTCTTTAAGCACTGATATTCTAATTCTATCTAGCCCCTCAGGGCTACTCACAGGTAGAATTTATTAGCCCTAACTTTCAATAACTAGCCCGGGGCTACGGGGCTAGCCTTAACGTTGAGCCCTGAAGGCAATAATGAAAAACAAATGCCATTGTGAGAACTTGTTCCAGTACATGGGTATCAATGGGAAACCAACAATGGAGTGTCTAATATCACTTGGCAAATGCTAACCTTATTGTTGGGGGATGCAAATACTGTAGAACAGGTATATTTTGTGCAACAAATATTTCCCGAAAGACAGATTTTTTGCAGATAATTTATTTCACACCAATTTACCCATATATTGAACAAAAAAACGTTCTTAATGCCCATTGGGAACCATTTTCTTCCATGGGTTTTTCTGCCTCGTTGTGGCAGAAACTACAATGAAATATCTCCTCCATATACAAACAGGTACTAGAAGTAAACGCCCCCATTTTGAACACATTTTCATTTTCTGGTTCCAGTTATTACATTTGTATTTTCTGTATTTAGACTGAAATAGACACTGCAATTTAACACCTCCATATACAAACACCGTCAAGATGTGAACACCTATTGTGAACATATTTACATAGATTTACGTGTCCATGTGGGTATGATGAGTTATTTCATGATACTTTTTGTTCTCTTGAGAATGTTTTTCTGTGTAAAATAGGTGTATTAAGCAAATGTACCAAATGCACAGTGAGAGATTGTCTATCTCCCACCTACTCACAAATATTTTGTACTGATGAATAAATAATGATATCAAAAGCAAATAAGTGGTATTGTTATCACTCTAGACTGTAGCATTATTTGCTTTTCCCGTTAGGTTGAGCTATTTCACTTCAAATATTTTTCAAATATTTCTCTATCTGACAAAATATTTTCAAAGTTGTTAGACCATGTGTGCACTCCAGATATATATATTTATGAACTGTGTGCACTGCATTATATGGGTTAAAAGTTGTCAGATCATGTGTGCACTCTATATTTATATTGTTAGATTGTTATAACAGGGGCATTCCAGACACCTTTTCCTGCAATATGATACTACATATAGCACTGAACGTAATATTATATCTAACAAGTAAATATAATACAGTTGTCTACTATACACTACGACTCCTGAGTCAATGAGTGAATGACCCTTTAAAAATGTTTTTGCTTTTGGAAATTATTTCGATAGTGAAAGGTTGACAGTGATATTCCATACATATTTCCCTTCAAAATGATACAACCTATACCACTGCTATATTCATTTTGAACAAGTTCTTAGAAGTAAAACATTCGACCATCCCACTATCACGGCGATGAATGGATGGCTTAAAAAGATTGGTCGAAATCCCAACAGAATTCATTACAGGAAATGTGCACATAGAGTACAGTAGCGAGTCCCCCCTACTGTAGCATGCTGTGCATCCTGCCATCCCCTCTCCCCAGAGAATCCTATCCATATGGCAGGTACTGGCGTGCAGGTCCTTATCTATATGGGTCAAATGCAGTCAGCTGTGGCAGTGTAGGAGGGGGTGTTAACACAAGAAGAGACAGTCTTACAGATTTCCACTTGCAGTTGAAAATTGGGTAAAAAGTGGTTTAATTGGAAATGACTACAAAAAGTGGTATATTTAGGTAAGGAAGTATATGATACACCGGCTTGCAGCTTAATATAGCGTGCTCTTGAGGGTTGAAAGTTGTAACTAGTGACTTTAAAAAGTTCTATGTGAACATTTCCTGTCATGTTGAATTGTGGGCCTGAATCTGATAGGTATGAGGCTGGCGCCACAGGCAATTAATGCCACAATAATTAGCGGGAGATAAGACGTCGAGTCATACCCCTTGTTACGATTATCTCACCTACATACATACACACATACATGCATTCACACATACACGCCCATACACACATTCATACATACATGCCAGGGCTGTCCAATCCCATGGTCGAAGTGCCTGGTGCACAATTTGAAACTCCTGTCTCAAATTTATTTTTCTAACTAACCATTACCCCATAGGCGACATTAGTAGAGTTTACATTTTTCTGCCAGGGGTTAGTTCATGAGTGGCCAGGTAGACTAATCATAAACGAATTATACCTGAACATGTAACCTATTCCCTGTGGAACGCTCTGCATCAACTAAGTTCTGATTATACACTTTATCCCCACCTTATTTATCAAAAGCATGCATCAAGCCGGCGCACGAGGAAAGCTATGCACTAAATGTGTTTATATATAAATATATATATAAATATATATATATATATATATATATATATATATATATATATATATATATATATAAATATATATATATATATATATATATATATATATATATATATATACACACAGGCAGGAATGCCATATGTCGTAACGAGGTTGTGCAGTTCTCGTTACGTCAACGTAATTACGAGCTCTTACGATGATAAATGGACGATACCCTCATTTCGTTAACGTAATCTTTCAACGTTACGTTGTAGAAAGGTTTGCGTTACGAGGATGTTTAGTTGACGTTGACGTTACGAGCTCGTAAATGTCTATTTTAACATGAAATAAACGATTGCGTTACGATTATGTTTTACTAACGCTATCGTTACGCTTTAGTCATTGGTATTCCTTTATTTTCTTTGTTTTGCTGAAACTATCATATTTCTATTCATTTATATTCAAAGGTCATCATGCTTTTATAGGCCATCTTGTTTTTGTTACTGACTTACCTTTTACTCTACAGCTTTATAATTAAAGTAGCAAATGTATTATTGGAGGATAATGCAATTAGCAATAGTCATACAAGACAAGGAAAGGCATATATTCATAAAAATAATTTATTCATTTATCAATCTTTGTACAAAAATAAGAAAGCTTTACTATCATTAGCATTATAAGCAGATTTATTTCAGATTACTTAAAGCACTCAAGTGGTCATAGTCAACTTAAAAATGTTCATCCTTGTCTCCACAAGCCCTGGCGGATTTATCATTGACGATCGGTGAGGCGGAGGTCTGAATGCTGCCATGAGCCAGTACCCCTTATACCCTAAGGCATCTACCTCTCCGCGTTACACAATGCATCCTGTGGGGGGAGACGGACCCTTGAAGTGTACAAGGGAGACATTCAAAAGTCTTGCCTGAAGGACAAGGCAACTTACAGACGTGACCATGAGGCCAATACAATGAAACAACATGCTTAATATAAAACTAATTCTCGAGTTCCTGTTTCGCTGCCTGGATTCTTCTTCCTTCCCTCTCTACCAATTTTCCCCAAACCTGCTCAGAGACTTCTTGGTATCTGGAAGTAAGAAGTACACTTTTTAGCACACTGATATGCTGGATTTCACAAATGTATAAGAACATATGTTTTCATGTCTACATGATATGACAAATACCTGCACAAAACAGTTCAAGTATGGCATGGAATCAGGGACTTACCCAGGCAACCACCAGGGAGTCATTTCGACTCCCAAACACAAGATTTTTCGAAAAATGACACCCAGTTATATTTTGCAAGATGTTCTGTATTTGTTTGAGTCCAAGGAAATATTTTAAAAGTTTCACTATAGAAGACAATAGGTATATTAAATGACATAGAGAAGCACATTTTGTTTTGCTAAGTCAATATATAAGGTACGTTGCTATGATCATTTCTTGAAAATTGGGCAACTAACTTTCGACCCCCTAAATTTAAAAAATCCTCAATTTTGACCCCGTTTCCAAATCCTGGGTAACACCCTGCATGGAATGCAATGTTGACTGTAGATTTTTTCTTGATATTCTAACCGTTCACACAATCCAACTAATTTGGTATCAATGTATGTTTGAAGATTCATGGTTGATTTAAAAGAAAATACATTTAGTTTACTTGAGGTAATGGAATAGCTAAGTAGAAAATATTGTACATGTGGCGCTTTATAATTGCTATTCAAGAAGTCTATTTTGGTTCAATTTTCTTCACTAAAGACAAATTTCACTATGTTATAAGACAAAACTTACCTCAAAAAATACAACTGGAAGGAATGCCAGAGGTTTTCAGCCCTCTCCTCTTCCCCCAACTTCTACTTTTGTCCTGACAGGAGGAGAAGAGCTCCATTAGACCTCTAAAAGTAAATGGAAAGAGAAGATATTAAAATACCATTGATTTTGACTTCATGTAAAGTTTTTTTCATTCCGTTAAGGTGAAAGTTTTTATAGGAGAGTTGTTGATAATGTTCCAGTTAACATTTCCTCTTCAAATATTTTCCCATTGTTCCCATTAATTCTTTTCTCAAGTAGATATCCCCAAAAATGTCAAAATTTGTGATACCTTTTGAAATGGCAAGGTAAATGTTAAATGGACTTTCAATTTTAGATGTGAAATTTTCAAATTTAGCGCCATCTTGGCACCACCTATATGGAAGGGACTACTGGTGACCCCCTTTTTTATTTTGGATGTACAAAGAGGATCTGACAAGGATAGCTTATGCACAGTTTCATGGAAGCCTTATTGTGTTGTATATTCTTGGTAATAAACACATCACATAAATGCATTTTTAGAGAATTGCATTGAGACATACTAGATACTCTTAGTCTTTAACATTAATTTTTGTGAGCAATAAACATCGGAAAATACATTTCCAACTAATTAAAAAAGCGTCATGTCTACGAATTTTTGAACTTCATTTATAGTCACTTGTTCTACCATATAAAAGCAAATCATTACGCCAATTGTCAATAGTGTAGGAAACCGATCCAAAGTAACCCTGTGAATACCACGTGCCATAGTGGGGAAGACTTCTTTGTAAAAAGTAGTATTTTTCTTTGATGTAAATTTGCCTTTACAGAAAAGTCCTTCATTTCCTTCAGCAAATAAATTAAGTCAACATATTTGATGTTTATACGGACATCCAGAAAGCGTTTATCTATAGTCTGTCTGACCCAAGCTTGGCTGACCGTTTTTTCCGTTTTTTTCTTACAAAAAGTTCATATTTGCCGTCCAAACTTGGCAAGCCTCTTAGGAGCACTAAGTCGTGCATGTATTAACCTATTTTGCCTCAATTCCGTAAAATGTAGTTTTTGCCCATTAGGTGCAAATAGTGAAAATACATGCGAGATTGCTCACATTAAGACATTTGTATTGTTGCCCATTGTTAGAATGCAAATACGAACTTTTTGTAAGAAAAAAGAGGTTAAAACGGTCAGACAGATTATATTATCAACTTTCATTCATGCATTTCTCATAATTTTGCTTTGTCATGAAGATATTGCCGAGTATCTCAAACCATGGATTAGCCCTAGGTGTTTACTATAAGTGGATTAATAAAGGGTCAGACAAAACTTGTTCACAGGAAAAACAAATTGTCCACCTTTCCGAGCATCAATTCCAATGCGGTTTAGATCGTTAGCACCGCCACAATTCATTCTAGTTATCTCTAAATTCTTTTTAATTTATTGTCTCAAATTTGCAATTTTTGTGACTGCTATTGAAGGGGAATGCAGAATTACTAGAGAGCGCACAAACTTTCGATGTCCACGGCAAAATGGATTACTCGCCTTTCCGTGGGTCAATTTTAATACGGTTTATAGTCTGTTTGACTTCAGTTGGCTAACTGCTTTTTTCCTCTTTATTCCACATAAAGTTCGTTTTTGCCTTCCAAACTTGGCAATTCTTTCGTTCGAAAAGTCTAACTTTACGATGACGATACATATATGGAAACACGTCATCGTAACGATTGCTGAAAAAAAATTCACGAGCTCGTAACGTACATGTGAATACGATGATCGTAAAACGTGCTCGTTACAAAATCATCCTGAGCACGTAACGAGTTTGTAATACTACGAGCTCGTTACGACCTATGGCATTCCTGCCTGTGTATATATACATATATATCGTTTATATATCATATATCATATCAGCACGAGGAAAGCTATGCACTAAATGTGTTTATATATATATATATATATATATATATATATATATATATATATATATATATATATATATATATATATATATTTATATTTTATATATATATATATATATATATATATATATATATATATATATATATATATATAAACATATATATATATATATATATATATATATATATATATATATATATATATATATATATATATATATACATATATATATGTATATATATAAGAGTAATTGTCAGACCTGAGGCTTTATTCTTTAACAGTCTTGGCGGCTTGGTTTCAGGCAAAATCGGATCAATGTGTCCTTTTCACAGAGAAAATGACACTTTTACGATAGGATTGTTTGACACAATGATGGTTTGTTCATACTGTTTTCGTATCATACCGCAATCATATGAGAAGTACGGCATTTGCTTGTCGCATACTGTAGCATTAAGTGTGCATATCACAATATTTGTCATTTGTGGCGCAAAAAGCTGCGACAGTGCAACAACCTCGATAGGCTTGAAAATCCTACATATGTGTTTTCGTCAAGTAGGGAATTGCCTTCTATTTACGTTCGAAAATTCTTACAACAGGGATTGAGGAAGTGGTCATTTACGTCAAGTTAGCAAACTTGAAAGCTCCCCTATAATTACTCACTCCCGGACTGACATCACCTCTTAACAAATTTGAGGGGAAATGGAAAAGTAAAATGTGTTGTAAACATAAGGTTATCATTAGAAATTGGGCTTTTTTACCGACGACACGCATCATCAATCAAGCAATTGCATATTTTGCTCATTCAGCATTATTTACCCCTACATGTAATTACCCCTTAAGTTACGCGTAGCGACGAACGTCTTATGATTTATGGTCCAGAAATGATTTCCGCTTCTTATCCCTATAAGTGATTTTGTTCGAGGTGTATGTATGCTGGGAGTAGTAGACAGGAAGTGGGCACTGTGCAGGCGTCATCAAATTTCGCTGCCTCACACCACTATGAGTCATAGATAACATGTGTACCCCAAGATTGGCTGCCTGCTGGTTTCACAGGCCCTGGGTCAGACTGAAATTGCCGCGAAACCAATCACGTGACCAATACTTCCCCAGGCTACACCGTGTACCCCGAGGCGCACATACCGTAGGTACTAGCATGCTGTGCCTATGGGATTGCAGATCAAGGGGATGTATTTCTCTGATGTATGTTAGGGAATGAAGAAAATGATTGGAGTTTACGTCGCTTCCAACAGCTATCGTTATTTGGCGACGAGATAGAAGGCCGGGACCGGTAATGAATCCCCTCCCTTTACGAATACATGTACATTTAGTTCCAAGGGGTCATTCAGTTACAGAAGCACCATAGGCAGCCTTCCAAAACGCCGCACATTTATATTTAGGGACCAGGCCAACCCGCTAATGCGGACACACGTTTTATCAAGAACTATGAACATGTAATCTATTAAGTTATGTTTTTATTCAATATACCCATCCCAAGCTACATATATATCAACTAATGCGATATGCACCGTGGAATACTAGCATGTGTTTGTTTTTGGATCATGTGTATGGAGGCAAAATAAATATCTCATTCATTTTTGCAGCGCACAAGAAGGTTTGACTAGCGTGACGATACCTTTCCGCGAGATGCATAGTTAATAAAGCTTGCACAATTATATAGAGATAGCTACTGACTGAATCGATCCGTGGGGCCAGAACGTGCCTTGAAGTCTAAAAAGCATGAAAACCACAGGCGGCCGTGCGATGGTGGAGTTGTGAACGGCAGAAAAAGAAAATAATAAATCCGCTGTTTTTTGCAAGACAGCATAATTAAAAAAACACTATTTATGCTGTTTTGGAAAACGTGGAAAACAGTGAATTGTTCTCTGCTGTTTTTGGAAAAACAGTAGAAAAAGCTTTATGTCTTTTTTCAGAAGAGAGAGAGTATAGCTGCAGTCAGTCGTGTAATACTTTGTTATGTTAAGTTATGCATTTTTTAACACTATTGATTGCGTGCTAGCACGCATTAGTAACGAGCCTCCTACACCAAGACTCGTCAATGTTTCATTATATTGATCCAAAACAACCAGGTGTGCGTTCAAGATTGGAGCAAAGCGCCAGCGTACAGCGATGTTTTGCGAGATTTTACCAAATATGGTAATATACCATCAGCGAATTTTTCCAATTCTCGTGCCGTTATCATGCAACTCTACAATCATGAACGTGGACCCTCTTCTGGAAGAATGTTATGCTGCCCTGCGTGGCCGCTCCATGGTAACATTAAAACATTTCCCCCAGTTCCTTCCAGTAGACAAGTGGGCTCCGTTTCGACGGTCGATTTTTCTGAACTGAGAATTGTACCTGAGAGCAGTAGCAAAAGCATTACACTGGGAAATATTATGGTTGAGGACAGATACATTATATAAACACCAGCAGTGAGACTTAAAGAGGAAGGATGTGATGTTTGTAACTACACTGAAACCGACCTCTAAAAAGCTACACTGGTTTGTTATGGTTGCAGATTAATACATTTCACACGGATAGTGAGGTACTGGAGAAATCGGCATATCATGCAGATGCTTTCTGAAACCAACCAGGTGAATCATCGGGAAACCAATAAGCCATGTTCATTTCATATTACCTGCAAGGAATGTTATTCTGCGTATGTGTGATGTAATACTATCAAGTGCAAGTCAATTACGGATTACACATTCCAACCATAAACAGGTATTCCATTCAAAGCTACATTCTGCAATTACTGGAATATCTAAATTCCCAGGTGAATTCATTCGATGGAAGTAACTGTAAAATATACACCTGTGGCAGTCACTGTTCCTCATGCAAAAGCAATGATCTAGAGCCAGCAAGGCACCAAATACTAGTATAAACAAACAAGTGCAGTTGTGACAGCAAGAATAAGGGAGCATCGGAAGACACCACTATGGGAATAAATTGTCTTCCGGAGGTTAATGTTTCGTGTAGGGAATGCAGCCGACGCCAGATGGCGCTCACGATGGCGCCTCACGTGACAGTAACTTTGGTCGGCTTGCTTGGCAATGGCGTCATGTTAAGCGTAATCTGTAGGTATGAACTTCTCAGAACATTGGCGAATTCGTTTATAGTGAACGTGACGATATGCGACACTGTCGTTTGTGGTCTCTATCTGATCTGTGCGGTGATCTCGACTGGCGCCCCCTATATCGTACAGCACCCACTATACTGCGTGGTTTTGGGATACCTCAGCAATCTCCTACTCCTGACGTCTGTGACGTCGCTACTTGCTTTATGTTATGATCGCTTTTTCTTCGTTACAAAGCCACTGTATTACAACTATCGAATGACAAAGCGGATTGCAGGAATGTGTTTTGTTTATACCTGGTGTCAAGGAATTTTACTTGCCATCTTCCCCCTGCTAGGGTGGGGCAAGTACGTTCCGGTGAGGCATACGGGGTTCTGTGACGTTGACTGGTCTGGGGGAGATGACGTCTATTCGGTGGTTTTATTGCTGTTGGGTTTTTTCGTTCCCCTGGCGGCAGTCATCGCACTTAGCGCAGCTCTTGTGATGAAGGTCAGAGTACGTCACAGAAAAGTACAGGTGCGAGCGCCATTCAAGTACATTACTACACCAGGCCCAATACTCAATTCCGCAGGAATGCGGGCTGTGAATCTGGCATATCTAAAAACCGCCAAAATTCTGTCTTCCCTCGTCATCGTCTTCTTCGTCTGCTGCACTCCATATCTCATCGTTGTCGTACTGAAGTTGCTTTCGACCCCTTGCGTAGAAAAAATTGGCACTAACTTTGTGGTGACGTTTTTTCTCGTTGTCAAGAGCGCCGTGAACCCATGGTTGTACGGATTGTACAATCGCCAATTCAGACGAACTCTTGGCAGCATCTTTCCTTGCTACAACAAATGTTGGCAAAATTCGTCTGCCGACCTCAAACCATACGGAAACGGGAAAACGGTATCGCTTCTCGTTTTGGACGAGATCAAGGCGCCGATGGATCAGCAATATGGTGGCCTTCACAGAGGACAAAGTCAAAGAGATCTGAATTTCGATGGAATTGAGTTAGAAATCCAGACAGCATGGGACATCTAGATCCAACTTTGCCATAATATCATAATATTGCAATGCTCGTGAACCCTTACCAATGTTACATGCAACACCCAGCCCGCCCGCTTGCTGCAAAAAAAGCCGTCTGCCAATATTGATGGAATCTTACAGGCGAAAGCATGTCTAAGGCAATATTGTATTTCAGAAACGTTAATTAGACACTGCAAATAACCCTCCTTTAAATATTTACTAATTATTTCATCTATTTATAAAATTGTTTTCAAAAGCGTCATAGAACCAGGCGACAATATCTTGAGAAACAATAAGGCATTGATAAGTTATGATATTGCAAAACCGAAAATTGTGTTCTTTCATCACTTAAAGTTGATGGTTGTATGCTTTAAATGATTATGTTGAATTGATTTGTTCCATAATAAATGATATAATTGGAAATAATACACATCCTTTATAAGGCCTTAATTGAGTAGTTTGCCGTGTATGCAGCAATCGGGAAGCTTGTTATCTTTGTTAGACATTTCAAGATTTTTGCTTTGCTTGTATGTAATAAAGCCAATACATGATCACAATAAACTAAAATATTGTCGTAGTCTATGTACAAATTAAGTTATATTAACCCTTATGCTGCTGGTGGCTAATTTGGCCAATACTTAATGAAGCAAAGCCCCTGAAAAATAATTGAAACCCTGGCAAATGGGTACTCATCTGAGAGTACACAGTGAGAACTATGCAATGACTACCAACGTCACAGGGTTTAGATGGTTTTTAAAAGATCTTTGCGTCCTTGTGCTTTGGACGAAAGTAGCCTCAGCATTTGAATTGTTAAGAACATTCACGCATTGCTGAAATATGAGATTTTTCTTTTCAGAAAAAGAATTGAAAATGTCTTTTTTTGCAATGTCAGCATTCATCGTGAACTCATGGCTCTGTTGAAGTTCAAAGACAACGCCAGATAGATATTATTCATCGTTTTCGGCTACGTTTATTTGGAGGCAATTTAGAACGTACGTTCAATGATAATTCCTTAGTCTGTATAAATTCCTCACTTGAAGGAGCAGGTGAAATATAACCAATCACAAGTCTTGCCCTCCAATCAAATCAAACCAAACCTACTGTATCAAAGTGTCAAAAAGAGTGCGAGGTAGGTGCTTCATGATTCTGAAAAAATAAACACTGATTGAAAGAAATGTGATTGACACTGTTCCAGAAAGCAAAAAATATGTAAGACGATGGATTTATTTGGTTTGTTCCTATGAAGCGATACATCTATTTTACTTCACAAACTTTTTGTTAACTCACAGAGGCGGCCATGTTCAATTGGATGATTTCAGGTCAAAAATTATGGATGTTTTTAAGTAGAACATATGTTTTACCAGAGAGATTTGTGAATAATAAGGCATGCAACAAACAACACGACATTTATTTTTCTGGCGTTACAAGCGGTTAAATAAAAACACGTTCTCCGGACGACCAACAGTTTGAGGCACATAGATGAAATAGTAAAACGGAATTTATACCATCAATTGATCAAAGAAAACCACTATAAATACTTCAAATCCATATTTCATTACGTTATATAAGTATATCATGGAATGATTGAATAATGGTATTTTCCAAATGTTGTATTTTTATTTAGTGTATGTTATTATGATGTTTTCATGTTATCTTTTATTTATTTTTTTCATCACTTGTCATTTCGGTAATGGAAAACTAGTCAAAACAGGATATGGGTGGAGGACAAGGCGATGTCTATCATTTTTCCTTGGAAACCATCACTTTGCCATCATAACAAGCCATAAAACATGTATGTTCAAGAAAAAGTGTGTTAGGTGTTAGGAACTAAAAGAGACAATAGATGGGTCCGGTTCTTTTACAATACAGAGTTGATGTAAAGTATAATCTAGTCGAATTTTTAACATTTCTTTAATCTGGCCAATATACAATGGCTTACCTGGATTCTTAAAAAAATGTACAACATTCTTAGTTTTTGACGTGAAATTGAAATGAATATACAGTATTTGTAAAGTACTGTGTTCGACTTCTAGGGCATTTGGACACCAGGATTAGCTATTTAAATGGGTATATTGGGAAATACTCTGTTCGAGATGTAGAGCATTTGAACACCAAAATTAGAGATTTCAATGGCTATATTTGTGAAATACCATGTTTGACTTGTAGTAGACTTGTGGTCGTTGTTTTAGGGTTTACAAAGATTTCTGCATGGTGCTTCAATCTGGCGATTTGGATGAAATAAAACGATGCCAATGTGGGACTCACTGTAGCAGTTTACTGCAGTCGCCGTTAGTAAGTCACAAAGAGAGCCTTCGGTTTTTTGACGAAAACTGAAGACGTAACCTGCCATCATAATTGAAGGCTGGAGTAGGCCAAACGACAAACTATGGGGTCGTCAGACGGTCGCTTTACCCATGAATGCTCACAATGGCAAAATCAGGCAGAGGCAAAGATGCGGAAATATTGCACGGAGGCTATTACCAGCAACTCTTCTTCAAATATATATATATTTTTTTAATTCTAAAGTCATCATCAAGAATATTATGCATCCGGATAAAGTTGCGGAAATATTAAAAGGAGAAATATAAATAAGGCCTACTATCAGCAACTCTACTTCAAATATTTTGTAAAATTATTCTTAATTCCAAAGCTATCATCAAGAGTATCATACATACGGGCGAGAATTTCAGGAAGATCTCCAAAGCACGAATGACTAAACCAAGAGAAACTAGGTGCGTAAAATACGATAGGGCCAGTCATATGGGAGGCTGATCCTACTGCGAAGCACACAGTGTGTCAAATCTTAGACGACTGACTTCTTAGTTCTAGGTCAAATGCTTGCTATGTCCCAACGCCACACTGAATGGGCTAGAAACTACTATTAAGGGGGACACCAGATCTGGCCGCGCGACCTCGAGTACAGGTCATAGCATGGGAACAACTGATATACCCTGCTTTCAGCCAATAGTCGCAGGCGATGAGCAAGGGGTCAGCTGTTAAATACCCTAGCGAAGCACTGATTTTAATCTAGGCATATTAGTCATGGTGAGCAACACCTGTATGCTTCGACTGTGTAATGGGCCTTATGTGATTTTATGATAATTGAAGAAAACCGAAATTCCAAATGCATTTTTGCATCACATCATGCGTCGCTCAATAAACTTGATAATGACACAGACCCCTTTCTAACGTTGCATGCTGAATCTGGCGTCATTCCCCATTATATAGTTAACGTGAAGACACTTACCTCTAGATTACCTGATCCTAAAACATTCCAAACCACACTTTAAACAGAAAGATAACCTTTCCGATCAGAAAGTGTAGCATTGTCGTAGATCTTTCGAGGATGAAAGGATTACTTAATACAAATTTGGGTACTTTACTATTGGTTTTTATTGTTTCATTTACGTTATCTTGCATAATTTATTGGGTCAAAAGGCTAAAAAATAAATAAGATTATGAGTAGCTTTTATATCCTTTCAATATTATATTCTAGTACTATTTTGTAGTGCAAGTATTATTACCAGGGCAGTAAAAGGTCCACAATATCAATCTTTATGAAATGAACTTTATTTTGAATGTAACAAGAAATTCAACAGAAATAGCTCACACACTCACAAATCAGAGACGTTCTACTTGCTGCAAAGGGAAAAGGAAGGAAAAGAAAATAGGCAAATCATTGCTTATTTCCACTTCCCACTCAGAGGGGCCATCACATACAGTTTCTTCAATCTATTCAAGCCCACAGTGACCAAAACCGCTTGTCTAATTTAGTGATATCTCCCCAACAAAAGCAATCTTACGAAAACATTTCAAGGAGCGATGTTCATCAGATCCCTATCGCCAACTCTCTTTTAAATATTTCGTGAATATATGCATTATTCTGAAATTATAAGTATCACTATTCCAGACAACAATTTTTAGAGGAACACTGGAGTATTAATGGGTTAAAGAACACCTACCACTTTGCACATACTGTTTGACAGTGCACACATAAAAGCTGCCTTCCCAAGATGCATCAGCAATTGAGACTAACCCATCCATGCCTGAGATCTCCTCTAGAAGTTGCTATCAGGATCTGTGATACTTATGATGATCGCTTTGAAATTAAGAATGATTTTACAAAATATTTGAAGGATAGTTGTTGGTACTGTTCTGAATAAGATTTCTCCTTCAAGTATTTTTTCGCTGCTTTTGGCTGCTTGGAGCATTAAACGGTTGGAATTCAAAGCACCTACTGAGGATTATGAAATGTTGCGGGTCATAAGTCAGTCACCCAATTCACAAGAATAAGCATACTGACCCTATATATTGACATAGCAAGATTAAGTTTACTTCTTTACATCCTTTTATGTACCTATTATCACATATGAGTGAAACTCTTGAAATATTTCCTTGGATTAAGCAAATACAGAAAATCTTACAAAATACAACTGGGTGTCATTTTGCCTAAAATCTGGCATTTGGGAGTCAAAATGACTCCTTGACTCATGGCTGGATAAGTCCCAGCCATAGCACCATACATGTACACGCAGCAGGTAAAATCCTCCAGGGTGGAGAAATAATAGCAAAATTCAACAATTATCCTAGGGCATATTGGATCCATCATGCCCTAGTGGCCAATGCCAGGCTCACAAGTGTGTAAGACAAGTCATTCTGGATTCCCTAAATCCCTAAGCCTGGTTGTTGTACAAAGGTGTGGCATTCTGAAGGTCTGTCTTTCAGTGTCTTAGCCAGGATTTAAAAACTGGGTGCCTAAAATTGGCAGTTGTAAAATGTTTGGGCGTCCAAATTTTTAAGGGGAATCACAATATACTCATATTTAAACCATAAACATGTATAAATTCATCAAAATAAGGCATGATATCATTAAACAATGTCATAGAAATTATAAGGAGATGAAAAAATTCAATTATAAGCTTGAGATTGGGATTTTTAGAAATTCCACCCAAAAATATTTGGGTGTCCTGAGGGCTTCTTTTTAAGGGTGTGGGTGTCCAAAAAGGCACCCGGACGCCCTGCTGGCTAAGACCATGCTGTCTTTGGTACCTTTGCAACTGAAAGACCATTTGGGGCTTCTTTTTAAAACCAAATCCCAGTTCCAGGTCCTGAAAGACCTGCGTCATTCAAAGCAATGCAAATTCTATCAAACAAAATCAATCACAATTCTTCACATCAACTCAATAAAGTAATGATTTCTAAAGTGAAGTCTCTGTTATAGTCCATAGAGGGCAGCACTGTCTATGTACCATGTTAACCTGCCATGTATTGGCTCTATCCCTGTTACGGGGTATCTTTTAGGGTCTTTTGTGCTTTTTTCAATTTTTTTGACAATGACGTTTTTCTTCCTACCAGTCATCAAGATGCCTATACTTCTGGCCTTGTTAAGCAAATTGAAAGACATCGTCATGCGATCTACTGAGGTATCAACCGATCCTCCTTTTGCTATGGTGATAAGTTTTTGGCCCTCATCCAGCGCCTGTTGCCATGGGAACAGGGAGGCCGTGTGACCGTCCTCCCCCACGCCGAGCAGTACATAATCGAAGGCCTGCCCAGTGACGAGCCTGGTGATCTCTGCTTGGTAGATTTGGTCCCCTTTTTCCGACTGATCGCAGAGCCCTAGAAGATGTACTGGCATGGGGTGTATGTTGAGGTAGGGAATATGGACATGCTCCAGCACCTCTCTGTTGACCATCTGAAAGTTTGAGCTGTTGTGCGTGAGAGGAAGACAGCGTTCGTCCACGAGCCATACATGGGTCTCCTGCCACGGGAATTTTGGGTCATCCTGGTTGATGAGTTGACGGAGGAGAGGAACGGGCGTATTGCCGCCTGAGAGGGCGAGATGAAATACGCCCCGTTCGCGTATAGCCGAGAAGGCAGTGTTTGTGATGTTCTCTGCCAAGTGCGACACTATGTCATCCATCTTTCCCGACACCAGGGGGCTGCCACGAAAAGTTGTTCCCTTTTGCTGCTCCTGCTGGAGCATGATATTTTCTGTGATCCTTCCCACGTGAACGACTTGCAGTTGACCATTCTGTAATAGGCGATAACTCAACCAATCCGTGTCCCCGCCTCGATAAATGACCGGCTTGTGCTCTTTCAGCATACTCAAGACTGATGTCCAGACATCCCATAATGCTAGCAGGTGCTTGGTTCCTACGAAGAGGTGACGATCACCCTTAAACACGCCCTCTATCAATGCAGTGTAGGCATCCACGTCCTCCATCGGGCTGTAGACGTAAAAATCGCTAGCTTTTTGGTCATAGGCGAACAGAGCACTATGAGGCTCCATCATGTCCCAGCCTGTGATGGGGTTCGGCTGAGGTAGCGATTTGCTGACCAGAATGGCGGGAATATGCAGGCTCTCGCTGCTGATCTGAAAGACGATCTGACGAGGTAGATCACAATCGAGCCCTCCGTCTTTCTCGCAGAAATCCACACTCTTGAAGGTGACCTTCAGGTAGCTGGTTTTCTCGTTGAGCTTCTTGCCGCTGCTGAGGATGAAAGGCACACCCTTCCAGCGAGGGTTATCCACATGAAGTAGCGCGGTAGCATACGTCGGGACCGAGGCCGCCTCGTCCCAGTCCTTCAACTCGGCCTTGGCCTCCTTAAGGTAACTCTCATACTGTCCAATCAAAATGTTCTTCAAGGGGACCGGTTTGATAGCCTCCAAGACCTGCAGCTTTTTCAGCTGGATGCTTGCCGTGTCCTCGATGTTTGTCGGGAGATCCATGGCAATGAGGAGCATCAGCTCTGTCAGGTGGTTCTGGACCACGTCTCTGATTATTCCATACTCATTATAGAAACTCACGCGACCTATAACACAAAGGAAAATATTCTTATTGTTAACTTGATATATGATATTATATATGTAGAGTAGTATGTTTATTTTCTGTAAATATGTTTTACAAAATCGTAAAGCATGGCCATGATGCCTGACGGGCAGGAAATTTAACAAAAGAAATTGAATAAGAAGGAAAATAGCAATAGCCAGGCATGTGAGGAAGTTGCTAGTGACTTTGGGTAAAGTGGTGGTTTTGCTGGGTACTCCGGTTTCCCCACCGCATGCATATAGCTAGTCTTGATTTAGCCTGCGTATGGCAGAAAAAGTGACGATAATCAAAATTCCAAATAAGCAATAAGCCTCATGGTATGAGAAAAATAGTAGGATGCATAAGAGCTCCTTTAGTGTGCATTATGCAGTCTCTAAATATAATAAGTACTTTGGATAATGATTGAAAAGTGGTATTTCAAAACATCATCAATCACTGAAATCCCAAAATTTGTTAGCCTGAGTCTGGCAAAAAAAGTAATGTGTTGGTGCCCAAAAATGGCAATTGTAAAATTTCTGAACGTCTATTTTTTCAGGGGAGACCACAATATATTCTGATAACTACCATAAACATATATTTACTTACTCAGAAAATGTATAATATCCTTATGCTATGCCATAGGTATCATATTTAAGTGGAAATATTTAATTCTCTGCTTGAGAAATGACATTTTTAGAAATTCCTCACAAATTTTTTAGGGTGTTCTGATGTGAAATTTTCTGAGGGTATGGGTGTCCAGATTACATCCAGACGCCGTGCTGGCTCAGACCCTGTTTCAGACTAAGTTATTACATAATATGAGGAATGTGATTGGCTTACCTTTCACGTCCACTCTCTCCTTCATCATAATCTCCACCTGCTCCACATGCTGGCGATTCCACAGCTCTTCATATTTACCCCGGTTATCATACCTGCAAGTATGAAACAAAAACAAAATGATTCTTATAGGAAAAAATACTGGTACTCGATACAATACCAAATATAAAATACTGGTATCGAAAATGGAAAAAGTTTCATATTGTATCAATAACATTTTAGATATCTATAAAATTGACTTAATTGCTCCCTGGACGTCTCTGTACGCTATTATTAGCAAAATTTCCAAAGCTAAAAGTGCTAAATCTAACAAATTAAGATCCCTCAGAGGCAAGCAGTATCCTTAAAATTATTGATAAGGTATTGTGTCATTAGGGAAATATTCATACAGTACTGTACCTTTTCCTTTTGGTCTAAAAGCTTTCACGCTTAATAATTCAACAAGAAATTGTTGTCTGGATCTATGACAATTTGGATAACAACTTGAAAAGAAAGAATGGCTTTACAAATTTACCTAAAGGGTAATATCTGCTTCGCCACAGACTTTCCCAGATAGTGGTCAATGCGATACATCTCCTGCTCCTCGAGGTGACGTGACAACTGCTCGGACAACTCCACCGCACTCTGCTTGTCGTGACCGAACGGTTTCTCTATGACCACCCTCAGCCAGGTGGCGCCACTAGAAGGGCGTAGGTACTCGTTGACGTTGTGTGTGGCATCAGCATATGCGGCTGGAGGCGTGGAAAGGTAAACAAGGCGACCCGCTTCGGCATTGTCGGCGGCACTCTGCGAACCGTAGAGCTCCACCATTCTCTGTGTGATCCTCTCTCTTAGCTCGGAGAAGTGCTCCTCTGTCTTGAGCTGGTGGTACACTACGCTAGATATGAACTCATCTCTCTGTTTCACACACCCACCATGCTCACACCTCAGGGACTTCTTCAAGATCGTCTCCATGAGGGGTCCCGCGACATCTATAGTCCTCCTGCCACAGCCGTAGAAGGAGAACTTGTAGCCGTGGTGAGACTGGGTCTGGTAGAGGCGGAAGAAGCCCTGCCAGAGGTATTTCTTGGCCAGGTCTCCCGTGGCGCCCACCAGCACCACATTCACATGCTTGCCCCCAGCAGCCATGGGCACCATTGTGATGAGCAGTAGCAGCAGCAGCACGGACGCTGACAGCAAGGGCTGTGAAAGTAGCATGGTAGTCACCTGAAAATGAAAAGATATTATGTACGTAGCAGAGTCAGAGTATCACAATAACCAATAAAAATAACTGGAAATGTGTAAAGAAAATATCTCAGAAAATAACTAGCCACACATTAATTGCTAATCCAACATCCAAAAATGAACATAATTTAGCACTTCAAACATATTTCTGTAATTATTACTTATTTAATGTTACATGTATATTGTTAAAGGTAACAATAAAGTATGAATCTCTAGACCAACATTCTGATGTCTAATTTATATATTGTATTTGTTATTACTTAAGTAGGATTAGGAGAGCAATGACAAAGTCAACAGTATATCAGAATGGTTGAATGCCCTGATGGCATGGTCTTATCCAGCAGGGTGTCTAGGCATCATTTGGACATCCAAACCCTTAAAAAATCACCCCTCAGGACACCCAAATATTTTTTTTACATAATTTCTTAAAATGTCATTTTCATACATATAATTGAATTTTTAACCCCAATATAAATCCCATTAAATAGTATAAGAATAGCTTGCCTTATTTCAATGAGTAAATAACTGTTTGTGGTTGAAATTCTGAGTATATTCGGGTCTTCCTTGAAACATAGGACAACCAAAGAATTTACAGTCAGCATTTTCCTGGCTAAGACCCTGATAGCTGGCCTTGTCCAACCATAGTCTGGAGGAATCCAAATGAAGCATATCTTTTGCTCATCTCTCCAGATTTAACCCCCCCCCCCCCCCCCCCCCCCAGCATCCCTTGAGAGGAAGGACAGATTAGAGATCTTGCTACCTGTGTGTACTATACATTCATCTCTCTGGTTGAAAATTTTAAAAACACTAAGAAAATATTGACATAGATATTTTGACACTGTAATTCTCACATCTGCCTGCTGACCTACATGTGTCATATTTGACATGTAGGTACATTATATGTTGAAAATGAAAAAAAAATAGTTCCATTCATTTCAAATGCTTATGCCTGGCAAGGGGATTCCTAAGTGTCTCGGCAGTTATACATATATATACAGTCGAACAAGCTTTAAGTAGATCGAATTTAGCCTATAATTATTAGATGTTGATCAATGATCACAAACAGTCTCAAAAACGTTCAATATCACATTCACAGTGTCAAGCAAATATAGATTCGAGGTTCTGTGCTTACAAGAATACCTCGTTCAATCTCGACGCCCGCACTGCAAGAGATGACCTGGTGACCTACATCATGACCTACTTATACTTATAAGTTCACTATTAACGAGTATTGACCTGATCCACCGCAGGTTAATATTTACCTCATCCTTTCCGCTTCGACGGCCCAGCCCCCTTCGCTGCGACCTCCAACACCCATGACTGCCATCTGCAGCCGGTACACGAGGCGACATCTATCGACGACGTGTAAAACAAATCTTGGAAAGGAAAGAAGTAAAAATGCTTCACCTATGGTCAGAGATGTTCATGTCTACCCACACATCTATGACTGCTATATGGCTTTTTTCACAGTTCGAAATACACACAACAATGGAAGTACATAATGATGCTTCATTTAGAATTTCATTTACCTTGAAGGAAAAGTGAAAGTGGAGGACCTTAGATTGTTATATTACTGCAGCATAACTGATACAATTTACTTCATAATATGTCATTATGTTGCAACGGATAGTTTGTTTCAAATTAAAGCAATACGCTATCCAAATCCTAGAAAATATGTGTTTTGATACCTTAATCTAAAAATATTATATTTACTTTCGGAAATAGGTGGGATGACCAGGTTGGTAAGAGAAATAAAAGTTTTCAAACAAAAAATCCCATAATACATGCAATAACTAGTTGGCCTTCTAATGCTCAAGTCCCCCTATTACCCACCTCATATCACTATCTAAGACAATTAACTGGATGGACAGAAAGCCACCAATCTTGCTGCGTGACCTATGTTACGGGCCACAGTAGTGGATCAACTGATATACCCTTCTTGCAGTCAATAGGCATGCCCTATTCTCGTTTTAGACCGCCTTAGTTACCCGAGTACAGCACTAATTACAATGCGGGCGCTGAACAACCTGCCGAAACACTCGCACTGCGCAATGGGCCAAAAGTACTTGTACGGTAATCATCCCGTTTTATCTCCTTCTTATCTAGCTCTCTTCCACTACGTACCTTTTAAGTCTTGTTTTTTTTATCCAAATACCAGGGACTTCAATGAATAGAATCTCCCTGCAAATACAAAGGACGTATTGGCGGGTGTCCAACTTGACTATATTATGCCTGATTTAGACCTTTCCTATGGATATATTGACGTCATGTATTGTACACCCAGCATGGTAACCAACTCAAGATTATACTTTGAACTCAGAAAAAATGTATCATATAACTTGCATACACATGTAAGTATACTAGCGCCTAATACTAAAGGAGTAATATACAATGGGTAGCTAATACTGAGACGGTCCAACGGATTCGACGGACCCCCTTTACCATTCAATATATGCATTGAAGTTAGTTCAGGCCCTAGCGTATTCTCGACGCTTGCTATTCTGGCCTAGTATTTTCTTGCTTCTTTTTGCTCCATATTACCCGCTTAAAGCGCACAGTCATAGCATTGGCTATGTTAGTCAGTGAAGCGGATGCCCTGATGGTCGAGTGATCTAAAGCATTGCGCACCGAAATCTAGCTGTATCTCACCACTGCCAAGTATCATGTTTGAATACCGCTCCTCGAGGCGTGCGGAAAAGTTGCCAGTAACTTGGGATTAGTCGGTGTTTCTGGGCCTTTCATAAAAGAGTGGGAATTTATCATCCCATTGCTGATGTCTTATCTTGACACGAGAGGGCTACCCCCATAGCCTGGTGGCCAACCTATGGGCTTCGTCTGTTCCTTATCGACGTCTCCAATTAAAGCCACAGGTGCTAGATTCCATCCGACTAGGGAAATGTGAGAACGTTGCCTTTGGTATAGGTGCAATGGTTTCTTCTAACTCTAACAACTGGATAGCCATAATTTAGCCTTGAATCAATATGGCACATTAACCCATTCGTGCTTAAAGTAACTCTTGAAAATATTGTCTGGATCTACGACACTTTTGCCAATAAATTGGGATTAAAGAAGGAATTTACAAAATATTTGAAGGAGAGTTGTTGGTGGTGTTCTGATTAAGATATCTCTTGCAAATGTCTTCCCAACAAGGATTTCGATTGGAAGATTTCAGCATGATTGTCAGGCTGCTTTTGGTTAAATGATGGATAGCATAATTCCAAATCCAAACCCATGTTCCACTTCTCTTTACGGGCATGGTGGCTTTGTCGCTATATAGACGTGCGACGCTGTGAGGAATTGCCTTTTATTAGAATGGAAGACATCATAACCAAACACACATTGACAGGCCCTATCTCGCGCAAAACGCATAACCATGCAATATTCTCAACGATATAATTTAATTTTGTTTTAGTTCGATTTTGTATTGATTTTGTATTAATACTTTGTTTGTGTCATTTTATGATATATTTTGTGTCTTGTGTGATTTTCTACCACTTACTACAATCAATACACATACAATACAATACAATACAACTATACCGTAAGATAACTGTAAAGAACATGGGTGTAATTGTAAAGAACTCCATTGACCTAGCCAAATTAAGGTCCATGAAAAAGGGGTGCAGGCCAGACAATAAGTCAGAAACTGGGTCTCTCGGTCATGTGGAACAGGCGATGGTGAATGCACTCCCTAAAAATAACTTGAGTGATAGCTGCTGTCTACCGGGCGCTTTACGTATAACTATTAGGTAAATATTCAAGATGGAAGCATCGCTATCATTCCTCCTCGTCCTCTTTGCTCTCACCATAGCAGTACACGGGGATTACAAACTCACACTTCTACACACCAACGACGTCCACGCCAGGTTCGAACAGACAGACAAGTACACTGCCAAGTGCTCCCCCGCGAAGGTTGCGGAGGGGAAATGTTTCGGAGGGATCGCCAGACGGGTGACCAAGGTCCGTGAGCTTCGAGCCAGCAACCCCAATGTCCTGTTCGTGGACGCCGGAGACCAGTACCAGGGCACGCTCTGGTTCTACGTACACAAGGGTGCTGCGGCGGCTCACTTCATGAACAAGATCAGCTACGATGCCATGGTGGGTGCTTTGAAATTATTATTATAAATGTACGTATATATTTGAGAACAACTTTGGAATTAAGAATTACTTGGCAAATTATTTGAGGGAGAGTTGTTGGAAATGCTCTGAATAACAATTCTCCTTCAAATAATTCTCCAACTAAGCTTCGACTTCGACTTCACCGCATTTGCATCCAGGTTTCGCAGTGTTATGACCGTTGTCGTCTCAGGTAGCTGGTATCCCATCTAGGAAGTGCCTGTCCTGATGGCCTTGTGTTCTAATGCGTTGCCACTGACTGTAAGCTGTCTCTCACCACTGCCCGGGTTCTATACCCGGCCAGGGCATGAGCGAAAGTTGCCAGTGACTTAGGGATTAGGTGATGGTTTTCGCAGGGTTCTCCTGTTTTCTCCAACACATACAACTGGCTTGTCACGACTTAACCTCAATATAGCAGAAATAGTGACGAAAATCAAAATTCAAAATCCCATCTAGGAAACCCCCTTACCGCAACTACTCTTTTGACAGTCAGCACAATGCGCAGCCAATAACATGTATAGGAAACCAAGTTAACTAGTCATGGGATATCTGGACAACCGATGCCTTCAAATAAAGCGGAACCTTTCATTGTAACAACCTCCGAGATGTGAACACCCTTAATGTGAACCCAATTTTCCCATTTTACCTTATACATTAAGATGAGATCTCTGGGACTTGAACACCCCCTGCATGTGAACACCCCTTTCATGTGAACGGTCTCCCAGTATACATATAGCTGATGTTTCACTTTACATAATGCGAATACGAAAAGTCTAACTAGGCCAGAGCTGCGACTTCCTCAGGGATTCTGGTTCTAGGTTTGAACCGAATGCGAGAGTGAAGCGAATGCTAAGAAAACAATATGTAATCTCACACGGATCGGTGATTTGCCCACGGGCCAATTTTTATTAGAAGCCAACCCTCATGTGGCTACGAAAGATGACACGTGACAAGCAAAGGACCTGTTGTGATTTACTATACAATTAGCCAACTTTTTCAAGTTTCATGAATATAACCGGAACTCATATTATCATGTAGCTGAGGTATTGTTTGTTCATAATTGCTAACATATTCCCCAAATCCTCGCCCTGGATATTGCATATGACCACTCTGAAATGCCATGTGTCAGCATATTTGCATGGACTCATATTTCAATTATGACTGTATCCAGTTGATCAAAATCCTAGAGGAGTCAATCCAAGGGTTTTCTTATTTTCCAGAGTATCAGAAATTCAAAATACTAGAAATGATAAGTGATGGCAATAATGTCAAAAGATGTCCAAGGTATCTTAAAAGCATCCACTAGATTAGACGATCTGAATTAATGAAACCACAGGGGCATTGATTGTGCATTACAAACTTTTTAAAAGATTTTAATGTGTTAATGAATTAATAACTCTGTGTGATTTGAATTAATAATTTGTTATAATGTCTCTCATAACTCTTTTAAGAGTGGTCAGTACATTGAATGAGCATGTTTTACTTGTCTGTGATATGTTTATCCATTCTGAGTGAGACTTCTAATCAAGATTATTATTATTACTATTATTATCATTATTATTATTATTATTACTATTATTATTATTATTATTATTATTATTATTATTATTATTATTATTATTATTATTATTATTATCTTTGTTTTTTCTCCCTCATATCTAGCTCTCTGGCCTTGTGGTTAACGTGTGTATTTTCTAAAAATTGATGCCCCCAAATATAGATCCTACACACACTGAAGGTTTGACCCACATGGCTAAATTAGTCCCAAACTCACCCAACCGCAAATATCCGATGGACATGCATTGTCCAAGATAGTTGTATTCACATTACAAAATACAGCTTAGGTATTTCGTCATGGGAGTGCGTATTAAGTCTGAATCCAGCCAAATACAGGTTGATTCAAATGCGCTTGCGCGCGCGCACACTCACGCACACACAAATATATATATATATAAATATATATATATATATATATATATATATATATATATATATATATATATATATATATATATATATATATATATATATATATATATATATATATATATATATATATGTATATATATATATATATGTATATATATATATATATATATATATATATATATGTATATATATATATATATGTATATATATATATATATATATATATATATATATATATATATATATATATATATATATATATATATATATATATATGTATATATGTATATATATATATATATATATATATATATATATAAATATATATATATATATATATATATATATATATATATATATATATATATATATATATATATATATATATATATATATATATATATATATATCATGAATTGAGAACAAGGTCAGAATCGTGCAGCCATTGGACACATTCACTTTGACCTTTATTCTAATACTGTTTCTAGATTGAACTGACTAGATTTCCGAGATGTAGACTTCGTACGTAATGGCATTTCATACTGCGGGCACTGTTTTACGAATTTATAGATATGTATAGATATTATGTCGAGTTAGTTCCCCAAACCTTGTACCGTGAGGGGGCGGGGGTGTATTTCAGAACACACATTTCTTTAGCACTATTATCTCTTCTCAGAAGAAGTTATGGACGTTTTTGAACGGGTTGAATATGTACTTTTTGCAAAGATGCATTTTATCGTATTGCATCGTATTGTAATTATGTAGTATATCGGCATTGCTCGAAATGTTCATGACATGTACAGGAAGGTAATGGCAAATAGAGAAGGCATTGGCTAGACTTTTTTCTAAGCCCTTTAGTCACTCCAATCACTAACCCTTTTTGGGCTTAGAGCGTTCTGTACCCCTTTATCCCTACCCACCTTATGTAAAGTATCAGCCAGGTCTTTTTTCGCCTATTTGTCGTTACTGTTTCTCTATAGGCTTGCTACAGTGTGCATTCTGTATTACATGTAGACAAGGTCCGCTTTCTTCTGAGTTAAATGATGGAGGTATAGATATACCAACAGTATTTATACTCACTGGTGCATACACGTTTTAATCGCACTTTATAAGATCGCTGTAAGTCATCTTTACTTTTTAATAGTTTAATTTCTTCTTGTTAACTCTGTTGAACCGACTAGAAAAGTATAACACTCTTTTTATAAACAATCATCTATTGACAACTAAGAACTCCTTAACCCTGGTGGATGTCACATACACCAATATGGGGATACGAGAATACAACCTTTCTTTTATGTGTTAAGAAACCTCTCTCCTAGTTCTCTTTATCTCTGCATACAGGGTTGCCACCTCTATAGGAAATATTATCCCATGTAAATAATCTGAAAATCACTGTAATAAGCTGCTGCCATATAATGGCCTCTTTCATGTTTTATAGTCACTCTGTCGTTCGCAGCTACACAAGTAATACAATACTTGAATGCCCTACGCATAGACACACACTCTTGTAGTGTCTACCTCATGTTTAATTTATCTTGTTTCCTTCTTTCTTATTGAAGATTTTGTACTTTATATATCACTTTGTTTTGTATGATTTTGTAATTGTGAAATTACAGTCGATAAACATACATACATGCATACATACATTGACTACGCTGTAATTGTACAAAATGATCCACATACAAAAATGTAGATGTGATGTTCGAAAAACAAATCGAAAATAAAGACCAGGAAAACGATGCGATGAGGAAACTCAAAAAGGTAATACATCTAAATGATAAATAAACTTTCTCTGCCATTACGGGGACGCCCGTGCAATAAAGGTAGAAACGCACGCTCATACAGACACCCGTAGACGAGAAAACTTTCCGCTCTATCCAATGTTAGTCCCAATGTGTATTTCTGTTGTCAAGATTTATACTTATTTTATTCTATAGGCACTTGGTAACCACGAATTCGATAACGGCGTGGCGGGCTTGACGCCTTTCCTAAAGAACACAACTTTCCCTGTGCTGAGCTGTAATATAGATACCTCGCAGGAGCCCAGTCTGGATGGACTTTACCAGAAGTCAACCGTCAAAACAATAGGAGGACAGAAGATAGGCATCGTTGGCTACACGACCAAAACCACACCTTCCCTTTCAAGTCCAGGTAAACTTTCCAACCAATAACCAGTTCATGTCTGTAGCAGTCAAAACCGCCTGACTATTATCGTGATATCTCTCAAACGAAAGAAATATTTAGAGCATATTTGAAGGAGAGTTGTCCATAAAACCTTAATCCACAACTTTCCTACAAATATATTGTGAATTATTGCTTCATTCCGAAGTTATTTTCAAAAGTATGACAGGTCCATATGACACTTTTCAAGTAGATCTCCAGACAAATGTATATATTAGATTGTGTTCAGGGAAGTTTGAATAATTCATACTTAATTTCACCAATATCTCACTTTTAGGAAAGGTAATCTTCAATGACGAGGTTGCAAGCATCCAAGAGGAAGTCGACAAATTACTCCAACAAGGAATCAACAAAATCATCGCCGTCGGCCATGCAGGGATTGAGGTCGATAAAGACATAGCTCTCCGTGTAAAGGGGGTCGATGTCGTAGTAGGTGGTCACACCAACACCTTTCTTTATAATGGTAAGAGTTTTAATTAACCTTTATCTAGTTTTAATTAGCACGTTGTGTCAAGATCTAAGTATTATCTGCATTTAGAATTCTATTTTTTTTGTTATGTTCGTTGTTCTAGTATGTATATTTTATATCATATGATATAGTCAATACATACTCCTCCTCCTCCTCCTCCTCCTCCTCCTCCTCCTCCTCCTCCTCCTACTACTACTACTACTACTACTACTACTACTACTACTACTACTACTACTACTATTGATGCTCACAGCGGCCAATGAGATAATTGCGTGAAAGGGGGTTATTGTCCTATTGGGTGGTCACACCAACTCCTTTCTCTAAAATTGTAATAGTTAATATCAATTACCCGCAGGTTATAACTAATAGTACCACTCTCTCCCTCTAGGTGACGCGCCCTGCAATGACGATCCGGCGGGGGCGTACCCCAGGTTATAACACAGTTCTAATAGTACCACTCTCTCCCTCTAGGTGACGCGCCCTCCAATGACGATCCGGCGGGGGCGTACCCCCAGGTTATAACACAGAGTTCTGGTGACAAGGTGTTGGTAGTGCAGGACTTCGCCTACGGCAAATACCTGGGATACCTTCAGCTCACCTTTGACGACTCTGGAAAACTCATCAGCTGGGGTGGGAACCCCATCATACTGGACAAGAGCGTAGAACAAGGTATTTGTTATGATAGGTATCAGAACAGCCTGTGGTAGTGTGGAGGGGTGGGGGGTATCGTAAACTTATCCTCATCAGGATCGCGCAACTTATCTGGCAAGTTCAGGGAAATACTTTGATTACCACAGAAAACTATTTGAAGAAGCATTGATTTTATATCTAAACATTTCGAAATATAGAAAAAAAATCTAAAGAGATCCAGGTAATAGGTAGCTATGTTTTAATTAAGGGTTTCCATATAAACTGAAATGTGTTGTTCCTGTCGTGTTTAACCCATTCACATCTGATTTGCTATTATTCATCAGCTCTGAGAATGAGAATGTAGACATATCCGGATTAAAAAAGCAATTCTTTGATAAATCTTTGATTGAAGAACTACCAATCCCTATGGATCTCTTTCGAATTTTCTGTTTGGAAATTATCTTTAAAAATAACGTTAAATCTACATGACACCTTTTCAGAAAAAAAAACACTATGCATGAATGAGATTAAGCATGAAATCGTCAGTCACTATGTGTCAGCCACTATCTCGAATAGGCAATTCATTGAAGTTGATCACAAGCCTCCAGGATCTATAACTGCTTCTTGCAAATCGTGTTGGATAAAACCTTTCAGATTGGTTGTATTCTAAAACGGAACGTTAACTATTTAAATTCTACGAGACGTTAATGTTTTTGTTTTTCTGGCGTTGATTTTAAAATGGTAATAGTAGTGATGCTGTTGAGGATATATGGTGGTGGTGTCTGTAATAATGTTAGAGATCAGTAAAACGATAATGGCGATGATGGTGATGATGACTGGAACAATAACTGTACAGATGTTGTTGTTGTTGATGGTGATCGATGGTGAGGATGACTGGAACAATAATTTTAAATAATTGTACAGTTGTTGTTGTTGTTGTTTTTGATGATGATGTTGATGTTGATGATACTGACTGGAAAGATAATTGTACTGTTGTTAATGATGATAACGATGATTAGTATGATGATGACGACGACGATGATGATGATGATGATGATGAAGATGAGGATGACATACCTCCATTTCAGATAGCAGCACCCTGGATGAACTGAAGACGTGGAAGGTGCCAATTGATGCTATAGGAACAAAGGTTGCTGGCAAGACACATGTCTACCTTGACGGCACGAGAAAGTCCTGTCGCCTGGGAGAGTGCAATATGGGTGAGCACAGACCCTCGTATTTTACATTTACTCTTGACCTGGATAGGTTGTCTTTGTCCCGAATATCAATTAAATACTTAATTTCAAAACTTCATTTTTTCTCTTTATATCTCGTTGTAAGTTAGTAAAGATATAGAGACAGTAAGAGGGTAAGTAATTAAGGTACACAGATATATTTAGGTATACATGATCTTTATTGTAATAGAAATTAAGTCTCCATAACAATGGAGGTTAAGTTGTGATGCTACAGAATGACATACACTTAAATAAACTGATGTAAGAGAGAAATTATGAGAAATAAGACTCCAGAGACTTGTTAGAAACAGATATAGCTCCTAAGAGTAAAAAAGTCGTGAACGTTACTTAAATTTTGCGCAACTTAAGATTGCCAAAAAGAGGAAAGTTGGTTCAAATAATATTATTTGCTTACCAGGTAACATGATAGCTGATGCCGCAGTCCACACAAACCTGAAGTACCCTGACTCTACTACCTGGGCTAACTGTAGCATGGCTATGATCAACAGCGGCGCCATCAAAGCCTCAATCAATCCAGGTAAGGCATTCATACTGAGAGGGCGCCACTTGTCGCCATCTTGGATTCATTTTGTTACTATGGAATATGATAGACTAAATCTCGGCAGACCTCAGGAATGATGTCATGGAAACTTGTGATCTTGGAATCCCCTTCACAGGGTTAGGCTTATTGTTAGGGATCAGGTCCAGGGTAAGGTTTAGGGTTTTCTCACCCTATCCCTAGCCCTAACCCTGGACCTGATTCCTAACCGTGACCCTAAACCTAACCCCAAGATCACAAGTATCCATGACATTATTCCTGAGGTCTTCGAAGATTAATACTCTACCATGGAATATTCAATACAGAGAGGGCGCCACTAGTCACCATCTTGAATTTATATGTTTCTATTAATCTTTCGTAGGTCAAAATTGACCGTCCATTGTTCTTGTTTCATGTCTGTACAATTGTATAATGGGTGAGATTTGAATAACATTACCCCTTTTCTTAAATGTGTATCAAATACATTATATACTGACACATTAATAGTGAAAAATGTGAGAAGCAGTATCAGGGATACCAATACAGACATTTACCATGGAATACGGTATATATTGAAACGTTAACATTGAAAAGTACGAGAACCAATACTAGGGATATCAATATGGACCTGTACATCACAGTATTCAACCAATCAGTCAAAACAGGCCAAGAACGTATGATAAAGTGCAACAAACGCAATACAATACATTACAATACAATAAAATGTGATACTAGATCTAGTACCACACACTACAATAAAGTACAATACAACACAATACAATACACAATACATAAGATAACAATGTTTTACTATTCAAAAATACAATAAATTACAATTCAATTCAATATTCTTCAATACAGTATAATACAATGCTTGTCTCGTTGTCTTGCTACAGGTAACGTCAACTATGGGCACATTCTTGAGACTCTACCCTTCCGCAGCACCCTGTCCATAGTGGAGCTGAGAGGGAGACACGTCATGGAGGTCCTGGAACACAGCGTCTCCCAGTACAACACTGTGGACCCATGGGGAGGCTTCCTACAGTACTCAGGTGTGTATGTCTGTATAGGAGGTTTTAAGGTAGCTATTGGAGGTCCTGGAGCACAGCGTCTCCCAGTACAACACTGTGGACCCCTGGGGAGGCTTCCTACAGTACTCAGGTGTGTATGTCTGTATAGGAGGTTTTAAGGCAGCTATTGGAGGTCCTGGAGCACAGCGTCTCCCAGTACAACACTGTGGACCCCTGGGGAGGCTTCCTACAGTACTCAGGTGTGTATGTCTGTATAGGAGGTTTTAAGGCAGCTATTGGAGGTCCTGGAGCACAGCGTCTCCCAGTACAACACTGTGGACCCCTGGGGAGGCTTCCTACAGTACTCAGGTATGGAAAGGTCTTTCGCTCTTTTCTCAATGTTGAATTTCATTCACAACATGACCGTTTATAACATGCATCTTGGGCATCAAATGGTAATATTGTTGGATTTACTCCACATTTGACACATTTAGATCTTAGATTAACAAGTAGGGAAGGATATATCATTACAAGAATGGCGCCGCCAGTATTAAAATCTAGGGTGGCCGGGTCATTAGGGTATACTTTATAACTGTACAATCCATAATATTTCCAGTTTAAACCACCTTATTTGTGCCACTCATATCTCTCCAAATAGCACAACAGCATTTTAAATGCACCATATGAATAATTTCAATTTGTCGAAAGACAGGAATAATTCGTATTTCTAACCGATCTATTTCATTTGACTCATTGTACCACGTTCTTGTGTACAACGAATTCCCACTGCTACCTAGGATTTTGCTTGCTGTCAATTTATGATTATTGTTAACACTTCATGCTTATGTGCATGTAGGCATGCGTGTGACCTTTGACCTCAAGCGACCCGTGGGTCAGCGCGTGGTTAAGGTGGAGACGAAGTGTACCAGTTGCGTTGTTCCTCGGTTCGAACCACTCAGGAAAGAGGGGGTGTACCAGATCATCATGAGAGACTACGTTATAGATGGAGGAAATGGCTATACCATGATAAAGAAACACATGCTGAAAAAACACAATATAGGTAAGCTCTCAGAATACAGGAATATATTCTCGAATAGTAATTTCAATAGTCTCCTATCAATATAAAACATGCAAGCTGAAAAGGCAGGGTATGTATGTATGTATATTTATTGACTATGCCAATGCATAAGAGATACGATACAAATAATAAAGTATAGGTAAGCTGTCAAAATACTGAAATATATTCTAAAAAGCATTATATTCATAATCTCTTCAGCTATTGATACATACAGAAATACATGCTGGAAAAGCACAATGTTGGTAAGATCATATTAATACTGAGATATGTTACTGAAAAGTGCATAATATTTATGAGGGCCCATTGATACAAATATATGTAGAAAACGCACAATATTCGTGAGCTCCTTTTTTCACTAATACCTGCTTAAACACACAATTATATGGACCCCACAGGTACGGAAATACATGCTTGACATACTTTCGGTCATACCTAATGAAAAAGCACAATATTGGTTGGCTACATATAAATACATGCTGGCATAGCACAAAATGGGCAAGCTGCAGTCGATACAATACTAAATGGCAATGCTTAAAAGCACACTTTAAGCAATTTACCTTTGATACAGAAATACATGTTAGATGCATTATTGAAAAGCTCCAATTTATACAGAAATACATGCCACTGATACAGGAATGCATACTTGTGGAGCAAAATGATTTGTCATAGACAAAAAAGTTTATGTTATACCATTTAAGCCTGGATCGCCCAAAATGTCCTGCCCATTTTGGTATTGTATTTGTGACCATAGCACTTTTTTCAAAAATGAATTGACAGAAAAAGGTTATATATATATATATATATATATATATATATATATATATATATATATATATATATATATATATATATATATATATATATATATATATATATATATAAATATATATATATATATATATATATATATATATATATATATATATATATATATATATATATATATATATATATATATATATATATATATATATATATACACATATATATATATGATTTGTTTTTTTGCAGGAAATATATATATATGATTTGTTATTTTTTGCAGGAAATCTTGCCTCTGACGCTGTCATCGATTACCTGACCAAGGTCTCACCGGTCACTACTGGTCTGGACAGAAGGGTCACTGTGGTCAATGGTTACACTGAGTGCTCTCCAAACACAGCCTCCACATACCAGGCCTTAGTGCTGCTAACAGTGTCACTTCTATACATAGCTCTCACCCTTTCTAGGCAATAGAGCCCCTTTCTAGGCAATAACCACCCTTTCAAGACAATATCCCCATCTTCTAGGCAATATACCCCCTTTCAAGACAATAAACCCATTTTCTAGGCAATGAACCCCCTTTCTAAGCAATAGATCTCCTTTCTAAGCAATAGACCCATTTAGCACTCATCATAACAGTAACTAAGACTTTAGATAAACGTCACCTTTTCTGGCATATATAGGCTATATCACGGATAGCAAGCCTCAAGTGGCGGAGGAAACTGGAGAACTTCGCGAAAAACACCGCCTTCATAGAAAGGCACTGGCAACTTCCTCACATCCTCTCCCGGCCAGGATTTGAACCCAGTCAGTGATGGGAGACACTGCAGACCAGAACAACTTTGATACCTGAGAAAATGTCTTTATTCTTGGCCGTTATGTTTGTTTTTCGTAATCCAATAAATGCAGCATGTTTACCCAACTATGACAGCCTACTGCATCTTATGTTTACGGTGTCACTGAAAACGATAATGTCAAGACATTCGTGTATGCAATAACTAGGTCACTCTTGGTATAGTAATGAGAAACGATAAAACAAAAGAAAACAACATCACCAAAAAAGATAAACCGCATATTTCCTGATAATGCACAAGAATGGTGGTGTTAGCACAGTATTAATATTCGCTGTTTGTGGCTAGTCGCTAATTGTACAATATGTACGTATGTATGTATATTATGTATGTATGTTTGTATGTATGTATGTATATATGTATGTGTGTATGAAGAACGGCTACTACAGTCTTTTCTTAGGCAAGACAGTTTACTTCTCACTGCCCCGTGCTTCGGATGGCACTCAGAGCAGGAAGTCAAGTCGGCCAAGAGCATTGGTAGCTCGTGTTTACCTTGTAAAAATACCGACTGGAAATAAAGATTGCTTTACTTTACTTTTACTTCGCTTTAGTCTGTGTGTGACAGCCTAGAGTATAGGCTAGGCTCGTTCCTCCTCCTCGGGTGGTGCGTAGTGTATGGCGAATGCTGTTTAAGAGGAGGCTAGCAGGAGCATGTCAGGAAAGTTAACCTTGACCCGGGTACAATACATCAGCCCTGGGACTAAGGTTAACTTACAAGGTATGCCTCCTGTCTTCTTGGCTGTGTCGTACGTCAGTTAGGAAGTCCTGTTATCGTCACATTTTCTGTCATTGTGGAGGCTAGGTGACTAGCCAGCTGTGGGTGTTGGAGGAAGCTGGAGTGCCCGGCGAAAACCTAACACTAAGTCACTGGCAACATTCTCACATACCTCTCGCAGAATTCTTATCCTTGACTGTGTACGTTTATGAGCAACGCGGAATGACCTGTGTGACGCTCATTTACTATGCATTCGAAATTTTCGAGAATAAAATGTAATAAAAACTATAAGTTGAAAAATACAACAAAAACGATAATAAAAAGTAGATAGCAATAAACAAGTGATAATACAATAACAAAACAACTATGGCCTATAGTGTCATTTTACATGATTATGCCTTTCGGGAATTATAAGTGTTACTGCTCTCTCTCTCTCTCTCTCTCTCTCTCTCTCTCTCTCTCTCTCTCTCTCTCTCTCTCTCTCTCAGAAGTACGTGCGCCCTCTGTCGATGATGTCAACACTGACTGCATCTCACAGCGCCATCTGCAGTCAATTGTGACATCATTACCAGAGACCACTTATTCTGCATGCTGTTAAGAGATTCATCCTCTACTCTCATTCGGTCAGTCTTTTACCCACTCGTAGTTAAGAGTTCTAAAACTAATTGTCGTCTGGATTTATCATTATATTGGCAATTTCTTTCAAATTAGTTATTACTATACACAAAATTTGAAGGAATGTTGTTGGTAATGTTCTGGTTAACATTTAGTATGTATTGTCTATGGGTTTGCCTTTTTAAGTTTTTAACGAAATTGTCGAGCGTCCTTTGGGACGCTGTAATTAATGATGGGTTACAGGGCAAAACCGTTTTGGGGTCATCTCTCTTAAATGATTCTTTGATATACTATTTGGACCACAATGTTGAACATAATTATCGTATATACGAATCAATGGGACTCTGACATCGTGTTCCCGTTAGGAGGAGTTCAGATCTCAGAGGTTCTTCCTCAATGTATTGGAGACAAACAGGACTTAACAATTGTGTTCGCAATTGACAAAATGAGGTGTTCAGAATCCAGACCAGAGGTGTGTTCACATTAGGAGGTTCCACTTAATTCCAGCACCTACCTTCGATGAATATGTTTCATAGTATTTCAGTGTGAGTTGTCACTCTTTTCGATGAGTAGTCAATTTCCAATGATGAGGATTGTGTACAGACCTTCTTGTCGTCGATAGGGTACAAAACCCGCAAGTTTACGTAATCGCAAGTTTCAATATCAACCTTGGACTACGTTAACTTACAGATCTGATACCAATCATACATGTACGGTCACGTCCACAGTATACACAGAGACCTGTTGCACATCTGAGAAGTTGTGATGACCTCATAAAAAACGTTTAACCCTGTAGTGCTTAAGAGATCCAATAGAAGGTGCCGTCTGGACAAATACTAGTAATACTTTTGACAATAATTTTGGAGTTGAAAATATTTGTCTTGATATTTGAGTGGAGAGTTGTCGGTAATGTTCTGATAAAGATTTCTCCATCAATTCTTTTCCTAACTCTGGTTTTGCCTACAAGATTTCATCAACGTTCTAGGCTGCGTTTGGCTACTGTGAGTATTACTGGTTTAATATCCAAACTCTCCTGAGTCTCAGCTTCCATAAAATATATAGCTTATCGGTGTGTCTTCTACATTGACATACTTATTCCTCAATCTTTCAATGGTAGTCGTGCTGGAAGTACGAACGTAGACTTTCGTCTTAAACGACTGTATCCTGAGTCATAATGTCCTGCCCTGGGTACATTTTAGTCCAGTTTTATTATTGTTTTGATCCCAAAGGGGGAGCCACTAGAGTTGTGTGGGATGCAGAATCTTTGATAAAATGTGCTGCCATCTATAGTCTCCTGCAAACACTATTTCCCAGTTCATCTTTGGTATCACTTTAGCCCGCTACTCTTGGCAAATCAGTATAGTCCCGAGTTCTATGTCAACTATGGGACTATAGTAACTTACAGAGAGGAACAGCCAGGTTTGATGCAAGTCATGCAACTCTGGACCAACGCTTAGTGTGTTGATGATGCTTTTCGCCAGGTGGTGTCTTTAACGGCTCAGTCTGTGATAATCTCGACGAACATCAATTGTACATTTCATGCAATACAATCTAATTGACCAACTTGGAAACTGTATGTATATATTTTGCTACTTTTTTAAATCATGAAACATTCACAAATATAGATTCAAAAGAATAACTTTTCAACTTTCCTTAACTTTTTTTTCAATGAGGAGCCCAAAATCAACGAGTGATTTTCCCTAAAACTGAAAAAAACGTGGCCTTATGAAGTCTATAGCCGAAACAACTTACACAGGGTTCGTGTCTAGTCTTTACTAAAAGGTGTAAAGTAGTGAATTTTCGATGGGCCTGTTTAACTCATCGGCTCCACAGAGAGAAAGGTGTTTGGAACAGGTTTGAGCATACGTGTTTTGTCTATTTCTCACAGATGTATTATATATATATATATATATATATATATATATATATATATATATATATATATATATATATATATATATATATATATATATATATATATATATATATATATATATATATATATATATATATATATAAACGCATGATGTATACTTTTGAGATGTTGGTTTAAGACATATCCAGTCCACCTACCTCATGCCTTCCAATACAAATTTTCCTAAAAGATAATTCCATAGGAACTGTAATCCATACGTCATGTCATCGCTCACACCCTGCTCCAGTATGGATGTCCTCGTCGTCCTGTGACTGTCTCTGTGACTGATTCCTGTCTCATCGTCATCTGGCAGCAGACGAAAGTTGTCACCAACATTATCGTCTGCTCGGTGAAAAACTACTGAGGGTGATAAATCTTCAGGTGAGTTCATTCACAAAGCATCTTCCCACGAGAATATTGTGGTGTGTCACTGCGCATCCCCGCAGGTCATACACCAGCTTGGGACGTCAGTTCCGAGCAGACGACTAACGGAATTATGGCGCGAAATCTGGGACGACCTCTGTTATGTGTACCTGAAGCAATAGGGGTTGAAATGCATGTTCAAGACGACACCCCCCCCCCTAACAATATAAATTGCTAACTTTCTTGCTAAGAATTATATATTTTTGTTTTTATTGTTTAATTTTATTTACAATACGAACCTCGCACGCAGAAATCTTGGCTCCATCTCTGGTTCCGTGACGTCGAGTTGTTAATGATAACATGTTTTAATATTAGCAGGTCATTTACTTAACAAATGACAAAGGTAAAATGATTTATGGTAAATCTAATAAATACTGAACATCTTGGTATAGACGGTGTCTCACCAATGTTCAAGGTTTGAGGTTCGAAGACCCCTCTTGTGGTATGCAAGAATGTTGCTGTGCCAGTGACCAAGACGGTTTCTATCGTCAGGTACTCAGGTGCCCTGTAACAGGTCAGAATGTTACCAGTGACTTGGGGTTATATGGTGTTTTTCGCCGGATACTCTTGTTTCCTTCACGACTTGCAACTGGCTAGTCACGATTTAGCCTAAGCATGGCAAAAAAGTGGCGATATTCGAAATTCGAATCGGGCGACCTTCACCACAAACTAGTGCACCGGCTAAAACCTTATATTGAATTGGATTAGACAGTCAGGAAACGAAACATGACGATGAAAAAAATTACCAACAATGAGAGATCCTTGGAAAGATCTCACGGCTACCCATTCAGGATCATGTGAATTTTCGGCGCAGTGAGAGTGGTACCGGCACGACGGTCGTCGATTGGTCCGCATCCAGCCCCGAGCCAGGAACCAGTTTTACGCACCATCATCACTCGTCTGTCGCTCGCGGCCACCATCTTGAATGTCACACGAGAGAAATTCCGAGGGAATATCGTTTATGCTATTTTTTCAGTGAAAAATATGTCATTCTGAAAATTAGAACAAACAATTGATTTTAGTTATACCATCTTGAACGTCACACGAGACAGATTCCGAGGGAATAACGTTTATGCTATTTTTTCAGCCACAAAAAAATGCCATTCTGAAAAGGAGAACAAGAAAATTGATTTTAGTTACAATATCTTTAATGACATACAGGAGATACTTAGTAGTCCGAGGGAACGACGTGTTAGTGTATTTTATGTTATTAATTTCTCTCACACATATGGTACACTGACAATGGGAACAAGAAAATTGATATTTGTAGTTACATCTTGAATGTCACACAAGAGATAGTCCGAAAGAAAAGAACGTTTATGACTTTTTTTCTCACAAAAATAGTACTCTGTAAAGATTACCACTCTAATGTTTTGAAAATAGATATCGCGTGTAATGTATTATATTTCTTGTTTACTTCGACGATGGTGACGATATGAAATTTCAAAGGAACAATCAAATGAGAATTACCAAATACATAATTTGGATTTGAAAAATACCACAAAGACCAGAATCAGGTTTTAAAGCGTGCATTGGTTTGTGCTGTTCGTAATGTAACCGTTTATAACATTTGACAATACTGGCTGTACTGTATATGATGCTGATTACACAACGACTAGTGTAAGAATTTAGGATACGTATACACATATATAATCGGGAATATGTGAGGCAGTCAGACTGGCCAGTAGTTACTGTAGTCTGGTTGCTCGAGCAACACTGGGAATTTTAGGTTATGGTGATAATCTTTTGATTTAAAAGTAAAATTTCAATAAGGA
The DNA here is from genome assembly GCA_963942565.1 of Maea johnstoni. Taxonomy (NCBI): domain Eukaryota; kingdom Metazoa; phylum Annelida; class Polychaeta; order Spionida; family Magelonidae; genus Maea; species Maea johnstoni. The sequence continues at coordinate 26,912,822 of OZ012693.1, read as the reverse complement.
TATCCCCAGGAAAATATTTTCAAAAATAACAGAAGTAATGAAAGAAATAGTAAAACTTAAGCAGTTTTAGCCACCTAGCGGCTCAATAACAAAGCTCTACTGACAACCATAAAGCTTTTTCGACCCGGATACTAGCTCTGCTTTATGCAGTTAAGTTCTTAGTGTATCCGTTATATGTGCACACTAATGGTGTTATGGACTTCAAAATAGATTTATCTGTAGATTCCACGTTTTATGCTGTGTACCAGAAACTGAAAAGGTACCAACCAATTGACCCAACCTACCGTTTTGATAGATTAGACACTATTAAACCCACAAAATGAAATTCAAAGGGAAATGATAACAAATGAAATCCATGAAAAATGTGAAAAAAGGTTCCCAGTCAACAATATGTATCAGTAGATTTAGTTGATGTTTGGTATGATGTTTTCATAATCGATTGGAATAACATTTAATGGCAATAAGAATATCAAAGAACAATTGCAATAACAGTAAGTGAATGTAAAATCCAAAATCGCGCAGTGGTCATATTCAGTTCGTATAATAGAGGGGAGGCTGGTTGGGCGATGAACCCCGATGGCCAAACGAGGACAGGTAACACTATATAGCTGGACTAGGCTCCCAGGAGACGAGTTAACCAATGCAATCGGGCACCGAATGCAGATAAAGAGAAATGCATCGCAATTAAGAATACATTGACACATACTTTCAAAGGTGGGAATGTCTTAAGCGAAAATGAAAAAAAGATAATCATGGAATATGGTACCTATTAGAAAAAAATACTATTTTCATTTTATCCTTTGAAGAGAATGTCCGCATAACATGATGCAGATAAGAAATTGTATGACAAGTTGCACATAATAACTGTATCACTTCAAAACTTGTTATCTATTGTAGAGAATGTATGAACCATTACAACTGTAAATGTTTGTTTATTGAAAGATATCAAATTAAAAAAAACAAAGATGGATCGGTCAAGTATTGTACTTAGGCATCGCTCTTTAAGGGTTCTTTCCTATACGTTTATGTGTATGGAGTTAAGACCTGCATATCAGCACGAGCAGGGTGATGGTCCCGCTGTATTTAATCACGGTCTTGGCAGGAGAAATCTGCCAGTCTGTCTCATTAACAAGGGTCAGATCCGGGAGCCACATGCTTAAGGTGATGGGTACCATTGCAAGCCAGTTAGAAGCCCTGTCCCAAAACACACCTCAAAGCAGCATAATCTTATAACTAGGTGTATCTCCAGGTTCCTGAGTGTTATCAGGTAGAGAATATTATCGCCACCTGTCATTATTCAATCCATATTCTGTTTTATTTCAAAATTTACAACTTTTTTTTCAAATGACATATTCTCATTAATTACGCAGGTGATGGTTACTGCAGGTTCAGAGTTACTTTAGGGATATCATTGACTATGCCCAATAAAAAGTATTTTTTTTAATTTTTTACTCCTGAAGAATTTTACAGGCCATAACATTGAAAATTCTAGTGAGAAATCTCGTGTCTGGAGGCATGGGAACCCCTTTGATAGTAGTAGACATACCTCGCTGATCACTCCTGAGCACTCGAAACAAAAGAGAGTTGCACAGAGATACACATCGACGATCTCAAGACAATGGCTTGTGGTCAGGATGCTATAAATAGGTGCTAGCTATGAGCATGTGAGGTCACCAAGTGAAGTTGGTGTGGAGATTTCTCACTAAAATTTTCAACGTTATGGTCTGTAAAAATCTTCAGCAGTAAAAAATCAAAAAAATACTTTTTATTGGGCATAGTCAATGATATCCCTAAAGTAACTCTGAACCTGCAGTAACCATCACCTGCGTAATTAATGAGAATATGTCATTTGAAAAAAAAGTTGTAAATTTTGAAATAAAACAGAATATGGATTGAATAATGACAGGTGGCGATGATATTCTCTACTTGATAACACTCAGGAACCTGGAGATACACCTAGTTATAGGATTATGCTGCTTTGAGGTGTGTTTTGGGACAGGGCTTCTAACTGGCTTGCAATGGTACCCATCACCTTAACTAGTGCGTCGACAGATATACGAGGATAGAGACTAGCCACTAGTTAGCCTAGGCTACCATGCGATACTGTGGTTATAAATATATATATATATATATATATATATATATATATATATATATATATATATATATATATATATATATATATATATATATATATATATATATATATATATATATATATATACATACATACATACATACATACATACATACATAAATATATATATATATATATATATATATATATATATATATATATATATATATATATATATATATATATATATACATATATATATATATATAATTCGCTTTGTTTGGGATTGTCACCCCGATAAGCCCTATAGCTCTCTTAAAGAGTATTCAACATGTATACTCCATTCACATAGTACACTTTGAAATCACTCCAGTTACTCAACGGAGAAATGGGGGTCGCATTCTAATTAGTCTGATCTCGCTACAAAAATTCATTTAAATCCTTTCGCTACAGGTTCCATGTTATCATCATTCTAAGGTTCCATGTCATATTTCCCATGAAAAAGGCCCGTGCTACATTCTCTCAACGCAACCGCTCACCTCTGCTCAGTTCCCCTTCGGGGCAATAATGTCATGTACCCCTGTCGACCACCTCAGGTGCAGTGCATTGCCAGGAAGTACCCGGATATGACCCGGGACCAAGGAGGTTGAGATGGGAAGATAGCGAGATGATAACGTTAGAGCCGCGGGGTTGGTCGACAGCGGGCCATAACCGGTGTTTCTCACCGTTAACCCATTACTTCTATACCCTTGAAATTGTCGTCTGGATCTTTAATACTTTTGACGATAACTTTAGAATTAAGAATAACTTCACAAAATATTTGAAGGAGAGGTGTTGGTAACTTTCTCCTTATCATTTCTCCTTTATATCTTTTCACAATTATGCGTTCATGTGTAAAATTTCGCCAACATTGTCAGGCTACTCGTGGACGCTACGAGCAATAATGGGTTGAACAAGATTCATGTTATATCCCGAAAAAGTGCATTAAAATGAAGACCCAATAGAGTAGAATTCGCCACCATACGTTCTATATAGTTTTGACTGAGAGGTGTATTACAAAAGCTAACATAGATTAGGTGTGCCGGTTAATACTGGTATGTCTCAAAGATTGAAATCAAATCCTGCAACAACCAATGACTTAACTATGTCTGAGGGCTACCTTGCATAACAGTCAATGGAAATCTTCCCACGCTGTGCCTCACGGTATAGTCTTATGCCGTGCATTTGATAGATGTAGAAAGAAATTGAATCTCAAATGAATCAGAATTCATATTAAAGTTATAGCTTTCCAAATATACAGGAACTGCATAGAACAAAGATATGTGGCTAACATCCTTCATATATAGAATATGTATCATTAATCTGTGTATAGCGGTATGTACACATATTCAATTTCTCTGATATGACTGAAAAACCACAGTTATTGGCGTGCAATGCATCTCAAACATTGGCCTAAAAGAATAGGCGGAGTTAGGTATAGTGCCAGTTAGTTTGATGTCTCTATCAAACTATAGATGGCAGCACAGTTCTCCAGGGTTGCAGTTTGAAACACAGCTCTCGTGGGTAACCATTGAGGATTAATACAGAATTTAACTTAGTCTGAAATCGCCTCAGGGTAGACCAGTTACTAGTATTCAGACTCAGAGCCATTTACACAGACTTGTAGGAAGTCTGCCCAAACATAAGCGGTGTTGTACTGACAAAACGTACTGCAAACTATATGTATCCATGTTAGGTATGATAAGTTAAAGGTTTTAGCCATGATTTTGAAACTTGGTACCCAGTGTGCGCCAACATGAAAACTTTGTGGGACTACATCGTATTCACTTTATAACCATAAACATTTAGTAACGTATTATGGAAATGCAAATAAGTGATATTTTAATATAACCACGCAAGCAAATTGTCCATTTATTTGTTTGGAATTCACATCTAAAGAAGTTGTGGACAAAAACACTCGAGCGTCCCGATATGGCTTTTCTATTTTGGGTGGTCAAAATGATGTCCGAACACCTAACCTGCTTATGCTCTAACACGTAGAAAATCGTTTGGTAAACTCACCTCACCTACCTTGTGTTTCGACTTGCTGTTTATAACGATGGCCTCGCAGAGCGAACCCAGTTGAACTATAGGACCTCGAAGGGATCCCATTCATTTTAGTACTATATCAAGTATCCTCGCTGCAAGATATCTACCCTTTCGAAAGGCTGTCGTAGAATTACCACCCATCCTTCAAATCTTCTTCGTTTATACCCACCACTCGTGCCGAGAGATGGGAGAGAGACGCTAAACAGCCAATCACAAGGCCGGAGATGTACCGCTCCAGAATCAGTGTCTCTCTACCTGTAAAAGATGCGTTCCCGATGACACACCTGTATGGAAGAATGCCTAATCTCCTATTGTATTCAGTACGGTATTACCTGCCGCCTGCCCCAGCTCGCGTGGGCACGTGGGGAACCCATTCGCAGCTGTGGTACGGAGATAAGGGATGCAGTGGTCAGGGTAGTGCCAGAGGGGTGGCGGTCAGCGTGTAATAATGGTGCCTGGAGGGTGCTGATTGTTTGGTTATTGTACGACGCGTGGCAGATGACCCCTCAAGGTTAACCCATTAATGCAGCCTGAAACAGTGGTTTTGGTGATATACTTCAAACAAAGGCACAGTTTGGAAGATATTTCAAGAAGAAACAGTATAGTATAGTAAAGTATAGTATAGTATTGACTACACAGACTAGTACAGACGCATTATACAGTTTTTCGTCAAATAACAAATACATTATATAGAGTAGCAGTAAACACAAGGTGGCTCGTGGGGTTAATTTGTGAATATAGGGTGATTTTGGGATTTTTACATTTTTTTAAAATAATCAAACTGACATCAGCAATACAAATATTTATTCAACTGAAAGGTGCAACATACAACGCGCGTGTAGCACCACACGACATATTAGTAAGTTAAATTCCAACAAACTTATCAATTACCTTAAAGAAAATATACTTAGGTCTCTCAGAACATTGTCAATAATTCTCCTTCAAATAATTTGTTAATCCATCCTTACTTTCCAAGCTATTGTCACGAGTTTCAAAGATCCAGACGTCACCTTCCAGAGAAACACTAATGTATTGACAAGTGCCAGCTGAATATGGTGATACTTAAAATATGGAAGACAAGGTTCAAAGGGTTCGACGGACCACCTTTGCAATTCAAAATGCTGATTTTAGTGTTTGTCACTTATTTAGTTTATCTTACAACCAATTAGGTAATTCTAGCTCTCTCTGAAAAAGAATCCCCTCATAATCATACAGTACGAGCTCCAAGAATTCCTTGATCCACAATATGATTATTTATATTATTTAGTGAAGAAGCATACACTAGCAAAGGTTAAATTATGTCACCACAGGCGAAGTACAACTGTATATAACATCTATTCTAATTTCAAGGCATACAAACATATACTATTGGAATTGAATTTATGTGGAAGATTTTTGGGAGGTTCTATCTAAAAAGAATACTTTTTCTCAAATTCTTGTTTTCTAGCTTCCATACAGAATCTGTATTTTTCTTGGAAAGGAAGGTATAACAGAACATGGTCTTACGTTGTAAGCTCATCGTGTTCAAAGTCGTCAGAGCACAGGCGCCCTCCAGATGCCTATGGGTTTAAGCAGGTATCAGCTAAGATTGTAATCTTACTAATTATCTTTGACATGTACAACGATTGCCATCAATATCTTCACCTGGCTCGTGCACTGGGACAATGGAATATAATAGACAATGGCACGTGCCGCGGCCACTTGTTGACCTATGCGTCAAGGTCATGTAGGACTATTAACCCTTTTCCAACTGCAGCGCACGTATTTTCTGACAACTTTGAACATAGCTCTTTTAATTGAGTAATATATTTGAGAAATATTTGAAGAGGGACTATTTGCCCAAATTGGAACAACAACATTCAGTCAAATGTTTCTTGAGATATTGTTTTTTGTATCAAGATTATTATACATATCGCAGGCCATTTGCGTACTTTATATGCGAAAGTATGAACAGTGCCGAATTTTGAATTTTTCTCGCCGGCCGCGGCAAAATTTTTAAAATATATATATATATATATATATATATATATATATATATATATATATATATATATATATATATATATATATATATATATATATATTTATATATATATATATATATATATATATATATAACATATATATATATATATAACATATATATATATATATACAAATATATATATTGTATATATATATACATATACATAAATATATATATATATATATATGTACATATCTAAATGTATATATATATATGTATATATATATATATATATATATATATATATATATATATATATATATATATATATATATATATATATAGAGAGAGAGAGAGAGAGAGAGAGAGAGAGAGAGAGAGAGAGATTTTAAAAATGAGTGACAAATATAAATATATATATATATGTATACATATACATATGTAGTATAAAAGAAATCCTGCAGCTACTACGACTGTCGCAATCGAACCCGCAACCCTTGGATCGTCACGTTCCTGGTGTCTGGTATTTGGCGACTTCTAGCGCTATTTTCGCTGTTTATCGGTAGGGTCCCGAGGTTCCATGACGTCATTTCTAACTTCTCCTAAGGCTAACTTCCGATCTTGGCACTGCATTTGGGGGGGGGGGGGAGAGGGGATTTTTACGGCTCGGGGGGGGGGGGGGGGGGGGGGGGGGGGGCGAATTCTAAATTAATTTACCCCCCTCCCCCCCTGAATTCTGAACTATGGCTGGAAGGGGGGGGGGGGGGGGTGGCCGAATTTTTAATTAGCTTCCGTTCCTCCCCCTCCCCACACTTTTAAATGGAACGGCCCTTACTCCATTGAGTAATTCTCATTTTGAATTTCTATAATGGCATTTTCACAACCATGTTGTAGAATTGCGTTGTGCACTTGAATAAGATGTGGTTTAATGATTTGAAAACACACGTGTATAAAAAAAACATTTTTTTTGTTTTTATGAACTTTGGATAACCCATAGTTCGTTTATTTTTTTCATTTTATAAAACAAGAACAATAATATAAAATAAACAATAATAACAATTATACAGTATTTATAATATGTTATATACATGGAAGTACAATTACATTGTAATACCTGCCTCCTTAGACAAACATTTACACACATGTTGGAGGTCCTGTTACCAGAAAAAAAAGAAGAAGAAAAATAAAAAAGATTACAAGTAAAAAGACACAAATATACATTGTTGCAAATATTGGTTTTCTCTTTTTTTAAATAATTTTACTAAATATTTTCCATAATTTAGGCTGTTAGATATTTCTCCCATTTTGTCTCATAGACTTCCATTTTGTCGTGGTTTAGTGCATTTATCTCCTCTGATTCTCTTTCTATTTCTATTACTCTTTCCAAATGTCTCATTGAATGTAAATTTACTGTTCCTCTATTTTGATAAATAATTTTTTTTCCTAATACTAATACCAAATTAAATAGGCCATCCATATCTTTATTGCCTAATATTATAACGCTATGTTCAAGCCTGAAATTTCTATATCCCAATCTTTGTAAATAGAGTTTAATATCTCTCCAAAACATTTGTGCTCTTTCACATAGTACAAAAGCATGGGCATTAGTCTCCAATTGATCACAGTAAATACAATTTTCATTTTCTGTGATATTCATTCTGTATAAAATAAACCGTGTTGCTACTCTATTGTGCCATAATTTAAACTGGATGTCCATCAGATACATATTTCTTGTGGTTTGTTTAAATAGTGCCATTGACATTTTAATGTCTTTACTGTCTACATCTAAGATATCCCATTTTACCGAAATCTCATCCAGTAGTTTTTCCCCATATTGACCTGTTTTATAGTATATATCTTGACAGCCCTTTTTTTTTGAAAAGGCAAGATTTAACATATATGGTCTATATGGTCCAATATTGACTCTATCTTTTTTGGCATTTTTGATAAATCTTGTTATACATTGTTTTATAGCCATATATTCCAAAAAATTAAGATTTACATTTCTTGTTTGCTCTATTGTTGCTTTGGTTAAGACTTCCCAAGATGAATTC